>JAPJYX010000013.1:20222500-21480000 GCA_030503985.1 Himalopsyche tibetana
CAATTGTGATTTTTTTTACTATCCGCATTTTTCGTATTCGGACTACCTTCATCCCCAATTAGTCCAGAAAATCGAGGTTCTACTGTATTGAAACTAAGATAAAATATAGCTAAAGTAACGTTTTGATAATGGTAATGTTGCTGATAGTGGTGTTTTTTGTCAGATTCTCTTCAAAGCAATGACGCTCATGTTTCATAATAAATACATTAGGTTTTTAAATGTTACTTAAAAAAAAAACTCACTGGTTGAAGAGCATAGATAACATCATTTCTGAAGTCTCATCAGGAAGGTTTGTAAGGAACAAAATTTGATTAGGAGGCTGCTCTGCAGGCGTCCCACCCAGAAGTGGCATCAATGGCGGTGCCGTCACTCCAATAGGCAAATTATTTGACGAGGGAGCAACGTTATTCTGACGATTCTCCTTTGCCTTTTTCTTCTTAGCTCCACCCTCTTCTGGTACACCTTTGGGAATCTTTTGGCGTTTCGGTCTTTCTTGGAAAGTGCCTTTCATTTTAGAAATCACATCACTGTCCGTCTTGCAATATTTTATATGCTGAAAAGTAAATTCAAAAAAAAATTAACAGTGCAGACCTAATGACAGGTTTTTGATACAGAGAATGTTTGCTTTCTCAAGAACCATAGGTGCCTTGATCATTGGTCTTGAATGAGATAATTATGTCTGTGCACAAACGTGAAAGTCCGTAATCTTTTGGTTTACGAAAAGAATCATATACATTTTCAACTCTCGTTAGGGTCTTCAAGGGTAAATAAAATCTTGGTAATTTTTAAGAACGACGTCATGAAGCATTTGACGTTTAATCGAAATCGGTTCTCATGTCGGTGCCGCCAACACAGACATGAAAAAAACAGAAATCGTTGGTGAATTAATTATACAAATCTAAGAAACGTTAGGATCTCTGATTCCTGTCAGAATAGATGAAAAAACACATGTATATTCAATTTTCGCCGCGAAATTGGTAATATTGGAAGCTATGTGTAACTACTTATACATCTTAGTTAAGATACGATTGAATATACATTTGTTTTTTTCATTTATTCTGACAGTAATCAGAGATCATAACGTTTCTTATATTTGTATAATTAATTCACAAACGATTTTTGTTTTTGAATTGACACGGCGGCCATTTTAGATTAAACGTCAAATGCTTCACGACGTCGTTCTTAAAGATAACCAAATCTTTACCGAACGTGTTTTTGCTTATTCTTATCAAAAATTAAAGTCAACTGTCGTACCAATAAATCAAAAAAAAAATGCCCCATTACAAAAGTCCAAAGAAATGATTAGGTTGGTATATATGTTACGCCGAATCGGTGAAACTGCCTATTTCACGTATTCGGCAGAGATTTTGCCGAATGCGTGAAATAGACAACGGGCTTGCTTATTTCACGCATTCGACGAAATCTCTGCCGACTGCGTGAATTCGCCAAGGAGTTATAACTATTGTCTATGGTCAGTGTATAAATTCTTTAACTGTCAACATGACAGTTGAACAAATAATTTTGACACAGAAGTCAAATGTATTGCAGAATGATTGATTTAAACACTTTCACACTTGATAAAATGAATCAATGCTTATTTGATGACATAATTATTGATGTTGTTCAATCTGCAACTCCGTAAAATATTTTTTTGCTTTTCTTGTAAACTTAAATGCTATGAAAATTAAACACTGAAAAAATTGGTGTGAAATTTACTGAGGACGAGGAAGTTTGGCGTGGAAAAGGGATTTAATTTTGATAAATATGGAAAGTAGCACTTTAAAAGCCGGCGCGGTTTATATTGCTAAAGAAATACCAGATAAAAATGCCAAATCATATCATTTTTATCATAATGCTTTGTGATACAAAGGGTTTTATCACAACCATTTGTATTTCTAAAACAGTAAATGATTTTAAAGTATGGGATCAGATAACCAAACACAGAAACCTAGCTAACAAGACAATGTAAAGTTTAATATTAAATTAAATTTGACGACTTTTACACAAATTTTTTTACTGTTCATTATTTTTTCTTGATATTATTATTAATTTCCAAGATTTATAAAGTGTTCATTTGCATCCCTTTATCATTTTTTTTTATTATTATCGTCAAAAGGTGTCAAGTCAAAGGTAGGAATTAAAATCTGTTTATTTCCAGAAATTTCTGTTTGTCTAGTTTTACCGACTTGTTATTAAAATGTAGAACTTTAAAATTTCTACCAATATCGAAGGTGTGGTTGTTTTGAAACAGATGGTTTCTAAATGAAGAAAGTTCATCCCCTTTCTTAGCAGAACTCAAGTGTTTTATGATTCTAATATTAAACGATCTACCTGTTTGACCAATATATTTGGCGTTACAAGAATTGTAGTGAGTTGAGTTGAGTAGATAAATCCCACTTTGGTTAAAAAAGTTTAACTTATCTTTGGACTTAACTAATGCCAATGCTCGCAATAAACGAAACCGGTCCTGACATATTAAATGAAGTACAAAGGAATATTGTGTTTTCATTAATATAATGCCTTTCCACTAAGTATTGACAGTGAACATCCTAAAAGTGGTCACCCGTTGAGGTAATGTTGTACAGTGCTGCGTCTGAGCGAACGTTATTTGATTTAATTGGATGCAAAAAATGCGATTAAATTTAATTACTAATGATTATAAGCTTTCTACAATTAAAATACAATTATTTTATCACCACTATGACAGTTTATTCTTATACCATAGATAGTTGAAATGTAACTTATTATGGTCTATGGTTTATTTTGACATCTGTCACATATGGAGACATTTAAAAGTCGAAAATAGATCGCTTAATGACGCCCGATGGGTTGATGTCGACGAGTGCTGCCTATCATATTACAGTTTTAACTTATTTGCAAGTTGTATGGAGATCAACGTCATTATAGTTTATTAACAGTATGCTTTTATATACTATGAAATGACATTTGGTTTAGTTGCAAAAAACACCGCCAGAGCGCTGTGATCATAGACAACCTACATAGTTTCTATCCATCTACCTTGCCGAATGCATGAAATAAGCAAAAGATTTTATGCCGAATTCACGCAGTCGGCAGAAATTTCACCGAATGCATGAAATAGACAACGGGCTTGCCGAATTCACGCATTCAGCAAAATTTCTGCCGAATGCGTGAAATAGGCAATTTCACCAATTCGGCGTAACATATACACAATTCTTTTTCACGCTTTAGAAATAACAGTCCACTAAAAAAAAAACTATATTTTTACACAAATTATTTAGACTTACACAATTCTCAGACACAAGAAAAACAGAAGCGGATAAAAGATTTCTTAATGACAAACACTCAACAACACGAGACAGTAATAACAAACAAAAGACTTCATTAGATGTGTCAAGACATTTCCAGCGATTTATGTCTAATAACTGACGCCTGTGTGGTCGAGTGGTCAACGTTGTTGGCTTCGGCTACGGAGGACCCGGGTTCAAATCCCGGTACGGACAGTTTTATAAATTGATTTTTCAATTGATTTATGAATTTCTGTTCAAAGGCATGGATGTATGTGATGTCTTGAATTCCCTCCTCTCACCCATCCTATCCTATGAACAGGGCGTATCGAGAAAGATTAGCTTACCACTAATCCTGTCCTAGCCCTATCCTTCTATCCCTACTCTCTTTGAAAAAAGAGAGGTTGAGCAACTGAGTAACAAGCAATTCTCGTAGAAAAACTTCTGTTGCGATAAACTCCATTAGGAGCCAATATGCTTCACATTAGGAGCGGACATGGTTTAAAAAAAAAAAATGTCTAATATGCCATAAAACTCCCCATATGTAATCGAGTAGCAATGAATAATATTATATTTTCTTACTTTACAGGAGATAGATCAAAATACTATTTTTCGTAGAAATTTTGGTTATCATTAACACTAGAGTGTGAAACTGACAGTTAATTCGGCGTCAGTGCTGCCAATAGAAAAACATACTTTCTCTCTCTCTCTCGCTCTTATACCTAAGAGAAAATATTATTGTTTATACCTAAGAACAACACCATATCCGTAATCTTAAAAGTAAACATCTTTAGTTCTTAAGATAACTCAATAATTAGTATTTGTAAATAGTGTACATACTTAAAAATCGTATTGTCTTTCATAACTGTTAGAAATACTCCCGAAAATATTGCTACGTGGGGAACCAAACAAATTCCTCTTAAACACGAATTCATCTAAATAGGACTGGCGTTTCAGCTTTCGCTTCGCTCGCATCCACATGTTTTCGACGTTTTGAGTATGTAAATCACTATCGTTTGGATCCACGAAGTTGCTTGGTGAACCACAAACGAATGAGTGTATAAGAGCGAGAGAGAGAGAGAAAGTATGTTTTTCTGTTGGCAGCAATGACGCTGAATTATCTGTCAAATAGTTTCAGACTCTAGTGTTAATGATTACCGAAATTTTAATCATTATTTAACATAATGGAACCGTCTTTCATATTATGACGTACACAACAACTTTTTGGGCAAGGTAATCAGGTGCAAGGCCGGCTCGTGGCATGGACTACGCAATAAGATTTTAACACTATCCACTCATTTAGTTTTAGTTTTGAAAGGCGCCTCGCACACAGACGCGGAAATCCTCGAGCCGACCCTGATCAAGTGACACTGCCTAGAAATCAAAATTTTATGACATATATATATATTATTACAAACCATTGGCTTATCATAGAAAGGAAATCCTTGCATACTCCTCAGAGCAATCGTGGCGCTGTTGATTTCTTTAAATATCACAAAAGCTTGGCCACGCATTTTGAAGGTTTTCAGAGCAACTATGTCCAAAATTTGACCAAATTGTGAAAATATTGCATACAGGGACTTCTTTAATTCTTCCTTTTTAATTTTTTCATTTAGATTGTTAATGTAGATGGTGTGATTTGGTCGGATATCCATTTCTGAAAAGATAAGAAAACTTAGTATTTGCCACAAGATTCACAAAAAGTTAACCTCAATGTAAAGAATTTTCAAAACCAAGTGTTAGATTTAATATTTTATAATAAATAAATGCACTGTAACCAGGTACATGTTATATTGAAACTATTGACAATATTCACTCAAAGGACTATAAGCTCGAAGCATCCCGAGACGATAAAGTATCCAGTCTCGATGCCGGCAGTGGGTAGGCATAATCCCATTAGTATATATTGTAACATATATTCGACAATTACGTAAAAATAAAATAACATGCGAATACATACTTCAGATAATATATTTTGAAAGGTCAATGCAGTATAGCAAATAATACAATAATCGTCAAAGATGCTAAACTAAACAAATTATACTAAGTAACTACGTGAACTTGGAGCACTCGTAGCCATAGAGAAAGCACTAACGACATTACCATAGACAATATACTATATAGTCAGAGACACCGCAAGTGCTCAAAGACCATAGTTAATATTATCATGTTTAATACACTGATGTAAAGACATAATCAGAACAAATAATTTATTCAGATTGAGTGATATCATTACCGCTTCCATCCGTAAGTATAGGGGGCTATGGTGGTATACATTCGAAAGTGTAAGTACATAGTTAAAATTAAATTGAGAAATAAAATATGAAATTCTATATCAAAATACTCAATAGGAAAAGTTGTAATGAAAAATAGTATTATGTCAATGTGTTTTATTCCAAACACATTATTTAAAGCATTAAAAAATATTAATTAAATAATCTGCGTACTTTTTCATTTCTGTATTGTTGACTTCCCTAGTACCTACCTATTAGTAACTTTATTTTATCTAATGTGAATATATGCAGTGGCGTCAAATTTCTATGGAACTTTACAGTACTTGTGGTGGTAGCGTGTAATATTAAAAAGGACAACTTCACTGCATTACTTTAATATTAAATTCTGAAGGATTGACAATCTGAATATGGCGTATACAATTTTTTCCGCT
The DNA here is from genome assembly GCA_030503985.1 of Himalopsyche tibetana. Lineage (NCBI taxonomy): Eukaryota > Metazoa > Arthropoda > Insecta > Trichoptera > Rhyacophilidae > Himalopsyche > Himalopsyche tibetana. The sequence goes on from JAPJYX010000013.1 coordinate 20,228,432, forward strand.
GCTGATGTAGCTGATTATTTGACTAAAAAACAAACATCTGATAGAGATTTGGCTGCAGATTGGGCGCAATTGGAGGAACTCTACAATAAAAAGTATGATTACCTCTTATTTAGGTATATTTACTTGTTACAATCGGCACTGGAAATATGACAGCTTATTCTAATGATTGTTCTTGTTTCTTTACAGACTATGGCATCAGTTGACGCTAAAGGTTGATACATTCGTAAAAAATCCTCAACTTCAGCAGGGAGACAATTTGATTCAATTGTACAGTAACTTTATAGCTACATTTGAAAACAAGTAAGCCGAAACTTAACCTAATTTCGACAAACCTAAAGTGCATGATATTGCAAATTTCTTTGACCCTTCAGACTTCAATAGGGCCATATATCATATATTATGAATATCACCTCAATCGATACATATTAAAGTTGATTCAACAAACACTTATCTTCAATAGATATCTCCTTCAACTTTAGAGATTAAATCCGAGTCAGTCTAAATTTGTTCTATCACAATGTATAAATCTGTGTAAATCATAACCTAAGATACGATATTTTGTTTACATACATACATGTGTACAATAATTACTTGCTCTACAAACCTATAGCTTCACAATGATTCTCGCAAATATTTTTTTGTGAAAAAAGCTTTTATACTCTTGACATGATATTCAGCATTGAAATCACATCAAATTAGTGCTATATTTATACTTTGGTGAGTTCAACAAGATATATATATGTTGAAATGTTCCAATAATCCATTTCAATTCACTACCTCGGCTTAAGATTATGGTTTCTTTCAATGAATCTGATGTGAAAATCTTGTTGAGTCATGGTCAAAATATTATTCAGAGTATTGGTAACTTATCACCATATATCGTGAAAGTGTATTTAAGTTTATAATGGAATACATTCAATGAGATAAAAAAATATTTGGTAAATTTGCTTTACAACATGCTACTTTATTTATTAAGCTCCGCCTAAAACAATCCAATGGTCTAGGAAATTTAATTACCCATAGGAATATATCAAAAAACTAAATGTTTGTTGGTGTTAAGGAAATCAATAATGAATACAAATTATGATATATTAAAAAAATATATGGCACCTGACGAAGACTCTGAGTACTCTGAGAACTGTATACTGAGCTTTGAGAACAGATGCTTGCGTCGGATATTGGAGGTGAGGTGGTTTGATTTTGTGAGGAATTCAGAGATAAGGGAGCGTACAGGCCAGCGTCCCGTCACGTCAGTGGTTATGGAGAGACGTTGGAACTGGCTGGGTCACGTGCTGCGAATGCCTCCGGAAAGCCTCAATCCTGCCTGACTCTTCTATCGACCGGTGGGATTCCGGCGTCCTGGACGTCCGTCGGGTACTATCCATAGGATGTACTCGGCGGAACTGAGGGATGCTGACATGTCATGGGAGGAAGCAAAGCAGTTAGCGGGAGACAGGGAAACATGGAGGTGCCGCGTAGGGAGCGAACATGGCCAAAGAAGAAAAAATTAAACTGCCTGGTGTTTGTAATTTGCGTAAATTATCGGTTTCTCTTACTCTCAATAACCGCTAGTCCTGTTCTTTCTATCACTACTCTCTTGCAAAAAATAGAGGGATTGAGCAACGGGCAGTTCTCATTGAAAAAACTTGAGATACCTCCATTAAGAGGTCATATACTCCACATCGAGAGTAGACGAAAAATTAAAATGAAAATGGATGTTGAAAAGTATATTTACCGTTTATTTAAGTGATAAAATGTTCAAACTTCTCTTATTACTCTCAAGATTCTCAATATTACATTATTGAATAGCCATTATTATTAGACCGATCATCACAGTTGTGTTAACCTTTTAGCTGCCGTAGATAATTAATAGTAATTACCTAGCACGCCGGCTATAATTTGCTATTATTAATTAAATTAATTATTGATGCGATAACTCGTCTTTGGCGCATTGAGCACAAAAAAATTACGAGATATCTCGTCTGTGGCAGCCATCGAGTTAAATTGAAAAATTGAGATTACTCCATAAAACATTTCTGGTAGTCAGTGCCAGAGATGTTACACATGCAGTGTATTAGTAAATTTTATATGAAGCCATTGTAGCTCTAATGTAGTGGATACACATATGTTAAATATTGAACTTCAACATATGGGGAGGGAATTACAATATTGCCTAGAGGAGTAAAACGTCCTCCACTGACCTTGCTGGTAGTTCACAATTTTTGGCAGTTGTTTGACACTATGTAATAATTTGCAATATGAAACTGTTTTCAGGATAAATCCTTTGGCTCTGGTGGAAATTGTTGCTATTATTATTAAACAATATGGAGATAAGAAAGAAGCTGTTACCTTTTTGGAAAAGATTGAATCGAAAGTCAAAAACAACAGCGAAGCATTTGCACTATGCAAGGTATATTTATTTTCATTATTTTTTTTTACAAATTTTACTACAAACACCTGTCAAATTGTATATTTAATACTGTCATTTTATAGGTATTGCAAGGACAAATCTATTTAGAAGAACTTCAAGACTTAGAGAACACTAAAAAAATCATCGAAGAACTTGAGAATTCATTAGAAGATGCTGATGGAGTGACATCTGTCCACGGAAGATATTATCAACTCGCATCTCAGTACTATCGGTAAGCAGAAGTCTTTTATTCATCATAGCTACACAGTAGATCAGACAGACTGATTGCAGTCAGACATCCACATATTTATCATTTCTGCACCATCACCAGCTGTTTAAAATTGAAATTTAGCTGAGGGAATTAAAAAGATTTCTTGATCAAATAAATTATGTCATTTCAAAACGTTTAGTTTGGTACTAATAAAATTGTTACTTCAACATTATCAAATTGCATGTCTGATGACTTTCTCAAACTTACCTCCGACTGCCACAAAGCTTTGTTAATGAAATTTTGTCAGGTTTGACAATAAATGTGAAATGTCAAGTTTAAACAAATTTCTTTTCTGGTACTGTTAAGCGACTCTCATTTGATGACTGACTTGTTTGAAAAAATGTCTGAATTAGAGTTTCACTCGATGCTATCAACTGGATGGCTGCCACAGACGAGATATCTCATCAAATTTTTCATGCTCAACACGCCAGAGAGGAGTTACCTCGTCAATAACGAATTGAGTTAATAATTGCAAATTATAACCAGCGTGCTAGGTACAAACTTACCTTTTTCTACGCCAGCCAAAAGGTTAAAATTAAACAATGAAAGTTTAATATGTGATATAATAGTCAACATGTTAATTTTAGTCTCCAAGGTGAACACGCCCTTTACTACAGAGCTGCTCTGCGACAACTGGGCTGCGCCGGGGAAGATTCAGCACCACCCGAACAAAGAGCTCAGCACGCTTTCTTTTTAGGCTTAGCCGCTCTCTTGGCTGATGATATTTACAATCTCGGAGAACTGGTTTGTACTTAATAAAATAAATAGAAAATCTGTTTTTTTTTAAATGTTAACATTGTGTTTTGTATTTGTTCATAAGCCAAATATTTTAGCATATCCAAAATATTACTTAACACAAAAAGATCTCTGTCTACCCGCTTTTGACGATTGCGATTGGGCAAGAAGGGATAAAATGCCTTCGGGTTCAAATTAATACATCAGTCAAAAAGCATGAAAGTATCCATTTGACTTTTCAAATTGTTGATCATGAAACGAATTGAAACAGAAGGTCTAAGCTTTTAAAAACTTGTCAACAATAATCAAAACCCATTTTATCTTATTTATATTTCCTTGAGTTGGGTCTTAATCAGCTAACTTAAATAATCTGACTCCCGCTTCTCTATCTTTCTTTAAATCATTCATTTTATATGTATGTAAACAAAAAAATGTAAATTATTGGTTTATTTCTTTAACTATGTGACAAATGATAAAAAAAAGACTTGCCGTTGGCTGACCTCACTTACACATCCACGAGGAATGTCTTCCGAAGCAATACTGTTGAATACTGTCAAAGCTTTTCCTAGTGCAGGCTGATCTTCAAAAATGTGTGAAATAAAGCTTGGCACGTAGAAGCCGAAAGAAATGTGTGGCGTGGTACATTTCTCTTTGAGAGCTCAAACAATCAAGCAAGCTATGATGTGATCTGGATATGAATTGCTTTTATGAATTTTGTGATAGATTTTCTTCAAAGTCCTGAGAAATGTAAAGCTGTTAAAATTTCAAAGGATAAACCAATAGTATTTTTGCATTCAATGTAAATTGAATGAAAAAAAATTGATAATAAATTATTTTTGTTTTTTATAGCTGTCTCATCCAATTGTCGAGAGTTTAGCTCGAACAGAAAATGCTTGGCTAGTGGAGGTCGTAAGAGCAGTCAACAGAGGCGATGTGGAGGCCTTTGAACGTCTTCGTCCCAGTTGGTCCTCGGTTGCCGATCTCGTCGCCCACGAAGCCAGTCTTCGAAGAAAGATATCTCTACTGTGCTTGATGGAAGTATGTGTAAAATCAAATGATCTCATTCTGTTGTGTATATTTTTATTGCAAGAAAAAATGCTAAAAATACCTGTATTCATTGATTTCAGATGGGTTTTGAGAAACTTCCGTGGGAACGTAAATTGACTTTTGTCGAGATAGCTTCGAAAACGAAACTTTCTGAAGAAGAAGTCGAATTGCTCGTTATGAAAGCTTTGGCTCAAAAACTTATCAAAGGAGCTATAGACCAGGTATAATAATTTGTAATTTTATATTAATTTTTATAGTTAAAAATTGATTATATTTATTCGAAATACCATATTTCTTATGTTCTCTAGAAGTTTGTAAGGAACTGATTGATAGTTCTGAGTTAGGACAGTCTCTAACATCTCTGTCATCTAACATGTTACGTAGATAATTATAATATCCAAATATAAATGCATTCCTGCTGATCTGACACAAATAAGAGTTAAAAAAATAATAGACAGACAATTGCCTGACTTTAAATGAACATTATTATTAATAGCCTATAAAAATAACTGCCTTTTTTTGACAAACTGGAATAATCAATGCACCAACTGAGTTATTATTCGACACAAAAGAATTCATATCAAGGAATCTAATTGTGTAATTACCTCATTTTTTCCAATTTGATTTTTACTAAATTTTGCCAGAAAGATGGCGACTTACTCTATTATATAACACACATTTATACCCATTTTGGAATCTCTGAATGCATTGAACTGATGAAATTTAATTATTTTCAAATGTAGGTTTCCAGAGAAGTTCGCATCCAATGGGTGCGACCGAGAGCTTTGGAGCGAGAGTCCGTCAAAGAATTAGCCGTCGCGATGGATGCGTGGGCTGAAAGCGTTAGACAGACAGGCATGCTTTTGCAAAATTGGGGAAAGGAAATTATTGCCATCGATGGCATGCCGAAGCTCGGTTGAGATCTTTAAAATGCTGGCAATTTTTAATATAATTACTTTAAGTTTCTTTCGCTGTCATAAATATGTTTGTAAATGATATTGAGTTTTTTTAAATGAATGCAGTTCCACTATACGTCTAACTAAAATAACAAACGGTTTGTCATATTGTTTATGATCGCAAATAATGAGCCAAGCGTACGAGCTTCCTTCATTATTGTTAAAATAATATTTCCCAATGATCTGAATATCTTTTGCTTTTGTACGCGAAATGATAACTGTATGCGGTTTCTTATTCCGTGTGAAATTGAAATGTAGAAGTGATTGTATGTTTTGTTTGAATTCTTTTAAATATGTTTTGCGGTGGGAAAAATTTACTTTTCTATTGATGTAAGTATAAAAATAATAAAAACTTTTCTATAATTTGAAACCTTTTCATTTCTCCTACATATTACAAACAGAAATAAGCACCCAAACTAATGAATCTATTATACCACAGGTTCCCAACCTTTTTCGATTGGTGACCCCTTTTTATAAAGCCGTGTGACCCGCAGCCCCAATGCGATTGGAAAAGGTATTTTTTTTTAATAAGGTAATTTTAGTTAACTAGTTTTAATTTTGTTCAAATCCAGAATAGAAAAAAGTTGGTGACCCCCAGAAAACCTGCCGCGACCCATAGGTTGGGAACCCGTGCATTATACCATAAGATGATTTCGTGTGGCCATTTTTACATCCAAATAATAGTTTTATTCTTGTTCTCAATTATTTAGACTATTAACAAATGTGTCGAAATGGATGATAATGAATTAATGGAAAAATGTGTATTATTGGAAAACGCATAAAGCTTCAATGATAAAAAAGATATTGATTCAGTGGATATGAGTGAAGAGCTAAAACTAATATCTCGCAAAATTAAAGAGAACACGCCTGAATCAATTCTTAAATGGATATAAAATTCTAATCTCAATGAATTATTTCCAAATATTTTAATAGCTTTAAGAATATTAATAACTTTGCCCATTTCCGTTTCCACGGGAGAACGCTCATTTTTAAAATTAAAACTAATCAAGGCTTATTTACGTTCGAGCATGAGGCATGAAAAATTGAATGGTTTGGCAATAATTTCAATTGAAAATGAAATTGCCCAATCACTTGATTTAGATATTTTATGAATGGATTTCGCTAAAATAAAAATTCGCCAGGCGAATTTCTGTTTAAAACTTAAAAAATGTTATTATTATTATTTTCATGTTGTTTGTATTTGAATAAAAAAAAATATTTGCTCCTTGAGCTTTGGTTTTTTGAGGCCGGCCCTGTGTGTATATTAGCATCAGACCTTTCATAACAAGCAATGTCTCTGCCAGGAGTGTTTTTTTCATTAGTTTTCACTAGAGATAATAAATTGCAAGTCAAATAAAAATTAAAACATTTATTTTTTTGATAAATATTTTGAAAGATAAGTTTATAACACATAAGTATAGAATATGAAATAATCTATTTGTATATACAAAATAACTCAAATAACAATAAATTATGATCTAACATTCAATTTGTATAACATACAGTAAAACTTTGATATGACTAGACAAATCTGACAAAGGTGTCTCTAAAAACCCAAAGTTCACTAGATGATTTTTAGTTGAATTTGATAGATTTGTTATTCCACTATTATTGTCACAATTAGTAACACAATCGATGTAATAAAAAGTTTAACTAATTTGATTTTATATTAAAATTAATTTCTACAAAGATACTGCTGGAACCATCAAAATGTTAGTTGTTTTTCACGGATACAGGAGACACTCCAGACTCTGACTTTTGTATGACTTGTAAATTTGTATTCAGTATCAAATTATTTATTTTCCGTTTATCCATGTACTAGGATAAAAATATCAATGGCTTAGTTCCATAGTGCTTGCAACTAGAAATTGGTAATTTTGACACATCTAAGCTGAGGTGTAAGAAAGTGATAATTATCAGTTGTTTCATCTTTTTAGTGAATCATTTAGTCATACATCTTAATTCAATTTAATTTTCTTGAAACGTTCACAAAACCATAAAATGATATTTCGAGTTTTATTTATATGTAGTTGAGAGAAGATTGTTTATATTTCTTTTTTTCCATAATAACATCTGCCTATCTATTGAAAACTAGTATTTTTTTCTTGTTCTTTTGTGGAGATATAGAACAAAGACATTCAAATATAATTGGTAATTTTACTCAAAACATCAAATGTTTGATCTATTGTTCTATGGAACTAGGCCATCGATATGTTAAAGTGAGTATGTAAATTACATGAAATGCAATGCAATACAATAAAGGCTGGGTGTGGCATGGTGCATATCAAATCATCAGGCGGTACCTGAAAAAACTACTGAAGCTATGTAGACATGTTCTTACTATGACCGGATTATTGTGATGACTCTTGGGATTTTGCTTGCATGAAAACATTTATATCATTAAAACGAAGTCTGTTATATCAAAGTTTTACTGTTACATCAAAATGGAATATTTTTGGAATCGTTTTTTTATGCAATAATTATTCCGACTTCGAAGCCGACACTTTCTTTTTAAATTATAGGAGTGTAATTTTAAATATGGCATTTGACATGCATACGCATTACATTTATATACATATATCATGTATAAATTGACAGACGGTCAATTTTCTTTCTACTCATGAATGTCATAGTTTGCCTTCTGATCGGTCAGTTAACCACTTGATCGCCACACATTTAACAAAAATATGGAAATTATTATATAATATAAAGTTTGTCGTGATCGTGTTTCTGTTTATACTCAAAACAGCCTGAAGCAATCCTGTCTCGCGGTCAGCTGAAATATTAATATTCTAAATAATTATTTGGAATATTAAAAATATAAATATTGGTGTGGTGGGAGTTTAAGGCAGAAATTGAAGGATGAGGTGCTAGATTTTGTGGACTGACTGGTGGATTGATTAGTAGTTGTTTCTTTTGAATATTCAGAAATGTATAATTTTTGAAAAAATGTGTCCACCGGCAGGCTAGTCGCGGTCGAGTGGTTAACGTTGGAAGAATTTTTAAAAGTTTCAGTAGGAAATGCAATCCAATTCATTGAGATAAGCATACTGCCACTATTAATAGTTTTTAATTCATTAATAAAAAAAAATCATCTTTGTTGTACACTTGAAATAACTTGGATATACAGTAAAACATGTGTATTTATTTCAATAAAGTAAACGGAGGAAGTGTAAATAAAAAAAAAATCATCCAACTTGTTGTCATTTATTTTCGATATCCTAAATTAAAATCTGAATGATTCATTTAAATGCCACATTATTTGACAGTTTTTAAAAATGATGGCAAATTTAAAATCGCACGAGTCAAAGTAGTAGTTATGGAACACTCAAATACAGTGAAAATAAAATGGATGAGTCAACATCTGCTTCTAGATTATTGACACTGTTTTACATAGTTCAACCTTGAGTTGCTATGGCAAGATTTATGAAAACAATTCATTATTATTTTTACACTTTTACTCGCAGATTTTTGATACATGTACCTCTTTTTGTTAAAATTTATGAATGCAACAAAATACTATTTTTTTTTGTCCCACTTTTTATTCGACCATACGTGTGTTTCTAATGCTGAAATATCAGCCTTCTGGAAGTAAAAGGGTAAAAAAAATGCAAAAATAGTCATTGATGATTTAACTTATCATGACACTAAATATTGATCATCCATTTTTTCAGATATTTTTTTAAGATACAAGATAAGTCGCCCAACAAAAGTAAGAATTTTAGACTTAACCCTTTTCCTTATGCAGACAGCATATTTTGTCAAAAAACTGATGATTTTTCCACCATCAAGGGTGAATAGTATCTCATTTTTCTGGGGTAAAATTGTTTATTAAAATTTTGAACATTAATCTCTTAGTTTCACTTCAATAAAAATACATTTTTGTTCAAAAATAGTTCATCTGGCTACAATAAAAGAACTAAAACAATTTAAAAGTCAAAACAACTTATATCAACTGCCTAATCTGCAAACCGGCTAACTCATACAAATTTGGGTTAGGTTAGATCAGTTTCTTTATATATATTTTTTTAAATAACACAAAATTAAGAAACCAAATGCTAAAAAAAATAATATTTCCTTTTGAAATGGGTGATTGATAATTTTTACCAATTCACACATGTTTATTATTTTTTGTTTGGGTCATATATTTGTCTTATATCGTTAAAAATATAAGCAATATAAGTTTCTATTGTACAAGAGGAATTGGTAAAAGGAATATAAAAAGAATTTACGGACAATCCAATTTCATTACTTTCATTAGTGACTAAAAAATTTAAGTTTATTTTTAGAACTGTTAAATTTCAAAGTTAAAAATCACACAGTTTTTTATTCCATAAGAATAATCTGAGTTGAAAGCTATTTCAGCTTCACCGATAAAATTCCAAAAACACCGAACTGTTGTTCTGACGATGGTGTGAAGCCAAAATAGTAATCAACAAATTCAAATGATTCTCGTGAAACTACATACTTTTTGGTTATTTTTACTTTATTATAGAGTTCTATCAAGTAATGAAAATTCAATTAAAATGTTAAATTCTGCCTGACGGTTGAATATCCTGAAATTTTTTCCCAAGTGGAGTTAGCCCGTTCGCACACTAAGCAGTCAATATGCATCTTAGCATGTATGTATTTATTACCAATCTACTGACATAAATATAGTGGAAAACAATTTAACAGGTGATTTTTCCATTAGAGTGCATTTTGGGAAAGAAAATCAGTGGTGGAGTCTAGATTCTACAGGGTCTATTACACATAATACACTTGAGTAGACAGTGAACACACCCTGCTGAAAGCTTTGTTCAAAACACCGAGTCTGTGTCTATATCACTCTGGGAAATGTGAACTGATCCAAACTGTTGCTGTCGATGGAGAATACCCAAGCATTGGAGTAGGCACTGCATGCTGGCTGCCGACGTTGCCTGTCAAGTTACTCGGTAATTAAACTCAAATCAGGATTTAACGCTTCACACATAAGCAAGGGAAAGTTCCGGTCGTCATGAACAGGACAATAATTTTACAAAACAATACATCAAATAAATAACAAAAAAGATATTTGACATTGCAGTTTATAATTGCAATGCATTTAATATTTTTAAAAAACAGGTCAAATGATATAAACTCGGTTTTAAATGACATCGAGATTTGAACCTAGACCCATCTGATCACTAGGGTATTTTTTTTACCGCTAGAGCACAGAGTCCAACAGTTTAAAAAAGTGTTTCCCAACTGTATTTGTGCAATGCCCAGCTTCAAAAATCTGCATCAAAAATTTACAGTAACCCAACATATCCTGCAATAAAAATTATTGCTTAAAATAAAAAATGTATTGTTTTTTCTGTTATACAAACATACAAAGTAACTATAATCTCAATTTTTTTCATTGAAATTTGCGCTAGTGTTAACACTTTTCACTAAAAGAAAATGAAAATTAATAAGGATAGCAAATCAATGCTGTAATAACAATGCTGCTCAGTGTTCAAGAGATGTTCAATGATACAAATCAGGGTTCCAATATCCAAAAAATATATTTAAGAATGCCTCTTTTAACAAATAACAGATATTAATGATATCCGTATTGCCCCCCCCCCCAAAACATTAAAATTCAATGCAAAGCCCTGCACTGGTCTTAAACAAGCATGTACAACTCAAAGGTTAACATGGATCAAATAAATAAGGTGTTGGGTGAATGTAGATAGCAAAAACGCAGACTTATTTTGAAATTATTAAATGGTCAATTATTGTCAGATAGTGTTGAAAATGTACTGTTTTCTAAATAATTTTATTTACTGACAATCTGAAATATAGTGTTCCAATGAACATTTTCCATCATCTACTTCAGGTTGCAAATGGTTGGAATTTGGGTCTGATGTTTGCTGTAGAACACAACTGAAGAAAACAGCTCAGGGGAGATTTTAAACCATAATACATTTCCTTACCTTTAACAGCAATAAGTCTGGATCGGTGTGAGAAAAGGGTCCAGTAGCTGACTCTATTGCCCTGGCCAGTGCAGCGTCACTAAAAAATGTAAACCGTTATTATATAATTTACTTCTCAAAGAACTCGTATTTGCTCACTATCAAGTGCAGGTTTTCTCAGCAAGGACGTTTTAATATGAGGTAAAAATATCAAAGTATTATGTTTTTCAGGTATTACAAGAAAAAAGCAATTAAATTATATTATATAATTCTTATGAAACTAAATATTTTGATTTATCTGTATAGTGTCGTTGAGCTCGTTGTTGAAATGCAATATGATTTTCCCTTGCCCCATTTAAATCAATTTGGCATGTTTAATGTTGATAAGAATTCCTATGATTGTTAAAATTTGACAATTATACCTAAGTTCAGTCTTTTGCAATTGTTCGCGAACGGATGTCATAGCAACCTGGACAGCCAGATGCTCTCGAATCGGAAGTGGAGGATATTGTACTCCAATCGCCTGAAATTGTAATAATTATATTATTCTACGAATATTTACTTCCACCTCATAGCTAAGGTATCGAGCAACAATTTTTATGTCTTTTTATAGAAATATGTTAAAATATTAAACCTCTTACCAAGAGTAATATATTTAATTTTGTCCTGTATGTTGAGAAATTTTTTAATACATGAAAATGAAAAACTATAGTTAACTAACCTTACTTACCTGATTAATGAATTTAAATGCTTAAGGTTTCAATTGAAAACATTCCCATGTAGAATTACCTAATAACATGGCTTCTAGCATGTTTTTACTAAGGTTGTTGTTGAAAAGTTATAATATTGCTTGTCTATGCCCCCTTGTCATAAACGGCCTACACCCGATTAAAAATCAAACATTAAAGTAGGAGTTAAGCCGTTTTACCAAAAATGACGCTTATGTAAGTTATGACATGCAAAAAAAAGTTATTATAGCATTGTCAAGATACAAACCTGGTATCATCTATGATTTTCATTAAATTTGTCTGATAAAAACTATCAAAATTAAAACATTAAATTAATATTTTGATTCTTCAATCGGCGCCGGATTTACTGGGTGATGCAGTGATAATTTTCAGTCCAGTGATGAGTTCGGCTTTTAGATTATATATTTAAAATATTAAGTCATATTGCAGGAAATCACCTTTGTGTGAGACTCCGCAATCGCCCTCAGTCCGTCGACCCACTCCTGCCTGGCGCGAGCATCGGCAGCTCGAAGTTTTAACATATCACCGGACGCACAGTTTATCGTAAATGTCCTTGAATCTTCATCACTAGGGCAAACTACAGCAGCTGCTAAATGGGCCTGAAACATTATTTTTGGTTAAACTGTATTTATTATAATACTTAACGAGTTAAAAAGTGATTGACATGACTGACAAGACTTTAAACTACTACCTTATATCTTAAACTCACTACTTACTACTACGGTACTTTGAATTTTCATTTAAATTACAATTACTTGTAAATTATTATTAATATAATTTAAAAAAAAAACGATTGATTCTTCTGTTTGAATACATGGATGTTTGTATTGTCTAATAATTCCCTCTCAGTGGAAAGCCCGGAAAATCACATTGTTTTTGGTGAGGTAAATTTAAACATTTTGTAACAGGAGAGAAAGAGTAGCAATGCTGTAAATCATATTTAATTTGTCAGATTTGCACAATAAGCTTTAATTTGTCAAATATTTTCAAATAATTCTATGATTAACAAATTGCGATAGATGGGTCAGAAATTTAAAGTGAGTGGTAGGGCTCAAACGCCACGAAACCAGTCCAGATAATATTTTTTTTCATTTTTTGAAAAGTCAATGCATATTTGAGCAAATTATATTTTTTTCCAAAATACTCAACAGAATTGTATATAGCAGGGTTTCTCAACCAGGGGCCACGTGCCAAAAAAAGTCTCGCGTTATTTCATTTTGAGAAATCTGAAAATTCCTGGGTAAAATTTGCCAGCGAGCAAAATTATCAAAGAATTGAAAATTATTTGGAATCTTCATCTAGAAAAACTTATATGCTTGTATAAAAATGGCTATGGAGGCCACGGAAAATAAGAGACTCAAAAGGGGCCACAGGCCCAAAAAGGTTGAGAACGTATTGTATATAGTAAGTCTATTTTTTTCTCCCTGTGTAGAAATTATGTAACGAAAAATGAATATTCTTCTGCTAATTTTCAATACACCTGGCAACGACCTGTTCCAGAGATGTGGATAAAGGAACGAAGCTTGGAACATTTCATACACGATGGCAATGTTGTCATACTAAAATGTATTTTGTATTTCGCATAATTGATTAGTGATCTTCATAATAATGGGTGATTTATTGGGGTGATCATATCAGAAAAAAAAGATTTTAAATCATGGCGTTATTAGCTACATTTTGAAATCTTTCGCAGAAATAATTGCGACCTACTAAATTTACCATTTTTGCATCTGATATTAATATCTAATTGTGACAGAAAGTTTTCAGATCTGAATTCAGCATAAAATGCACTATTTAGATCAGTTTAAATTTTGTTGCTTAGACTTACAGTATGTTGTCCACATTAGGTATTGAATGAATTACAGCTCACCTCTCCCCGTGGAGGCTGGCCAGGGATGACCGTATCGCCAGGCCCTTCGCACAGGTAATAGCTTAGAATGCCTCCTTCGGCATCGACTGTGAACCATCTATGCTGCCATCCTTTTACTACATTGGTATATTTGTGAAGTTGGCCTGATAGTTGCCCATTTATACCGATGCAGGATTTAACGGTCACATGTCCTGATAAATCCATCATATCCAAACCGTTATCTGAATAAAATTAGGCAGTGATTTTAGTTGGTTGAAATATATGTTCATGTTTATTTAAGTAAGTACCTAATCGAACTGGTAATTGAGAATGATAAAGACGATCATACTAATATCAAAAAATCGCAAGCTACTGGAGTTATTTTATGAAATACAGCGATGGACAAATGATGTGTTAAGCAAGATAATACAAATAACAATAAATTACTTGACAGCTACCTTTCAATCATAAACAATCCTTCATTAAATTCGTGTCGACAATGTTTCCACATTTTAAATATAGACCAGTTTAATTGCGTTTCCTGGCAACATTAAAATAATACTCGTTTCCAACAGACTTTTATAAAAAAGCACGATTATTTGTATCGCCAAATTGCAAAATCCGATCTGGCCAATTTTGGACAAAATTGGGTTATGAATGCAGTTCAGCGCTCTATTGAAAAAGCTACCATTTTTTCAATTTAGAGTTGCATATTGTATTCTGTTTCGTGAAAAAATCGAAATGAATATTGATGCGACTCGCAAAACCAGCTTCTCACGAAAATTTCGATTGGCAAAACCTCACATAACGGACCAACCAGACGTCGCATTCAATGTGCGATCAGTGGCGTACGGTTGGTGTTGATTTTAGGCGTGCTTTATATCAAAAATTAAAAAAAATATACGACTTTTTTAAATGAATTTTATTATTATTTACACATTTATTGATTATTCGATTTTGAGAGATGAATTTGTCAATAATGTTGTTATAAAATATGCTCTATTGACTATTCTTTTTTTCATCGAAATAAAGCCTAATCTTATTGAGGCGGGCGTTGTTTACCAATTATAATTAATTTTATCTCAGAACTTCTATGTGAAAATGAACTATTAACAATATCTTGAACACTATTACTCATTATTGGGTGAAATAAAAAATTGAAATAAAAATATAAATATCTAATATAATAAACTATTATTAGGTGTGCCATGATTTTTCTATAATTTTTATTATATGTTAACTAATAACTATACTAGGTCATATCGTCGATGCATATCAAATATGGTCTATGTGACGAAAGTGCATTCCGAGATAATCGATAAAAACTGTTTAAAAAAATAACGAAACGGAAAATAACAGTTCTATCAATGACGTCACATAGACCATATTTGATATGCATCGACGATATATATGCATCTTGTTTACTAAAAATAAATTTTATTGATTCTTGTTAACCTATAACGTGCAATATTTTCACTGAATGCTTTATTATAAAATCAAAATAAAAAATTTGCAGAAAAATCTTCTTTATGACATACAATATACACATATACTCTTAGAAAAAATAAATTAAGAAATGTCTTTATCGTATATTTGTTAAATTAAACATGAATCGCCACTGAACCTACAGGATATATTTTCCTTCCTGCCAAAACCAGCTGTTGGAAAATGCGAGTGCTGAAGCGAGCAGCTAGTATTGAAATACGCTTTTGGGTTAAATGATAAATCAAATACGTTTATTGACAATTGTTCGGTAAATTCGTAGAATTAGAGGTTTTATTTTGCTTTTATTTGTATCCCGGAAGATATTAAGTAACTTTTAAAACACTTAAAATCACTATATATACTCAAAACAGTTTTTTGTGATTTACTCAAAACTAAAAAAAGCACCCAAAGTGGGTCTAGCAACTCAGCGACTCATTTACTCAATCAGGAAATTTCAAACCAGATGTTGGGAATGGTATCCCACAGTGGCGGTTTCTGACCTGAAATCTTGGGTGGGCTAGAGAAAAGCATAGCATTGTATACTATTTACGAAATTTTGCATGCTTCCACTTCATCTTATACATTAATCTACAAGCAAATTAACAAATACTACGACACTACTGCAAAGCATAAATTACTATATAATAAAATCAATGCTAATGTAAGTAAGAAATAATAAATTAATAACCTTAAATTTGTCTTTCAAATTGAAATAACAAGTACAAAAAGCAATACAGAGCTGTCACTTTCATACAATACATCGATTTGGTATTTGTGTATGGCCCATGGGCTAAATCATTTTATCCCTCAATGAATGACAGAAGCCAGTAAATTTGAAACACAGTCCGGAGAGTTTGATGACGTTTCCGTACATACAAATACAAACAAAATCGAATCGTGCTACATTGCGTTCCAGTGTAAAGAAATATTGTCTATGATTGCGGGCTGGATAGCTGTAGCCCCTGCAGGCTTATTCTGGCGGGGGTACTTATTTCCGACCGGTCTGAAATATTTACCATAAGCAATATATTTTTTTTTAAGTTGGTACCAATGATATATCACGATTGTCCACACTAATCGTCGTACTCCTGTCAAACTATTCTCTGACGTAAACATAACCTCTATTACTATGGTAAACAGAGATGATACTTTGGTTATTTTAATGAATTGATCTATGAAACGAACACGATGTCAGGAACTGAAAGTATTCTTCCAGTATTTTGATGCCTGATTCGTTCTGCCCACTCGCTATATACGCATAAGGGTGATTGTTATGAGACAATATTATGTCTTACGTTTACTGCAAATATGCTACATTTTCTTCCTGAAAATCAACTAAATGCCGCTAATAGCAACGCAGTTATGTGGAGCGTATGTCGGCCACGCGGCACCTCTGTGTTTCCCTGTCTCTCGCCAATTGCTTTGCTTCCTCCCATGACATGCCAGCATCCCTCAGTTCCGTCGGGTAGTATCCATAGGATGTACCCGACGGAATCCCACTGGACGAAAGAAAAGCCGGGCAGGATTAGGGCTTTCGCAGCACGTGACCCAGTCGCTGTCTTGTACGTTCCCTTATCTCCGCATTCCTCACAAAATTCAAAATATGTTTATGTTTATATACCCATCAGAAAAATGTTCCAATCCTTTCGTTGACTAATATCTTCCTTTCAATCGTAGTTTTAGAAGTCTTAAAATACAATTCATCATGGACACTTCCTGGATATCTAGCAATAGCATCCAGAATGTTAAGATCATTGTCGCAAATCTGAAATTTAGAAAAATATTAGATTGAACGAAAAACGAATACGATGTCGGGAATCGAAGACCGAATTTTGATTATTTCTTTCATATTTTTAAATGCTTTACAACATGCTAAGTACCCATTTTCTCCCTGAAAATTGACAAAATCCACAAAAAGCAATGCAATTCCAAGGATATTTAATTCCCAATAGGACAATATAAAAAAAAACAAATTTAGGAATCTAAGGAACCGATAATCGATGCAGATTAAAAAAGTATAAGGAAAGCTCGTCGACGTATTTCAAATTTGCTCTATTATGGATATAAGAAATTCAATTCGACATCTTTATGGCCTGTTTCATACTGATATCATATTCGTATTTAGCGTAAATTATCGCTTTCCCTGATCTCCTTGTATGATAGTTTGGCAATTTCCTACAGAACTGCGTTGCTATTAGCGGCATTTAGTTGATTTTCAGGAAGAAAATGTAGCATATTTGCAGTAAACCTTAGACATAATATTGTCTCATAACAATCACCCTTATGCGTATATAGCGAGTGTGCAGAACTAATCAGGCATAAAAATTCTGGAAGAATATTTTCAGTTCCTGACATCGCCTGAATCAGCCTGCTGTTATTCAATTTATTTTACTTAAATACTGTTATTAATATAAATTTATTTTCATTGAACATAATTCAACAAAAACTTATAAAAAAAATGTATTTGTTAGCTTTTATTTAAGCACTATTCATAACATCAAAACATAATATGTTATGATTTATCTGTTTTGAAATAAAATACAAAATTTTGATACTTTCTTTATTTTTAATTATAAAAAGTAAAAAAAACAGAAATTCACCCTATAAATATAACAATAAAATATTCCAAAGAAAACGAAGCTCCTAAAATATTTTTATATACACATTTACCATGTCCGCTCCCAATGTGGAGCATATGGACTCCTAATGGAGTTTATCTCAACAGAAGTGCATCTGCAAAAACCACTTTTACTCAGTTGCTCAACCTCTCTTTTTCCAAAGAGAGTAGGAATAGAAGGATAGGGCTAGGACAGGACTAGTGGTTAGCTAACCGCTCTCGATACGCCCCGTTCATAGGATAGGATGGGTGGGAGGGGGGAATTCAAAACATCACATACATCCATGCCTTCGAACAGAAATTCATAAATCGATTGAAAAATCAATTAATAAAACTGTCAGTACTGGGATTTGAACCCGTAACCGAAGCCAACGACGTTGACCACTTTACCACACAGGGGACACATAGATTTTTATATTTACCAACATTAGTATTGTTAATTCCTTCTTTGAAAATTGTTTTAATTAATAACTATAGTCTAATGTTTAAATTACAATTTGATAAAATATGTTTAAAATTTGATATACCTATACATTTTTTAAGTAAATGTATAATATATGCGTATCAATAAGATAATAAAATCATGTAAAAATTCTGTGTACGTGAATTTTCAATATTAAATACTTATATGAATGATTTTTTTTTAATACGATCAAAGATATCGGCCTTATCAGGATACAGCACAATTTTTCTAAATACATAAGCCAAAATACGTATTAAATGATAAACTGTTCATAAACAATATATAGATTCTGCAGGAAAGCACTTGATAATACCCGAAGATGCCGAAAGGCAAAACCCGGGTCTTTATCAACAAAACTCATGGAAGAGTACAGAATCAAAATAATTCAAATTTGATATTAAAGTTCCATTAAGCACCTTCAGTCGAAGTTCAAAATTATAAACATTATAATTAAATATTTTGCTTGTTTCCACTCTGAAAAATATTTGGCATAATTGACCTAAGACTACTCATTATAATAAAACAATGATTTTCATATTTAAATGTACGAAGTATTCTATGTGCGGAAGGTTCTGTGTGCGAAGATTCTGTGTTCGGAGTATTCTTGTTCGTAAGAATCAAGTGTGGTGGAATCTGTTCACCGGTTCGTTGATGATGTTGTTGCCTGCCCGAGACGTATTGCTGGCATCCCTTCTGAATGTGGCTGTGGCCTTGGAATCCTGTAAGGATAAAATATGCCATTAACAATGGTATAGAAAGTAACAATTTCAATGAAACCTCTATTATTCATTTAGACTTTGACAGTTTGTGACAGGGTAAATAATAATATTTTTAGCCTTATGAACTCAAAATGATTTTTTTTGACTTGTCTAAGATATGTATAAATCAATTCAGGATTGACATATGCCAAATATATTATAAATAATTTCTTTAACTATAAAAATCATTATTATTCTTAGTCTGTTTTCGCGCAAATCTGGATTCATTTGGTAATTTGTAAAACCAATTAAAGGAAATATCCTATGGATAGTTCCCGACGGTCGTCCAGAACGCCAGAATCCCACTGGTCGAAAGAAGAGGCGGGCAGGATTAAGGCTTTCGCAGCACGTGACCCAGTCGCTGTCTTGTACGTTCCCTTATCTCCGAATTCCTCACAAAATTCAAAATATGTTTATATACCCATCAGAAAAATGTTCCAATCCTTTCGTTGACTAATATCTTCCTTTCAATCGTAGTTTTAGAAGTCTTAAAATACAATTCATCGTGGACACTTCCTGGATATCTAGCAATAACATCCAGAATGTTAAGTTCATTGTCGCAAATCTGAAAATGAATTAAAAAAATATCAATTATTACAAAAAATATTTATCACTTCACTTAGACTAACAATTTGAAACACTAATGGAATAAGATCTTTGATGGTTTTAGTATGCCTCTTTATCCATGTGCGGGGTCACAAATTTAATAAGATATTTTTTTAAACTATATTTTACAGAAATAATAATGATACATTTACTTTTAAGTACTTTGAACTATCATCCAGACAAATGAAGAAAATATGACATTCCAGTATGTGACATTCCATTCATTTGACAGATCGTAGATCAACGAATGTTGACCAACCTTCAAATGATAATACAAAAAAAAATGTGCTCGGCTCGAATGGGTAAAGTATTTCAGACCGGTTGAAATTAATTTTTCTATCGATTCCAACCGGTCTGTTATTAAAACCCATTCATGCCGGACACGATATTTTTGTATTGGTATTTGACTGTTGGTACTCGTTAAATATATTTGCATTTATGTTCGCGCTTTTTTTCAAACGTAAGTGGGAAGCCTTCTGCCGTAAACCGTGAACAAAGACGATATTTTTATTATTTGACTGAACGAAAAACGAATACGATGTCGGGAATCGAAGACCGAATTTTGATTATTTCTTTCATATTTTTAAATGCTTTACAACATGCTAAGTACCCATTTTCTCCCTGAAAATTGACAAAATCCACAAAAAGCAATGCAATTCCAAGGATATTTAATTCCCAATAGGACAATATAAAAAAAAACAAATTTAGGAATCTAAGGAACCGATAATCGATGCAGATTAAAAAAGTATAAGGAAAACTCGTCGACGTATTTCAAATTTGCTCTATTATGGATATAAGAAATTCAATTCGACATCTTTATGGCCTGTTTCATACGGATATCATATTCGTATTTAGCGTAAATTATCGCTTTGCCTGATCTCCTTGTATGATAGTTTGGCAATTTCCTACAGAACTGCGTTGCTATTAGCGGCATTTAGTTGATTTTCAGGAAGAAAATGTAGCATATTTGCAGTAAACGTAAGACATAATATTGTCTCATAACAATCACCCTTATGCGTATATAGCGAGTGGGCAGAACTAATCATGCATAAAAATTCGGGAAGAATATTTTCAGTTCCTGACATCGTGTTCGTTTCATAGATCAATTCATTAAAATAACCAAAGTATCATCTCTGTTTACCATAGTAATAGAGGTTATGTTTACGTCAGAGAATAGTTTGACAGGAGTACGACGATTAGTGTGGACGAACGCGATATATCATTGGTACCAACTTAAAAAAATAAATATTGCTTATGGTAAATATTTCAGACCGGTCGGAAATAAGTACCTCCGCCAGAATAAGCCTGCTGAACCTTTAATACATAGGTGTTGCCAGACTGACGTCACGTTGAATGTTCTCTATGAATTATTTATAGGGTTATTGTTTTTTTTATGCCGGCTCAGCTTAAAATTGTAATACAAAACAATCTTGAATATGATTGTAGGTAGACATGGCATTCGAGGAAAATTTAAACAAAGATATTATATTCATTTGGGAAAGGTTAGTTACGCTTATAAATGTATTTATTTTGTTCAGCGGCCGAATATCTGTTCATTTTTATTCAGCCATCTAAAGTTTTGGGTGAAAAATGCAGGTCGGGCTTAGCCCACCTAGCTCAGTACCTAGAACCGCCACTGGTATCCCAAGATTCAATATATAAAAAAATTACAAAACGCTCATTTTTTGATCGCCAGTATGTACTTATTTTGTCAACGTGTATATTTCACGTGCGTCAGAAAAAAATATATTATAAATAATCGGTAATCTCACGGCGGGGCGCGGTTTTTGAGACTGATTTGTAGGGGAATTCACATTTTTTTGCTGAAACCGACAGTGATGTATAACTAATGGGTAAAAACAAATAATTTGAAATTTGTTTAACAATAAAATACACATAAACCTAGCTTAGTAAAAACTATTTTTATATTTATGTATGTATTTTAGATGAATATTTACTGTTTGGTGGTATCATTCGTATTTAATTTTATCAGTGCGCATTCAATTAATGTCTTAACTCACACTATTTATACGTTTGTGTACAAATGTACACTAGAAATGCAAGTTGATATCGATTACATATTTGCAAAAAATTGGAAACGAATAATGTTGTTACGCTAAGTAATACAAAATTTAAAAAGGCACACTTACTGGACCAAAGTTACTGCCTGGATCCTACCCCAGCCCTAGCAAAACCTTCCCTCCCATCCACGATAGGAAACATTTTTAACTTCCTTCTCGGCGGCGAGTGCAGAGTAACAAAGGATGACCTTCAATTACACTATTCGACAGGCTGCTCACAACCGATTAACTTATAGACAAGTGCAGAATAGCCACTCCATAACCATGGCCCCCGCCAAAACCGATATAACAACGATAGTCAAAGATTGCTTCGTCAGTCGCATATTCCCCGACTGCTGGAAAACTGGCACACTTATTGTGATCCCGAAATCCAGTAGCCGACTACCAACGGGCCCCAATAGTACAATAGTATACACTTACACTTTTGCCTACCTAAAGCAAAACATTAGAATAATTAATATGCAGCGGACTAGAGCAGTGTTTCTTAACTTTTTTGGTGTCTTTATTTTTCTGTGCCCCCCATATCATTGTGTTGTCTTCCCATAAAAAAACCAAATTTCAAAAACCCACTATTTACCAAATTTACCAGCGTGGGATATTTTTTTAGCTTTTCCAAGAATTTAAAATCCAAAGCCACAGAATTTTAGGGATTTCGGAAAATTTACCCGTGGCCCCTCTAAGCTGTGCTGTGGCTCCCTCTAACAAAAATAAACATCTGTTGTCCCCCGTTGAGAAACCCTGGACTAGAGGACCCATCTGCACAGAACTTCTCCACTTTCACCTAGCCAATTCGGGCTTAGTCTTGAAAAAATCTACAGAATATGCCATCATGCCTCTGATATTATATAAGCTTAGACTTAGAAAGGTATCAGATGACCTGCATGCGCTCATTCAGAGCTACTTTAAAAACAGAGTGATCATATATGACACCGGAAATTGTGTATAATTTGAGATTTTTTTTAGCTCTTTCAAGAATTTGAAAATCTAAGGCAGCAACAGTTTTAGTATCACGAAGTCACCCACTATCCGCATGGGTAACTTTTGGGTAAAGGTATCCAATAAGGTCACTTACTTAGTGATACTACTAGATAATAAGTTAAGGTTCGCCCAGCACGCGAAGTCATCGGTAGGGTGGGCCAATTTGGCGTGTTCCGTGACACGCTGCCAGTGATCTAAAAACTGCCGGGGTCTAAAAACAAGAGCATTAAAAATAGCATACGACGCCATCTCCATGGCCATTGCGGGCTACGAAACCGATGTGTGATTCGATAAATGTAAGTTCTTCCATATATTTTTTTTAATGGACCGCGATTGGTGATGGTGTCACCCCCTCCAGGCATGGACTCCGTGGCGGGGCACTACCGTCGATCTGTGGCACGCGAATGCGCAATGAACGCAACGGTAGACGACTGGCAGAAGCGTTTGAATGGTTCATGAAAGGCCGTTAAACTTATAAATTCTTTACCTCTATCAAGCGGCAAATGGAGGTAACGAGAGGATTTACCCCCAACTATTGGATTAGCCAGTTCATTTAAGGGCACGGCGGTTTCGTTGCCAAGCTACTCAAGCTTGGTTGGACCATTGGCGGATCCAAGGGGGGGCATGGGGGTCATGGCCTCCCCCTGAGGAGATTTTTTTTCTTAATTTTTCTACATTATTAACTTTATTGTGAAATGGGATCATAAATTGTTTAATTTACGATATTTTATAAAATAAATACTTAATTATGTATTGACTACTTTTATATAAATATATTATTTTTAAATAATCTATTTTTTAATGTATTATTTTTGTATGGTGTTTATTTTCGAATTGAATGGCCCCCTCCTTTGGCAATTTTTGGATCCGCAAATGGGTTGGATAGACATAGGGACATGCAGAATATTGATCACATCTTCTGGCATTGTCATTTCATGAGTAATAAACGAGAGCAAGTAATCAAGTCGGTTCGACCAGCTGTCGGACCCACCGGCCACGCCGCCTTGGTAGCTGCGATGGCAAACTATTAGGCATTCAGTACATTTGCGGCATCATACGAAGAAAAAGTAGATTTATACACATATTACTTCTGGAAATATTGTAATTGTTTGTTATGTACATACTTTGTATTAAATTTAAATGAAATTGCAATTATATATATTTACAAGTATTATTCCAGTGGCACGCGAAGTTTCCAGTTATGTTAATAAATCGTTTTGTGGCACTCCGGTGCCATTGAGTTGCCTACCGCTATTTTACAACACATCAGCAGAAACAATACTCACATCAGCAGAGATAATACTACATTATCTCTGAATACTACTCATCAGTCACCAGAGATAATATGTCACCAAAACTGTGTTTCTGTTCGCGTACGGGTATTTTTGCACGGCGAAAAATATAGAACTTATTTTCAACGCTATGTTTATGAGTAGTAAAGTTGTAATTGTCTGTGTCATTCTTGTTAATCAATTCTAAGCTTATGCATGTTGTGCAAGTAACGCCGCGCTTTGAACTGCTCGCAAGAAGATACCTTTATATATTTACAAGAAGTATTCAGTTGGTTGAGATACTCCTCATTATTCTGTTTAAATCCTACTGTAATACGGTAATAAACTTTTATATTTAATAACATAGCAACTACCCACCGTTATTGTATAGTTTCCAACATTATTTAGATTGTAATACTCTGCTACAAAAGCAGTTATATTTATCCTGTGGATTTATTCATTCATTCTGAAACGCGAATGGAACCTATTTAATTTATATTCCTAGTGATAGCGGGAATTACCCACAGGCGCTTTCACATGTATGTAAAAGATTCCAATAATCTGTCGATAATGTATGTGCTAAAAATACAATTGTTTTCGTGTTTCACTAAGAAACTAGCGTGACTATAAATCCAATCTGATGGAGGATCGTTTAGTTAATGATGTTAGAATTAAAATTGTTCAAATATTGTGTATATCTATACGTTTTATCACTAACGAGTCGTGTTTTCTATTTCGGCACTTAAGGATGAGTGTAGTGGTTTACTGCGATACTACACTTTAAAAAATAGTGCGTTTTGGCTGAGATGCGATTTATTAGAAAAAATTGGGATGTCGCTACTTAAGCACTCCACTGGCTTCGTGTTATTTTTTTTGAAGAAGATTGCTATTGAAATATAATAAAAAGAAATGCTTAACTCAACTGGGATTTCATCAACTACAGTAATTTCACGAATGTTTGTAAATAAATCGCTTAATAATTTGTTTCTATTATAGTTGTCGCTGTAAACCGCTACACTCACCCTTAAAGCATTAAAGTTCACAAATAAAATTCTACTGACAGTTGGTGAATAGA
Organism: Himalopsyche tibetana; assembly: GCA_030503985.1. NCBI lineage: Eukaryota > Metazoa > Arthropoda > Insecta > Trichoptera > Rhyacophilidae > Himalopsyche > Himalopsyche tibetana. Next base: position 20,253,698 of record JAPJYX010000013.1, read on the forward strand.
TTTCACTGTGTATTTATGTAAGAATAATTAAGAAAAAATATTACCACTGAACATTAAAGTTATTGATGGGGATCTGAATTAATTAAAAAATAATTACATTCAATTTTAATTAGAAGAGTAATCGCATAACCTATTACGAACTCTGGAGGTTTTTGAAATTAAATGTTATCATTAGAATCAATCATTATTTAAAGTAGTTAGAAAAGTACATATAAATGCCTACTGATTTTAAAAGGATGGGTAATATCAGAAGTCGTATTACTTTAATTATTCAATTTCTTGACAAATTTATGATTATTCTATGATGGTCTTTACTTTCATGTAAAGTAAATACAGTGGAACCTCGATCTACCTTTCTCGCATTGTTCATTTTCCCGCATGGATCGTTTATTTTTCATAGTCCCAGCCAAAAAACCCTAAAAACAATGTAATATGATCCCGCATTAATTGCTCCCCGATTTACCGTTTTCCTCGATCTTACGTTTAAATCAAGGTTTCCCAAACTATGTTCCGGGGAACACTGGTGTTCCACAGAATCTGAATAAGTGTTCCGCGAACATCCACATAACTTGACCATTATTTTGTTTTCCAAAAACTAGCAATTATGATTCCTTGATTTGGAATCCATTTTCTGTGTTCAGCGCGAGTGATTAAGAAAATCTGACTGATTTTATCAGTGATTCCGATATAAATGTCATTAAATCGTTTCTTGGTGAGTTTTTCAAAAGAATCCCCCGTACCATTTAAAAATAATAAGTGTTTTTATTAACGTTTTTTTTGTATTCACACTGTTATGAATTAACCAACCTAAACAATAAGTGTTCCGTTAAAATTTTCGAATTCGCAGTGTTCCATTGCAGAAAAAGTTTGGGAAACCCTGGTTTAAATATTTTGGTCCCGTCACAAATATTATCTCGACCATTTTCGTTGAATATTTTTCATAAATAGTCTTGCCTCCTATCCCGTTTCGCGTTTTTTTTTCAGTGGAACCCCGATCTTCCGTTCTTACTATCTTCGTTTTATTGCATGGATGGTTTATTTTTTACTCGACCAAGACCCGTAATAACAATGTTTAATAATTCCACGTTAATGATTCACCGATTTACCGATTTCCTCGATCTATCATCTAAATATTATCGTCCTGTCCCAACTTCTATCCCGATTTTGTTACATATATTTCTTTATTCGTTCATAAATGGTCTTAAATCGCATCTGGTTGCGCGAATTTTTCTAAATCATAAGTCAAAACTAAAATGCCTAAATGAAGAAAACTAGAACTCTAACTGAGAAACTGAAAACAATTCAAGGCGTTGAAAAAAATCTAGAAGAAATACGAGTCAACATTTTTCGGTATTATTTTAAGATTTCTCGCATTATTCGTTGTTTTATTACGTTCCCTTGGAAAACGTAAAATTGGGGTTTCACTGTACCATTAAACGAAGGCGAATCGGAGAGATTAACTCGTTAATTAAAAAATGGTCAACTATTTAACCCAATTGCTATCCCTATTTATTTCTAAGATTTTTTGCCAAAATAATTTATTATCCCTCATGTTTGGATGCAATATCTTAACCCATTCATCAGCATTGAATTAATGGTTCTCAGATATATAATGGTTGGCAAAAGTTGACATATCTTTCTTTAGTCTAATTTACACGATTTAAATTTAATATTGAAATTCCAACGCAGTAAAATGCCATTTTCTTGTTCAAAATAGTAAATATTTGCAATACATGTATTCTTATACTGAATAAAATATTTTTGCCCTAATTTTTGCATAATTAGAAGTGTTTTTTTTCTTTTCGTTTTTTTAAACAGTTTTTATCGATTACCTCAGAATGTACCCAGAGTCACATATACAGAGTTGCCAGACTTCCTGCAAGTCAAACCGGGAAATTTGTCTGATTTGCCGATCAGCGTGACTCGTTTTTTTAGCTCTACCGAGACTTTCGAATCCAATATTCTAAGATTTACCAGGACGCGAGACTCAAAACCGATGACAGTCCCGGTTAATCGGGACGCCTGGTAACCCTACACATATATCACATTTGATGTCCACAGTGTATTAAAACAAATCATTTTTATATTATTTTTGTATTGTTAATTTTTTTTATATATGAGCATATAATTGCAAATGCATGAGAAATATGTATTGCATAATCTTTGGTAAGTCATCATACTCTACGCATGCATCTGCTGTGATTCCTCGTGATGCAATTCAAATTTTTAAAAAATGATATTTTTTTTTCGGTCGTAAGTCGGGGACTACCTGAACTTTTTTTCTTTCAAACCCCCTCTTGGCTACGTACTTAATCTCTATTATCTTTGGCACAGGTGTACAATCTGACTATAGATGATAATTTTTGAATGAACGGAATGCTTTATGAGATTGATTTCTTAAAAATGGATTCTTAAATAATTTTGTTTGTCTGCTCTCACTAGTGCACTTCAATTTATATTACACTAAGAGATTAGAGATAGGAATGTAAAGGTATGTATTTATAATTTTGATAAGGAAGCGTATATAGATAGACCTGTGATACCAGCCATCGCTAGTGTGAAATATATTATTTATTGTGTCAGTGGGACTTAAATAATTTTGTCTCTTGTATAATTTAAGATTTCGACTGAAGGTGCTTTGTGGAATTTCAATATTAAATTTGAATCATTCAAATTATTTCCATTCACATCTTGTATAATAATATAACATAAACATTGTAATAATTTGTATGGCTTGAAAGCGACACATTAGATGCTATTCTGTACATTGGTATTAGAATCACACATGAAAAATCTTGTTTTCCTATATTAAAATATATTACCTGTATACATTGAATTAACACTAAAGTCATAACTAAGTCAAACTCTATTATACTAAATAGTAAATATTGAGTTTCATATTATGTAATAAATAAATGAAGCTGTCAAAAAATAGTAATCAACTATATTTTATGATTCACAAGGAAATTTAAAATCACGAAACAAAATGAGTGTTTATTTATCTCTGTCCAACTGTCCCTGGAAAAGGAAGATTTGAGATATTTTCCACTTAAAAAATATTCTCAAACATTATCTTGATTCTGATCGTTATAGTCAGTGGTTTAGTGGTAAATAAATAGGTACCAGGTCGGTTATTGATTTCTTCCCCTTTTTTTTATTTAAATCCGTCCGAAGTTAAAAGCCATAAGTTTTAACACGTTACATGTGGACATTTTTTAATTTTATTTTTGTAAAATCCGTCAGGTAAATTTAAAATTTAAATTTTTATATATATATTTATAACAGTATTTTGAATATTTGGAAAAAGAGAGGTTGAGCAACTGAGTAACAAGCAGTTCTCGTAGAAACACTTCTGTTGAGATAAACTCCATTAGGAGTCCATATGCTCCACATTGGGAGTGGACATGGTTAAATTTTTTTTTTTTTGAATATATGTATGGAACTGCGCCCTGGCTCATTTTCAAGTGCCAGGTTGCTGTCCTGGCCCCACTACACCACTGGTTATGGTGTATTATATTTACAATTAAGAATTGAATCATTGAGTTGCTCAATCCCCCTTTTTTCAGAGAGAGAGAAAAGATAAAAGGGTGGGACAAGGATATGACCAGTGCTTAACTAATTGTATTTTTTTTTAACCCATTGTATAACATATATAAAGTGGCACCACTATAAAGTTTTCATTAATGTCAGTTTTTGTGAAATCTTTGTTTCAGATATATCTACGTTGAAAGTATGGCGAATCACCCGAGACAAGGATTTAGAGATAAGAATAGTTTTGTTTCCCGCCAGCGAAAGAATCTTCCTTCATTTCATCAAAGGTAATTAAAATAATATTTTTACATAGAATTGACTTGATAATTTTTTTTTATCGTCATGAATGATAAACATAAACATGCTTTACTAGGAGAGGTATGAGTTTAGAAAGATAATAGAAAATTCAATCAGGTTTTAATGGTATTAGATAACATTAATTAGCAGGCATGCTTTCATTAGGAAATGTGTCAACTGTAAATCATATGACTTCAAGTATAATGGTGTATGCCACAGGTTCCCAACTTTTTCGGGTGGCGACCCTTTTTTATAAAAGGCATGTGACCCGCGGCCCCGATGCAATTGAAAATGGGTTTTTTTTTTTCAATAACGTAATTTTAGTTGACAGTAGTTTTAGTTTTGTTGTTAAAATCCAAAAAAGTTGGTGACCCCCAGAAAACCCGTCGCGACCCATAAGTTGGGAACCCGTGATATATGCGAACAAATAAATATTTTTTAACATATCAAGTGGAACCTTGATTCAGTTTTTACACTCCAAATTGGACATTTTACAAACCAAATTGGAAATTTTACAAATCAAATTAGACATTTTACAAAAAAACAATTGGAACAATTTTTAAACAATTGGATAATTTATTAATTAGATATATTTACGCACATTTTCATGAAATACAGTTATAAATCAGTAAATTTAATTTATGAATGTTCTAGCGCGGCAGCTGCGGGTAGTTTCGTATACATATCGACTGTGGAAAGGAAAAAGGACGTAACCCACTCATGTCAAATTTTACAGAAGGCGCTAAAAACGTGTTTTGATGATTTTGTGACATATTATATATTTAGGAAAAACCTTTGTTACAGTCTTTTTTCTTGGTTTTAACTTTTTACAAGGTCATATTTTTCAAACTTAAAAGCTAAATTTAGATACTAATTCGGCATTTGCAGCTTGTGTCCTTTTGATAGAACGTGTATCAAGTGTGATACATTGTGATAATCGAAAAAAACCTTTTGGAAAAACTGTGGGTTACGTCCTTTTTCCTTTCCACAGTCGATATAATAATTATAGGAGTTTGCAGAATGAAGAATTTCAAAGAATTATAAATAAAAATACAAAAATCAACTTAATTTTTATTAATAATAATTATTAATTCCAGCAGTTTATATATATGTATGTCCAATTTGATTTGTAAAATATCCAATTTGGTTTGTAAAATGTCCAATTTGGAGTGTAAAAATGGACAAAATATCTATAAGAATGAAAAACTTATTGAAATTATCTTGTTTATTGTTACCACGAATGTTTTCAACATTAAAATAAACTACCTCATCGCATAAAATTTTTATAAATATACTAGCTGACCCGGCATGCGTTGCAATGCCACTCAAAGAAAGAAAGTGTTTGTGTTTTAATTATGTTTATTGAAGTGCTTTTGGATATATTTTGTTTTTTTTGTCTGGTGTGTGGTAATGTGTGGATTCATCGATTTCTATTTTTCATTACCAATATCTGACAATTGTTTTTTGAAACGTTCAGCGGATGCATCATATGGTATAACTGGTAGAGTTTGTCGAAAAACACCAGACAATAAAAAAGGTTCGCCACCAAAGACCTGTTCATTTCCTCTCAAATCTTTTATTGTACATAAAGTGAAGATTTTCCAATGCCTTTTTGTGCGCCATAGTAAATTCGTCCCATTAAATGAGTTGATATGAATAAAGTACTTCATCAATCATGATTTTTTTTTGATATTGCATGTTGGTGTTCAAAGGCAATTTTTTTGCTGAATGCGCTGTTTGACCACCATCCAAAATATTTGCTGCAATTGCAGATGAAGCGATTGCCAACAATACTATTTCGTGATCCAACGTTTTGGCTTGTGTTTGATTGCATGCATAATTCTGTCTTACGCTATGCGTTGTTCTGGGACAAATTTCGGAAGATTTGTTTGAACGAATGTACCCAATTTGTCGACATCAAATTGTGTTTCTCGTTCCTAATCACGGTCAAAAGGGTTGTTTGCATATCGTTGTATCAGACGATCGGGCTTAAGCAGTGAGAGCTCGAACGGTTTCCAAACTTGCTCGTCTGTTTCTGAAGCTCGTGATGCCGTTTTCTTTCGTGCTTGAGGTCTAGATCAACTAATAGCAAGTCTTTTAGGTGGCATAATTGTTTGACAGCGAAAGAAATGCTTTGTGACGACTATTACAAATTTACTTGATAACCCTTTGATTGTTTGACGTAACCATGGCACGTATCAAACTAAAAAAGACTTAAGTTGCTGCGCACTTAGCGCCATCTGTCATTCAACAACTCTAATAATTTCGTTCTGTTTGAAATACGAACGACGGACGTCAAAAATATTGAAAAAAAATTCGGGATAGGGACATCCTTCACCTAGCGGGATTAAATATACTTTAAAACCTATTCTACTATCTAACAGATATACATTTAAAAAATCATAAAAATCGGTCAAGCCTATATAGAGATAGAGATAATTTTTAGAACAATTGAAATGTTTAAGTTTGCTAACAAATATATTTCGGAGAAAAAGAAAAAGATCTCGGGATATATAACGACAGTGTTTCAGTATTTAAATTGAAAATAATATACTTTTTAGTATATTTGAAATGTTTTAAGTTTGCTAACAAATATATTTCGTAGAAGAAAAAGTAGATTTCGGGACATAATATATTGACAGCCTTGCAGTATTTAAATTGTAAATAATATAATTTTTAGATTAATTAAAAAGTCTACAAATATATTTCGTAGTAAAAAAAATAGACCTCGTGGCATATATCGACAGCCCTGCAGTATTTAAATTGTAAATTATTTAATTTTTGGAATAATGTTAAAGTTTGCTAACAATTATTTTTGGTAGTAGAAGATTTAAAAATAAAAGTCGAAATATAGTTCAATAAAATATCCATACTGTCATTAGAATATTCCTAATGCATAAGAAATAAAAAAGATTTTCAAGGCAGAATTCTGGATCGGGACACCTTTCACCTAGCGGGATGAAATATAGTTTACATTTGATTCTCATATCTAGCAAATATACATTTAAAAAATCATCAAAATCGGTTAAGCCGTTTCGGAGGAGTTTGGCAACAAACACCGTGACACGAGATTTTTATATATATAGATGTGATGGAATTATTTACTATTATTTCTTCACTTTTTTTATTGTTTGAAGTTGTATTAAATATTAATTTTCTTGGGAAATAATTGGTAAATAAGGTTATCCCCAAGAATTTGAATCGGTTGTAACTTTTTGATAAGTTGAGGCATTCGAACGAATCTTAAACATATTAAAACAAACATTAGTTATATTGAGATTTAGATTTTGCATCAGTAACATTTCAGAAATACTTTCGAAATCCGAAAATCGGATGAAATACTGAGATACTGGTATTTTGATCCCTAGTAAAAATACTACCTATGTACACATTAAATTTACTTTATCAATACTACTTAGAACTAGAGTTTGAACTTATAACTAATACAAAGTAGACAATGCTACCAAGTTTTGCCAATTTATTTGCTTCCAGTGTGGATGAATGGCGGCCTAATTCACCGGTTGGACCAAACAATAATATAATGAGCTCTTTGGTGTGTCCCGTCTGCTCTCAGATGATGCCATCACCAATCTTTCTGTGCGAGGGCGGACACAATGTTTGTAATATCTGCACCAAAAATTTGAAGACATCCCTGTGTCCTATCTGTCGTGAGAAAATGAGCATGATAAGGAATTATGCCCTGGAAAACATCATCAATGAGGTACGTACAGGGGCGGGCTGGAAGGGGGCTCGGGGGGCTCGCCCGAGCCCCTTGTTAAAATTTGGCGTGGCCGGCGAGCCCCTTGTTATGTTAAGAAAATCATTCGTTTAAGATCAAATCAGCACCTAACTGCAATTTCTTTTAAATTGCAATACGAAACAGAAGATTTGTTGCTAAGACAACCAACTACAAGCCGGCGGGCCACGTCATATGTATCATCCATGGTATGAAAACATTATGGTTGAAATTTACCGAGCCCCTTGCTAACATATTACCAGCCCACCGCTTGGTACGTACCTATACAATTTGAGAATAGTATTTATGATATTTACAAATTAACTGTTAAGTTTTCATTACAATATGGTCAATATCTTGGTCGCTTGTGTAAAATTATGTTTGTGAATATTTTTATAAAAATTCTTGAACAAAAGATTAAATAACAAAATTGCCCATATATAAAGTACACTAGTCCTTCGCTTAACACATCCTCTAAATCAAAGTTTTGCAACTTTTTTGGTGTGTCTAGGTTTCTTGCACCCCTAATGAAAAAAACTGCTAAATCATTATCATCTTTAAATGTGAATTTGTTTTTGAATAAGAACAATAAAACAAAGAAGTCGGATTGGTAAAAAATATACACTATTTACAGTAAATCCTGCGAATTCGTGGGCTTACAGTGATATTATCGAACCGTAATCGGCAGAAAATTGTAAGCGAAAATTCATTCATTTTACAGAAGACAGTTGTGTTTTCAACTTCCTCCCGTAATAAGCTCGTTAAAAGAAACTTCAATTGACCTAATATTACTAACCGCACTTAAGGAATTATTTTTGCCAACTTATTACGAGAGGAAGTTAATAAAACCCTTTTTTATGAGTTTAATAAAACCCTTTTTTCCCATTCCTGCCAAATTCATGAATTGTCACTTGCTGATTACGGGTCGATATGTGCTTACATGTTTATTGTCTTTGGTTGTATCAAATTGTATTTTAATGATACATTAATATAAAATGGTACCAAGTGATTTTTTAAAAATGTGTGTTGGTGTTTATACATAATATTTTTTTTAACAGGTCGGTGTTAAATGTCACAACCATAGGTACGGCTGTACTTACATCTCGACTGCTCAAAAATTAGAGCGTCACTTTAAACATTGCTTGTTTCACCAGCGTTTCTGTCCTGTTGGCCTCATCCTGAAGACTTGTTCGTGGCATGGTGAGTGTAAATTAATTTATTACCACTGTTTGTGATGTCTATATCTACGATAAGTGCCAGATAATATAGTACACTGGTCGCCTTGTATCCGTGGATATTGCCTCTACTAATATAATGACCTCTGTGGCTTATTGGTAAGGGTTTAACCTTAGCTGTCAGACGAGTTTGGGCTATGTCAATATCAAATAAGATTTTTTCAAAATTGAAAACTATCTTGATCATTGGCTTTGGTTAACTGTAATCTCAATCATCTTTTTCATTAACCCTTCGCTTACCGAGAGATTTGCCAAAATATGTGCGAAAAATGTCAAGGGGTTTTTTGCAAATTTCAAAACTGTCAGGAGAAAGATAATATCTTCTCCATTTTTTTTTTAACTAAGTCGAAAAAAAAAATGTCATTCCAAAATATGCACTAGGATTCAAATCAAAAAATGACAGAAACAAGTACAGTGGAACCCCCAATTACACTACCCCGAATTATGCGCTGGCTAGAAATATTCGCCGCAAATCCCCCAATTGTATGGTCGCATTCCATTGCTACGTTCGTTGCTGCTGTCCGCCTGGGCGGCTGCAGCAGGGGAGCTCAACTCTAGTCTATATTTTCTAATGGAAATTTAAATCAGAGAATTTAATGTTATGTGCATACTATTTACTCATGGTGAAAAACTGCAACTGATTTTGAAAACTTTTTTTGGTTTTATTTATACAATGACATATGTGCGCCGCGAGAAAAGAAATACATATGTAGTTTTTTTTAACTTGTTTTATTTTATTTATATTTTACACTATCTAGCATAATTTTATTGAAATAGTACATACATCGAATTATATCGAGTACTTAATTTAGGATTAAAATAAAAAAATACAAATAAGCATACATCATTCACTGTCAGAAAATATTCGGTTCCAATGATGGATTTTAAAGATCCGTAGAATGGCCAGGAGCATTATCAATAAGTAATAATATTTTGAAAGCAATATTTTTTCTAAAAGGGAATTTTTCCATTTCTGGAACAAAGCAGTTAAAAAACCAATCGCGAAATCAAATTCCCGTAATCCACGCTTTTTTATTTGCCCTCCAGTAAACGGGCAAATTAGACTTATCGATTCCTTTCATTGCTCGTGGGCTTAAAAAATGACTGACAACCATTGGTTTCGTTATATAACTGCCCGATGCATTACTGCAAAGGAGAACAGTTATTCTGTCTTTGGCAACTTTGAATCCAGGTGCAGATTTAACGGTTTTGGAAATAAATGTGCGTTCTGGCATTTTTTTTCCAATCATGGCTTGTTTCGTCAGCATTGAATACTTGGTCGGGTGTGTAGCCTTCATCATCAATAATTTATGTGTAAATTTTTCTGCACCTTCGTCATCGGCAGATGCACGTTCGCCGCTCATTTTAATGCTGCGCAGGGAAAATAGATTTAAAAATCGGTTAAACCAGCCATTACTTGCTTTAATTCGAAATGATTTTCAAAAGCTAAATTTGAATCATCAGTCTCTCCTTGTTTCAAATATGCATATATTTTTAATGCTTTGTGTTTTATAATTCGGACACTATAAGGAATATATCTTTTATTACAATCATCTATCCATATTTTCAGATGAACCGATAGACACCCACTGTCTTATTTTACATTCATTTCTTTTAATCGATCGAATTGTAGATTCATTTATATAAAATTCTTTGGAAATAATGTAAGCTCTTACGCCTCTGCTAAGTTTTTCTAAAATGGTATATTTTTCTTCGATAGAAATGCGTTTTCTTTTTATTTTAATTCCGTTTTTTTGCATGACTGAAAAAATATTTTAATATAATAATAAATCGCGCAGTCAGTAAAGTTTTTTAAAGATTTAAAATTAATTTGATGTTATAGATAAAGCAAAAAGTTTTTAGTAATATGTATTTACCTGAAAGTGCAAAAGATTGACCACGCCGCAAAACTTCGCATACAGTCAAATGTTGACTAGCGTCTGTGTATTCAACACATAGCTGGCGTCTGACGTATGCGGGATTTTTCGCGCGCTTTGCATTTTGTCACTTAGTCACCAAATATTTCGTCAATATTTTTTTTTTGCAAAAATGAAGAGAAATCTTAGTTTTGCATTTTCCTCGGAAAACCCCAAATCCCTAATTTTGTATGAGATTCACACCCCCAATTACACTATCCCCGATTATACGGTCCCGAAGATCGCATAAATGGGGGTTTTACTGTATGCATACAAACATATGTTTTTGAATATTTGTCATGTTTACTGTTCACGTAGGATTGTGTTCTTTTTCGTTTTACGGTTGGTCTCAGAGTTCCATATGTGCTGCCGTTTGCAGGAGTGAATTTAAAAGAGCGGCTTGGCGATTCTTATGTTCTGAACTCTAAAGAGTGACTCAATATCTGTCAACGGTTGTCCCAGTTTTATATCGATAATATTTTGAAAAATTTCCATACTTCTTTTCAGGAAATCATACTGATCTATTGAAACACACGCGAGAATCGCACCCCCAAAACAGTTTGCTGAGAGCCGGGCAAGAAATTGTGTTTGAAGAATTTTCACTTACGGAATTTCAGCAAGACATGCAAATTGTAAACGTGAAGGAAGACTTATTCATATATCATGTAAAAGTTGATCCGAAAATCAACATTGCGTACTGGGCGATTCAATATGTAGGTGACAAATCGAAGAAGAATATTTGGAAGTATGAATTTACTATGTATAAATCCGATGAACCTTTGAAGAGAATCACTGTAGTGGAAATTTGCCATTCCAATGCTGAGAGCATTTCTGACTTGTTTGAAAGTGGAAAATGTGTCGGCATTCCTACCAATGTTTTGAAGAATTATGTCTCGCCAAACCAAAAATTCACATTTAAGTTTTTCATTTTTCAATTGACACCCAGAATGAATAGCGAAATTCAAAGAAACCTGGATAAAACGAAAATGTAAGCATTTTAACTATTTAACTTTAAGCGCATTGTATAACTTTCATCTGCCAGGTTTTTTCATGAAAAGACTGTCCACTTTTCCATGTCAGAATATTGATATTATCAGATTACCCTCCGTAGAAAATGTGAGGCTGCGGATACACAATTTTTTAAAGGTATTTTGAGATGCCATATTTAAAAATGTTTAAATGTGAGGCCTCATTAAAGTGAAGCCCATAGGAGCGAGGGCCTGATCGTCACCCTGCTGTGAAAATATTGAGGCATTTGAGACGATGTATCTATTTTGTTGGCATAGCCCATACATAATACATGGGAAATTTTTTATTTTACTTATGTGTATTACTTTAAATAAGACTTAAATAATTTAAGAGAATCGTCTTTAAATCTAGTATTTGCATAAATGCATACCATTTTTGATCAGTATAAACATAGAAAGATCAGTATTTCTTTTAAATTTGGTCAAAAGCTGTGATTACAAAAATGTGGTAGATTAATTTAATTAGTATGCGTCTTGAAATATCAATATCATTTGTATATAAGCGTCTTAGTTTGTCAAACATACAAATCGCTGGCTTACGAGTGTGAAGGTGTTTTCTACATTTTTACTACAGATGATATTATTACATAAAATACATAAAATGTCTGTCGCCGAGTGGTCACTCAGGTTTCTGAAACCCAGCAGAAAGTTTCAAAAAAATGCTTATTCAATCGGTGAGATTCTGCTAGTCCAGTCCAATCCAGTCCTAGATAGTCCAGCCTTAGCACCATCCTCTCTCTCTCTAAAAAGAGGTTGATTGACTGAGTAACAAGTAGTTCTCACAGAATAACTTCTGTTAAGATAATTTCCATATGCTCCCTATTCAGAGTAGATATTAACATAAAAGATCAACTGCATAATTTTATTTAATTTTTAGATATACATACATATAACAGTGTGTAATATCACAATCTCTCTGCGAAAGATTTATTTAAATTTAAAGCAGTCAAATTGTAAAATTTTAAAATTTGATTTTATGAATTGGGAACTTTACACTGTATATGTTACAAAAAGTAAGCTTCAAAGAAGCATTTAAATCATCATGATGTGTACTCTTGGCTGAGAATATATTGTCTGTTTCATATTGATATGAGCTAAAGGAGGGGAGTTAGAAATAGATTTTTTTTGCAGCATGGATATCATAAATTGTTATGTTGGGAAAATAGTTTCAAGTCTATAATAGACCGTCTGGAACGTTTGAAACCGTGAATGCAACAAGTGTCACTTGTAATTGCAGGTGAATACAATGGAATAATGTTGGTATATACTTTGAGTATCTAGGTGTAGAGCTGAGAGGTGTAGAGAATAGTTGGCAATGCTTGTAGTAAGACTTGCACCCTGAACGACTTGCTAGTGACAAATGGCACTATTAGTTTCGTTGCATGACTGAGTCAGGATTTTAAAGTATAATAAAAAAATACTTAATAGCAATAATATCACGGTATGCACTTTACACATTTGCTCATTGAATATTTTAATTTTAAAACATGTTTTTGTGACACCTTGGCTGTTTTAAGGTTTGCAAATTGCTGTTTTTTTATTTCATGAGAAAACTTGTGTTTCTCTAAAATATGATTTGTGTGGTTTTTTTTCATAACACCAGGGACGTCATTTCAGCCTATTTCCTTGAATTCGTCAGCATTTCATTTTTATTTTATCTGTATTTGCAAGTCGAGGCAACATTGTTTATATGTATGTCCCATTTAATTCAGGGGAGGCAAGTGCCCCCTTCAAATGATGTCCTTGCATAACATTTATAATTTGTATTAGTATTTAATATTTACACAACTGAGAGTGAATCATTGTGTTGTGAAGAAACTTTCAAGGGTTCTTCATTACTATTTAAGTTATTAAGTTTAACAAAAAATATATTGATCTCATATAACTTTTATGAATATTGTTACATAATGGTTGTTAAACAATTAATGCACATGTTTAAATTAAATGTTATTTTGTGTGAAATATACTAGGTGTAGATGGATATGCTTGGATTTATTTTTATATTATTAGGAGTAGGGAATCCAATCCCGAGCCAAAATGTTTATCCCGGGATCCCGGGACTAGTTCCGAAATCAGTACATTTTTTTAAGAAATAAAAATTTATAATATTAGTGAAAAATAAGTTAAAAAATTTATTCTATATTATATAACCAGCTGTGGGCTGCCAATACGTTACCAAAAGGCTCTCTTAATCTCAGTTATTCGCAATGTACAGGTGTATGAGTGGATTTTTTAATTACTTGTAAAAAAATATGCTCCATAATTATTAAATGAACTTAACCCTCCAGAGACGAGAGCTTTTTTCCGATAAAAAAAATATTTTCTAAGCCATATTGAAGTCACGGATAACTTTTATTCCTATCCAAAATTAAAAAAAAAAAAAACGCAAAGTCGTTGTATAGAAACCCCGCATGACTATATGGTCATGCTCATCCTTTTATTACCGTGTAATATTGAGTACGGACAGTAGTAAGGACAAAAGTGACCGTATGGGCTTGCAAACATTCGGGGTTGAAATATAGCTAAACGTGATTTTTTTTTAAATATTTACAATTTGACCTCTTTAGATCAACATAATTTCAAAACAAATATATTAGCAAAGTAACTGTAAATAATTTTATGTTTTTATAAAAAAATATCTAACAGTTTCAAAAAGTAAATTAAAAAAAACGGAAATTCAAAAAATCACATGTGCTTTTGGAGACCGTTCCTGTTCCTACGGCTTATGACTTACTGTAGTCCGTACCCTTCTTAACCAAATATGAGCAAAAGCAACGATATTCAGGTAGAAAAAGTATGAATAGTGGGATCAATAGACAACGGTGTTTTGTGTGACCATATGGTGACGCTCGTCCTTGGAGGGTTAATATGCATACATTACTTAAAAATACGCAATATAACTTAAAATAATTAATGTCGATAGCTGAAAAAAGTATCTACCTACTTTAGACTGGTATCTACCTACTTCAGTACCTAAGAGAACACTAAGTAATTTTAATATTATTTTAAAATATGCCCGAAGATAATACCAGAGCATCAATTGTTTCACCATTAAGTCTATGGCTTCATTGTGCAAAGAACCAATAATATATATTTTTATATTTATCATATCCGGCGACAAGTGCTTTTGTAGAAAGATCACTTTTTACAGTGAAAATAATAAGAAAATTAAGTAGAAGTTGAAAAGTGAGAGTAGATTTTCAACTCTTGCAATAATATTAGTCGAAAAAACTTGTATAAAATGATATGCGGTTATTGATGACTTTTTAATGTCGCATAAAGTCGACGTGCACACCACAGATATTTATCATACTGAAATATGTTTTAGTTGATACTTATTTTATTACATAATTGATGTTTATAGAAAAATAGAGGCAAAATCACGCAAAACAAACACTGACATTGATATCTGATAATATTCATATAAAAAAAAGGTCCCGAAAAATTATTATTGTCGTAAAATGCATTCAAATATGTTCACTAAAATGCCATGAAGAAATTTAATATGTTCGGCATCCAATTATGTTTTTGTCAGCGTTAAGTCTTATCGCAAAGAATGTTAACTGCCGCTCGACTTGAAAACCAACACGTTTCTGTTTTATAAGAAAATCAATTCCGAAAGTTTCGGGATCGTGTTTTCGAAACCCGGGATTGAAATGCATAGAAAACTGTACGGGATCATGGGATTGGATTCCCTAATTAGGAGTTGAGCATTGCTCAAGGTGAACGTGTTTACCAATAACTTTATTGAAAAGCAGGAATGTATCTTATTTTTAACTAAATTTGATCATTGTTAAAATACAGAAATTAAAAGTGTTGTAGTGGAGGCTACAATACATATTAGTAGAAAAAGCATATGAAGCTAGAGCACTGAATACCATGAGAAATTAAAAAAATAAATGTTTTCCGGTAAATAATATTGTAATTATATGGGAAATTTTCTCCTTTTGTAATCCACGGAATGGTGAATCACAATACGAAGATATGTTATATGGTATAAATATAGGGCCAATGATATTAACCTTTTGACCGCGGCTCGGATCCAAATCGGTTCAGATTGGGCTGCTATAGCAGTCAACCGCGGTCAAAGGGTTAATCAAAGAGTGTGTTAACTAGTGGCGTAGTAAGAGGTTTTGCTGTCCGGGGCTGTGCTTGAGTTTGCCATCCCTTCCAAAAATAATTTTAAGTTTGCTCTAGCGGTGGATCGAGTGTTATCTAGATCAGGGGTCACCAAACTTTTCGAGAAGCGGGCCGGATTTAACTTTTGAAAAACTAAGGGGGCCGGACGACAAATAAATTCGTATTTGAATCCAATCGGTATATTAATTTATTTTATTTACTTACATAATAATTATAATTTAAATCAATGTATTATAGTTTATTTATATTACTATTTATAATAGAAAATATTTATTATATGAGTAGGTATTTATTTATGCGTAGGCATACTTTACACATAATTAAAAAAGAAGAAAGTCATAATAAAGGCATTCCAACTATTGAATAGGTATATTTCTTTAAGTATATATCTCATAAGTTTTACAGTTTCACATATTGTATGGATTGATGTTTTTCATTTATTGAATACGAATTAAAGCAATTGAGAGAAGTACATATATGTAGACATACATAAAAAATACTTACAATTTAATCATGTATAAATTTTAATTAGTTCGAAATATGCAACTGTTTGGATGAAGGTATTTCTTTTAATTTTAAGGTACCAACTTGCAAGTAGTTTTTAATGTGTTAATCAGTTATACGTGGTCAATTTTATATATTTTGGTTTTTTTAACCCGTTAACAGCTAGAAAAAAATAACGTTTTTTGTCCTGTAAGCTAGCAATTTTCTAAAAACTAATAAAGGAAAACTTAATATTCATTGATACTCATTGAGTTCATTGATATTCATTGATTCAAAAGATACCGTTGCATTGCAAATCAGACATATGCAGTGGCGGATTAAGCTGGATTGCCCCAGGCGCAATACATTTTGGAGGCCCTGATTTTCGAATAACATAAAAGTGCTGCAAACCTCTTCGTAGAATAATAATGAATATTGAAAACTGAAATTAAAATGTAAGGGTTTATATAATAGATGCTATATTTGAGGCCCCCAAGATTCGGAGGCCCCAAGCGCGCGCCTTTTGCGCTTATGGGGTAATCCGCCACTGGACTTATGCATTTTTCTTTTTTTGGCACAAAAAATATCAAATTGACCACTGCTGACAAAATAGACGACACTCAACATCTAGTTTCATTTTCTTTGACATACTTATATTGGGGCAATAAAAGAAGTACGACCGAAATTTTAAATACATAATGTGCACGTTATCATATATATTCCACAAATAGAAGAATTACTACTAACACACAAATAATCACAAAAATCAAGCAATGTGTACTCTGCACACAAACAACTGAATATTTTCAATTTGGGATATTGTTTGGACGTTTCTATTCTTCTATAATGCTTGCACTACATTCTTAGAATTTCAATAAATGAGAATATTCGGGAAATTTTTGAGTAAACGAATATCTGGTTGTCTTGCCTCCAATAACACATTTTATATCTAACTTCTTTCACTTTGAGTTCTCTATCAGATAGTCGTACCCCAATTGATTATTTGAAATACATAATTGTTGTGAATTCACAACTAAATCATGAAAATTTATATTTCTTATATGAATAATTTCTATGCAAAAATCCAGAACTTTTCGCGGGCCGGATGGAAATCTTCGGCGGGCTGGATCGGTAGTTTGGTGACCGCTGATCTAGATAGTTGAATTGGTATGGCAGATAAATTTTAAGACTTGAGTTAGACTAAATAAGAAAGTTACTGTGATTGAAAGAAATAAATAAGAAATATTTTTGTAAAAATTCATTTTCGGAATTGAAGGTTTTCATAAATTTAACTCGCGAGTTCTGGTGAACCCTTTACAGTTCATTGTATGTATGAGTCATATAGAAAAGTGGTATTCAACCGGTCGTCTGTGGAAAGGCGCCGGTCTCCAAAAATTTATTGCTAGTCTGCGAAATCTTTTTTCATTATCATAATTTTGGATAACTCTCAATAAATATATTCTATCTCTGAGCTATAAAGCTATCAAATGGTTTTCAATTCCTCATTTGTGTGAAAAGACTGAATGTCAATTGAATTTGAGTTTCATAAACAACTTATTTCAAATTTGCTTATAAAAAAGCAGCATTAGCAATATTTTTTTTATTATGTTTGCCGGTCCGCGGATGTTAAAAAGGTTGAATAACACTGATATAGAATGCTCTTTTATAGTGACAGATAACCGGCAGTTAAATTATCAATGTGATAAAATAAAGATGTGAAATTGTGGGGCTTCAGATATTCTGTGATAAGATTAGTTATTTAAGAGCATCTTTGTCACCATGGAATTTTGTTTATCATTCATTATAAATATATCAAATTTGATAACTCGATGATAAAGGTGCAGATTACTTCAACTGGCGTTATTGTGACCTCAAAACTGTTGCAGTTCCAGCGTCTGCTTCGATTTCTTTTATGTTTTAAAAATGTTTAGGAAGTAAGAATTTTTTAATCTACGTTGGTAACCTCTAGCAACTGCAGAAAAAAATAATGTTATTTTTATTCACTTCAATTGACTGAAATCTGAAATCAAAATGACTGCATTTGGAATAGACTGTTATTAGAGAGTATTAGGATATTTTATTGCTATACATCAACCACTATAATTGTGTGTACGGGACCGTGGCGCTGTATGTATTTCCGGTATAAACAATTAAAAAAAAACAATTTCAAATCTAATAATTTTCAAAAAGATTTTTACAAAAAATTAAAAATATCTTGAATAGAAAGTAAATATGTTTCAATATTTTAATATTAATATTATAACTCACAATGTAAAAACCAATTTAATATGAAGTCATACTAATAGTGTTAAATTAATTTTGTAATTTGGATTTTATTATACACATTTCAAATTCCAGGTTAATATCCTCCAAATTGATCATCTTCCGCATCCTCTTCTCCACTATCATCAGTTTCACTTTCTTCACTACTTCTAGTGCTCTGTACAAACAAATTTCTTTGTTTATGTTAAAAAATAAGAAACTTTTCTTCTAATCTTACGAAAAGGGATTGTTATACAGAATGCGCATAAACAAATTCAGTTATTTAAGTTTTTATTTCAAAGATAAGAACATAAATTTAACTTGGAATAAAATCACAGATAATATTTTTTCCCAGGATGTGAGGATTTTTTTTTAGAAGTAATATTACAGTAGTTTCTTGCCATCATTTGTACGATAGGTTCATTTGCTTTTACTAGAAGAATTAAGGAAGATCCGTGTAGCTTTTCTTCTTCACAAAACTGGCGATGATATTTTTAGTTTGAGAGCGCAAAGGTTTAGGTATGATTAAAGCGATTATAAATATAATGACAGTACGACTTTTTAATATGTAGACCACGTGAGGGGCTACACATTTAGCTTCAACGGCCGCCACATTTTCGTTCGTATGGGTTGAAGAGCCAGACAGTAGATAAAGTGATTTTGAGATGGAATTCTCCCATCTAGCGTGGATTTCATTTGTAATTGAAGACAAAATTACATAGAGCAGACAATATTTTTACTTGAAATGGGATATTATCATAATGTTATCAATTATGTAAAATTCATACTTGTCAAACGGTAGGAGTATTTTCAAATACGCTTTTAGTAAGTTGCTGCGCCGCACCTGCCGCTTGAAAACATTGACAATCATGAAATATTTTTTTTAAAATGTCGCTTATACTATTTATGAAACATTCCACAAATATATCAGGAGTCCTGTAATATGTTTTTTTTGTAAATTGAGTTATTTCTATTTCGTAAAAATTGGTTAATTTTTTTTTGCCGTGCTCATCGCATGAGCTGTAAAAGGTCTTTTTTATGTTTAAACATTTTGTATACTACTTACTGATGTCACTGACTGAATTAATCATAGCTTAACTTATTGCTTGGGTTGGCTTATATTTCAGTTCAAGCCATAAATTATTCTCTGATTTTGGTTGTTCTGAATTATTTGTATTTGGCCGTATGCCTTATTTCAAATTTGGTTTTAAAAATATAAATCATCAAGTCGTAGTTATGAAACTTTAAAAATAAAGACGATTGGTGAACGGGTAATAAAAATATATTCGTTTGGAGTTGGTTTCATCGGACAGTCATGGGTTCATTCAACGGGATGTCAGTCACGTATTTATGTTTTAAATACTATATTGAAATATATTAATTTTTACTTTTGTTGATTTTTTTTTTCAATTTTATTGAAAACTATTATTTCCAACATGTGATATTAGTTTCTATTGTGTAAAAGTTTGTCATAAACTCTTCATATACAGTCAAACTCGGTTATTACGATCTCGGATGTAATGACGAAACATTCGTTGATATTTTCATTTATGGTTTTCTCCATACATTATTCACTTTTATAACGAGCTACTTCTCAGGCATACCGAGTAAAAACTTTCTTAAAACTGTTAATATGTCAGCTGTTTAAAAACAAAATTTTCGACTACAAGCAATAAATCAAATCGAGTAGTTAACTAGACCGATGCCGCCGGGATCGGATTACGTTTATGACACTAGTATCTAATTGGTGTTTTCGCTGACAACATTAAAAAAGTATCCACGCATATGGTTGAAATTGCTTGTAAAAAATCTTATTTTTGTTTGAATTGCAATGATTTGTGTTATGTGACCGCTCCAGATACTTCGATGGGTATGTTTGTAAGCATTTAAAAATACCTATTCTCTGATATAACGAGTAAATTCAATCGGTCCCATCTTCCTCGTAATAACTAAGTTCGACTGTATCTTTCTTTTCATTTATTCGTTTTACATCTTATATACAACAATCACTTATTAAACTATAAATACAATAGAGGTGAGAAATATAAAAAAATAAATCTTATTGGCTGAGATAAAAAACAAAATAAAGACATTTTGTGGAAAAATGCCGTGTGATGTTTCATGCCCACTTTTCAAAATAGACTCTGATTAAAAGGGTCAATAAAAGTGTACATTTTGATAAGTTGATTGAAATTGGTATTTAGAAACAGATAACGTATATCTATATAATATTAGGCTAGTTTTTTTAAAAAAAATTATTACACTTGTATGATTTGGCGATGACTCCTATAATAGAAAATTACTTCCAAAGAAATGCCTGATTGACATGTAATTATTTATAAATGTCACGTGCGTAAGATATATTTTCAAAAATCAACATTCCTTTTATAAGTTAAAGATTTGTATGATTATTTGAGCATTACTTTAGTTATTAAGATGATGCCAAAGTAAGTTCTGTCTTATAATTTCGATGTTATTAGCATTAAGTTTAGTTTTTCAAGATATATTCATAATAAAGAGAATACTTGCATTGGTTCAATTGTTACTTGGTCATATGCCAAATTTTGATGTAACATATTGTTGTGTTTAACCTTGTTTGTATCTGCGATTTTAGGCTTCTGGAGTTAGCAATGAATTATGGGGCCACTATGTAAATGTTTTGTAAAAGTATATTTACCTTCCAATATTTGGAAAACAGCCTTATAGCATTGTTTATTTTTTCATGAAAGAATTAAAGAAAACTTTTTAAGGGCTTATCATTCTGTCTAATAAAAAAGTATTTCAAAAACTAACATTCTTTAAGCCTGATGTTGAATTGATGTAAACAATTTTACAATAACATTGTTATTAAATTATAGTGGTATCTCTCAATCTTTGTAATTTAGTTGTTATATCATTGTAATTCATAATATTCATCAAAATTCATAAATAAATAATATATTTTATCAATTAAATAATAGGTGTTTTATTTTGCTATCATTTTTTAACTATAATATATAACCTCAACCACAATAGTACAGGCTGCAACACAAGAGCATGAAGCTTAGAGATCAATTCTCATACATTTCCTAACTCGAGGAAACCACAACGTGCCAGGACACTTCAGTTCCATCAAATTCATCATACTAATAGTTTCAGACACCCGAATCCTATCAGTAAGAGGCAAGCAAAGTTGAGGCTATCCGGAGTCATCTGCAGTGTGTGACCCAGCCAGGTTGTTTTACCAACCACAATTTGATTATTTTACTCAAAGTTTATATTTTTATTATCAATATGAAGATTTTTTCCACAATCTTGAATGGTCTAATCAGGGCTTCAAACCGTTATTTTTTCGTTTCGGTTAAAGTAAAAAAATATATATCGGTTCGGTTCCGGAAAAAATAGCGGTTATTTCGGTTTAGTTCCGACTGATTCATTTTGGTACTCATCTGTTAGCGCTAGGGTTGCCATATTTCTTGCAAGTCAAACCGGGAAATTTGTCCGATTTGTTGACTATCGAATCGAAAAACCCAGGAATTTACCAATTTGCTCAAAATATTAGCGTGACTCGATTTTTTTTCCTTTTTAGCTCTTCCGAGACTTTCGATAACTCAACCGATATTTTTTTCGGTTAGGTTCCGGTTTCGTTCCGACAACAATAACAG
The DNA here is from genome assembly GCA_030503985.1 of Himalopsyche tibetana. Taxonomy (NCBI): domain Eukaryota; kingdom Metazoa; phylum Arthropoda; class Insecta; order Trichoptera; family Rhyacophilidae; genus Himalopsyche; species Himalopsyche tibetana. The sequence goes on from JAPJYX010000013.1 coordinate 20,275,970, forward strand.
TTTTCGGTTCAGTTCCGGTTCGAAGCCCTAGGTCTAACTTTTCAACGTTTCATACGTGACTGTTTAAATAGGAGTTTTCAAAAGAATTCTTTACGCTGCTGTTCAGAGGTAGATCATCTTTTGTTGAAGCTAGTATGTATTATATTGACTATAATTTTTCATAAACAATATTAAAACCTATTCATTTAATTTTTTAATGCTTCACAATTAGTTCATTATAATACAATTTATAGAAATGACTTCACTCATCTTTCGGAGACGCTGGTACAAAACAAGTTGTAATTTTTGTTACAAAAATATCCTGCCATCAAAAAGGTGAAGATGATTTCAGTGCTTATTCAAACCAGTTTTAAACTTTATTGTTCCTTTTATCGTCGAATGGCTTTTGTGGGCTTTTTCAATCAATGAATATTGTGTAACGATAATTAACATCACATCAATAAATTGTTTACCAATTTCAATAGATATATCGGAAATAATGTAAGCGTGCAAGAAGTTAAAGCAATATAAAAATAACACGGATATTAAAAAATTATAACGACCATGTACAAATTGAACTATTGCCAAGTCTACGTGCATGGTAGTGTCAGAGTCGGTGCTAAAAATTTGCCACTGTATTTTTCTGGTCTAGTAATAAATTCCTTTACCCAAGCGCCACAAAACATTGCACTCTAAGTAAATTCACTTAACAAAAGTTTTGTGGCCCTCAGGTTAGGCCCTAGACATTTGCCTACCTCTCCAAATTTATCGCTGCGTTCAGTCCTCGCTTAGCTTGCACGCAGTGCCGGGACAGCAGGTTAATCCTCCATTCTTGAGGTGTTAATAGAAAGTATTTTATGAGGTATATAAATAAAACACAATTAAAAATTCGGCATGAGAGAATTTATTTAAAAAACGATTCACTGTTAACCAGTTACTAACATGTCCGTAATATAATGATACAACTTTTGTGTACACAACTATCTAGGGTTAATTTACATCTATGGATAGGTACTAATAATATTGTTTCATCAAAGAGAATTAGTCCAAATAGAAAATCAATAACATAAAATAATACTTTTATAAGTTGACTATAAAAGGAATGCAATAATTAAACTTCCATGCAGGAACAACAAAAGGAATCGAGCAAAATAACAATTTTCTAAGACTACAGCGATAACATTTAAAAATAAGAATGCATTAATATTTAAAATCAAAACAAGTAGTATCACATCACAATAAAGTATAACAATTAAAAAAACAGATACGTTTCCGATTAAAAATCAGTACAGTAGAGAGAAAAAATGACAGCAAAAAGCAACATTGAGTATTACATACAAGTGTTTATAAATGCTACAAATATTACAGGGTTTTGCAGCGTGGTATAAGATTTTTTTCTATTATAATAAGTAGATACGGAATATGTATTTTGTACAGTTTTGCAGACTGTCCTATAGAATAGGATAAAAGATCGAAATATCTTTCATAACTGGAGTAAGGTAACTTCGTTGACAAGTGTAATACCATTCGCAGCTGTCAAAAAGTTTTGAATAAATTCTTTGTTTTGCCAATGCGGTTACAATCATTGGAGAAGATCGGTAAGAAGTGTTGAAAAGTAGCAGTTACAGTTAAAGTCACTGAGACATTTTTTTACATTTATTACGAATTGATTTTATGGTCCATAATAAATTATTATTGCTAACAGTAGATTGGAATGGATTTTTGTAGGAGACATTTTGTTTTGAACAAATTTTTTCCTAATTCAAGTTTTTAATATTGTAAAAATAAATCATCAATAAGTAAGTTTTGTTATTGTCCAAATAAAGATGAAATGGTTGTCGTGGATCCACAAAGCGAGAGCGTCAGAAAAGTGATACTAAAAATTTCATATAAAGCGCCTGAGCTAAAATATATTTTCATGAATTCTTTAGCACCAAAAAATTAAAAAGTAATTGTAGAAATATTTTTTTTGTTACACATAAAAAAATGTAAATTGCGCTTCTAGCAAATTGTCAATATCACTATCGATAAAAGATTATGGTGTATTAAAAATGTAAAATGAAGAAATAAATATGAAGTGAAATTATTTATTATTGATATAAATAAATGATTTGCTTAGTAAAATTATAATGCATAAAGGAATTTCAGTGTTGTCAATTATTAATTAAAAACTAATTAATTTTGTAGGAATCGGACACCAGAAGTCTACTTGTATTCTTTAACGAATTCGTTGTGGAACTTTTCAAAGCTATTCAACATTGAACGTAATTTTTCAGTTTGGGGTAAAATAGTTGTGCGGAAGTGGAAGGTTCCAGGTTGCTGTCCGAAGCCGCTGCCAGGTACAACGCAAATCCCTGAAACAAGTATTTTCAGCATGTTAACGGAGAAAGAAAATCAATAATTCTGTATCAGTTTTAATCAAACTCAATTATCACTCGACATGTTCACTGCTAAAAAAAACTTGGGAGTAAAATGGCACTGAATAAAGACATTGCAGCGGTTTCTTAGTGACCTCCGTGTATTATGATGAGATTTGTACATTTTAAAAAGTATGTATGTAAACTATTTGTCAGGATACCTATCACTTGTCTGCCAATGCGTACGCTGATCGGTTTATTCATTTGAAGACCAATTGAAATTCACACATTGATTATTTTAGGGGTTTCAAAATTAACTTAAGTGTCAAAAATATGGAGTTTTTTTCATTTTTGAAAACAAAAACTTTGGCCATTATAAAGGTGAAAGACATATCTCATATATATATATATGTCACACTTAAAATTGCATGAAAACCGTTGGCCGGTTTTGAAAGTAGGCGCTTCAATAGTTACTTTGCATTGAGGGCTAAAAGGATACGGGAGAAAATGTTCATGTTGGCTGCAATGCTCGGAATTTAGCATGAATGTACATAGACTCATAATGAAGGTATTTCAACAGAATGGATGAAAGCTGCAAGTTATTAAGTATGTAGCTCAATTTTTCTTTTCCCAGAGAGAGTGAGGATAAAACAATGAGGCTATGCTATGACACTCGTTGTCGGCTTATTGCTCTCGGTATCCCTTATTTTTAGGGTTGAATGAGTGAAATAGAATTTTAAAAATCACTCTTAGATCAGGTTTCAATATATAAAGCAAACAGTGTCAGTAAAAGTAATTTTATTTCTATTTATACGGTTTCCTCATCCTACCTTCAATTCGTGAAAAACATAATTTTACGTTACCGGACAACAGTCGGTTTATGGTTATAGAATACGTCGATATATATTTACCAGTCTTTTCCAAAAGAGCAAACGCGTAGAATGTATCAGCCGCTTGGCCAACTTTCTTGGCAGCTTCGATTGCCTTGGGTGGAAGTTTCACTTGTGGGAAGGCGTACATTGCTCCCTGAAAGAAAAATTACGATAATGACCTTGCCATGTAAATTTTGCATATGTATGTAGCCAAATAGCATCTCCAAGGTGTAAATTGATCATGACATAAACACTCAACGAATTTAATATATTGCACATCTGAAAAAATGGCCATAACTAAAAAAAGTAGATTTTTCAATTGAGCCAAAAACTAACCTAACTTTAATTTAAGATTTCAATTGAAGATGCTTGGTGGAATTTCAATATTAAATTTGAATCATTCAAATTATCTACATTCAACCAAGTTTTGTCACTAACGACCCAGGTTTTGCCATCTTCAGACGTTCAAGTGCACGGATGAACTTGAACTGATGTTTAGTAAATAAATGTAGCACTAAGTTTAAAGGCATTGCTGGCGAAATACATAAACCCATTGGAATGCTTACAGATTTGAATGGTGCGTAATTTCAAGAATTATACTAATTTTGTTTGCTGGAAAATTTATAATTATATAGGATACAAGAGTGGGGAATATGGCAATATGCAATGTCTGACGAAGATCTCATGATAGGTTGATTAGCATGAATATTTATACTTCAAAGTCAAAAGAAACATAAAAAGAATAATGATTAATGATACTCACTTGGACGGGATTACAGCTGTAACCTTCGAATGAATTGAAGGCATCGGCAACCATCTTAGCTCTAACTCTGAGTGACTCTAAAACTTCAGCCTTTTCCTTAGCGTACATTTCATAAGACTGATCGCCTTTCTTCGGTGGATTTGCCTGCAAAATACATTATTATTTAAAGTTGAATAAATGGCTTTTGGTTTAAGCTATTCTTAAATAAATAGTATATTATAATATATTGATAATGAAGGAGAACTAACCACACAATCCATTACAGTCTGTCCGAGAACAGTAGGGCAGAGCATAGCCGAAATAGACTTGAGCAACATAGCTTTCACTTCGGGACAGAGGTTGATGATTTCGCAGTAGCCTCCTCTGAGGCCGCATTCTCCCATGTAGCCTTTGGAGCAGGACATGAAGCTGGCGAGTTCCAGTTCTGAATAAGGTTTACCCATCTCAATCAAAACCTACACGGAACGAAAGATAGTTTATTTTCATACATATGTAGTTCATAGAGAGCTTGAAAGATTGGATTGATTTCTTTTTGAATTGGTATGTACTAATAAAAAGATGCAAGAAATCTATTATTTAGTATCAAAAATGTGCGTCGATTTTTCTGTCACTGGTAACAAGTCATCAATTATTTTATTAAAATAGAAAAATATTTTGTGATAATACTGTAAAAGATTTAACAGATAAAACATTTATGAATTGACTGAATGGTTTAATTTAAATTCCTAACTGTAAACTATATTCTGCATATTGATCCTTGACTAAAGCTGCAGCAATTTAAATACATATATCAGCTAATGATTTGACGTGTCTAGTCTCAAAAACATAGCATTTGAAAAACATATTTTATTATATGTTAAACTTTCAGCTTTAACGGACATCACTTCACCCGTTCACCCGTATCAAGGCTCAAAAATTGAAAAATTAATATTAAAAAATACCAACAACAATTATGTTTGCAGGTCAAGTTTTTAAATATTTTACCCAGTAGTGAAGCAGTACTCTGACACCTTTTTATAAAACTTTTTTTGGGCCTCTATGGCAATAAAATTATATCTCAAAACCTCCGATATTGATCATAAAAGGAGATAATAGAATGTCGAAAACTGTCAATCGTAAGTGAATAGCTCGGTAAGTATTTATGAACCTTTTTAAATGAGTGGAATTGGGATCCTTCCGCGTACACGTTGTCTTGGTACACCTCATCAGCAAGTAAAAAGAGATTTTCTTTTTGTGCAAACTTGATAATTTCTTCTATATTTTTTCTCGATAGCACTTGGCCGGTGGGATTTCCCGGATTTATAATAACCAACGCTCTTGGATTGCAGTGCGTTCTGGCTTTTTTGAGAGACCTTTCGAGCTCCCCGACATCCAAACTCCAATTCTTGGACTCGTCAAGGTAATATCCGATCTGTTCGATATCGAATTCGGCTAGCGTGGCAGAGTAAAGAGGATACTGAGGAATTGGAATCAGCACTCCTGGAAATTTGACAGCAAATATTATATAAACCACAAGATTTTAAAAATTTTAAATAACATTTTTCTACTTAATCGAGAGATTATATATCGTTACCTTTCTGGCAGATGTTGGTAACAGATTGATAGTTCTGAGTAAACAGAAAACGAAAAATTTCAGCTTTTTAGGACACAACCCTTTAGCATAAAATTTTATGTTCCATTGATAATTATAACATCCATATATTGATGCATCAATGCCGATCTGACACAAATAAGAGTTTAAAACTAATAGATGGGGACAATAAAATTGCCAGCTTTATAATAATTGTCTATACAAACAAATAAATACTTTTTTTGACAAACTGACATAGTAAATGCACCAAATAAGTTATTCCAGATGAAGAATTGGTATCAAAGAATTTATTTGTATACTTGTTTACAACTTGTAAATCAATGTTGATAGTAGATAAAGTGCTAGGACAGCTTTTAAGAATTCATATTTTTTTGCTATCAAGATTTAAGTGAACACTTTCCATGTTTGTTAGGTTATAATGTTTATATGCTAAATAAGATATTTCTTACCAGGTTTCTTTCCCTCGACGTGGCAAATGAGGAGCTTCAAAATACTTTTGATGCCATCAGATGCTCCAGCGGATAGGATTACATTCTGCCAATCAGAGGGAATTCCACCATCTCTAGTCTGAATGTACTCGGCTACGTGTCGCCTGATTATTTCAATACCAGGAGAGTCTGTGTACGAACCGACTGAACTGCCTCTAAAATATGAGAGCAAATTTTTCAGTAATAATTATCAGATCAACGCAAAAGTTACAGCTGTTCTAAAGGAGATTTCTTGTATATGGTTTGAATGATTGCCTTTCTTATTGAATGATTCAACTATTGTGTCTTACAATATTTGTTAATGGCAAGGTACTTAATGTGTTTAATGAATGTGTCGTTTTCAATTTTACAGTCCGCACCAATCTTTCTTGTGTGAAATATTACTTATATTATGATAGATAAGTAGAAAATACGCTAAGTGCGTTTTTATGCGACGTTTACTCGTGTCAAAGTTGTACAGATTCCGACAACATTAGATGCCTCCACGAGGGTAGCAAGTGCTGCATTAGTCTCAACTTCTTAGTTATGTTTCGCTTTATAATATTAAATAAATTTATAATAACAATTTTATCATACTTGACATCCATTAAGGGGGTATCAGAGAGACAATTGACTGGCTGCAGAACAATTTATATCACATCGGTCTAACCATCAATGTGAGTAAAACCAATTTGGTCTGCAACAGTGCCTGCCCGGACTCCGGAGTGCAATTAGACTATTGAGAAAATTGACTGCTTCCCCAGATATACACCACGGGAGATGATAATTGGTGTACAGAGCTCTCACCAGACTAGGGGTAGCTGAGACAATTTTCAACTCATCTCAATTCCACATATTCATAGATGGTGTTGCTTTACGATTCTAAGTCATAGTGCTTTTAAAAACACAGGGTAGCTGTGTAATGAGCTTTGAAGGCAGATAATTTTGATGAACACTACACACAAGGGTAGAGTGATTTGAATTAGTCGAGAATTTTGAAATAAGAGTCAAAGAAATCAGAATTGGCAGCTCTTTATAAAATCAAAATAAGAAAGCAGTTTTCTCATGACCTAAAAAAGTTGCCTCGGAGGAGCCTGAATCCCGTCTGTCTCATCTTTCACATAGCTACACCGATTGTTATTATATGTTAGTATTTTTTTTTTTAAATAAATTTAAAAATGATATATTATCAGTTATTTATTGTCACTTCAAGACTTTATTACAACATTTTAAAAAATTAGATAAACAACAATTTAGTGATAATTAGAGTATTCCTTATCATTTATCATTAGAAAAGGGTTATCAAAAGAGTAAAAATAATTGATAAATCGATATATTAAATTGAAAATACACAACACCTAACCGGGATGGATGGTGAAGAGTTTATTATCTCAGTTGGTATGATTGTCTGAAATGTATGGGCGCAATCAAATTTAAATTCAGAATATATACTATATTGAGGCACCTAATAATGGACACTCCAAGAGCGTCTTGTGCGCTTATGGGGTAATCCTCCACTGGGAGGGTGGAAAGAAAAGAAAGCAACACAGATGTAAATGCAGTAGTACACAAATCCATAAATCAATTTACAAAAATGCCCACCAAGGAATACGGGCAGTACTCCAGTACTAAAAAAGATGAACTGTGCGTGAAAACATGATTGAATTTTTATTGAATCTATTTGATGTTCGCTATGACAAACTAGAATAACAATTTAACGAGTCATATCCATCACATTCGTCACACACATATGAGTGAAGTAAATATCTATCGACAAAACAATTACAATGGCAAATTACCTGCATCCTTCGAGAATGGCTTTGGCTTTATTTTTAATGTCATCTGGAAATTGCGGATCTTCAAGCAGGGATGGGTAAGCTACTAAAGCGAGGACCTGAAAAAGAAAGCATAGAAAATAATGACGTTAATTGGAATAGGAAACGATGGATGAGAGCCAGTTATATGATCATTTGGGAAATATTTTCAACAAATTTTAAGCGATACATCGCAACATTTTCAAAGAAAAAGTTGCATTTTGCCTTCTCTACAAAACGACACCCAAATAGAAAAAATGTAATTTAACAATAATTGGTAGCCATTCATTTTTAAATTGGTAATTTTTCAAACGTGTATTTGACTCTCAAAATGGACAAAAAGGAGTTACTACTTTTTTCATTGGAGTGTCAATATTATGATACAAAGAATAAATTTTCAATGCAATCGAATATTTGTTTTATGATGAACATATTCAAATTTTTTTTTTTGAAGCCAACCAAATAAGCTTTCTAGATCCCCAAGTTAAGAATTATTGGTCATATTTTTTCTTGTCCCATACACATGTGAATAATTATTACACTAATTAATGTAAGGTTTTATTATATGTTAGATTAATCGTTTTTGATTTTCTGCATCATATTGAACGTTAATGCGGTGAAATGCGTTGAAAGTATGTTCATTCCCAGTCAACCGCTAACAACGCACTAGTGGAATTGGTTGCGTTGTTTCAATGGATAATATTATTTTTCATTTTTTCTCATTCAATAATGGTGTGACGTCGAAATTGAGTCGGTATTGAGAGATCAAAATATGTTGGTTTACATGAGACAAATGCAGAAAAAATCGATCAAATGCATAAGTAATTTTGGATATCGAAGCTCACTTAGCCATCATATTTGGAAATGCTAGACAACCCTGACATTGTAGTTTAATTTGATGTGAAGAGTTAAAGAATTTATTTCTTAAATTGTTGTAAAATTAATTCTAAAACAATACAAATTGAGGATTCGTAAATGCGTGACAGAAACTATATTGTGTAGAAGTCTTTTACATGGGAATGTTTTTATTTCAAACTGGCAACATCTCAATTCATAAATCACGACATTAAACTTGAGATTTCACTCCTTTTTTTAGGATTCAGAAGTTTGGTAGCGTATAGGACATTATTATAAAATAGCCGTAAATAGGGTTAAAAAATATTTGAAGCACATTGTATGAAGTGTGAATTTATTAGTTTGAACAGTAAGTATGACAAAAATGTGTTGATGATTGAATTATCTAGCAATCAAGGGAGATATGTTTACAATGATAACAGCAAAAAGATTTCACTAATAATGAAAATGTAATTTAAAGTTATAAATTACTCATAAATAATCCATAGATAAGATTGATTTATCTACCATATTTCCTGTTAATATGAGTGAAACATAAATTATTATGCAGTATCTAATTGCATATTGTTTGTGTTGGCTTTTATATAACGTTATTAGACGTCGATATATATTTTATTGATTTTACTAGATATCTTGATAACATACCAACTAGGTATTGATAATGATAATTGAACAAATTAAATCTGGATGATGCGCGGATAAAAATACATGAGAATAAATTGTTGTGTTTCAAAATTTGTGCTAAACTTTTTACCTTATGTGTAAGTGATTTTTTTTTCTGTATTCATTCAAGTGGTCATTATTATAGTATGGAATATTATCCTTGATTAATCGTGTTTCCGGTTTAAGTCTAATTTCAGGAACTAATTAATGCGAGATAGTATACACGTACTAATTATATTTTAATTCTACGAGTGTAATTTTATTTCTAGCTGGTGTAATCAATCAAGTACCTCTTTAATTCGTATTAATGTATTAATATGAGATGAGAGGCGATGTACAAGTGTGGTTATATCAAAAGACAAATAGACAATCATAAAGTCTTTATTCTTGGCAGGCCGATATACAGGTTACAAAAACAGGAAAATATAAGAACACAGAAAATACAATCGGTTCAAATTTGAAGCTCAAAGGATTGGGAGATGGCTAGGGGGTGCGGCGGTTGCAGCCCCAAAACACGTAGGCTGGAGTGTAGGGCTAAATCATGGTCCACTATTCTTTTACTTTTTGTGGCTTGAAACAAAATGGCAGCAACACATAAACTTAGTATTACTTGCGTGAGTCGGTGTGCCTTTTGTCTAATACCGGCGGCATGAGGTTCTGAGAATGATGTGCTGTACTGAAGTGTTGAGATGATACTGAGATATTGAGTTTAAACAAAATTAATACTATGGACAATTTGCTACCCGATCACTGATAGTAAGTGGTTTTCGGCGTATATTTTTGTTCAAATGAAATGAGGTTGTGATAATATGTGCACATATTTTAGGATATAAACGTAATACATTGTTTTATCATGATGAAAAAAAAGTCCACACCATGGAAAATACAAACAGTGACAGTCCGATAGTAATATTAACAAGATAAAGAGTTTTCTTTTAATCGCTAGAAGTGTAAGTGAATTTTGAGCCTGTTCTGAGATAGTGAATCCGTTTCACAAAATCCTGGGTCACATAGTTTGACAATGAGAAAAAAAAAGCAAATATTCCAAGCTATTTGAAAATATTGTGTTCATATATATTATTTTAAAAGAAATACAATCCATTGCAAAAAATGTAGCTGTTTTCACATCAATAGATTGTTTATAATATAAATAAGTAGATATCAGTAGACGATAATCAACTGATATAAGGTGTCTAACCAAAATATTTAATATTGTTGTGAAATTAAATACCAATCAACATTGATAATAATAAACAAAACTAATACATATATGATGGACAATATGTGCATGAAAATTCAATACTAAGAACATTTTCAAGGATAACAACATTCTCATAAATGGACGGATGGCCAAAGTCACATTGAGAGCCGTAGCAGCTGTGACGAATGAAACTGACAAATAGATGAACACATTATATTGTTACTAGAGTGTTGACATGTTAACGCAATATTATTTTCTGTCTGTATCTGTATGAGAGATGTCATCGCACAATGCTAATTGAACCACTTCCATCAATTTAGAATGTTAATAGTAGTATAGGATTGTGTAAAAAAATAAACAAAACATTACTGAATCAATTTGACAGTAGGAAGTTCAGAATAGGATACGGTTTTGGAAATGTGTGTAATTTTTATATACACAATTATTTTATGTAAAACTACATAATAATATGTAGGAGCAGAAAGATAAATAGTAAATTTACATGATTTTCAGTTAAATAATTAAACTAAAAATAGTAAAAAGATATTTATTCACTATAGCTGATAAATAGTTTTGATAATTATTTCTATTACATTCTTTTTTAACACAATCAGCGTCAGTGCAAAAATCTGTGCACATAAAGAATCAGGTGTATTTTAATAGCACTCAAGATGATACTTCTTTTGAGCCATAGTGTCAACAACCTCGGAAAAAAGTCAAGCGCTTTGAAATTATGTGGCCTTCACAATTATAAACATTAAGTTTTTTGAGGATGGCATCCTTTTTAAAGGCATTTCAATGTTGAACCAAGATTTCAAATTTTGGAATATTCAATGAAAAATAATAAAAAGGATATTTATGTTTTGGCTATTAGGGTTCACCTTGACAATGTATATTGTTTTGGATCAATGCCATAATGAAATATGTAGTTTTTAAACAATTGTTATTGTTGTAACAAGAGCATAGTCAAGTCATCTAGAATCTATGTCACAAAGACATCAATTGAAATTATGACTAATAAAACAATCATAATAAACATCCCACTTCCCGTGAAGAATTAATAATAAACAATATATTCAAACCATGCAAACTTATTCTTATTTACAGTTTCTGTTCATATTGTCATCTGTGTATTGATAAAAATTTAGAATTTTTCCTGTAATCAATCACAGAAAAAACTAGGTATATGATATTGACTTCAAATGACAAAATTAAAGTATTTTTAGTTCTTGTTTGTTTTATAATTTCATTGACTTAATGCAAAGTTGACATTAGTCATTGGATGGATCACTTAAGGCGTGATTGACATATGAAGATCTATCCATGACGAACTTAAGAGACAAAAAATTTGAGCAGCAACTTGATGATGGAAACTGCGAAGTAAAAGCCCCTACAGAAAAAAATATGTATTATGAAAGACTCTCAGTGTCAGTCATCCGATGGCGAGGTATACATAGTTTCGTGTGACTCGGTATCACCTCGACATTCGCAATGCATGAACCTTAGCAATAGCCGCAAGAACTATCCCGGTTGACCGAGCTGAATCGCGGGGCTTGCCGGTTTCAGGCAGGTAGCGTTAACTGTACGGTATGCCACTGTTATCGGAATGAAATTTGGACCGGCTTTGTATTTCATTGCAGTTAAGGTATTAATCTCATGTGTAACCAGCATGTACTATCGCTTTCTAATAAACATTTTTAAGTAGGATCTATATATACATCTTTTGTTGTAACCACACTTGCGCGGCACCTCTCATCTCATGTTAATATTTACGTTTCAATTACACAACGCAATCAAAACAAAATACAATGTAGAATATAAAAGATTGCGATTAAAATATTGAATAAAAAATAATTGGATATATACTCTGGGTAAATTTAATACTCCATATGGTAATCAAAGATTTATTTCAAATAAAACAACTGGTTGTGAGGAAGATAATTGTGAGTTTGATCATAATTTACACTAATTATCTTTGGTAGCTGTTTGCTTAAATTATGTAAGACTTATAAGTAATCTTTTTGTCAGCATTTTTGTGTATTTTGGGCTAAGGAATTTACATTGTTATAAAATTTGAACATTACAATATCTTGTAAGTGAAATTTTTGGTCAACTTTTCAATGCGTTAATAATCAGACAAAGAAACGGTGATGGATAAAGGGGACGGACGAGGAAGACGTGAATATAAAGCACTATAAGGTTTCAAGTAGTGTAGTAGTATTTTTGTAGTTGTGGAAATTCAGTGGACAGCTAAGACCCCCTTTACTTAATAACTTAAATAAGTGACACAGAGTTTAGTAATTCAAAGAAAATCAATTATGTGCTTAACTGCGGCAATACCACTCAAAGGGTTAAGCATGATAAATCAAGAATCCATTGTTTAAGAATAACAGTAGTAAGTGTAGGACCAAAGTTCATATATTAATCTTTCATCTCTGGCAGAGATATTTGTTTTTTTTCCACATATATAAAAATGATATGTAATTTACGCTTCTATCACAAAATAAAATCAAAATAGACATTGAAATGAGAAAGTGGTTACTATGTAAAAACAATTTGGAGTTTTTTTCACAAAATTACTTGTGCAATACCGTTTCTTTCAAAGCAAATCATATCACGATAATTTTATACACCCAATCATTTTTTTACGTTTTGGTTCCAGAAAGTGGTGCGTAAAAAAAAACTTATTGTCATGTATTTGATATCAGTTCCAAATCCGCATAAAAATGTATGAAAAAACGTAACGGTGCCGTCCAAAAAAGACGCATAGAATCAAAATCAGGCAAAAATAAATCGTGTGAGAAGCATTTCAGTAGAAATTGTTTTTAAGATAGCTATTTAGTTGCGATTCAGTCATTAATCCTTTGAGGAGTTTGGCCCTATACGTGCGACAGAATGTTGTGTTGTTGTCTAGTATTTATTGCCATTCTCATGATTTTAATTGAATTATCATTATTTCTCCACATATGGATGAAAAACATATGTACAGTGGAACCCCGATCTACCGTTCTCGCAATGTCCGTTTTCCCGCATGGTTCGTTTATTTTTCATAGTCCCGGCCAAACACCCATAAGAACAATGTTAAATAATCCCGCATTAATTGTTCCCCGATTTGCCATTTTCCTTGATCTATCGTTCAAATATTTTGGTCCCGTCAAAAATATTAACCCGATTGACCGTTTTCGTTGAATATTTCTCATAAATAGTCTTACCTCGCATTTCGTTTCGCGTTTTTTTCAGTAGAACCCCGGTCTTCCGATCTCACTATTTTCGTTTTTTTGCACGGATCGTTTATTTTTTACTCGACCAAGACCCCGTAATTACAATGTTTAGTAATTCCACGATTCATTCATTTCCCGATTTCCTCGATCTATCATATAAATATTATCGTCCCATCCCAGTTACTATCTATCCCGATTGACCATTTTTGTAGAATATTTTTTTCGCTCATAAATAATATTACATTGCATCTGGTTGCGTGAATTTTTCTTAGTCAAAACTTGAATACCGAAATGAAGACAACTAGAACTCTAGTTGAAAAACTGAAAATAATTCAAGACATAGGAAAAAGTTCAGGAGTAAAACGAGTTGACATAGCAAAAAGGAGTTGACTTGGAAATGTACGCGATTTTGAAGTGTTTGTTAAAATTTAAGTGCCAAACTGCAAATAGGCCACTTTTTTTTGTATTAAACAAGTTAAAAATATATTTATTGGTTCTTTAATAAAAAAAAATGTAATAAATAAGTTTTTTGAAAATTTAATATTTTTTTTGGTGTTATTTGAAGATTTCCCGCATTATTCGTTGATTTATTACGGTCCCTTGAAAAACGTAGAATCGAGGTTCCACTGTATCTGTGATTTTTTCCAGTCGCGTTATTTTTATTATTTGTTGGAAATCAACAAAAAAAATATCTTAAAAGGTTTATATTTGTACACAAATCGGAAGCTGTACAATATTGAGCGTAAAATTACATTTCGTCTTGATTCCCTTTATCTTTCTAATTTTAAAATTATAAAAATATATTTACCACCTGAAATATTATTCCATATTCTTCCCAGACTGACCAATATTTATGTTAACTTGTTAATGCTATGTCAATAACTAGCATGTGTTGCTTTTAACCTTTTTTAATTAAGAACATAACATAGTAAATAAAGTTGACTGGTTAATAAAACAATAAAATAAATACTTTAATTTTTATGCACTAAATATCCACTATTATTGTTAGCACTGTATTCATTACAATAAATAACTCACCTGTCTTATAAAAGTAATTGGCACCTGACCCATAGCATGACAATCTCCAATGTTTGCCTTAATAACTTCTTTGAATGGCTTTGAAACACCCTGGGAAGAAAACATAATTTTTAGAGTAGGTATGTACTAATGTACGATAGAATAGTTTTTTTAAATTAATATTGATATGGCTAATTAAGTCAGGTTTTCTGTTCAATGAATCTGTTTTCTGGTCAATAATTAGAATTAAAATATTTTATTTCCAAGTAATTTGGTCCATAGATAATACAATAATTTCTTAATTTTGAAGGTGATCAGGAGGATGTTATAAATAGGGATTTGAGAAAAAATTTTCATAAATATGTAGGTACCTTCATAAGTATATTTTTAATGTTTAATTCACCAAACGAGTTGATACATTCGAAATTTAGATACAGGTCAATGACAGTGAAAGGAATTGAACATTTTATTGCATGTTTTGATAAAAAATACTTCTGAAACAAATCAATATTCTATATTATAGAATCTATGAGTACCTACCTACATTACCTATAGCTAATTCATATAACATCGTAATTGTGGAATGTGGTTTAATCAATAAGTGCAGTGTTTTGTGATAGGTATCCTTAAGTGATTACACATTGAGAAAGTCTGATAAATTCGACAGATAGATACATACCTTGGCCAATTCTTTTTCGATTTCTCCGGCTCGGATAACTAGAGGTCCTCGTACTGCATATTCCATAATTTTGACATTTGGATTAATGTCAT
This sequence comes from Himalopsyche tibetana, assembly GCA_030503985.1. Lineage (NCBI taxonomy): Eukaryota > Metazoa > Arthropoda > Insecta > Trichoptera > Rhyacophilidae > Himalopsyche > Himalopsyche tibetana. The sequence continues at coordinate 20,291,541 of JAPJYX010000013.1, forward strand.
TGATAGTAACACATCTTTTAGCAGCGGTCGCCATGGTTCTCACACAAATGTCAACCACTTTCCTCACGTTCGCATCGGCCGGGCGAGTCCGGTGGAATACGCGGACTCCGCTTATCAGTCGACTCGCTGACATGTTTCGGCTGTTGTTCACAGAAAAAATAATAGGCTAGATCGTGATTCGCAATCAATCAGATGATAAAAATACGCATCAATCTATTTTTAATTAACGGAATTATTTTATTGTTCCCAATGTTATATAAAACGATCGGAAGTTAACTTTTCGATGAAAGGAGACCGTCTCAGATGGTTGACGAACTAAAATTGTTATGTCACTCTATACATAACATATTAGTTTTATTTATTTATCAGTTTGTGCAACGCGGGGTCATCGGTTTATCTTTGACAGCAGCTTAAGATATAGTTATCATAGAAACCATTCACATCGCCTGGGATAGGTTTTCAGTTAGATAATATCAAGAAAACTTACCTTTAGGTCACTTCTAAATATTATTTCGAATCTGTCAATGAAGAACACTTTTTTGCGAGGTACACAAACTGTCGAGAAATATTGTTATCGTGACATAACCTATCCAATACTGTAAGACAGAAATAGAAACACAGAAATAGGAATCTTCACAAAGTCAACGATCAAGTGAACTATAATATCGCCGCGAGTATTTAAAATTTTTGCTGAATTCTGCGAAAAGATTCAACAACCCTTCAGTCTTCCGCTATATTTCTCAGGTTGGCAGTCGACTTTAGTACATACGTATGGACATATTATTCTAATTCGACATGAATATAAAAAATGATAGTCACGTACATGTGTATGGGATCATTATTATTCTTTCTTCTCATTCTAAACTGAACGTAACATAGTAAACAAGCACAGAACGCGCAAAATCACCATCTTTCTATCTTTTGTATTTGCCTTCTATTTTATATATTTCATTGCTTTTTGAAACTTTTATTTTATTCACACTTTTTTATCGTAATTCACGACCCACTTGCCAGTATTTGTGGTCTAGGTATTTTACAGAATGTATTTTTGAGAACATAAGTTGAAAAGAAAAAATCGTTTTACTTCCAAAAATAAACATAAATTGTCTGCAACAATGGTATCCAGGAATGATTTCAGGCATTTTTCATCTGGTACATTTTTCAAAATAGAAAATATCGCACTGAACCTGGAGATATTGATATTTCTTTGACCAAATCGACTTCCAATGCAGAGGGTATGTCCATAATGCTGTGCCTCCAGGATTTCATGTCGTTGGTCAATTGTTTTGCTATCTTTAAGATCATGCAGCATCCCTTTAGAATCACTGGTCAGAAAAAAGACAGGCAAGGTAGAGACTCCCGCGGCATTCACAATACATCTTTCAGCCATTCCTAATGTTTCTTTGGCATTGATGAATCAGGGAGTCAGTTGTCTAGTCTGTTCCTTAATCTCCTAACGATTGGTGCTGATTGGTTTTTCTTCTAGAGGAACTATTGCAGATTATATAATTTAGTTAATGTGTGATCTTAAATTTTATATTTTTAAAATATTTGTATACTTTTTGAATTTAAAATAAAAATATTTGGCATTACAGCTAATGCCAATTCGCCAAATATTTTAAAGTTGAAAGATCATACGAGAAAAACTCGATGAAAATTTATTGTAAGAAATAAACTCAAGGTAAATTGACATCACAAACACCCACGTCGCTTTCACATTGAAATTAAATTAAAATGTCCACTTTTCATTTGTTTAAACCACCTCCGGCATTGACAAACAGTTAGAGATTCTCCGAGCATATCACATTTTTTTTAGTTGTATTCGTTGCATTATTTTTTTGAAGATATACCTGCAGAATTAGATGTTGGATGACCAATACTGTCCAAGAAAAAGGTGACTCCTTTGGCTGTGACAATATCTAAAGGTAGAACTCTTCTCAAGATTTCAGAGAATGTTATAGCATGTGTCCTATCATCATATGTGTCATATCATCTTGAAAATTCTTGTCGCCCGCTGTGGTCGAGTTGGTAACAACTTTGCCCTAGCGATTAGGCTGGTTTGGGTTCAAGTCCCAGTTTGGTCAATATCAAATTTAGATTTTTTCATTTTAAACTTGAGATGTATGTTAATGGTGCCTCTTCTCCCCATGATGACCTCGAGTGACATATAATTTTTTTATTGAGGAGTTTATCTCATGATTTTCTAATTTAAAAAATATATATATTTTTTAAACGGAATTGAAAATAAAAAAAAAAGATAATGCAGAATTTTAATAGCACTACTAAACGAAGGGTGTTTTTAAAAACATTTCCATTGATTGCTGCTGAGAATAGTTCAAAGTCTTTGAAGTTTAATCAAAGCATTGAAAGTATGTTTTTAAAGTAGGTTTCAAGCTTGGCTGCATTCTTATCCTGCCTATATGTTATGTAAATTGTGTTGACATACTTCATAAAACCTAGCATATGCATATCCTATTGTGCATATTAATTTACAGACAATATTAATTGTTTATATCACACTACATAGATATCAACTGAGCTGCAAACCATCTAGATTCATGTGGTCAAATTTTTCAGAACAGAAAATAATTAATGATTTAACCGTCCAGCGGAATTTAACAATTTTGAAAAACAGTTCTTTACTTTTATTTGTAAGTAGACAATTTGCAGTCAATATTCAATTAATAGGAGAAATAGTGATGTAATATAATAAATAATTTAAGCGACTGATGAGAGCGCTCTCTGAATAAATTTAGTTCCAGTAAGTAAAGACTTCAATCTGCTACCTCTACGTTGTAATCTATAGCCGATTCCACTTAATTTTACTGCTGTATTGTAAGGATAGGTCAAATAAAACACAAGATGTAAGAAACAAACCATAGGTAATTTTATTTATATCAATTAATGGAAAACATATATAATTTGTTCCCACATTTATTTAATAATAATAAAGGACATTATTACCTGTACATAGCTCATTATTTGATCACTTATTATGATGAATTTAGCTGCAAGGTTTTTTACTCTTTCAACCCCGATATAGAAAAATGTTAATAAATATGTACGCAAAAAGTAACGCCAGGTGTCGAGGGTTATTTATATGTTTTAGAATTTTCCCACGTTTATAAAAAACCCTGCAGCTAAAACAAATTGTCTTTTCCATTCAATATACACCTGAATAAAATACAAATTAATTAAACTCTACCTAAAATAAATATGTGAAACAATCAATCATCACAACACGATAACTAATACCATTTCACTTCACCAATACGCTCATGGATATGCTTTTATTTTGAAAATATTGGTGAATTCTCTAAGTACATCACGCTTTGAGTATTGTTAAACGAGAAATTTCAACAAATAATGCTACCCGAGTGAGACACCTCTTAACTTTTATGCCATAGAGAAACGTAATCTAGCAACGAGAAGAAATATGGCCGACACAAAAACAGTGCTTGATTTTATTTTCAAAGTTTAAAAGCATACCTTTAGCAAAGTGTATTTTTAAAATATACATAAAAATCAAGGACATTGATAATTATTAAAAATTCATAAAAACAAATACGTATCTATAAAATTGTTTACATTGACAATTTTATCATATTTTATTACACCTAAATACTTTTCATTTAATTGATATTGGTATTACAATTGGACGGTGTCACTTGATATATATAAATATTAAACTTCACATTTATTTTACACAAATATTATCTGAAAAAGTTCACTTCCTTTTTCAATTTCATGGCATTAAAGTTGCATTCGTGACTCATATAAACGAATAATTCAAAAGCAATGATCCGACATCGAACATGATTGCAGTAAATAAATTAATCGTCGGTGCCTCTCGAAAATTTCAAATCAATCAAAATTGTGAATTGAAAATATATTATATAAAAATAAGCCCATATTATTATTTTGAAATAATTGTCATTCATTTTACAGAATCAACGTCAAGCAGAGCTACGTACGATTACATTTAGAAAATATTAAGATATTGCTTACACGTTTCGTGTGCTTATTGTCTTTACCATACTGATTATTGTTATAACGAGCGTTTCCAAATTGATTATAAATAATTCAGCCGAAGAAATAATCGTTACTTCGATTACTTCTTCACAGACGAAATATTTTCTCATATTTCAGAGAGACGATAAGGTGCGACGTGTCATTAATTATTTCAATCTTAAGCAAAGCTACGTTTAGAATACGGTCATCAGACTCTCGCAGTTGTATGAAATTAAATTGCTTGGCACAATTTTATTAACAATCTAAACTGCTATCCTCCATTTGAAACACGACTTTACACTATGGAAGTATCTTAATTATATTGGAAAAACATTAAAATTTCAATAATCAAAACAATAACTACTATTTTCACGAATTAAAAATATAACATACACTATTATGGAATGTATAAACATACAAGAAAAAATAAACCACACAAAAGACTCGGAATTGAAGCCTGGATATAATGAATATATACATTTAACAACATTGTTACAAAATTTAAAGAAAACAAATTGTAAATTGATCACTGTCATTTATAGTGTCTATACAATTAAGTTTCCAAGTGACGACCGATTCAACACAAAGTTATCAATTTTAAGGTTGATAATTTATAGTAATCAAATCCATTAAAAATAAAACAGAGTATTTTTATTTTTACTAAATACATTTTTTAAAGTGACAGATGAAATAATAACGGACAGTAGTTCTTTTTAAGATGATAAGTGAGTCAATCATGTAGTATTATCAATTCAGTACAATACAACGTACCATGGTATATTGTTATAACAGACAAAATTTGACAACCGATGTATAAAATATGTTATTAAAAACATTAAATAAAAAAAAACTTCACACAGACTTAGATTGAAATTTTTTATCCTCAAAGCGTATTTACAACTTATTCTCAAAACCTTAACCCCGATAAAAAAATAATATATCTTTTTTTCTAAAAATTTATCAACATTACTGACGTATTAATCTTGTAATAATATATTCATTCTTATTTTTCTAGTACAAATCATGCAATCTTTTTTCCAATCTACAATCACATTTTGTCTATGTACACCTAACAAAGTAAATTTTGAAATAAAATATTATTCACTAATCGTAACAATTAATTATTTATCAAAAAACTAATAGACGTATGGCAATACTATTTTAGCCTTTTATATAAACGTTTTATTTTGGTTATGAATAAATTCAATTCTAAAGAAATTTCTCCTGCACCGTTTCATCTCAATAAACTGATTATCGGTTAACTTTGACGAGGTACAGAATTTGATGTCGTTCGATGGGAATTTAATATTCTTCGATTCCACTAACGTCTGCTTCTAATTATCGTCATACTTGTGTATTTAATTTCAAGATTAAGATGTCAGACGTCACTTTTCATCAGCGTCTGTTTATTCTATTCATGTAAAATGTGAGACCTTTCTAGTGATTTCTGTAAAAGAACTGGAAAAGTTATAATCTCATCTAAGTTCAAGCGTAAGATATGTTTAAATCATTTTTCATCATGAGTATTTTCAATGATTCGTGACCGCGCTTCGATTGCAAATCAAAATTTAAAAAAAATAACAAATAATAATATGTAGCCGTTAACATTATAATAATACTTATTCAACTAATTCAACAAGGTTAGTCAATGGATAAAACGTAGAAAGTACATTTGCTTCGATACATCAAAACAAATCAATTAAGCATAATAGGATCTCACGAGAAAGATGCGGTTTCTCATAAATCAAAATTGATTGATTTACGAATCAACAAGTGTCCGTTTATTTGTAATATTGACTGTTGGCAGCCACTTTACTTTTACAATACAAACATCAAAATTTAATTTATTTGCAATGTACTCTGCCAAATAGTTTATTTACAGCAATTTCATTCATGATACGAGCAGGCATAGGTTCTTTTCCACGCAAACAATGCCGTCTGACGTAAGTGTTCGTCGTTTCAAATCCAGAAATAAAATAGCTCAATGAACCGTCATTCGTTTTGTTACCGTCATCGCAGTCAAAACTTGCGAGTCTAAGTTGCGTGTAAATGTTTTATATTATCAAAATACTTAATTTTAATATCGCCATTAGTACACGTCCACAACTAATCTACTTAAATTGATGGTGTACAGATGGAGGAATGTTGCGAAGGCACAGCACGAGTTTACATATTACCAGAAAACTGCATAGCCGTTACTAGACAGATTATTGGATAGAGAATTGACGTTGGGCACGTTGGACACGCTTATCCTCCAGACGCTCTGAGGTTTGATGTCGCGGGCGGGAGGACGGCCGGCCCTGGCCGGATGCTAGCAGTCTCGGTCCTCTTGAACCAGCGACTGGGTGTCTTTTCCTGTGTCGATATTCGTGGGGTCCAACTGCCTCTGTTTTCCTCCGGGGGCGGCTCGAGTCTCTGTGGAACTCGGCGACAGAATAGCTGACTCCACTTTGTCTTTTGATACTTCAGATGGGACTTCATAAATACCTGTATGTCAACAAAAACTCATTAGTTCAAATAACACTATTATTGATCAAAATAAAATCAAAATCTGTTGTATTTAATAAAAATAAAACACAATTTTGTTGTATTTATACTGAAGTTTTTTATATAAAGTAAATATCATATGTGACTTTTTTGATGCTGAATTGCATAAGCTAAATCTTCAATTGAAGGTTGGTAGACTCAAGCAAGCAATACTAACTATGTCTGTCGGTCAGTATGTTTTTATTGGTTTTAGTGTTATATAATGCTGAGAATAAGGTCTCCCAAGTAGTCTCCAGAGTAGGTAGAGGAAAAAAGTTTTTTAAGGATGCTTAAAATGTTCAGTAATAAAGCACGTCGTCCGTAAACAATGCGTGTCACTCAAAATTTCTTTCGACACGTGTGTGATAGGTTCGCCATCACTGATCTAGGTAATTGAAATATCAAATTCATACATTCAACTTGAGATTTAAACAGGTATTTTTTTTAAGCACTGCATCAGAGTGGTTGTCAAATGTTTTCCCGAAATAAAATTTAATGACAGTCAAAATGTTAATTTAAAGCAGTCAATTAATTATCAATAATTTTTTTTATAAATTTGATGAGTAATTCTCACCCATCACTCCGGATCCGTTCCCTCCTTGAACTACGGCATCGTACATAGGATTACTAAAGTCCCTATTTTTGCCAACTCCTTCGAGGCTATATGCCATATCCATCGGTTCACCTGCCGGATTTCCCTGAGGAACTGGCCCTCCGGCAAACGGAGCTCCGCCGAATTCTACATTCGATCCTTGTCTAAATGATACACTCTGCGAAGATGCCAAACTTCCCAGGCCGGTTCCTTTGCCACTGTGAATTTTAAAGAGCATAAATTAAACATAGAACTAAGGTAATTTTATCACAAATTGAAATGAAATAAAATTTTGTAAAATTTGTATGGTTTGCTGTTATGGATTTTTTTAAATATTTTAATAATTCAATATTTTTCATATTTTGCTTTAGATTTCCCTGCTTAAAGAATGTGACACACTCAAAAAATTTTGAAGAAGTATTTCTGATTCATATTGATTTAATAAATAATTAATTTAATATGCATACAAGTACAGGTACTCACAATGGATGTTTCCTGATAACGAACCAAGCGGCAGCTCCAGCTAAGAGAACCAGCAGTGTCACCACAACAGGTACAACAACGGCGGCTGTGTTTCCACCCCCAGAACTTCCGTCGTCACCGGCGGCTCCTGTGCCGCCAAATTCACAGTGGACGCCTGTTACTCCCGCCGGACACGAGCATCTCAATCCGCTAACGCCGTCTACGTCTCCTCCCACAACTTCTTCCGTCGCCTCCATGCAAAGACCGCCGTTTCGGCAAGGGCATATGCGAGGAGACGGTCTCGGTCTTTCCGCAGCTTTACGAAAAATAGTTCACATTAGTTATAAAACATTATAAATACATTTCAATAGATTAGATTTTGAGTGGATGTGATTTTATTATGTATACATAAAGAGATAGCCACCTGCATCACACACCACCTCCTGAGTGGTTCTTCTGGGCAGGACAGGCTGGGCGGCTCCATCAGGACAGGCGCATCGTCTGCCCCCAGGCACCAGCAAGCACAAGTGTGAGCACGGTGATCGTGCACACGGGTCCACGAGAGATGTATTGTATCGCAGTCTATGGTATACTGAAAAATTGATATGGAATTTTGTTTATTGCTAGATATTGAATATTATAATAAACGAAAAAAACCAAAATTTATATGTGACGTTTCACTTAGATCTGTATTGATTGAAAATTCCATCATAAAGCGTGGAATTTTTATCAACCATGATGAAGATAATAATGAAGCATTATAAAAATATTATTTTAAAGTAAAAATGAATTTAAAAAAAACTTTACTGGTGAATGTATCAAAAATGTTATTATCACCTTTAACTCCCGAAGGATTGACTAAATCTTTGGCGACAACCACTGGAACGCCTCGGCCAAATTTGTCCTGCTTCACAAGTTCTCCGGAATCTCTGGTGACCCAGAACAGAGACGATTCGAATACATCCAAAGAGATCGGATGCTTGAGGGTCGCGCCTCTCAAAATCGTTTTCCTATTTGATCCGTCTTGTTTCATCGACTCGATGGTATTCAATTTGGTGTCCACCCAGTAAAGAGCGTGCTCCATCGCGTGATCGATCGTCAAACCGGCAGGGTGTCTTATTCCTTCCGTGACCAACGGTCTTCTCTTTGATCCGTCCATCCATGACACTTCAATCTTGGGGGCGGATCCCGAATCTGACCAGAACATTCTTCCCATTTGAGGATCCAGCGCGAGAGACGTCGGACTCTCGATGCCGGCCGACACGACCGCTCTACGGTATCTTCCGTCGGTTCTGGCCACCATCACTCTTCCTCTCGGCTTCGATCCGGTTCTGTCCGTTTCCGTCCAATAGAGATTGTCTGCGACCCAATCGATAGCCAAAGCTGTCGGCTTGGAATTGCCTTTCATATTCAAGTCCTGAGCGAAGCCCGCTTTAACTTCTCCGTTCTGTGCGTTGACCATGTATGATCGCTTAATAGTTTTGTCATAGCTGTCAGCCCAGAATATAATCTCTGTCTGGGGATTGTAGTCGATAGCTTCAATGCGTTTCTCAGATGTAATCACGTCGATTTCCTCATTCTTATGGGCTTCAAAAGCTCTTATTTCTGGACCGTTGGCAAACAGAAGAGTTACATTATCGTCTGTTGCTTTGCAGACTCCGGATAAGCCATCGGATAACCTAAAAATTCCCAACATTCCAAATAATGTAAGCAAAATGAAAGTAAAAAAAATAATAGAAAAAAAGAAGTAATCAAAGCTTTGAAGTTGGAGATGTGAATTTGTAGTATTTTGGGCAGAGTTGGGTAGGGTAGGGTATCAAAAATCAGTTGACTGACAATATATAGAGAGAGAAATATTCAGTAAATGTCAGTAGAAAATACACAAGTGCTGAAACACTTATAATCCATTGAAAATAGTTAATTCATTGCTGTGTTTGCTGAAAATTCAACTGTCTTGTGTACCTAGAGATGCGATTATGAATAGATTTTAATTTATTTTTAAATTGTAATAGAGTGTAAGGTAAAGTTGAAGTCAATTGATTTTTAGATGACACAGTCCAGGAAAGAATTTCAGTAGAATTGATTGTATGGGCAATAAAAACAATCCCCACCTGAAGCCAGGGCGGCAGTCGCAAGTGAACGTTCCGTTAAGATTGTGACAGATTTGTGAGCAGTGATGACTGCCGGTGACACATTCGTCCACATCTTTACACTGCTTGCGGTTTTCTGCAGAAATAATGTAGCCCGAGTAACAAGCGCAAATGTAACCACCGTCTGTGAGATTCATACAATGATGTTCGCAGCCACCTACAAATTAATCATAAAGTTTATTATTATCATATTCTGTGAAAATATTCATTTATCCAAATAAAATGTAGCTGCAAAATTTTTTAAGAATAAGGAAGTAAAAAATTAAGATTTTCAGGAAAACAATCAATCGCAGTGACTTGGAAAACAGCAATTTTGTACTATATTATACTCTAGTCTTACTCTAGGTACTCTTTAATTAGAAACAAAATTTTGGTTATTTTTCATAATAAAAGCAAAAAAAAGGCTATCTGATAAATGTATCTTTAGTTCGCCAAAATTATTTTTAAGATGCTTTGCAGTGAAATAATCTAAGTAAAATAAAAAATTGTTTGTGCAACACGTGATATGACACCACTATCCAACTGATATGAAGTTGAAGAAGAAATCTTGCATTGAATTCGAATGCATGGGGTATTGATCTTTAATTACCTTTGTCAGCTAAACCGCATGTCTTTGAATGATGGCATCCTAATTCATCAGAACTGTCTCCGCAGTCATCAGCGAAGTCACAGACTTGCGATTTTTCAACGCAATGTTTATTTGCACACTGGTATTGGGTGAACGGATCGCAAGGTTTTGTGCGGACAGCGCACAGAGTCATATTATTCTCATCTGAGCCGTCTCCGCAGTTGTCCACTCCATCGCACACTTGGTATCTGTAGACAATAAAGCATTAACAAATTAGCAAGATTAGTCATTGGTCATGTATATGTCACGCAGATACAGTAAAAAGTTTTTAAGTATTGTGTAAAGGTGCAAGTCTTTCTGGATCATTTTTAAGGTACGCTCTTTACCCATCAAAAAAGGTAACTTATGAGTTCGAATAGTAACCAATTACTTTCGAAGAAACAACATCTGTTAATATATTCCATAAAAAGTATATATACTTCATATATACTATATTGAGCACACAGTTGATTGCTTTTTAACCTTCGGGTTCCTATGGGGTGCATTCGCATTACAAAATTCTTATTATTTCAAACATTTGCTAAATACTAATAATATCTAGCTGATATTGATTGTCTACAATGCTACCTCTATCAATGCAATGCAAATATTACGCAAATTTGTCGGTTGTCACTTTGTGCCCCATCACTCCTTGATCCTATTCTCAACGTTTCGGTACTCGAGTGTTAATGACCATAAATTCTAAGGTGCTTAAAATCAATTCTCGGTGGAAAGGCATTATAAAAAAAGAGACACTTTTTTGTACTAGTTCCACATTTTCTATAAATGCTCAACCTTAATTCTGCAGCTATGATCAGAATACAATGCTCAATCGGAAAATCAAAAGATAAATTGATCATATACTTTTACTGGACTTTAATAAGATCTATATACTCAAGCAAAAATATCTGTTGCTTTACCCAACCATACCATATTAATGTCATCTCTTTGTGGCAATGATGAAACATGATGAATAAAATTATGACAACAGTTTCTGATAAGCACCATGAAAACTCACTGCCCAACCAAACTCAAAGATTCATAAAAAGAAAGTCAAATGCTCTTTTTGTCTCATCCTCTCAGTCGTACAATACTTAATTGTGATACCTAATTATGATTGAGATATGTAAGATAAATCACCTCGGTACACATCTGTGGTTGTTGCATTGGAATCGTCTCAAAGTATCACAGTTGAAGTTAGTGCAAAGAGATGGTAACTCATCAGAGTTATCTCCGCAATCGTCTGTTCCGTCGCATAGATCAGATTGTGACACACATAAGTTGTTGGTGCATTGGAATCTAAAATATGACATCATCAATTAATTATTATAGTTAATACATCACCTTTAAAAGATATTTTTTAATTATGAGTCAGGTTTTATATTTAGATTTTTGAAAACACTAATAATCGCACATTAGACTCAAATGAATTGGTAAATAGCAACATAAAGTATTCATAAAATACTTCCGCAGCAGAAAATTAGGGAATAAATAATATTTCTAAATGTAGTTGTATTGCAATAAGATTCTTAATGAATTGTTCAAATTGTAACATTAGAGACAAAGTGTAAAGCATACCTGCTTTCGGGGCAATATCTTCCTCCAGGGTAGCGTGGTGGGCAACCGACTTCATCAGAAAGATCTCTACAATCTCTGTCTCCATCGCAACGGAAGTACGAAGCGATGCAATGGCCAGATTTACACTGGAACGTGCCATTCTTGCATTGGAATCCTCCGCAGTCTAATTCGTCAGAGTTATCGCCGCAGTCATCTTCATGATCGCATCTCCAACGCGAGGAGACACATTTTCCATTACCACACTTGAATTCAGACTCGGAGCAACCCCTGTATTTGCCTTTGCATTGAGTGTCCGACTCGTCACTGCCGTCTCCGCAGTCATCGGCGAAATCGCACAGCCATTGTTTTGGAATGCATCTGTTGTTATTACACTGGAAGTCTGTTTCGGAGCTGCATTTGGGACAGTTAACTGCCAACTCGTCTGATCCGTCGCGGCAATCGTCTTTGCCGTCACAGAACAGCCATTTAGGAATACACCTATAGTTTGACTGTCCCGGACACCTCTGCCAGCCGGTGGTGCAGTTCTTTTGTCTACACATATAAGCAGGCTCGTCTGAGTCATCGCCGCAGTCATTATCAAAGTCGCACATCCACAAACGAGGAATGCAACGACCATTCTTACAGCTGAATTCTGTTTCCGTATCACATGGTCTATTATGGCACATTTGGGGATCTTCATCGCTTCCGTCTTTGCAATCTGCGTCTCCATCGCACTTCCAACTGTCGAGGATGCATCGCCCGCTGGATTTACATTTGAATTCCAGGACTGGGCAGTCGTGTTGGCACTGTTGTTCGTCTGAACCGTCTCCGCAGTCATCGGTGCCGTCGCAAATTGTGGCAGACGGAGTGCAATTTGTGTTTTTACACTGGAATGTTCCGGCGCGGCAGTGTCTCACGGGGCAGGACTCTGGCTCATCCGATCCGTCCTTGCAATCTTTTTCTCCATCGCATTTCCAGAACCACGGAATGCACTTCTCGTCTCTGCCACCGCACTGGTGCTGTCCTGAACTGCAGTTGGCGATGCATGTCTTCATATCTCGAGCGATGTAATATTGGTTGGGGCAGGCGCACACGCGACTCGTGGCACCCTCTTCACCGTATCCTTCGATGTTGAGATAGCTGGATTCGATTGGAGGAGCTATGAGACACAGATGTGAACAACCGCCGTTGTTATCCCCGCAAGGGTTGGGGTACGGGAGTTGACGTAAGGGGTGATTGATGTGAATATCGTAAGGCCTGTGAGTGGTATTTCTCAGGACTTGTAAGTTTTTTCCGTTATATTTATTGGCTTTGCTGATGGCTTTCAGATTCCAATCTGTCCAGTATAAGAAATCATCAAAGATGGATAGGGCGAAGACGTGAGGAACGCTCGGACCGGATATTACAATGTGCCTGTGTCTTCCTTCCAGATCTGCAAATGCGATATAATCCAAATGAGCATCGGCCCAGTAAATTCGATCAGTGAAATAATCGATAGTCAAGGCGTTCGGCCAGGCGATGTCGTCTTCCCACGTGAGGATTCTCGTGAAATTAGTACCGTCCATTCCCATTTTGGCGATGTAAGCTTGCAAATGCCACGATGTGAAATAAAGATATCCAGTTCCGGGATGCACAACTAGAGCTCTGGGATCTGCTATTCCGGTTTTTAGTGTTTTCCGTTTCGTTCCATCTAGCTCGGACACGTCCAGATTTTTAGAGTGCCTGTCTAACCAGTATAGTTTTCTAGCAATCCAATCAATGGAGATCCCCTCCAAGCCATGCGAATCGTGCCGAATGACAGGCTCCTTTTCATTACTCGTAGGAGACAGATAATCGGATCGGTAAATGGTTTTTGCTGTAACATCGCAGAAGTACATCTTGTGCTCTTGATTATCAAAATCTAAAGCTACGACATTCATTAAATCTTGGTGCATTAAATTATAAACTTTGGCATCCACGGACATATTTCTCACATAGTATTTATTTGTGAAAATGATCCACGGTGGTGTTTTGTCAATCCTTTTACAAGTGTGCTCGTCGGTCTGCCTTTCATAATATTTATCGTTACATTTACAATAATATCCACCGGGAGTATTCGAACAGTATTGCGAGCAGACACCGGGAGTTTCCAAACATTCATCTATATCTGAGCAAGCTTTTCCGTCGGCGAGTAATTTATATCCCTGGTTGCAGTCGCAGTAATAGCTCGTCAGCGTGTCGATGCATTTGTGTCCGCACTGATGGATCTCAGTCTTGGCGCACTCGTCGACGTTGCAATGAAGTGGTTCATCAGAATCGTCAGCGCAGTTGGAAACTTTATTACACACTAGTTGATAATCGATACATTGCCCATTGTTGCACTGAAATTGGCCAGTGGGACAAGTGGAATTAGAGTCCTTTTTGCAGTCAACCTCATCAGAGCGATCTCCGCAGTCGTCTTCGCCATCGCATCTGTATTGATTTCTGATGCATTTGAAATTTTGACACGTGAATTCTTGAGTTGAGCATGTCTTGTATCGAGAGTTACATTGTTTTCCTTCGTCGGATCCGTCTCCGCAGTCATTATCGTGATCACAGAGCCAGCCTTTGTTGATGCATCTACCGTTAGTGCAAGTGAACTGGTCTTCCTGACAAGGTTGAGGCGATGAGCATCTGTGCAGAGTGGTGTTTTCATCAGCACCGTCGACACAATCGGGATCACCGTCGCACAGCCACTTCTTCGGGATGCATTGTGCTCTTCCCCAAGCTTTGTTTTCTTCGCAGGTAAATTCAGTCTCTTCGTCGCATTTTCTTTCATTGCATTGGTGCCTGTCGTCTTCGTCGCTGCCGTCCAGACAATCGTTGTCTCCGTCGCAAATGTATATTCTCGGAATACAATTTCCATTATCGCACGTGAAAAGGTCGCCGAAACAAGTTCTTCCTTCTGATTTACAATATTCTGGGGGCTCGTCAGATCCGTCACCGCAATCGTCGTCTCCATCGCAATACCACGTGGCCGGAATGCACCTGTGGTTGGGGCATCTGAAACTGTTCTGGGGGCAAGTTCTTTGGGCGCAGTGTAGAGGATCTTCATCTGAATTATCGCCACAGTCGTTATCGCCGTCGCACAGCCAATAAGGCTCAACGCAAATATTGGTCTTCTCGCATTTCAAATGGTTAGGTGGGCATGTTGTGTTTCTGGGACATTTTTCATGGGTCTCATCAGACGTGACGTTATCTTTGCAGTCGTTGACTCCGTTACACACTTGGTTTGTTGGTATGCAACGATGGTTGGCGCACGTGAATTCTCCGTCGGCGCACGGGGGATAAGTGCAGCCCTCCTCATCTGAACCGTCCTTGCAGTCATTTTCGTGATCGCATTTCCAAGACTTGAATATGCATCTTCCGTTGGCGCATCGGAATTCATTCGGAGAGCAAGAATGGAACGTGCAGTAGTTGGGATTTTCATCGGACCTATCGCCGCAGTCGTCGTCTCCGTCGCACGACCACATCTTGCTGATACATTTACCGTTTCCGCAATAGAATTTGCTGACATCACACGTAAGATTTCTGGCAACGCACATTCTTCCTTCGTTTACAAGCTTTGTATTATCATCACATCTACACTCGGCTGTGTTATTTGGCCCAGGATGGCAACTCTGAGCGCATCCTCCGTTGTTCTGCCTGCATGGATTAGCCTGACAGAGTTGTCTGGTTGTACTGTAAACGTGAATATCTCTGGGCGAATCCTCGAGTCTTTTAACCATCTCTATCATATTGGCACCGGTGTGTTTTTCGGCTCTGTAGACCCCTCTCAATTGCAAATCAGTCCAGTATATGTAATTTCTAAAGACGGTGATGGCAAACGGATAAATGGTGGCGGAGATAAGAACCTCTCTGCCCTTACCGTCCAATCTAGATCTCTCGATTTTTTCCCTGACCGCATCGGTCCAGTAAAGCATTGATTCTTCATAGTCAATTGTCAGACCGCTGGGCTGGGAGAGGTCTTTGTCGATGATTGCCTTTTTCAATGAGCCTGCCATAGTGGTTTTGAAAATCTTTCCCGACGTACCGAAACGTCCCCAGTCGGTGAAATAAAGAGTGCCATTGCAAGGATCCAACACAATAGCTCTCGGTCTTTCGACTCTGGCAATCATGACGAGCTCACTGCCGTCGACGTTCATCGCATAAATAGTACTATTTGAACTATCGGTCCAGTACACTTTCTTTTGAGTCCAATCGTATGCTATACCTTCGGGATTAATGCCCTTGCTGATGATATTCTTTATACTAGCACTGTCCGGAGTGCTGGCCGGCATCCATCCGATCCTGGCCCATGGTCTGATTTGGGTAAAGAATAATTTGTTATCGGCGAAATCAAAATCTACTCCGACGACATTTGTCAGATTACCGATGGGCTTGAATGGAACACCGGTCGCTCTAGGATCCAAGTATATTCCTCTTATTTCAGTACGGGTCGAGAATACCAGGAACTCGTTTACCGTGTCGCATTTCTTAGGGTCGGCAGCAGATATTTGACCGGTCGCGCAGTCACATTTGTGAGTAACTCTACTCAATGTATAGTCTGGTGGGAAACTAAAGCAGAGTTGGTCACATCCTCCGTTACCTAACTTTCGACAAGGGTTGTTTTCATCGGAGGGTTGATTCGTCAAGTCAAATATGACGATATCTCTTAACTTTTGAAGATTTGTTCGAACTTTCTCAGGAAGAGTAGTGTTTCCTGGTAATTTTGACGCTTTGTAAACAGTTAGTAGATTTCGGTCGACCCAGTAAACGTCTCCCATGTGAACCGCAATACCCATAGGATTCGGAAGGTTTCTCCTGATCACCTGTCTGTTGCCTCCGCTGTAAGAAATCTTCTGAATCATATCTAGCTTAGAGTCCACCCAATATACGTCATGCGTCAACATGTCCACCGTTAAGTCTCTGGGGTTTGAGATACCCGACGTGACGACGGGGGTCCAGTTCGTTCCGTCTAAATAAGCTTTACCGATTCTAGGGTGTTGACCGTAATCAATCCAATACAGTAACCGTTTCAACGGATTCACTGCCATCTCTCTCGGTGCGTCTGTTGTTGTCTTCACTAAAACCTTTCTATTAGATCCGTCAAGCCAGCATATTTCTACGTAATTTTCATGAGGGAACACATTCGTGAAGTATAAATTACCGGAGACCCAGTCGATTGTCAGGCCTCTGATTCCGTTACTTCCGATACCGTCTTTGATGATATGCTGCAGTTCGGTTCCGTTCGGTCGGACTCTGAATATTCCATTCCACTGGCCTCTGTTGAATTCAACCCAATAAATCCAATTCTCAATAAAGTGAATATCCACATGTAGAATATGATGGCCTTGTCCGGTGATGGGTAACATAGCCTCGGCACTGTCCTTTAAGCTGTACCCTCTGGTCATGTCTAGTTGAGATACGACAGCGAACGACTTATAAGGTATGCAGTTGACATCGTTTTCTTTCTTATATCCAATAGAGCAAGCGCACACTCTAGTTCCGGCATCGCTTGGAATGCAAATCTGCTCACACCCTCCGTTGTTCTGCGTGCAAGGATGATTAATCATCTTCCGCTTTTGGAATATTGTCATTGATTTCAGATCGCTTTCGTTATCAATAATATTTTTAACATTGTCACCGTTCGGCAGGTCCACTCTGATGATCTTTTCAAATGTTGGATCTAGAACGTACAGTCTGTAGTCTAAGACGGCTAAAGATTGAGGATGGCCGATATCGTTGCCTTCAGTCAATAGAGTTCTTCGGTTGAGGCCTTCGGTGGTTACTGCGATAACTTCCGCTGGGTATTGGGTGCTAAAGTAAATCATTTTCTTTTCCACATCGATAGTCAACGTTTCCGGTTTCTCTATGTTACTGACGAGCACAATCGGTTTTGTACCATCCATATTGACTTTTCCGATCTTAGCTGGCACCCCAAATCCGCCCTCGTCGGCCCAGTAAAGCTTTCTGAAAAAAATAAAAAAATCTACTAAGTAAAAACAAGAAACTATACATACATTTTTGGAGTATTTACTTAAAATTTATTGAAATTGATATCGTGGCTGATAATGTGTCGTACTAATTTATTTATTTATGAATGTGGAAATACTTTCGTATATTAAGGAGAAATTACTGTCATATTGATTGTGTTGACAATAAAAAATTATGGTCTTATAGCTTCATACGACCGAGGCAAAGATGGAAATAGAAAGAAGTTTTGAAAGTAGGTATATTTTACTTCAATTGACTGTTCATACGACTTGAACCAATCCTCCTATTAAATAAAACCTTTTTAAAAGTAAGATTGTATTAAAAAGTAATATTTGTCATAATGGATTGAATTGTATACTTCATTGAACTTCAAATATAATCACACATTTCAAATGAAAAAAATTCCTTTTGTACATTGAACATTTCGACATTGTACACCATTGCAAGAATTAATTTTACACAACCAAAGTAAGTCCAACACTGCCATGTTTATATTTTTCTGCGAATTACTAGAGAAACAAGTATAAATGAACATACCCTTCTGTGGGATCAACGCATATGCTTCTCGGCTTGGCAACTGAAGTTCCATTTCCATCATTAGCCAAAATAATACTTCTGTGTTTGACTTTTCCGTCCACTCGCACCACTTCAATGTTACTCGCGATTCTGTTACCCAGATAGATGTTCCTGCCGAGCCAATCGAAAGCGATAGTCGCCGGCGCTCCGACCAATCCGGTATCGGGACCGAAAAATTCGGTTTTGTTTCCACCGCCGTACGGCGTAGAGAAGAGTGTGCAATTTTCATCGTCTTCACTGTCCCCGGTTGAAGACTGCAGCCAATATAATTGATGGGCTTGTCTGTCGTAGTCTAGTTGAGAACCTCCCTGAAGTCCCACAACAGGCGCCAATAGGCCTGCTCTTCCAGTCCCGTCGAGGGAAATGTCAATTATTTGTGATCCTCGTAGAACCATAAGATAAGCGGTCTCCTCTGAAAACGAATACAGACATATTTATTTTAATTTTGAATGAGAATATTAATACTGAACTTGTGTTAATATTATAGGAATCTTCTTCTAATATTATATTTCAAACATAATGTTTCCTTCACATTTAAATTTCATGGATATTCTATAAAGTTTGTGTAAAACGAGTAGATGGGAAGTAATAACATACACAAAGAAAAAGAGTTTGTAAAAATATAGTCCATCGTGAGAAAGTGAATCTCTATGTCATAACATAGATAAAGCTGCCTTTTGCTCAACTAGTTATGGTCTATGTAAGCTTAATGATAACTTTCATTGATTTTTCATAACCAATAAATACTGTGCTAAGATTATAAAAAGGAAATATAATATTTTGCCAACCTTCAGTACAGCGACCGTCAGACTGCAATCTGAATCCTGGCTTACAAACACAGGTGTATCCGGGCTCGGGGGTCGGGCTCAAAAGACAAAGGTGTTGACAGTTTGCTTTCAAACATGGAGAGGTATAAAGCGGCTGCAGGGACGGATGATGTACGTGTATGGAGAGAGGCTGAGATATCAAATGGGAAACGACAGTTTGGTTGTCGCCTTTAAATTTGTGCGCAGACAAAACTCTATTCAACTGTCTGTCGGTCCAATATAAAGTCTCTTCAAATAGTGTCAACGAATGAGGATGCAACAAATAATGACTCCCGGCCAGCACTTGTTGTCTGCCCGTTCCGTTGTAATAACAGAAATCGATAAAGTCTAATTTCGAATCGGCAAAATAGACTCTCTGCGTAGCGGTATCGAGGGTTAATCCGTTCGGCCAGTATATTTTAGTACTGACGATGACATCCCGGAGCGTTCCGTCCATTCCGATCCTTTCGATTCTAGGATTTTCTCCCCAGTCTGTCCAGAACAGCCATCTGGTATTCGGGGCGGGATCTAGACACATTCCTCTGGGCTGAGTTATATTTCCGCTGAGCAGGGTGGTCCTGGACGATCCGTCTTCCTTGGCCACTTCGATAGTGTTGAGTTTGCTGTCGAGCCAGTAGAGGTTTCCTCCTATCCAATCGTAAGCCAATCCTTCGACCAAGTCTAAGCCTGTAGAGATCACGACCTGAGGTTCGCTTCCGCGATCTAATCGAGAGATCTTTTTCAACTTCATGTCTGACCAGAAGATGGTTCCCGTGTGCATGTTTGACGCGGTGGCCACAACGTTTTCGACGATAATCGGTACCCTCTCTAATCCTTGCTCCTTCAGATCGGCCACCAATATAGAATGTCTATTAGATATGATGAGAAAAGCTGACGAATGATTGAGCGCTTTGCAAGAGTGCTTATCCGCTCCCAAGAGATATCCATCATTACAACTGCAGTGGTATGATGCCTTGGTATTGATACAGTTTTGAGAACAAAGACCTGGTGGATCGCATTCATTGATGTCTTTACACGTAAATCCATCAGACTGTAACTCTTCTCCAGGAGGGCACAGGCAGAGAGCTCCATTGGGAGTTTGCTTGCAGTTATTAGAGCACAGTCCACCCTGGTGTTTACATTCGGCTAGATCACAACCTGGGCCTGAAATAATACAAATAAACAACATTGGATAACTCATTCAAAACTTTTTATTGAATGTCTAATATCTTAAGTCAATTACTTTCTTAATCTTATCCTCTCCAGAACAAGAGGTTTAGCGTCTAAATAACAGCCAGTTCTTACAGAACAATTTCTGTTTAGCGGCTCCATCACGAGTCCATATAAACCACATTAAGCGCAGACATGGTTGAAAACAAAAATGTTGCCATAAATAAAAGCAGTTTAAATTAGTGATATTATCAAAATGTTACCTTCATCGGCTCCATTAGGGCAGTCAGAATTTCCATCACACACTTGAGTGAGGTTTACACATCTGTTCGTGACAGCAGGACACAGCCACTGTCCCACTCCGCACCTGAATGGTGGAGGAACGCAAGCGTGAATGTGGCTCTCGTCAGAATTGTCTCCGCAGTCATCCTTTCCGTCACAGATGTATGCTTTGAATACGCAATTTGTATTGTTGCACTTGTAAAAGTTGGGTGCGCAGTCAATTTGTCCACAGGAAGCAGGTTCATCAGAATGATCATCGCAGTCAGGTGTGCCTGAAAACAACAAATTAAAATAGTTATTTAGAAACCTAGTATTTTGAATTTGACGACATATCATGTATAACTGTTTAAAAAATTGACAAAGCAAATCATCCATGCTGATCAAACAGACTATAATCAGGCCCATAAAGAGAGAGGAGAAGGCTGGGGATCTGCTTACTTTTTGGGGGGCTTCATATTTGAAACATTCTACGTGATACAACAATTCGATTTTTTTTAACAATTCCTGTAAATGTATTAAGAGAAAGATCCGTCAAAAACTTTCTAACAATATATTTTAATAATTTTTGTCTTACCGTCGCAATGCCAAGTCCTCGGTATGCAAATACCAGAAGATTGACACTGGAAATGTTTCTCTGTATTACACTGGTCTGGTGCTATTGAAGGGCATCCCAATTCGTCACTGCCGTCGTTGCAATCCGGTATTCCATCGCATTTATAAGTTTCTTGTATACATTGTCTCAAGTCTGCACATTTGAATTGATTTGCTAGACAAGTAATCGGTGGACAGTCCACTTCGTCTTGTTTATCGAAGCAGTCGTCATCTCCGTCGCAAACCCATGACTGAGGAATGCAGTGGCCGGTGCGAGGGCATGTAAACTAAAAATAACATTAAAGGTAAATTAAATTGTTGGATATTGTAGCTGAAATTAAAAAACTGAATGATCTGTATGTACAAATGGTCTCGATATAATAAAGCAAAAGAAAGAAAATAGAAAAAAGCAATTAGATTTTACTATAGGCCTCATAAAATGATAAATACTAGTGAGATGTGATTAATATGACAACAAATATAAGCAACTGTTGAATAGAGTTGAATAATATGATGTTCCACCAATAAATGTGCCTTAGTTACGTGTCAATTGAAAATAATGAAACATAGTTCACAGAGCATATGTGTAATTTATTACTTCAAAAGGTTGCTATATAAATTGCAGTTTTTGCTGTGGGTCACAATGTTAAAAAATGGAATCTAGAAATAACAATATTTATCGGTCTTGATTTATTTGACTACCTATAACACAACACACACATACAAACACACACTCTTTCTCTGTGTACGTATTGTGTGCTTCAAGCAAAAATTGACAGGTGGCGCTGCCACCTGATATTTATAATACTAGATGACCCCATATTATTAATTGAATTTCATCTGAAATTTGCCAGTTATTTGATTCTTTTTTGAATTAGCGCTCTGACAGTAAAAGAGTTAAGATTTGTCATTAGATTATTTATGCTCTCTGAAATGTCTTTTTTCTCACCTGGAAGTATGCACAAGTTTTTTCAGCACAGAAGTCTCCTTCATCTGAACCGTCACCGCAGTCATTTTCTGAGTCACATTTCCAGGTGTTAGGTACACACCGAGCATTCTCGCATTGGAATTGCGATGCTCCGCAAGTTACGTTCACGCATCCTGTTTCATCTGAGAAATCTCCGCAGTCGTTTTCGGAATCACATTGAAAATGTATTGGGATACAACGTGAAGACTTACACTGGAATTCGTTGGAACTGCAAGTAGGTTCTGAAAAAAGATCAGACACCGATGAGTTAACTCTTTTAATTTCCGGTATGTTGGCCAGAGATCCAGTAAAAAATATCTGATTTCCCTATTTATTCAAAAAATAAAATACTCATTTTACTAAATACAATCTTATGATTAGGACTGGCTTCTCTCATGACAAGCATTATCAAATGATGATTCGCTCACGATGAGCATCATAAGTTCGCTCGTCATGAGTGAAACCTGTCCTGATCATATTAAATAAATGTGGAATTGGTACAAATTAGTATTTTATTATATGAATTTAATGCCTTTCCAAGTATTGACAGTGAACACCCTGATTCAACGATTCAAGGAAGGTGACCAAGGATTCCCTATTTATACAAAAGAATTGAAACAATTTGGTATATATAGTGAAACCCCATTTTACGTTTTGAAGGGAGTGTTAAAGAAAACGTGGTTAAAGGAAAAATTAGATTCGGCAAAAACTAAATGGCATTGTAAAAAATGTACGCAAATAGCGGGAAAACGTGAATTCCAGTCACGTAGAAACGAAGGTTTCACTGTAGTTTTAACAGCTGACGTTTCTGGTTGTGTCAAAGAGATGTACACATCTCAAATAATCAATTTTATTTAAATAATTTATCCTCCAGTACTGAAAAAAATGTAATGACCTTCTTAAATCTCAAAATATTATTAATTTTATCCCCAATAAGAAAGGTATACATATATTAGATCCAGTAAGTGGACAGAAGTAGATTAAGTTTTGTAAAAAGTTATATTCTTACTTGTGCAGTTTTGCTCCTCATCACTGTTATCCAGGCAATCATCGTCTCCGTCACAAACCCAACTTTTGGGAATACATCTCTGATTATTACAAGTAAAATCCCAGGAATTGGGGCATGGTTGAACTGGAGGTTCAGAATTTGGATCAGATATACATCTCATATCATCATCGGCTAACTTTTCTCCATAAGGACAGCCACATCTCACCGTTAATGTCTGAGATTCATTCATCGGAACCGCAAAACAGATCTTCTCACAGTTTCCGTTGTTGATTGAGCAAGGTTGCAACCGCTCAATTTTTTGTACACTTTCACTGTAAACTTTAACTCCGTAGAGTCTGTTCGTTTGAGGTTCCCGGACCATAGTTTCTTCCTGTTCTCCTGTAAGCTTGTGCAATCTAATAATGGCGTCTAGTCTCCAGTCTGTAATGTACATGAACTCTTGGTGAATAACTATAGAGAACGGATGTCTTATAAGTCGCGAGTTGACCGTTTTTACATCTGTTCCGTCGAGGTTTGCATGCTGGACATGGTCTAATAGAGCGTCACACCAGTAAACTCTGTCGGCTTCAAAATCAATAGAGAGACCGTTGGGCCACCCGAGAGTGACATTTTTGAATACGATCAATCCGGTACCGTCTGAATTGGCTCTGCTGATATTTGCCGGTCGGTCCCATTCAGAGAAAAATATGAATCCCCTATTCGGATGGACGACGATAGCTCGAGGCCTCTTCAGATTCTTTAAAAGTGTTCTTCTGTAAGTGACATTTTGCGTAGATAGTACATTCAAAGTTCCTTTGCGTGAATCAATGTAATAAAGGTTTTTGGACGCCCAATCTACTGCCAGACCTTCGACGCCTTCGTTTTGCGAAGCCAGAACGATTTCTCTGGATGTTCCGTTTCTATGCACTCTGTAGATGACATCTTGCAGTACATCAGAGTAGTATATGTGCTCATCTCTGGCGTCAAAATCGAGACCTACGAACCTTGCTCTTCTTGAAACTACCGGTAATATGGCATCGCTGAATCCTTCGATCACAGGGTTTAATACTTTTCCTTTGATGAATCTTTGTTGGGAGTACATTAAAAACTCTTGCACGAGAGCGCAGTTTCTTAAATCGCTTTCCAGCCTCCATCCTATGTTGCAAGCGCACCTGTATCCCAACCCTGCTCCCTGAATAGCGGTCACTATGCACATCTGGGCGCATCCGCCATTATTATTACCGCAGGGGTTATTAGCGTAAAGCTGTTTTAAGTTGTGGATGACTTTGATAGCTTTCGGATCTCTGATATCTTTCATTTTATAAATAGATTGTATACTATTGGCACCTTTGAACTTATCTACTGCCATAATACCCTGTTTAGTTCCGTCTGACCAGAAGATACGGTTTTCGAAGAGCGCAAGCCTGGAAGGACTGGGCACGGGTTGTCCTCTTAGAACCAAAAATCTGTGTTGACCGTCGTAATCTACTGTTTCAATATAATCCAAAAGAGAATCACACCAAAATACCCTTTTGGCAATGATATCTACAGTAATTCCGGATGCTTTGTAAGCAGCTTCTGATACAATAGATTTGGCATGTGTTCCATCCATGTTTGCTCTCAAAACCTGTGGGAAAAAAATGATTGATCATGTTATTATCCAAGTTTTATCTGCTTTCACTTGTCCAGTGATCTACTTAAATCTGAATTTGTCTACAAAGAAAATATTGCATTCATTTACAATTTCCAAAAAAATACTTGCATTCAGTTAAAACAAACTCTAACATTGCTTTGTTGGTATCAATATCAGGCAGGAATGAGATAGCAAATAACTCGCGAATAATCCAATAAGAATTATACCGCGAGTCACTTGTTTTCATTGCACAGTGATGAATCGAATAAACAAATCTAAGAAGGTAATCAGCTCACAGTGTTTGGTTTGCAATTAAATGATTCATTTCTAATGTCTATATCATAATATATTTTTCTTGGTAAAAACGATGTTTCATTTTTTTTAACAATACGTTTGTCACAAATCATGACTTTATATTTACCTGATTACTATCAGCAACAAACATATATCCGAGAGTGGGATCGAGGGCGAGATCTGAAGGGTTGGTCAAGTTTGAACCTAAGACAACGGCGTGTCTTCTTCCATCCAGCTCAAAAACGTCAATTTTCTGTCCGACAGCATCCGCAACATAGAGTTTGTCTCCGACCCAATCCACAGCGAGAGCAACGGGTGCCCAAGTTCCAGGAACCGTGATGTCATTGTCAGAGTAGCTTGGGAATCCATTTGGAATATTTAAAGATTGAATGTGAACCTAGAAAGTGATATAATGTTATTGTATTCAAGAGTTTTTACCTATTTTGAAATGTTTGAATTCTGAAAAGTCTTATAATCCATGACGTTTTAAAATTGCTGTCAAAAATGCAAATGAAGATATTTTATAGAAAGATTGTGGAAACAACGATTCAAATAAATCAAACACTAAATCTGATGATGTTTCAACCTGATGGTAAAAAGATATATCACTAATTAACCTATTACTTTTTATTTTCATTATATAGACTGTGTAAAGAAAAAAGGACGTTACCCACACATTTTGTAGGAGGCGCTAAAAACGTGTTTTGATGATTTTGGGCCATATGCAAATGATGAATTATAGATAACCTTGAAATCCACGGAGACTTAGAAGTCTCCGCTGGTGTTAAATTGACATAATCTAATATTAATTTAAGAAATTGTCTAGGAAAAACCTATATTTCAGTCGTTTTTCTCGGTCTTAATTTTTTACAAGGTCATCTTGTTTAAAGCTTAATTTAGATTCTAAATCGGCATTTGCAGCATGCATCCTTTTGATTAAACGTGTATCAAGTTTGATACATTGTGATTATCGAAAAAAACCTGGTTTGAAAAAACTGTGGGTTACGTCCTTTTTCCTTTCCACAGTCAATATGACTTCTTTGTTAAAAGTAAATTTTTGTAATGTTGTTATTATCGGTTTTATAAATAAGGGTGCGTCTTATAGTCGATGAAATACAGCAATAATAAATCAACCTTTAACGGTAAATTGCTACTTTTCTCTAACTCTTATCAAGTAAATTGGTTCTTTTGACCTCTGCAAGTAGAGGGTTACATGATAAGAGGAATAATAAGGGGATGCGTCAAAGGTCTGATAGGTTTTTGATAGTAAGCATTTTGCTTAACTTTGAGTTAATTTCCCTATCGTTATTCATTTTAAGTATTGCATGATAAGAAATATACTTATTGATAACACTGTAACACTTCTTTAAAAAAAAGACTGTTTTAGTATAGAAAAATATTTACCTTTCTTGTTTTAATGTCTGACCAAAAAAGCAAATTCTTTTTGTAATGATAGTCAAGACCAGCCGCTCCAGTTGAGTTGGCCACTAATTTGACAGCTCGGCCGTGAGCATCCATCATTAGCACAGCTCTCTCGTGGGCAAAAATAAGCTGCGGGGGTGACTCCGGGGGAGCAGTGCATGTCGAGATACCGCTAAGCATGTATCCAGGGGCACACGAACATTTATAGCCTGCAAGTTATTTTTTTGAATTTATTAATTCCATTCAAGAGAATATAATCTGGGGAAGAAACCTTATAGTAGGCAATCACTTTTTGCTTAAAAACAGTTAATTGTTTCATCTTCGTGGGTCTGAACGCTGGAATTATGATAAATGAATGAATGTATGTTGTTAAATGCTATTCTTTGATATGACAACGGTGTATACAATGCTGTGGTAATAAACTTTTTCGAGGGTATATGGTAATACACTCTTTTTGTAATATCGTAAACTCACTATTAACTTTCAACTGAAACAAATGAAAAAAAAGGGAGAAGTCCATTTACAATAATTTCACAACAGTATTTACCAAAAACCATTATTCTTTTGTCTTATGAAAAAATATTTTAGTTTAACCAGCAAGCATATGCAATTTTTACGATTATATTTAGCAGAGAGTATATAAATTATAATCTCTATTATAGCACTGGGGCTAAGAATCTTACATAATGGGAATATTAGTTAAAAACACAATAAGATGTCCAAAGTCTGTTAATGAACAATCATTAAAGAACTGTCATATAATGAGATGGACCAGATTTATTAGACATATTGATGTCTATTAACAAATGCCTCATAATGGCCTGAAATTTGACTAACATGTGAATTATCTGTGCTCTGAATTTTTTTTAACTTCATTTTTATGAAAACAGATGTCACTATACAACACTATATATATTGTAAATCCAATAAAATTTTATGATTGCCAAATGTAAACTAATTTGTATTCTTTGGAAAGTGGCTAAGCAAAGAAACTATGCTTTGTCATTCTCTTCAGTTGAGACAGGTTCGAATCCCAGTACAGATACTTTCAAAAACTGTTAAATGGATTTATTGTTCGGATGTCTATGTTTTCTAAAATTCCCACCCACCTATTCGATTAAAAAAAACAGAGTGTAGCTAGAGTGATAAGTTCTGCCAAAGCCTCATTCTTCTGTCATACCCTTCTCTGAAAAAGGGAGCCTGAGCAACTGAATAACATGCAGTTCTTGCAGAAAATCTTCTATTGGAGACTTACAATAGGTGTGTATATGTGCCACGTTAGGAGCGAAATAAGTAAAAAAAAAAATGTGTTTCTAATGAATGTTACATCCAATTTGAAGACCATAATGGTTATGAGTAAGGAAATGTTATACTACAAACCTCCATCTTTGTTAGTACACATCTGATCACAGAATCCCCATTCCGCGCATTCATCTCTGTCGGTGCAAGTCTTGTTATCAGCGCTGATGACACCTCCTGAAGGACATGAGCAGGCTCCTCCGTTTAAGGAGGCAATACATTTATATTCACAGCCGAGGGACGGGCAAGATGCAGTTGCTGAAAAATTAAACAAATCATATTGTTCAACTTGTGAGAACTGAATAATTAGCTATTCTTGAAAGTCGGCTAGTGGCTGGGCAAATTAAAGTTAAATCTTCAAGTTTAATATATACTTACGAAAAATTCCTGATAAGAATTGAAAACTTTTGTTTTCTGAAAATCTTCAATCAATATTCGTAAGGGAATTTCTTCACAGCCTTCAGCTGACAGAATCTTAATAAATACTAAGCTAAAATACATGCAGAAAAGCATATCTCAGTCTTTACCGAACCTTAAAATAAAAATAGAAAGAACACTGAAAGTCCGTTTCAAAAGTTCCACATAGTTTCAGTGGTAAATATAGGTAGGAAAAAAGATGGAAATTACTGCAATTGATAGACGAAACTCAATTCTGTCATTCTATTGTCCAATTAAACGAAAAAACTTTTACTTACAACAAGCAGTTTCTTCGTCAGCACCATCTTCGCAGTCTCTCTTTCCATCACAGAGCTGAGTTTTGGCTATGCAGCGGGGGGTTCCACCAGGACCTCCCTTTGGGCAGAGGAATTTGTTGTCCGGACAGGCGATGGCGGTACAGTTTGCCTCGTCGGAGCCATCAGAACAATCCTGATAGCCGTCGCAGTGGAAGGTCGCCGGTATACAAAGAGCATTGGTGCAACGGAATTGTCCAATATGGCAAGGGGGGAAGTCTGAAAGAATAAAAATGAATGTGTCTTAAATATTATATGCATTCAAATTTGTTGCTTAAAGCTACTAGCATCACATAGTATGTAACTGAGTGGTCAATGCTAAAATATAATTGGATCGGTGTGTCAAGATACGTCATTTTTTATTTGTTTGGCGTGCCATTTCATTTTCGGCACAAGAAGTATCTTAGTCATTACAAAAATACGGCAAAGAACATACGACGAACAAGCGCCATTGATTGCATGGGTCTTCCGTTGAAACGAGTGTGGCACACTGGTGGCCTACCGTAACATACCAGTATTGTAACTGTCCAGTATTGTTCACGATAAATACATCAATACGATAACGCACTACTTATCTTATACATATTTCCCCGCTATAAGCAGTTAGATGGTTATAAAAATGAAAGAAATTATATTTTTACGTGTCGTCGATTTTATCGAGTGCCTACGAACATGCGCACTCAAATATCCAATGGGACACTTTCTGAAATCGATTTTTTGACCAATCAATTAATAAGTGTAAGTCTTATTCTTTAAATACGAAATGCAGAGTAGAACAATAAATGAGAAGTTAAATAATAAAAAAATTCTGAATGTCTAGAATCGGGAGAGATTATATTATATATCATAATCAGCAACTGAAAATGGATAAATTTCTCCCTCGGTTGTGTATCACTGTTCTGATTTTGTATGTGACGTCCTTACGACGTAATAAGCGGTGTCAAGTTTTTAGCATAGGAGCGAGGACGGGCAAAACTTTAATATTAATAAAAATAGATTAGATTTTTTTGAAAAATAAAACGATTTTAGCCATTTTTTATTGGGTATCTGTACGTTTATTTTATGTAATATAAAAAGTCTCGGTACTTTTGGTACAACTTAGGCAATTAAAAATAGAATATACATTTTTAAACAGATTGAATATTCAGCATGTACGTCTAGACATATTGAAACCATTTACATAATATATACATACAGAATAATAAATGCATATTAAAAAAATGATAATTACGACAAAAAATACTTATGTTATAAAATAAGAAAGTAATTAATTGGACAATGTAACATTTTATTTATCTTATAAGCAATGCGTTGTGATTAACTCAAGTTGAAGTTTAGGCTGATTAAAGTAAGTTTTATAAAAAAATAATCAAGAATATGAATTATCTATAAATACTTATTTTTAATGTATTTTTTTAAATACTAATTCGTACGAATATGATATTATAAATTACCATATAAATAATAAAAATGTATGTATTTATTAAGCCACCTGCTACACCATAATTTTCAATGTTATTAGAATAATTTTAGATACACCTCTACACTTATATCGAGGCGATTTTGTTACTAGTCTATTAATTTTCAATATATTTTAATTTGGTGTTCGATATTTAAAATGAGTGTCTTAGGTACAAACGTTTTCATATCTTTGACGTTCAACGTTTATTTTAAGTGGCCGGTACAATCTGGATTCATCTTGCTTCTTGCCCACAGAAAGTTCACCTACATCTAGTTTCTAGAACTTGTTTGTTTAGCATTATAATTCAAATAGCGGTATCTGATATGTGCACGAAGCAGGACAACGGTAATAATTATCAATGCAGAGAATATGGAAACCAGTGTTGCCAACAAGTTATATTAATAAATTAATATTGTATAAACAGCTTCAATAAACATGTCCTCGACGTGACGTTATTTTTTCTATTGTAAATTCAAATAGAATTGCACACAGATGAAACTAAATACCGTTTATCGGTGAACAAGTCAGTAAAATTCGTTACATAATTATTCAATCAAATCTGACAGTTTTAAAATATCATAGGTGTAAAAATTAAACAACTCTGGAACACGAGTAATCTATTTTTCGCCGTGTTCACATTGAATGGTTCCATTTTTAAACTTCATTGCCTGGCATAAGTAACAAAAGAGTTGTAATTAATTAAAATTTTAAGCAAAGCGTCTATGCCAGAAAAGAAAACAACATGTAAAATAAACGATTTTAATCTAACACATATAAAAGATTCACGTGCATTCAAAGACGAGCAGGTTTTATCTTTAGATTATTATACCATTACGTTATCTAATAACTATATTATATTATGTGTTTAAGTAAGAAAACATTTAACATTGATTTGGTTTTGATATCGAAACGACGACAACTTTCATTTGCCTATTTTAAAATTATATATTTTAAGCGTTACATATATCATTTTGTGGAATTTCGGAATGGAATGGAATGATTTATCCGATAGATTAAGAGCGAAAAAAAATTCTCAGTGATTACTGTTAGCTACTGAAAGTTATTATTATAAACGTACACAAGGCACAGAATTCGAAACATGTTAAGTACGAACTACCAATTTATATATACATCCGTAAATCGATAGTTCCATAATTTTTCCTCAACTTATTTGGTCAACTTGATGTTTTAATTTAAATAAGCCAGTTTTTTAATGCGTAATATTTTTTTAATTTCTAGACATTGTGAAAAAAGCTTTTGTCGTGTATTGCATAACTGAGGAGCAAACATTCAAAAAGTGTTTTGTCACACAAATACAAAGCTTAGAAAATGATGATTTAAGTGTTGCAAAAGTGACTATTTGCATGAATGTGTCAACTTTATGATTTCATTTTAATATGAAAAAAAACCTTTTTGAACACTAATTTTGATTTCCATTCATAGGTTTTATTATGGGCTATCAGAATTGATATAAAACGCCATTTTTCAAAATTTGTGACATAACACTTTTTGAATGTTTGCTCCTCAACTGCACTCTGCCTGCACAGTAAGCGGTAAGTAAAATAGTGTTATAGAAGTAACCTTAATAAATCAGGTGTTTTAAATTTTTTAATTAGCTTGAATTGCACGAATCTTTATCAATAATACTTAAGGTTTGTTCCTATCGATATGTCAATGTCCCAAGCTCTACGCCATTTAACTGAACGCTAATGTAATCAATGGCAGCATTGTTGGTGCTCATTAGTTTGCCAAAAAAAAACATATCGATCGCAATATATTGAATAAAGTTACAAACAAATTTCATAACGATCTAGTTTTTTCAGATATCAGGACTGTGATATGCAAACTTTACACATTGGGGGATGTGAACATCAACGTTCCCTCTAAGCCAAAGAGTAAGCTGCGCGGAAATTTCAAAGTCTGCGCGGAGGCTGCATGGAGGCTGCGCGGACCGATCAAATATTAATTGATCAACTGTCTTGTAGTGCGCGCCAACCAGGAATGAGTGCGCGGAGGCTTCCCAACTGCTGCGCGGCCGCGCACGCGCGCAGCTTAGAGGGAACGTTGGTGAACATATGGATTTGACTTACTGCATCCGGTTTCGTCGGAGTTGTCTCCGCAGTCATTCCTGTGGTCGCACTTCTGCGCTGCGTCAATACATCTCTGGCCACCCTCGCATCTGAACTGGTCGAGCCTGCAAGCCACCCCCGGGCAGCCGTCCTCGTCGCGGCCCGATCGGCAGTCGATGTATCCGTCGCAGCGTTTTTCGCGGCCGACGCACGCCTCGCCGCTGCTGCTGCCGCTGCTTCCGGACGGCGCGCCGCTCTGGGGTCCGGCGCCGCAGCGGAAGTCGTCCGCCTGGCACTTCCTGTATGCTGGAAAAGAAAAAGAAGGGACACGTGTTAGTTGATTGATATACGGACATCCAAACAGCCGCTTCCCATTGTGATCGAGAGAGAGACAATTTTCATAACACTGAAAGAATTCTACAAGAATTGTCGTAGATTCGTAGATCTTCTAAGTAAAGCTCAATTCAAAATAAAACTGAGACCATTTCAAGGAATCTAAAGAAAATTACCACCCGCAATTCTCCGCCAGAAATAAATCACAATTAGTTCACCGCCGTATCAATTGGTAGTATAAACAATTTTTAGCCTAAAAAATATATAATTATAGAAACTACTTAGTAAAATAAAAAAAATACTTTATATGATTTGATCAAACACCTTGAATTGCTTGTAGAGTGTAAAATGTGCCAGCAATAATTTGTAGGCTGTAGATTGTTTATTTGATCATTGATGCGCCAGTTAACTGCAAAGGATTAATTATCGTCGTTGAACTGCAGGCAGTAAATTTTCCGGATCCCCATGACAAAATCCGAATGATTACTGTTTTTGCCATTCTCCGTGTGAATTGCATATCTTTATTATTAAAAACGTTAAACCAACGATAGTGTTTCAAGTACCGTCGTTCAGTCAACAAGCTTCAAATTCTTACAAGTTTTTTTTGGTTTTCATAATATGGAGAAATTTGTATTTTGTTAGTTATTATATCCAAAATTTATGTCAGCCGTGAAAAATCGCGTGAATAATCATCATACGAATTATTTCTTTTCAATTGAAAAATATTTTATTGAGAAAGTCAGTCACTTCTGGCAATCAATTTAAACTAAGCAAGCTTAGCAATACTAAAATTGTAATTACAATTTTAGTAATGCTAAATGATAGGAATATATTTTTTTCTACATATTCAAAAGTAGTCTTTGAGAGTCGGCACATAGTTATTTGATGCGATTACGTCAGAGAAGAAAACTATATATCGAAACAGATGAAGATAACTTTGAAAAATCATAAACAAATAAATATCTATCGTGCAACTCTTCATTATTTCAAATTTACGATACCACTATACATATATATTTTAAGTGTAGAAGTTCTGCGTGTATGAATAGTAAGTGTATTGACGCTTTGGCGCTAGCGATTCTAAATTCGAAATTGCGTAAATGAGAAAATTATGTCTATGGTTCAGTCAATATTTGATTCGGTCTTTTACGAAAATAGCTTCGGTGAGCGTTTTCGAAAATAAATTATTGTGAAGAATAAAAAAAAAAAAGACGGAGAAAAAAGCCTCATTGCGAATTAATGCAACGTCAGCCTGTTTCGGCGAATAAATCATCGACCTCACGTATATAAATAATCTATTAGATTCAACCCCTGAACGCGTGGATTTCAAACAATTCGTCGCACGGTGAATATGCACTGTCGGAAGATTCGACTGATATACAATATGGAAGAAGAACTTTACTAAAACGGACAGTCAGGTTTTTTTTAACTAGTAATAAAACATTATATATACCTCCTTTATTAAGTGCGTGTGTGTGTGTTTTTTATTTATAAATATTACTTCAATTAAAGCTTATAAAAAAAGCCTGTAAATAACTTAAAACTGTCAGTTGTAATGCTTTTATGGCTTGTTTTTGAAAGTATCATTATTTTATAAAGACACTTCATATCTTATTATTAACATTAAGAATGAAACTGATAGTGATCTGAAAAAACCTGCTGATTAATTACTTATCACATCACTAATTAGTTGGCTTGCTAAATTAATAATAAAATAAATATAATAATGGTTCATTAATCATTATAAATATTGTGACGCTTTAGATGTGGAAAAAATAAGTACACAAGAGGAAAATATTATGTATAAAATCACATTTATGTATATAAGAATTTTGTCAGTCAAATTTTTGTACATTTTTCCTTTTGCAATTGGTAGGAATGTAACAAAAACTCAATGTAATATAAAACGAAGTCGGTCGTAGTGGTTCTCCAGAGTAAATGTTGTGCTGTATATTGACAGCAACTTTATATATAAAAAGTTTTTCAATAATTCTATAAAAGTAGAGAACGAATTGTTTGCCTGTTGGACGGAAACCGCCGGCGGGAGTTTTAAAGTGCAAACACTCAGTGAAGAGGGGAGCGAGGTGTAAAAAAAGAGTAATGAATAACGAAGGCAGCCTTAACATTTAAGACGCCGGGACGAGATGATAGATTCCCCTGATAAAGAGAAAACGGTGAGTGTTTAAGGCTACTATTCTTTTTTCTTTTAAATTTCATGAGGAAATTTATGATGAAGCAGCAATTACTTACTCAACTCGGTAGATTTGCCAAAAATATGAATGCCATAAAGCTTCGACGAACAAATTGTAAATTGATAATGGAAAACAGCGTTTTTTTAAAAATGACGTTGTTCATAAATTACGCACTTAAATATGACTTCGTGATTGAATCAATAGATTAAATTAACGATCATTACCCACTCGAATCAAATGATCAATTGACTTCAAAAGCCTTGGAGAAATAACAAAGCTATCAGTTTTTATCTACTATAAATTTCCACATAGAATAAAATATTGCTTTTAATTTATTTATTATGATAATACAATTTATTTTTCTTCGACTTCAACGAAGGGAAAACGTGGGGTGGATTCGCTAGACAGTTACCTTAATTCACCCAACATGCGGGGTCGTGTACGAGAATGAAATATATGTCAGGTCACACCGTGGGGTCGTCGAAGAAAAACAATTTACTGGGATAACCTGAAACAGCGAATCTACTGAATTTCCCCTTCATCCAGCAGAGATAAAATTCGTGTTGCCTGATCGGAGATGCCGATGTTATAATAAATAAATTTATTTTGACAAGAGATTGTAGTAAATTGATCAAACATAAACTAAAGTCTGATACATAGAAATAGATTTTGTGTAAAAAATAAATTTTGATAAAAAAATTAGAGCAATTGTTTACTATCTTTCATTTTTTTAAATACCGTATTCGTCGATATTTTTAAATCTGAAATGTAATTTGTACAATATAAATAATGAATGCACTGTGCTTCTACCTGTACATGCTACATTCTATTCGTAGCATGACCTGTCTAGTTCGTTTGGGGAAAGTGACGGCTTACAGTAGCCTTTCTGCCATCACTTGGATTTATGGCTTTTCTGCACTTCACGATCATAAAATATATTTTATAAAAAAAAATTCTAACAAAAATATATCTTGTACTGAAAATTTTCATTTTAACCCTGCTAAAATTATAAAAAAGTTTTTATTGCTTACAAAGACTGTTTCAAGCGTCAGTTATAATTGATATGAATTTATATTCTAGTCACATGAAAAACAGAACTTTATTATTGTTATTTGTTACCCTTTATAATGAATTCCATACAATTCAAACTTTGGTACATTGAAATTCGCCAAAAAATTAGCATGCTTCAAATTCAACTTTATATTCAAGCATTTAAATTTCGAATTAAGAAGCGAAATTGGAGATTTAAAATACTGACTTGTGTATTTATTATCCCGTTGTTTTGTGAGTACGCAAATGCGAATAAAGTCTACACATTTCCCGCATTTCGTTTTCCTACCGCAAATTTTTCGGCGAGTGGCGCTGGCAGAGAAAAGGCCTTCCCGCCAATTTGTCACATAATACGACTGCACTCTAGAGGTGGGGCGTGATAAATCGGTGGGACACGGAGCACATTTGGAAGAGAAATTAATGAATGCTGCTCTTAATTCAATAAATGCATAATATGATATTTATTATTTTGGTTTTTTTAGGTAATGTAAGATTATCTTGTTGTTATAAGTAAAGTCATTAGACTTACAAAAGCCCCGATATTTTCTCTTTTAAACAAAACATTTTAATGACTGTATTACATAATTAATTATATTTTTCACCAGAAAATTACTTATAGCACATAAGAATCCGCTTAGGAATAGCTGGAAGCGCATTTGTGACACACAGCTAGCTGTCCACGACTAAAACCAAATAAAATTTGTCTAACGCTTGTGTTCTTCCACTGCTGCTTTACGGTAGCAAATCAGGTTACCGGACGAAGACTATATACTGATAAAAATAATAAAACATTTTTAGTAATTTTTCCCCACATAAAATTTATTGGATCAGGACCGGTTTCGCTCATCGCGAGCATTATCAAATGATAAGAAAAATATATAAACAGTGCTATTTATACAAATTTAAATTGAAATAAAAAGGTGTAAGCAATTATTAACAATGAAAAGGATTTACAAATTACATTATAATTACACAAAATTAAAATGATTAACACCTATAACATACAATTAAAAAATTATCAAAGAATAATAAATATAAGTGGCCAATGATGTCAATTATAAACATAATTCAAATTTGGGAAATTTTCTCTTCATTACTAAAGTAAATAACTTAATGATGATTTTGTGTTTTTCCCGCTTCCAAGTAATGAGTCTGCGTACTTCAACAAAATCAGCAGCAATGAAGATTCTGAAATTTATTATAATGCCATTCCACCAAGTTTTGACAGTGAACACCTTAAAAGTGAACTATATACTGAGTTTCGAGAATAGATAATGTGGTTTAAGCGGTTTGATTGAGATTAGGGAAAGTACAAGCTCCCTGTCAAATAGTCATGGTGAGACGTTGGAGCAGTCTGGATATAGTGCTGCGGATGAATCCGGAGAATCTTGATCATGCCTGCCTGTATTCGGCGGAACTGAAGGATGCCGGAATGTCATGGAAGGATACAGAGCAAATTGAGGGACACAGGGAAACGTGGAGGTGCCGCGTGGCGGTCATAATATGCTTCACATAAGGAGCGAATATGGTCAAAAAAAGATGAAGTGGTCAACAGGAATCGTTACTCACCGTTTTATGTAACATTTATAGCATTGAATTTCACAAGACATAATAAATAACTCACACAATTAATATATTGTTCATCAAATTTAGTAGTGCTATGTATTATTTACTATATTAATTAATCAAAAAAATACACTTTTATCTTGTTCTCATTCAAAAATTAAAAAAACACAGCGCATAAAAGAAATTTAACAACAACAAAAAAACTTAAGTGAATTTTCCCTACAGAATAAAGTTTACATATACATACATGTGTATGTAGTTTTCAGAAGTGGAAACTTATTTGTAATATTATTATGAATGATTTTATTAGCGAAGAAGTGTTCTCCTGTTTTTGTGATGTGGTGTGTACTGGAGTGGGTTTGGGGGGTAATGCGATAAGATGAAATTAATTGCCCATGCCTGGCCACTTTTTGCTCTGGGTTATTTATATTTTTAACCGAGCACGTGGCTAAAATAAAACGGTGCATATATGGTATTCACTCTTGTCTAGTTTAGAATAATGTAGGTCCTACAGGAATGGTTTGAATGCATTTTATACATTTTCACAAGAGTTGCTAAAGCAAAGAATTCGTATTATTTGTTATTTAGTATAGACTGATCTCGTTTCGTTAATAGAACAATGACGAAAACTATGTTTCAGCTTTTGAACGACAGAAAGAATACAATAAATCTGTTATTTTCAACGATTTGAATAATGTATTTATAAGTGATAAATGGTTATGAAAAAATAAAAAATACACATTTTTATGAAAGTAAATAGAATAAAATAATGTGTAATTTCTTATGTCTAGAACGAGAAAAAAAAACAATTGACTAGTTTCCTTTTTGGATCAGTTTTATAGATTTATACAAAGTATATTCGTACTACTGCGAATTTGCCTTTCAAAGTTTTTCTACGAGAATTGTTTGTTAATCTCTTAACTTCTCTTAACCTCTCTTTTCCAAAGAGGTAAGGAGAGAAGGAAAAGGCTAGGAAAGGACTAGTGATTAACTAATCGCTCTCACTACGCCTAGTTACTGACGGATTCAGAGGGGTGAGAGGGAATTTTAAGACATCACAAAAACCCATGCCTACGAATATAAATCGATAAATCGACCGAAAAAATGCTGTCCGTACTGGGACTCAAACCCACGAGGTACGGCACGGAAGGAACGACGATAATCGCTGCGTAATAAAACCCGAAAATGACAATGGATTGTAGAAAATGCACGCCATTAGTAGGGAATAAATATTTCGGACAAGTTAACTCGGGCATTCACTGTATAATACATTAAAATTTAAAAATATTTGTGTTGCCGTAAATAGTATACATTTATTTATACAAATAAATTGATTCAATCGACTGAGTCTACGACTCGGATTCAAAAGCAATCTGACTTAATTGATTCTAATAGAAATTAATCCTCTTAGAGTCTTACGTCGTCTATGGTGCGTGATTTATTGCAGCAATGTGGTTGAAAAATTGATGGAGCACTTATACTCTGTGGATTAATGTTTTATCATATCTTATTATTCAATCGCGATACATTTCATTCGTTAGACTAGGGATGTGTATTTGTAAATATAGAAGCTTTGGAGTTATATTTTTATTTAAGAGACGATGCATATTTTGTTTTTTTTAACCATACCCATTCTTAATGTATAGCATTTAGACTTAGAAGTATTACAAATATATGCTGATTTTTTTTATATTAAAATCATATCAACTGTGGAAAGGAAAAAAAGCGTAACCAACAGTTTTTTCAAAACAGTTTTTTTTGATAATCAAAATTCATCAAACTTGATACACGTTCTACCAAAAGGATGTAAGCTGCAAATGCCGAATTAGTATCTAAATTTAACTTTTAAGTTAGAAAAAATATGAGCCTGTGAAAATTGAAACCAAGAAAAAAGACTGAAAAAAAAGGTTTTTCCTAGACAATTTCTTAAATTAATATTAGAACATGTCAGTTAAACACCAGTTTAGAAGTTTTCGTGCACTTCAAGGATGTGTAAATTTCTTAATTTGCATATGTCCCAAAATTATTAAAACACATTTTTGTGCCTCCTGTAAAATTCGCTATGTGTGGGTTACGTTCTTTTTCCTTTCCGCAGTTGATATAATGTATAATTTTTCATGTTTTTTTTAAATATTTTTGGAAGGACGTATTAACTTTAGTCAGCACGTTTCTTTGTAAGTACATAATATGGTGTTAAAAAAACAATATCGATAAAACAATAACACAACAACGTCGCAAAATAACATTCAAAATTAACCTAAATTCAACATGTATGGGTTATAAAAAGTATACATTATTTTTGAGGTTCCCAAGATTCGGCGGCCCAGAACGCGCGCCTCTTGCGCTTATCGCCTATTTCGTCACTGTACGTATATCAAGTTATTATATAATGCGATGTTGAATGACATTTTTTGTTTGAAATTCGAATTTATTTGATATTTGAATAATATAATATCAAAAAGAACTGAATACAGACTATTCGAATATTCCATTGGAATCCCTAATATAGATTCTTGATTAAGTTCCCAAAAGAAGTTTTTCTTTTTTGTAAGATTCAATATAAAAAGATGGATATAGTTCTGAAGCTCGGATGGGTGGGAAGAATTGTAGATATTACACATATGAAAAAAAAA
Organism: Himalopsyche tibetana; assembly: GCA_030503985.1. NCBI lineage: Eukaryota > Metazoa > Arthropoda > Insecta > Trichoptera > Rhyacophilidae > Himalopsyche > Himalopsyche tibetana. Next base: position 20,331,504 of record JAPJYX010000013.1, read on the forward strand.
CCATTCACAAATCGGAGATGATTAGTGAAACGATTTGTGCTAAAAAAAGTGCTATACCCTTTGTTCAATCGATCATTGACGTCATGGAACGATCGGTAAACTAATCCTTATAAGATTTCTCAAAACCACCCACCTTTAAAAAATAAATCTAGCGGCTAACTTAGCAAAAAATACGTAATGAATGTTGTAAAAATTGTTAAGATTGAGAAGTGTGCCTAATTGTGGGCGGTCACGATGGCTTGAAAGATAAATAATCTCAGAATTCATTTGTCTACTTAAGAATAGTTCATACTTTTTCTGAAGCCACATAATATAAATTATCAATTCAAGGTTATGAAAAATTAAGACGGTTTACTCTATTGCTCTTGTAAAGTTAACTGAAAACTGTTGACAGTGTTTGTTTGTAAAATATCTTCTTGCTAAGATCCAATAAAATTAATTCAGTGAATTTATGAATGTCTGGTTCTTTATTCAAATTAGATTTCGCTTTCAGGTAAAGCTTCGTTAAACTGCCGTCTTCCAAGACAGCGTTACTCAACCGTCATTCAAGTGAGCCATTTTTTAATCGTGACCTCGCCATCAATCTCTTAACGTGGAGAATTTAATCTACTATGCTTAAATCTGTAAAAGAATGTATTGTGAAATATCTTCTGCCCAACAGTATCGACCACTAGGTTATGGATCGACATAATATTATACTATATTTATATTTTTAGTTATATGGTTTCTTGACTATCGTAATTGTAATAGATTGTAGTTAATATTTCTTGAGGATTTAAAGAGCGAATACGACATGAATTTAAAACATATCAAACGATGGCTTCAGAGTGAGTAAAAAATATCAGATTCTGAAACGGCGACATCTAAAAATGAAAATTTATTATTTTGATTTAAAAATAAAATATTATCGGTAAAAGATTGCAACAGTTGGGTAACATGTTAAACATTTTTTAAGTAAGAAGGCTTTGGAGTAATTGGCCAAAACTGCTATCGGATGTATGTTTTTAAAACGGTGATTTTTCTGACGGTATGTCTGTGTTACTTTAGATGTGAATGCAGCCATAAAATAATCTTTAAATCTGCATAACCGCATTTAATATACTCCTTTCTTAAATATGTATGGCAACACTTAATAAACAGATTTAAAAACGGAATTACCACCGTAAGCGTTCTTTTTTCCAAAACAAAATATGACTGTACACGCCATCTGTCAAGAGTCTTATTACGAACAATTTAATCTTGTATCTATCGGCTCATAATAATAAGTATAATAATAAAAATAAGGCAAACCAATATCTCCGAGTGGATTAGTTGTCGGTTTTCATTTTATTGGAAACTAAAGTACGACGAAAGTTGACCACCGAGCGTCTGCTTGCCAAGTATATCTTCAGTTTTTTGTCAGCAATAATATCATCGCCTGAAATCTAATATAGCGTGATGATATTGTGCAATTTTGTATCGTTATGTATCCCAGTTAGCTGTAAACCAGTCTTCCTCAACAATCTTTCACCTGCGGACAGGTAGAAATAAGAGAAATACTTCGTGGACCACTATCGAAAAATTGGTTTTATTGATATTGTATTTTGTTTATTGGTTTATGAATCCTATAATATAGGAAGCAGTCGGATGTGGTGGTTTCGCTGTCAAGACCATCCAGCGTCAATATAGACTTATATGCATTACTTACCTATAATAGTTTTTATCCAACTATAATAATTAATAAACTCTCTATATTACTTACTGTCTTGTATTTTAGTATAGTAATTTAAATAATTAAAACAAGCTGCTATATTATGAAACGAAATGGCTCACCCAGAAAACCAGAAGTTTGAAGAAGTGTTGACCGACCTCGTTTACGATGGATGGACGATGATAATGGTCAGCGATTATTGACGATGAAGGTAATAAGTGAATTGTGAACAAGTGACAAAACATGTAAGTCTCGTTGCACATTCATTTAACATTACAAATGATAAACAAAATTATTTTTTGTTTATTTTAATTTAGAGTATATGGTTTACAGATAGAGTAATTTAACTGGTTGACATTGAACGATATTTGCTTGTTAGCTAGCCAGTGGCAAAGCTCTCCTTTTTATAGAAGATGATATGAAGAAAATGTTGAAAACATCGCATTTTCTGTACTCATTGGTTTTCAGTTACATGACCGGCGAGGCCCACCGAACAGTCGATGTTTACAAATGAGAGGCTTGGTATCAAAACTCATATCCATTTTTGCGATAGGTATGCCAAAAAAATCTAAATGCATCACTACGTATATTAAAAAATAGGCGGGTATTAAAATTTACTTTAAGCACTGCTAAAACCTCTGCCAAAGATCGATATCGGTGTCTAATTTGGGATGCTCCGGGTGCAATTATATTTGGAGGCCCTGTTTTTCTAAATACTTAAACTGGATTCAAAATATTATACGAAATATATAAAATATATGTATGCTGTTTTGAGGACCCTACGATTGGAGGCCACAAGCGCGCACTTGTGTGGTAAGGTAATCCACCACTCTGCATTTTTAAATTAACTGCATGGTTAGAAAATAGCAATGGGCGATTAGTATTGTTCAAGGTGTAATAGTGTATTAAGCATCTTAAGAAAGTACTAATTTTCACTTGTATTAAATATTCATGGTAATTTTTTAACATATTTTATAATAACGAAAAATTGCACTCCTGTGAATTTTTGCTATTTTCTCGTCATTCTTTTTGGAGAATTTGTGTTTTGATTATAGGCCTCTTAAATATCATGGTTGTACATCATATAAACGTAGGAATTTACCACTTGACCAAGGCGATCAGTAACACATTGTTTAGTATTTTTTAAATATTTTAATATTAAATTAATCATTCTTACAAATAACTTATTATCCCAGAAACATTTGAACTGTTTGCACATTAATGATGTGTTACAGTTACAATGTGCTGTAAAATGATTGATTTATTTGTATTTTAACGTATGCAAGATAATAATTATTGCCGAAGTTGAGCAGGGGAATATTATTATTTGAACGTGTACGAAACAAACATTCCGATTACATCAAACAAAACGGTTACACAATACATCTGCACACTATAGTCACTTTTTCATAAATAAAACTGCAAACCAATATGCTCGGTTGATAAAATCGAGACAGAGGACATTTCGAACAGATGTTTTCAACTCTAAAATACGGCAATTAAATTTTATAGTTCACATATTTGACCCGCACTTGTATTTTAGTAGTGGAAGACCTTGTATTTGGTTACGGCGAAACTGGGTTCGGAATCTAGTAACGACAGTGCCATAAATTGATTTTTAAATCGATCTGAGTTCAACGAGATTAATATCAATGATTTATAATTCCCACTCACTCATCCGATTCGATCAATGGAATATGAACAAGCTTTTCACATAAGATAACTTCATTTGAAATCAACTCAATTAGGAGACGATATAGGCTCGACGTTGGAAGAAACGTATCGGGAAAAGATGTTGTGGGCATAACGGTATGCTTTTTTTTGAATTTCAGATTGAATACACAATTGTGTCTCAACTTATAGCGATCATTTAAATTTATTAACGAAAAGCTCTAATTTTATATTATAGTGTAGAGCCAATAGCCAGTTTTTATAAGATACAATTGTCAAATTGATAATTTTTTTAACCTAACCGACTTTTGTTGGCTAAGAAACTTACCAATCTCTTTAGAATATCTAAATTCTTAATGATTTTTCGCACATTGTTATAGTCCTTATAAATAAAGTCAGGTAACTGAAGAAAAAAATATATAAATTCGTTAATTTAGTGTGATGGGAAATATTTTTTACACGGTATGAGTTAATATTTTTCAGAGGGATAATATTTAATGAAAATTTATTGTTAAACAAAATAACTTTCCGTGTTTACAAACTCTGAATCGTGAGCTCGCATCTCTGTAAATAAAATGCCCGTACAAACAATAAATGAAAATTGAAAATGTTTCGTATGAAACGTCGATCGGAAAACGGTTTGAAAATTCAATTTAACTCCCAGCGGAGCGGAGTGCTGTGTACCGTGGGGAAATAATTAATAAATGATTGAATTTTTAAAGTTAATATTATATTTAATTATTACGGAAGAAGACAAAATATCTATTGTCGATGTTTGGTCAGAAACCGGACGAAATCTATGTGAAAACAATAGAATGGGTTAAACCAGGAGCGGGGAACCTTTTCTTCTCTAAAGGCCGCATTGATTTTTCTGATTCGACATAAGGCCGCAGTAAACATTGACTAGGGAATCTTTGGCCGAAAACAGGAATTTACGGTCAGAATATGTCAGGAATTTACGAATTTACATACATTTACAGAATTGACCAGAAGGCCGCACCAGAGTAGCTAAAAGGCCTCAGGTTCCCCATGCCTGGGTTAAACTATATACATATAATAATTTACCTCTATATTACCGTAACTATTGTATTAGTTAGCTATAGCTCCGTAGAAAATTTGCCTATACCAGTTTCTAGATCACGTCACATCCTTGAATGATGATCCATTAAATTAATTCCATTTTCACCCTTCGTTTCTATCGTTTCTATCGTTAATTAAAAAAAAATCTTGACATAAGCGCTGAGAGCACTGCTGAAATCTAAGTCGTCGAGTGCATCAGCGACATCATCGCTTATTGTGATGATGAACATAAAAAATGAAAAGGGTGCGTTGTTTTTATATTTTTCTATTCGAGCGCTTCTGCATTAAAATAAGTTGGTTCTATTTCAAAAATTCCACTAACACGAAATACATACAAGCGATAGTGTCATTTTTAAGTAAAAATATATTTATAATACTTTCGATGGTTTCGGCGGTAACTTTGTGGAAGTTCATTTTAATATAAAATTTTAAATAACTTTGATTATTCCACGTATTGTGCTACTAACTGTAATACGTGTTTCGCCTCTTTCAGAGGCATCTTCAGACTTACTGTCGCAAAGTTTGCTTAAGTAATGAAGCAAGATTGATTCAAACATTTTAAAATTATGAAATTACAAAATTTAGTTTGGGTTTTTTTCCTTTTAAGAGAAGCAAGGAGGGGGGTGATAGAATCGAAATAAAGCAAACAAATAATGATACAAATGAGTTGCAATCAAAATCTTGCTTCTTTACTTAAGCAAACTTTGCGATAGTAAGTCTGAAGATGCCTCTGAAAGAGGCGAAACACGTGTCACAGTTAGTAACACAATACGTGGAATAATCAAAGTTATTTTAAATTTTATATAAAAAATATATTTGATATTGAAAAGTTAAGCCCAATTGCAGATTGAATATAAATTGTGGTATTTTTTATATTTCGATTAATTCGGCAGTAATTTTATGTCAGTTAATTTAAAAAATAGAAAATTTAATTAAACAACTTTTTTTTATTCAACTAACAGTGTTACAAACAAGTGTCACAATCTGCAACAAAACTAGTGAAATGACGTTATAATCAAAGTTAATTGTATATTGAAAATGCTCGCATTGTATCTTTCAATGCACGTACATATTATAAAATCAAAGTTATTCGAATTCAGTATCAAAATTTCGTTGATAATTTATAATGGAAAGCTTCAAATGATAATTGGGTATCTCAATTTTACATTTAACGTGATATATATTGATAGGAAATAAAAAGCACACTTGTCAAAGATCTTTTCCGAGGGCGCACACTGCACACCTTTCAAAGTCTATTACTCCGTTCAGTTACAATTATTGAACGTGATCTGGATTTTTTCTCTCAAAGGCGCAATAAAAAGGTTGAACGTTGGGGAGAATTTGAAATGGAAGTTGAACAAAAAAAGGTTCAGATATTGATGAGTTTTAATGAAACAGAAAGAGTACGAAACGTTTCCTTGTAGATATGAAAAAAAAGTTTTTTTTAAATCTGGCAATGGAAACATACAAATTTGTCAGATTCGTGGTTGAGTGATCAACGTCGCTTGCTTCAGTCAAAGTGCTCATGAGTTCGTTTCAGTTCATTTTTCAATCGGTCAATGGATTTTTGTTCGAAGGCATAGATGTTTTGTGATGTCTTGAATTATCTCCCACTCACTCGATTCCTAAAACAGTGCGTAGCACAAAACGAAGAGCTCTGTACTTTTATCCCTACTTTCTCCGAAAAAAAAGAGGCCGATAAACTGTACAACAAGCAGTGGAGTTTAACACACACAAGTCTATATGCTACATTGGGAAAGGATACAGGTTTTAAAAACAAATATTATACAAGAGGTGGCAGTTCCATCATACACTTCGTTAATGGTCTTCGGCTCAATCTAGGACATTTTATAATAACAAAAATCAAATAACATCATATAAAAAACGAATCATATATTGATTAGAAAATGTTAAGACTAAAAAACTATGGATGTCATGGCATATGTACTTTTTCTTACTTAAATTTAAACTTACTTAAATTTTAAAATGTATACGTGTTTCTTAGAAAAAAATATGTCGCTACATATGAAATGAAAAATGTATAACTTTTGAGAATTCAATATATTTACGATAAATAATAGCAGCTATATTTGTCAGGATTCATCCAAACAAAGGCTATCGCATGATTTACGGCTAAAACAAAACGTAAGAATGAATCGCTCCGCCGGCGGAGTATTTATTTACTCACGCACTATTTCACAGATTATCCGCCAGTCGAGGATTGAGCGGTCAACAGCGCCCTAAACGGCGGGAAAGTGATCTCGGATATTTTTACCTCAAACACACAACGGCGGGAGAAATGGCACCGGAAGCTGGCAAAAAGGCGCGAAAAGGAGCCTGGGAAACGGAAGCAATCGCAGGTACGTGACGGCGATTGGCGATCTGACGGCCAAATAAAGTAAATAGGCGGGGGGACACGTACGGATCTCTTGCGCTTTTCTTTTTCTTCGCCCACGTCTCGTAACACGTGCCAAGGCTCTGCTGAAAAGCACAGGAGCCGTCCGAATCACTCAGCGGGAAAAAATAATGACTGTTTACCGTATGTTTCTTGGTATAATAAAATGGCGCAGCACAGGTAAGGAAAACGATTACGGTCGGCAACAAAGAGTTGATTGAAAGAAATTATTCACTCAAAAATACCTTAAAAAGCACGTGAAATATTTAAGATTTCGACAGAAGGTGCTTGGTGGAATTTCAATATTAAATTTGAATTGTTCAAACTATGTACAGATTTTGTCACTAAAGACCCGGGTTTCGCCTTTCGGCATCTTCAGGCGTTCAAGTGCACGGATGAACTTGAACTGACGTTTAGTAAATGAATGTTTCGTGTTTATATTTGAACTCAATGATACATTTATTTCTTATATAAACACGAAACATTCATTTACTAAACGTCAGTTCAAGTTCATCCGTGCACTTGAACGCCTGAAGATGCCGAAAGGCGAAACCCGGGTCGTTTGTGACAAAATCTGTGAGAATGTACATAGTTTGAACAATTCAAATTTAGCGTGCAATATTGTTCTGAATCTAACGGGATCTGTTTATTTGAGACAGGATTGAAAGGAAAAATCTAAATACAAGGTATTGTTTCAGCTTATCCAACGACTGCTGCCTTTAGGTTCATATCGAAACTTCTTGATTCTTCTTTGTTCATTTCTGCGAAAGTTAATCATTTTTTCCACGCGATCAAAGTTAAATCTAACAAGCGAAAAGATGAAACTGTGGGCTGTAAAGGACGACCTAGATGGAAAATATAGCAGAACAGATGAGAAATACGTAGACATATATTTTCTTAGGAAGTAGAGAGTTCACCGCACCTTGGTTTGAATTAAATTTACGCTTGACATCCATCGAACCATTCGTATTTCGAGGAGTGCCGATGTAAAACCACACATTTAGAATGAAGATAAATATTGTACATCAATCGATGGTAACTACTGCCTTTACATATGCATATAGATTAGTTATAATATGTAAATACATATTTGTATACCGTTGAACTCTTTGGTATGAAATTTAGCATTCGTCATTCACTCAATGCTTGTACAATTTGTTTCGGCGTACGCGAAAATTATTCCATGCATTCGACAATGTAACATTAGCATACAAAACAAAAAAGCGGTAAAGTAAATATTGTGAACGTTGGACATGCGTCAATACGCGTGTTCGTGTATGAAAGGTAATTTTTTGAACGACCAAAAAAGGCTTTCAGGCCGACGCAAAACGAACACCAAACAGTCGATTGTTTCGAGAGGTGTATGAATAAGAAATTCAATACGCAGTATCGATGCCAATAAATCCAGCATTAAACTTTTGCAGAGGAGAAATAAGAGCTCGTATGGCCGAGCGGAAATTGTCCAATATTAATATATGTATACAAACTATATGCATACATATTTTTACTTGTATCAAAATCCATTCATTTATGATAAATAGCATTGTTAAGGTTTGTGTTGTACTTTTTAAAAGCGAATTATGGTTTTATTTAGTTTTTTTACGGTTTATGATAAAAGATAATTGTAGGTTTTTTCGTATATTTACTGTATAATCTGTATCTAGTTATTTTACTAATCTCGCTATTGCTTTGAAGTTAAAAGGCAATATCGATAATTGTAAATGTAAGATTTTTCTTGTAAGTGGGGCATTTTCTTTTTAAATTAAAATATTTCAGTGTTTCATTATAAAGGTTAACCTTTCAGCAAACTATTGACACACTTATCTTAAAATCGACTCTTTTCACTTTATCTCACTGTTTGCTTTATGGTAGCGATATACGGGCTATTGAGCAGCGAAGTGAGTCAAGTAACAAGTAATGAAAAAAATTTCAATCACGTCTTTTAGTGCTTTTCAAATTTTTATTTTAGGGAGAAAACACTATTTCAGTGTGTTTTTATTAAGCTCACTTCCTTTTTACGAAACTTTAATACACTTAGAATATTAAAATGGATTTAACTAATTTTTTCCTACTATACCAGTTGGTTCACGTCAATTTTCAGTGGCTCATATGAGCATCTTTGCCAAAAAGTGATACAAAGAAAGTTTTAAAATTTAGTTATCTTCTTCTCTATTGTGCGTAGATTTGTATTATATGATAAAACACGAAACAGTAATTATACAAGCGATATGAACAGAATTATATATCATTGAATATAAATTGTTTTTACAGATAACACCTATTCAATTAAATAATATAATTTCTAACTTTATTGTTCTTCGGGCTGTGTTGCAAGGTATAACACATTGTTTGCCGTAAGAGCTGCATTTATATTTTCAATGCATTCTGCGATAACTTTGTGAATATATATATTTTTAAAATTTTGACTAGTAATTATATTATTAGAGAGTAGAAATTTCTTAAACGAGAGCCGCCGGATGCATTGATAATAGTAAACTATAAAAAGTATTGATAATATTTGACTGAAATTGTGTTTTGAAAAAATCATGATTATTCTCAATACGCGTCTGTCAACTCACAGATCGAGTCGACAGCTTCTATGATGAATGAAAAAAAAAACATAATAATAATAATATGTTCGCAGCGTTACATCAAGATGGCTACCCACGCCGCCATTTCCCGCCCTTTCTACAACATAACAAAAGCAAATAAATTGTTATGTTGGTTCCACGCAGAGCGTGATTTTTTATTCATGAGACTATTCAACGTCAAATAATGTAACGTGAAATTCGCCCGTACACTATTTTCAAACAGTCGGCTGGAGTAAACAAATATATATTAAAAATTATATTGCAACATCGGATGTACATTATGAATATACTTGTAATTAAATGATAGCAGTGAAGGCTTATTTATGAGCAGTAAGCAATAAAATCAACAGTAAATATGTTGAACACTATGCTAAGCTAAACATCGCCAAAATAATGCAGTTCTGTAGAAAATTACGAAACAAAATACGAAACAAAATAGTCGACATGCTATGTATATGTCAAATGGTTCGTTTTTCAAATAAAGAAGAACGATTCATATAACATTTTTTTTTTAAATATGGCGACGTTATCGACGTATGCATAAATTATCAGTGTCCTTGATACGGGTTTTTTTTTTGTATTTTCCTATTTTGCAATTAACTATTATTATAGACAATCGAACATTTGTATCATTCAGCTTATTTTAATGTAGGAAAAGAAAAGCACGTTGTATGTTTAAGCAGATTAATTTGTACTCCTAAATGTTGCATACAAAACGATGTTTTATCATTGACAGGTGTACATCGAGCGAACTTCAAGGACTTCAGTGAGTTATAATAGCTTCAGATTCAATTAGAAAATACTCTCGATGAGTGAAACGGACTGTGATTATTTATTCAAATTGTGATGTCAAATGTTAGTTTTTTTTTACTTTACAGTTATTATGCCTTCCCACAAAAAACGGAAACGGTTAAAATATAATGTCGGTCAATTTATCTTTCGATTGTTAAAGAAAATAATTCTATGATGGTAAGGATAAATAATTGAATAAATGAAAAATAAGAATATCCACACACATTTTGAAACTAAAATCATATCGAATAAAGGTAAATTATTAACCAATGTAAGATTATAAATTTCATCTTTTCTTAAGTAAAAAATAATGGTATTTACTATTTAATTTGATGTTAAACAATAAGCTATTATAAGTTAATATATTTGTTCAACGAAAGTTGCGTATCATAGTCATATTATAGTATTACTTGAGTATTCGTGTTAAATTCAATACTATAATGCACAATTTTTGTTGTACAATAAAACTATTCCAAATGTATTTATATCAATTTTATCTGTTGCGAGTGCATCGATTGATGATGCTAGTGAACAGTTATCTGAGTGTTTAAAAATGGTACCATAATAAATTTAACTTTCCCCAATTCAACTTTTTTATAAGACTAACAATGGTCAAATCAATCTAGAAAATAACTTGTGCTCAGAATTCAATATTCAATAAAAATGATCCACGGAGTACACGTCACGTTTCCGTATGACTGAGTGGTTTTTTATCAATTATTGGAAACGAAACGAGATATTACGGAGGATTAAAAAAAAATTGAAAAATTTATTTTTCAATCTGTAATGTTTGAGTTAATGGATTTCTTCCAGGGCATGTCAAAGCTGTTTCAAAAGCGCGGCGGTTGAAAAATCACCACCCTGTACCAAAGTCAAAATAAAAATAGAGAACAACATGATAAATGCTGTAATATTTCAAAAGAAAACAATGACGTGCTCGAGTGGGGTGTTTGGTCTAATTATTTTTTACGAATATAGGTAACGCCACTTCTTTCGTAATGATTTGATAAGTGTCCCTTAACATTTTTTTAAACTTAACTTTTAGGACCTTCTTTTCTTTTTAAAATTTGGTAATGTTACAGTTTTTTAGTGATGACAAATTCTCGTTTGAATGGTAAAACCAAGACACGGTGAATATTTTTAATCAGAGTCCAATATGAGCAGAAAAATACTAGCTGGAAATCAAAGCGTGCCCTGGAAAGTAGAGATATTGCATACATACAATTAACATCCGAGGCACCAGAACTGGAGAAATGAAAAAGATAACTGGACCACCTCGAAGAAAACAGTGAAAAGCATACTTAATGAATCAAACATAAGAATGGTAAGGCGTAAGTAAAAATTTAAAGTACCATGATTTCCAATGACAAAATATGTAAATATGTAATGTTTTTTTTTTATAAAACACTCTCAACAATGAATGCGTAACGTTTTAAAGTCGGAAGACCACATCCCTTTATCAGTAATCAAATAAGATAGCATACAAGAAACTCCAATCACAATATAATATTAATTTATACTTGATGAATAATATTTGTAAATTAATGACAGTGAAAGAAAATCTGTATTCAGTCGAATTGCCAATGTTTTAAGCAATATTGATTTTCGCTATGAGTGTTTCACTGTGATCGAGTAAATATGTTTTAAAGCATATATGTTTACCCCATCAGTGAAACATATCGGGGACTTCATAAACGTTGTGTATTTTAGAATATAAAGAGCACGCCCGATTGAAATTTCGATCACGATTGAACACTCATTGTTCGGATAATCCCGTTATGACGGTCGATATAATGTTGCCATCCTAGGACGATGTGTTCCGTAAAAGGGAAAAAATAAAACGACGCAAATTGAATGTTACATTCTTTGCAGACAGAAAACCGTTCAGAGAGTAATTGTTGGAAAAAAAATGTTTGAGATGCGTCATATTACAATAAAAATGATTTTTCTTGCAGCTGAATAAAACATGTAATTTTTAGTAGGTAAATTTTTGAGAATAGAATTGTTACCGCTTGTTGTTCTTACATCAAAATGTTGCATCAATTGCTTTGACTCTAAAGAGTATCATTTACAATCATTTTTTTACAAGATGGAGAAAAACAGTTCACAATAATACAGTAAATATTAACTTTGTATTTAACTAAAACATAATTCAAGTGAATGAACAAAAGTATTGACGTATTTTCGTTGTCGCAAGTTGAATAAGTCATGCACTTAACTCCGCCAAAATCAGATACGAGAACAACACACATTTGTTGCATGTATGTTACAACAATTGATAATTTTACTTTTTGATACTTTTTAGAGTTCACAAATCACAATGACTTAGTCGGACGCTAATTTAAAATTATTCAAAAAGAGAATCGTTATAGCTTTGTCTATAGTACACAATTCTATTGTATACTAAACTGTAACACGTTGAAATAAACCATTGCAACAAATTTGAAAGATGGCGATGTTGTCATAATGTAAATTATCGGTATCTTTTTTTTTCATCCCGGACATATCCCATGATTTTTTACGGGTGTACTATAAACTTTCACAATGATTGCACATTGCGGTGTCGATATGAACATAGTGTCGATAATAATGGGCGATGTTGGCGGTTTTTTTTTTGCAACGCATCGATTTAGCGAACGGCATTTAATTTGAGAGTGCCACATTAAAACGTTTTGCATTCAGTTTTATAAATTTATTTTTGAAGTTCGTTTGTTTTGCGTAAAAAGCGCAGCGTGATAAATTGCAGTGGATGCTAGTAAATTTAAGCATGCATTTTATTTAATTACCCTACAAATAAAATGCTCCGATTTTATTTATCGGCTTCGAATTTTATTGTCTCTTCATGTCGATTTTAGTCCCCAGGGAACAACTATAACAATCAAACAAATGGCTTTGATTAATGATTAGTGAACAATGTAAAAAAAATATTACAAAATCGAACTAATAAATCTGTTTTAATCTTTTTAAAGTAGATTATTATTTCATCAGAACTGATACTATGACTTATGACAATAATTACATTTAAAACATTAATAAAATAAGCATCGTTTTTTAATGTGGAAATTCGGTATATCATCGAAATATGATCAAAAATTATTTGAAATATATGTTTTAAATTACAGGGTACCAACTCGAACGATGTTTTTAATAAAATTATAATAAAGTACGTGAGACAAACTTGACGACAATTTAAATTTATCAATGAAAAAACCACCCCGGGCACCCACACTTAGTTGTCATAATACATATTTTAAATTAAATACATCTAAATTGAATGTTGTTTTTGACAGGAGTTGACCCTTACGATCGTCACAAAGAAACAAAAATATGTCATCAAATTGACCAAGAAAACAATAAGTATCATTGCAGTCATTTTTAATCGAGTGGACATGATTAATCAGACATAAATACTTGAAAGAATAAAATAAAATTATGTTTTTATTTATTTTAATACCTGTGACTATCGAAATCGTTTATAATATAAAGATCACCCATAACAAGAGTGAACATAACCGCAAGTGTTATACCAACCTAAAAAGTAATGTAAGCAGAAAATGCAGAAATCATTAAATTTGTTGTGTTGGTGTTGGATATAAGATACCTGCTATATTAGTGTCCGGTTACTGAGATAAATTTGAGAATACATAGTCACACAAATCTAGTAGAATTACTTCTGTAGAGATGCTTCGTTAGAAGCCCATATGTGATACGTTGAAAAAATGATTATAAAAAAGCTGTAGTATTATTAAAAAAAGTGACTGTGATAAAAGAGTTATCATGTTTTATATCAGTGCATATAAAAAGAACCTGTCCATGAATTGAATATGAAGCGGATATATGGCGTTTTGAAATATCAATTGATATAAGAAAGTGTTACACTTCACAATACCGTGAGAATGCTACGTTATTTACAATCGAAATAACAACTGAGCAAAGTATAGCCGCCATCTAATTTAATGGAACCAATCATCTATCACAAATCTTTCAAACTTCAATTCGTTAATTAAGCTATCAAATTAAAAAAAAATAACTAACATTGAATAGATAATAGTTTACTCAACCTGTTTGAGTCTCATATTTTTCTGTGCCCCCACACCTGTTTTGAAATTTTGCAGATTGAAGTTGTCGTTGGCCATGGACAATTTGAAATATCCAGGAATTTTGGAGTTTCCCAAAACGAACAGACGTGAAACCTTTTTTTTAGCTCTTCCCAGAATTTACAATTTCTTTAAATACAGGAATTTGCGGATTTCCAAAAATTGCTAAAGATCGCTGTACAATTTTCAACACCTTGGAGTTAAATGAATATTTGCCCGTGGCTTTCCTAAATTTATTTTTTCTCTGTGGCTCCCTTGGAATATGCTGTGCCCCACGATTGAGAATCACCGGAATAGATGATACACGGAGTTGTGTTTTATAATAAAATAATAAGCTACATAGTATTGAATTCCTTTGAATGAAATTTATTAACTTTGCTGTGCGTAAATAAAAGTGAATTCATAGAAAAAAAAGCTAATATCGGCGTGCCGCGTCTATGATATGCTTGTTTTAAAAGAATGTAATAAATTACGATGTATTTGTATTTTAAGTATTAATATAAAAAATCTCATCTTTCAATAAATAACAAGGCTGAGCTCGAGGATTCCGTGGGAGCTTGGAAAAATAAATTCGCAAGTTTCATGATAAATGAAGGCTACCGGGAAAGAGAGAAGGGTTTTGACAGGTTGACGTGAGTTGGTTGTGCCGTTTTGACGCTGAATAGCGTCCGCCTACCTGTTGAACTTAACCTACCTAACGAACGTTACCTAATTCAATAATATTCTACACGCTTTGTAGCCGTAAATCTGAATTCTTTTGAAATCTTACCTTGCTTGAAGTATAACAAACTACTACTGTAGATTCGCTAGCACTTAAACTCTGTTAACATTTCATTATCAGTGGATGTTTTTTTCACGTGTATCAAGATGAATATCGTTTTCGCTACTTAATCGAAGTGTATGTACACCATACCGCTACTACAAAGCAACAGTGAGAGTTTTTTGATTTCAAGATAAGTATGCCAATCTATTGCTACTAGGTAAACCTTTATAATAAAACACTGAAATATTTTAATTTAAAATGAAAATACAATTATTGATGTTGTCTTGCAACTTCAAACCATCAGAAAGATTAGAAAAACAACTAGATACAGAAAATAGTATACAACAAAAACTTACCATTTTCTTTTGTCATAAATCGTATCTAAATAAAACCACAATCCGTTATTAAAAAAATACAATACACATCTAAAAGTTCAATTATCTCGAAAGTATTTTCAACTTATTCTACTGTTGCTTTAGCGTAGCGAATAACAGTGCCTCCAAAATTTGTCTCCCACCAGCCTAATTATTTTTTACCAAATCATTTTAACGTTTCGTAGCATTGCCTAGGACATTCAATGGATGGCCATCAGTGAATTTCTGGAATCCTTCCGGTTGGTAGAAGATACACGTAATATTCATGCTCCCACGGGACTTCCAAAACACATGCCAAGGTAGGGCAGGGCCCTCGTTACTATTTTAATTTAAACGTAGTATGGTGTTAGTAAATCTGCTATATTCTCACTCTACTCGAAGTGTTTGACTTACTGAACCCATAATATTTATTGCAAGCATTTGTTTTTTATTCGCAATATACGGTAACTCTTTGTTTAATTAGGGTTCCATAGATAAAAATATCAGTGCGTACGCATTGAATGAGCTTGGTTTGGATCTTGTACAAGTGCGAGACCCAAACTTTTGTAATTAAATTGAAAGTTGTTCAAGTAAACAATTTTAATATGTTCTAAAATTAACATTTTTTTAATTTTGGCTTACGGTCAAATCATGGTAAAATATGATGTATAAAAAATAGCGGAATTATCTATAGCGACGAAAAATTGTCATCTTCATTCATGAACGATGTTTAGCATAAAAATGTGAAACAGCATTTTCACCGAAAGCTGCGCAAGATTCCGAAGTCATTTGAATATAAAAATACGATAAACCTGTTTTTATATTCCATACATATTTATTAAAAATATAAGTACTGGGTGATTGTAAAAGCTTGAGCATTGTCGACGGTTATCTACAAATACTGCTATAATATATTATGGTAGATTGATAAATTATAGAACGAAGTAAGTTTTCCGAATCCGTTTTTTTATTTAGCCAGAAAAATCAGTTATAAATGACACATGACACTTTTTTACATATAACATTAATGGAGCTTAAAGTGTTAGTTCGCGATAGAGTAAATGTTTTTGGATATTGCATTTCTTTTCAATAGACGGTGACGGAAGGGTATGATCACTTCAGAGGTGAGTAATACGTAATAAAGCCAGTTCACGCCCACACCATGCGTATTTATTTATATATTATAATATCTATAATTTCTCACATATTACAGCCATACATTAAAATCAACATGCGCATACAAAAATGAACACAATACATAAAGAAACCAACTTATGAGTAATTTTCATGACTTGAGAAGAGGTTTCAGTCAAACTATGCTTATCATAATAAATAATTGTGGAATAAGTATTTTAATATTTTTTCATACAAAATAATTCTGAAAATGATTTTTTTTCTCTTTTAACAGACTACAAGCAATACTTATTTTGATTGAATGATTTTTTTCTGTTATCGTCATTAAAAATAAGATTTAACGAAGTAAACATAAGAAATTACATTTTCAACTATGATAGATACTAACAGAATACATTTCGAAAATGGATATATTTCTAAACACAGTGTATACATTTTGGACACGAAAAATACACTTCAAACAGAGAAAGAAACATTGTTGTCATACATTATTCAACCCCACCATTCATATTCATTTAAGTCGAGATAAATAATCTGAATAATGATTTTCCGCTGCACGTGCGGGGGTTGAAAAATTTCTTTTACGCACGAATTTATTTTTATTTATTTCGCATTCAACTTGCGAAATGGTAATTCAGTAAAGGGTTGGTGATTCTTAACGTATTTGATGCTTTACTGGTTCAATAGCCAAGTGGTCAAATACATTGTTGTTCATTGATATTTCGCAGTAAATATTATCTTTAACTTAATTAACTCAACTATTTAGTTACACAAAAACTGATAAGTAATTATATCTTGAAGTCAAGTAAGCACTCTTCAGTGTTTGCCATATTCAATGTAAAATCTACACTGTACATGTTCGAGTCCCGTACATCAATTTTCCAATTATTTCATAATATTTTTGCTGAAAAATACGTGTCTGAAATTAATAAAAGCGAAGGATTACGAAGATTTGCTCACTAATACTTCTATTTTATTCCCATCCATCGATTCTTATTTTCTTCGAAAAAAATAATGTGAGCGAACGAATAACAATCTGTTTTCTAAAAAAGAAAGCTTTGGTTGAAATTATTTACGAGTCCATATGCTCTAAATTGAGAGTAGATAGAATTAATAAAAATAATTCTACATATTGATGATTGAATATCAATTATTCCATAGATGAAACAGATGATGTATATATAATTGATTATTGATGATCACTAATGTAACGTTCTTAATTTTGCTAACAAAAGTTTCTCAAAACTTTCGCTACACCCCGTTATTTAATAATTTGAATGGTTGGGAGATGGGAGAATTTTAAGACATCACAAAGATTGCCTTTGAACAGAAATCGATATGTCGATTGAAAAAAAAAACGAAATAATGTTTTATTTAATTGGAATGGTGGTTCATTAATTAAATATATTTTTTTCTGCTGACGATATCTTTCAATGTATAAAAATTTTAAATTTCACTTGAAAATATAAAATGAAACACACATTGGACTTATGTAAAATTTTCAGCGATACGATCCTTGCAATCATTTAAATTTATTTGGCATTGTACCAAAGGTCCTGAATTGCCAAAAGCTCAAGTTGGCTGAGCTTTAGTGTAAAGATTTCTTTACCATAAAGAAGTCACGTAAAAGCTCTTGTTCACGGTTATTTAACGGGCTGTTTTATTGCTTCATATAACGTTCATAATACGAAAACAGTTGGGTAAGATTTACACATTAAATGTATATGAGAGAGTTTGTGATACAATGGAGAAAAATTGAGATTTAGATGGTAAAGTCGTATAGCTCGAACTGTTGTAATTCAAACTGAAATTAAAATTGTTCACATTGAAAATGTGCAAATAAACTCAATTCCCTAGTCAGTCTAGTTGCTTTAGTAAAGAAGTATCAATAAATAGTAGTAATTTAGAAAACTATTGTTTTTTGATGAAATCCACAGCATTTGAGCATGTGATGATATTATATTATTATCGTTGGTGACATTTATCTCGCAAGCTTTCCTCTATCAATAAATGATTTTAAAAGTTACAATTGGGCGTTTTTAAACACACAACCTGTAGTAGAGTAGTTAGCGCCTTGCTGCTCTCTTGCGATATGTTCTATCTAGTCCCAGTACGGACCCTTGTAAATAGTTTTATTTTTAAATTTGAATTTGTGTTATGTTAACACTTGGAACCCTTACGTTTCTATAAACAGAGCGTAAAAAGTTAAATAAATTAAATTGAAGGCCTTTTCTGTTGTTGTTTTTTAAGTGATCAGTTATAGTTCACTGTCGATTCATAGTGGAAAGGCATTGAATATATAATATATTTTTAACGAAAATGTAGTTTAAAAACTGCTTAAAAAAGTTATTATTGCAAAAACAAATTTTGTTGATAGTTATATAATGTATTAAATAAAACCACTGGGAATGCTAATCAGGCAATCTAAGATTCGTAGAGAAATTTCAGCTAGAGTTTCTCCTAACAAGGATTTGAATTTAATTAAATTTATCCATGTAGTGTGTCTAGGATGACATATTACACATAACGTCCTTTGCCACCGCTCCCTTACAATGTAGACGCGCATTATTTAATTAATAATATGACAGAGCAACAAGTGTCTCGATTCAGTCTCGTATAACCGCTGCTGGAATAGTTTATGCAAGCTAGAGAAATTAAAATAGTTTTCCATGTAACGTGAGCTCACGTTCAACCATGTAAAGAATGTATTCCACGATTTATTTTTTTGGGCCATGTAAAGCACATGAAGCACTTTTACAGAAGTTAAGAATACCGTTTGTTATTCAGTTCCTTAACGTATCTGTTTATGAGAATGTAACAATGATTAAAAAATGATAGAAAAGAAACATTTGTAAGGTTATCGTTCTTTCACCAAACATCCTTGTTTATCCATGTACGCTCCTAATGTGGAGCATATGGCCTCCTAATAGAAGTACCTCAACAGACATTTTTCTACGAGTTTGTTACTCATTCGCACAACCTCTCTTTTTTCAAAAATAGTAGTCTCGCTACGCCTTACGAAGATTTTTTTAAGACATCACAAACAGCCGTGCCTTCGAACAGAAATCGATCGAAAAAATTCTGTTCGTACTGAGACTTGAACCCGTGAGATCCTGTATGAAACAACGCTAACCACTGCGCCATAGGACCGCGTCCTTTTTACGTCAGATAAATAGGAGTGAATGAAAACATCTCATACATTTGTGACTGTGTAAATAAACAAATCCATTGCTTTATTAAAAAATCATAGTATGAAATCTTTATCGCGATGGGTCAAACCTAGGGAAACTTTAAACTGAATAGAAGACAAACGATAAAGAGCGTTGAAACCAGTTTTTACATACGAATGAAGAGTATTTTATTAAAAGCAAACGCCAACATATTTATTGCGTAAAGCTATTTTATTTTTAAATAATAAAAAATAACTACCAACAAAGAAGTTTTCTAAAAAATAAAAATAATCAGCATAATAAGTATTGAATAATATACAAGGTAATTTTACAGAGATGAATGGAATACGAGGTATTCAACTAATGATTTGTTTGTAAATTGTAGACTCAAAGTAAGTACGTACATTTACGACTGGTCGTATTATCTCAAAGCCTCGGCAAGGATTACAATTTCACTGCTGTCAACACACACAATCAAAAATTCCTACTCTACGTTGGAAGCTTACAGTAACATGGAGCCTATAGAGTGCTACGATAATCGTAGAGGTAGTGAACTACGTTGTTGCAAATACTATATGCGAGACAAAAGTTTTTTTTATAAAGTATTCGTAAAACATCATGCGTTTTAAGGCGTAAAATATTAATTTCAATTGCAATAAGCTAGGCGAAAATTAGTATTTATTGTGAAGACAAAATGTTTTACAAAATTGCGTGAAAGTCAAAAGGATCATTTATTATTTGGTAAAAGCTTACACCTTCCTCATTATAAAGTTGTTGAAAGAACAACCTTTTGCGGGAAGCTTTTTCCCTTTGTAAGGTGTCATAAATTGTTTAGATTTCCCCCTCCTTATAATCCCGCTTAATCTCTATGCCAAAATTTTAATTGTGTTATAATTTATAAATAATGGATATTGCATTTCATCTCTTTTTCGGCGTTGCTTTGAGGTTATACGTTATTCTGAGAACTGTATTCCGACAAGGTGTGCTGTCTACAGACAGCGATTTGTTATTTTTTTACGAGGAAATTTCCGTATTTTTTTACCGTATTCATTTCAAATGCAAAACACGTACATGTACTCTAAATCAGAGATAGAAATACCGGTATTATCTAAACCAAATCCCGGTATTCATGATGTTTATTCAATACCGTAATACCGGTTTCAAAAATAACTATGTATATAACACAAGTATTTAAAATTAACCTACATCTAGTTTTTAATGTATAGAAACAGCAGCAGATTAAGCAAATGAGACGCCCCAGGCGCAATGAAATTTGGTGACCCTGTTTTTTGGATAACGTCAAAGCGACAGAAAATTCCATGTAAAATAATTAAAATCTAACAAAAGTATCTGTGTTATATAACTAAACTTATTTTTGAGGTCCCTAAGATTTAGAGACCCCAAGCGCGCGTCCCATTCGCTTATAGGATAATTCTCCACTGTATAGAAACCATCACATATGTTAATAAATTTGTTCACATTGTAAAATACGATTATGTTTATATAATTTAACTACGGATACAAATTGCAAGGTTTGATCCTTGAATAATAAAGATTGGTTGCAAAGAAGTAGCGAAAGGATTTATTTGTTATTCAATACACACATATTGCCTGATTCTAGTCACGAAAGCCCAATGAGCAAATGATGATATCTTCATAAATCACTGCATCCGGGGTTACCGGAAATGATTGGAAGCAAGGTAAACAGCTCAATTCTGTTTGGCTTTCAAAGTTGTTGCGGCATATTCTTGTAAAACCAATTTGAAATGTCAAAAAATACCCATAAATACATTTTCCAAATAACTTCTACCGATTGGTATAATTAAAATACTTAGTATTGTTATAACTGTATCAAATTGAAATATTTATTCTAAGAATCAAAGCGATGTTTAAATATTTACAGTACGATTAATTTTTTATGTTTAGTTGGAGAAATACCGCGGAATTGAGTTAAGACGTTAAGAGAGATATGTTGTTTTATTTTGTTTTTACTGAAATTATATTAGCACAAGCGCATCACAATCTTCAATTTAGAAATGTTAGTTCCGTGTTAATCGATACTGAATACTATTGTGCCTTTAAATACTAAAAAACCTTCAATATTTTTCATTTACAATTTTATATCTTTGTATTTCTAAGCGAAATTTTTCCTCGTAGATATATTCTAAGAAGAGATATTTGGAAAAATAAATTAAAACAAATTTACCAATAGTTAATTGATAACGCAACATGAAATAGTCGGACGAAAAAAATAAAGTAAATGACAAGTTTAATGAACTGATATATAATAATAATAAAAATGTCGCTCGCTGTGGTCTAGTTAATTAGAACTTGCTCTTCAGATCAGGCGGGTCTAGGTTTGATTCCTAGTAAAGTTGATATCGAATTTAAGTTTAAGACCTAAGACGTGGGTGTTTGTGATGTCAATATACCTTACTTAGTTACTTACAAAAAAATCTCATCGAGTTTTTCTCGTATGATCTTTCAACATTAAAATATTTGGCGCCATGGCATAAGCTGTAATGCCAAATATAAAAAAGGCCATGTTTAATATTAATTTAATACTAAAAAATCCTTTCGTAAGAGTTTTACCAACGTAAGTTTAAACATAGCCATTTAATATTTATTTTTTAATTTAATTAACTATAGCTGGCTGAACGATGATAGAAATTTATTCAAATGAAAAATAATACAAATACTATCTAAAGATGATAGTTTAAAAGTATTTATAATTCTATTTACTTAGAATATTTAGGTGCAGGTTAAAATTGTGCGGTGCATAAAACAGAACATATTTCAGGCATATTCTGGAGTTCCCCGTGATAAGTAAATATTTATGATGAAGAACTTACTGCAGTCAGCTTCATCCGTGCCATCGACACAGTCCACGGTCATGTCGCATCGATGGTGGGGTGGTATGCAGTACGTTTTGTTCCAAACGTACTGACCGCACGTCAGCTGCCCGGGCTCGCATTCGGGGGGCGCTAGAAAAAAAATAAAGAAAGTATTATTAAAATGTGAATCAAAAGTACACTCGAACTTGGTTATTACGAGAAAGATGGGGCCGACTAAATTTGCTCGTTATATCAGAGAATATGTATTTTTAAATGCTTACAAACATACCCTCATCATCATTCAAAGCAATCATCACATGAAGACATGAAGTATCTGGAGCGGTCACATAACACAAAGAGTCGCAATTCAAACAAAAATACACAATTAGAATTTATTTACACACATTACATTTTTCTGTCAATCAACTTTTCTTATTATATTTAAAATTTATGTTTGTTTCATTGTTTTTACTCTAATTGTTCGTAAATTTTCCCTCAAAACACTAAATCAATTAAAAGAGTTTTGGGTGATCTCAGTGTTCTGTGCAAAAAAATCGAATAGCTCGTCCAATATATCATGTGCTCTGGAGATTGTCGTTACTGGTTTAGATTTTTGAGGATATTTTTGCTCGGTATACCCGAAAAGAAGCTCGTTAAAAAAGTGAATAAATTTATGGAGAAAACCATGAACTAAAATTTCAAAGAATGTTTCCTCATTACATCCAAGATCTCACTATTTCCACGATTCCAATAACCGAGTTCGACTGTACATATATGCAGATCTATAATTTCACTAAAAAATCCTTGTTTGAGAGCAGTCTTGAGTTTATCTTGAGAATAAAGAGAAATTTGAATTTTTGCACACTTAACCACACGATATTTTCTATTGTCACTGGAAAACTTTCGTGTGATGTATAACTAACGTGACCATTTATTCAAAACGGGACACCTACAAAAAATGGTACTTTAAGACGCCGTTTAATGTGTCTCACACTTTCAATACAATTGACTAGATCAGGGGTCACCAACCCCGTGCCCGTGGGCGCCATGGCGCCCACCGACCGATTCCGATGCGCCCGCCAACTATTTTTTCAAATCGTTAAATCGGGAATTGAGATTTACAAATGACTCGGTGAGCTAAAAAAAAAACGAGTTTCGGAGATATTTTGGGATAATCGGTAAATTCCTGGGTTTTTAGATTTTGAAAAAATGTGGTGCTCGCCGCCCTGCAAATATTTCAGATTGCGCTCCAAGGTCCAAAAAGGTTGGTAACCCCTGGACTAGATAATAATGTTTTAATGAAACATTAGATAATTTTAATGAACTTAATTAAAAAAAAATACAATATTTACATTCAAATGTATTATTTATGCGCGCCCACGCATAAGTCTACTAGTTTAGATTCTACCGCCAGGATTTCGATTTTGCGCGTTTTTTTAATAGAATTACTGCGAATTTTTCTCTTTTTGAAAACGGGACATTGAAGCTGTTTTCGGGGACACCGGAAGGCGCCTGAACACGGGACGCCTGGTCACATTATGTAAACGTCAACGATTTAAAATGTTTATTTTTTTTCACGCGATATCCAAATGTTACTCAATATTATAATTAATAAAAAAATGTTTCTTTTTTATAAGTAAAATGCCATCGGAAGACTTCTACCTACACTTCACCAACTTAAACTATTTATTTTATGTAACGAAAGCGAGTGTATCAAAATATAACTACATGGCGACTAGCAATAAATATTCCTGAACATTAAGTAGCGGTACTATAACTTGCAAGACAAACGACAAAGCGCTATTTGGTCTACGAAAAGTTCCCCTGGGAAATTACAGTCGTCACACAGAGATATTATAGGTTATACCTGCTTAGAAGATATAACAGCAGGAGTAGAAAGTTTTACTGAGCTTTTAGTTGATGAAATTATGATTTAATTTGAATTTAATCACGGAATACTGAAATAAGTGAAAGATACTTTCGATGGTTTCGGCGGTAACTTTGTGAAAGTTCATTTTAATAGAAAATTTAAATTAACTTTGATTATTCCACGTATTGTGTTACTAACTGTGACACGTGTTTCGCCTCTTTCAGAGGCATCTTCAGACTTACTATCGCAAAGTTTGCTTAAGTAATGACGCAAGATTGATTCTAACATTTTAAAATTATGAAATTACCAAATGGAGTTAGGGTTTTTTTCCTTTTAAGGGGAGCAAGGAGGAGGGGGGGTGTAGAATCGAAATAAAGCAAACAATTAATGATACTAATGAGTTGCAATCAATCAGATTGGGACTTTTCCTTTTTAAGGGAAGCAAGGTAGGGGTTATATAATCGAAACAAAGCAAATAAATATAATCATACTAAATTTGAATCGTTCAAACTATGTACATTCTCACAAATTTTGTCACTAACGACCCGGGTTTCGCCTTTCGGCATCTTCAGGCATTCAAGTGCACGGATGAACTTGAACTGACGCTTAGCAAATAAAAGTTTCGTGCTTATATAAGATACAAATGCATCACCGAGTCCAAAGCCATTGCTGGCGAAAAGGATGAGCTCATGGGAATTCCAACAGATTTGTGTAGTGAGCAGTTTCAAGAATTATATAATCTGTTTGTCGGCAAAGGTTTTATGATTATATGATTTTATGGTTATATAGGAACAGATAGACAAATAACTCACTTTCATAACTTTATAAATTCATTAGATAAAAATATTAAATTTACTCTAGAAGTCGGAGGCAAAAATATTAACTTTCTTGACTTAAATATTAACATTGAAAATCATTCTCACGAGTTTAAAATATTTCGGAAGCCAACATTCTCTGACACTGTAATCCATAAAAATTCAATGCACCCATTTTCTTATAAACTAGCCGCTTTTCATTCAGAAATACATAGACTTGTGAGTGTTCCTTTAAACGAAATAAGCTTTAATATTGAATTAAAAATCATCAAACAAATCGCCATAAACAATGGATACGATATGTCTCTTATAGACAATCTTTTATCAAAAAAACAAGCTAAACTTGCAGAAAAAATGTTATTTAAAGGTATAGTGTCAAAGGACATAGATCATACTAGGTATTGGCGTAGAATCATTTTTTTAGGAAATACAAGTCTCAAAATTAAAAAACAGCTAGCTGATAGTGTTAGACCTGCTTTTTACTGTAAAAACTCTTTAGGCAAATTATTAATTAATAATAAAGATAAAATACATTACTTAAATAAATCCGGGATTTATAGATTGCAATGCTCTTGTTGTACAAAGTTTTATATCGGCAAAACAGAAAGAACATTGAACATCCGAGTTTTAGAACATATGGCAGCCTTTAGATTGAAAAAAGACACGTCTACTTTTGCTAATCACTTAATTTCGGAAGGACACGTGTTCAATCAGGAACAAGGGATAAAAATGTTACACCCAAATACGGACAGTCATAAGCTCTTTTTCCAAGAAATTTTAGAAATCAATAAAGCACAGTTGCAAAGTCTTCCGATTTTAAACGAAATAACAAATTTTCCCACATCTCCTCTTCTATACCCTATATAACCATAAAATCATATAATCATAAAACCTTTGCCGACAAACAGATTATATAATTCTTGAAACTGCTCACTACACAAATCTGTTGGCATTCCCATGAGCTCATCCTTTTCGCCAGCAATGGCTTTGGACTCAGTGATGCATTTGTATCTTATATAAGCACGAAACTTTCATTTACTAAGCGTCAGTTCAAGTTCATCCGTGCACTTGAATGCCTGAAGATGCCGAAAGGCGAAACCCGGGTCGTTAGTGACAAAATTTGTGAGAATGTACATAGTTTGAACGATTCAAATTTAATATTGAAATTCCACCAAGCACCTTCAGTCGAAATCTTAAATTATAATCATACTACTAATGACGTTAAACATTACAAACTATTAAACTAATGAGCTGCAATCAATCAGATAGGTTGGTGATTACTCTATTAATTGGAAACAATGTGAGTAGTGGCGAACCACCTGTCCTATTAAGAATATTATTTAATAATATTTCTTTTTTGTTAAGAGTTTTTTTTTATAGTATAATTATTTTTTTGCTTTATTTCGATTTAAGTTAAAGATATTTTTTGAAGTTGATATTTCCAAATCACACGCGTAACATGTACATACATTTGGTCGATATTAAGCTGAGAATGTTTTTTCGTTTAATACGTAAAATTCTAGTATATTACAGTGGACTTTTACTTACAGTAGAACCTTGTTATAACGGACTAATGCGAATGAGGGGGTGTTTTTAAGGGTTGAAAATTCGTTATATAAAAACCAGTGAAGTTACCACGAATTGATTGAAAATAAAATGTGATTTTAAACAATATTGAGGTAAGCATGACAACTTAATTCATAGAAAAGTTTTCTGCTATCTAAACAAACACTTTTTCCGACAATACACTTTGTTGGTATGTATGTATCAAGCTAAAACAATATTAAAAAATGACAATAAAAATACTGTTTATTCGTTTTCGGATGATTAGATATTTTGTCCGGAATATCCGTCATTTATATCGAGGTTCTTTATGTCAGAGTTGTGGAGTCGGAGTCGCGGAGTCTGCGTTTTGTTCGGAGACGGAGTCGGCAAAATCTTACGACAAAGACCCATTCAAAAAAAGATGTGTATTCAAACCACAAGAGCCCATAATGTTTTCACTACATGCTGAGCTGATTTAAGATGATCTGATGGTAAACATACTATATAATATATAAGTTAAGATAAAATGATTGAAAAAATACATTGGAGTCGAAGTATTTTTTAAATTTTAAAGCTAGTTGGTGTCGTTTTTATTTTACCCGAATCAACAGCCCTATTTTATTTTATATTAAGGTTCTACTAAAAATAGCAATGGGAAATCAATATTTACGTATTTGTAAAAAATAAAAATGATCTCATAACACGTTCAAGTAGTAAATAATTAATTGCAGAGATAATAAAAGTTGAAAAGACAAAATAATTCGCAATAAAAACATTCCAATAAAAAGTAAATTCAACAGTTTTTAATTGAATAAAAAAATCTCTCCGTATATCGAGAAAAACAAAAGTTTCCATTTATAAATTTGACAGTCAAAAACTTAAGATACGGCCATCTTAAAGATAAACAAAACAAATTCAATTCAGCTTTGCTGTATTGTATAATAATACGTGTATAACTAATAAATATACGATACAATTTATTTTTAAGTAACTGTACGCTGAAAATATTTTAACGAAGTTATTTTTCTGAGCTGA
This sequence comes from Himalopsyche tibetana, assembly GCA_030503985.1. Taxonomy (NCBI): domain Eukaryota; kingdom Metazoa; phylum Arthropoda; class Insecta; order Trichoptera; family Rhyacophilidae; genus Himalopsyche; species Himalopsyche tibetana. The sequence goes on from JAPJYX010000013.1 coordinate 20,359,339, forward strand.
GATAAAATAAAGTTGTAGAAAAAAATTAACGAAAGAATAATATAATATTTTTTTTTGAAGTTATTTTTACATTGTTTTCTCGGCTGTGATATTAAATAAAATTCTTAAAACTTTTAAAGCCCGTAAATCAAAATAACCATAATCTAATATTTATCGAAAATCGTGACATTCTTAATGGATGTTAGCAGTCTTTTATAAATGTGTTTTTTTTTAATAATATTAGTTTGTATTTCATTGAACGTTATTTTAATGGTAATTTGGAGTTTTATAGCTGTACAATTTGTTTATACAATCGATGTAGTAATTCACCGCTTTTGTATTGATCAAAAAAATAATTAAAGGTTCAGCGGTTTTGTTATGAAATTTACTGCCTTCTAATCAATTTCACAAGAAAGCCGAATATATAACGAGTAACCTTCGACGCTAGGAATATAAACATTAATTAAAAGAATTAAAAATTTACATACTTAGTTATCATTGACCATGCTAAGGGGGGGAGAGGTTATTAAATAAAACAGAACTTATTAAAATAAGCGACACGTTAGATGGAAATAAGAGTTTATGAGATAATACTCCAGTGTGTAAATGCATACAAATAATGCATGGAATAATATAAAATGCAAAGTGAGTTTCAGACAATGTAAATAACTTCCTGTCTTGGTAGAGGTCCCATTTGGCCTGCTTGAAATACCATTCTTGCATTTACTAGTCTGAGAGCAGTGTCGGCATTGTTTATTTTTACAACGGGATAAAGCTACTCAAAATATACTACATACAAACAAAATAAATTATTAAAGCATATGAAATCAGTTAAATATGTTTATTAATATTATACTTCGTATAAATTTAAGTTAATACAAAGTGAAACACAACGAAGTTGCAAATTTATTTTGTATTTGTAATTAACAGTTTATCGGGTCTGTGGCGCAGTGGTCAATGTCTTTGGTTTCCGTAACGCATCTCTCATAACAATTTTTCTGAGTTTGCCAATCATTTAATAGAAAATAATCATAATTTTAATCAGATTTGTAATTTAGAAATACTCCACCGAGTAAATAAAAAGGGTTTAAAGATGAATAGCTTAGAATTTTTAGAAATTAATAAAACTCTTAACAAAAAAGAAATATTATTAAATAATATTCTTAATAGCACAGGCGGTTCCCCGTTACTCAAATTGTTTCCAATTAATAGAGTAATCACAAACCTAGATGATTGACTGCAGCTCATTAGTTTTAATAGTTTGTAATGTTTAACGTCATTAGTAGTATGATTAAATTTGTTTGCACTGTTTCGATTTTATAATCCCCTCTTTGCTTCCATTAAAAAGGAAAAATCCCATTCTGATTGTTTACAACTCATTAGTAAAATTAGTATCATTATCTGTTTGCTTTATTTCGATTCTACACCCCCCTCCTTGCTCCTCTTAAAAGGAAAAAAAACCCAATCCATTTTGTAATTTTATAATTTTAAAATGTTAGAATCAATCTTGCTTCATTACTTAAGCAAACTTTGCGATAGTAAGTCTGAAGATGCCTCTGAAAGAGGCGAAACACGTGTCACATTTAGTTACACAATACGTGGAATAATCAGAGTTAATTTAAATTTTCTATCATCTCACGGGCTTGAGTTCCAGTACAAACCGAACTATTTCAATCGTTATCAATTTCTATTGAAATATGTGGGTGTTTGTGATGTCTTAAAATTTCTTCCTACCCTTCAAATTTATAAATAACGGAGATTATCGAGAGCAATAAGTTAACCATTAGTCCTATTCTACTCTATCCTTCTAACTTTACTACTCTCTTTTTTAAAAAAAAAGAGAGGTTGAGATACATGAATAACGAGGCCATATTCGGCAAACTGGGTACAGGGCGATGAATTAAAAAAACAACAATATTAACAGTTTAATTTCCAATATAAATACCAAAAATAATATTCAAATTATCTTCTTTATCAAGAAATGATAACCGTATCTATATATATAAAAATGAATGTTTGTATGTTTGTTACCTATGCGCTCCTATACCGCTCATCCGATTGCGATAATTTTTTTTGGAAGTTGTTATGCGGACGCCAGAATAGGTTTATGAATCAGCGGTGGGCTGCCAATGGGTTAATTTGTTTGTTTGTCTGGTATGCGTTCCTATACCGTTCATCCAATTGCGATAAAATTTTGGTGAGTTGTTGTGCGGACGCCTTTGAATGTATATAAATCAGCGGTGGGCTGCCAATGCGTTAATTTGTTGTTTTTTTTTCCATATTCGTTCCTATACCGTTCATCCAATTGCGATAAAACTTTGGCGAGCCGTTGTGCGGACGCCCACAAATGTATATAAATCAGCGGTGGGCTGCCAATACGCTAATTTGTTAGTTTGTCCCTTACGCGTTCCTGTTCCTATACCGTTCATCCGATTGCAATAAAACTTTTACAAACTTTTTGCTTGCACTTCCGGAAAGGTTATAAATCTTATATATAAAAATCAATGTTTGTATGTCTGCTATACATTCATTTTGACAACTTATGCTTGCACTTGCGCGAAGGTTAAATTACAGTAGGTGGCGCGTGTGTTTTACCATGGACAATCAGCAGCAAACGTCAAACAGACAGAAAAAGAAAGCATGCACTTCAATATACACAATTAAAACACAAACACTTTCTTTCTTCGAGTGGCATTGCAACGCTTGCCGGGTACCGGCTAGTCTATAATAAAAATCAACATTGTGATTACTTTATTTATTCGATAAAACAAAACGGAATAGTCGTGATTATACAGAACGGTTCTAAAAAACTAAAAAACTATTTAGTATTAAAAGAAGCTTAGTATTATAATTACCTATTTAGGGTTCACATCACCTTTTAAACCATGCTGGGATAGATATATGTTCTCATATTTATCTTAAATATCAAATATAACATCCTCAATTTTATTTAAATATAATTTTATTTACCCTGATTACTTTGGACAATAATGGGAATAAATAGGAATAAATCATAAAGTTGATTCTGGTGTAAGGTCAGAATTAATATCGAAAAGACATAATATTAATCCAATCGTGATAAATCATACCGTTTTTAAGTACGATACTATCATATTATTGCGTATAAAAATATTATAAAGTATAACGAAACGCCAAGAACAAAACACTGTGTTACTTTAACACCCCTGGGAAACCCCGTTATGTGGAAAATGGAATTTGAAAAAAGGTTAGTGTTGGAATCGATAAAACTATTACTAAAATAGTCAAATATTGTAAAACTGTTTTAGAATATAACAAATTCATATTAGGTATTATAAGAAATTTTAAATTAAAGCCTGTTATATTCTCAAATGCAAATCAAATTTGGTTCATTATCAACAATCTATTGCAAGTTGTTAGAAATTAAAAAAAATCACTATTACTTAAGTCACTCGATATTTAGTTCGAAGACAAAAAATATGAAATATTTTTACTGTAAATAAAGACTTGAATACATATGTCAATTCACATAAGTTAATCCTGTAAGTAAAGTCATGTAAACGCTTACAGACACTTATGTTCTCCCCCCCCCTTTTTTATCGGGTACTTCGAAAATATGTAGCGCAGACAGCGATGGACTAACTACTAGTCTATTTTTAGTTTCGCTTTTCTATATTTTTCTTTATAGTTAACCTTTCGAAAAAAGTGAAGTTTAGTGACTGAATTACAACCAGTTATCGTAAATCCTCAATGTTCCATTATGAGTCTTTATATATAACGTATATTGAGAGCAAAATTGGTATAAAATATGAATTGTATTTTGGTATAGGGTAACGGGAACTTTTTCTATATTTATTTTTGAAAGTACTACATGTAAAGTATAAAAAGTTTATTATCAATCATCGATAAATTTACATATTTTTTTAATTTTGAAACAGAATTTAATCTAAAAAAAAATGTATAGCCACATTCTCTTTCATTATTCCTATAAATGCCATGCCATCCTTGTTTTGCATGTATAAAAAAATATTTAGATGTGTAAATAGGTCCGGTCCGCTGTGTTATAATATATTTGATCTCAAAGTACACAACGCACTTCCGAAATACGGACACAGTGTCATGTTCATAAAAGCAATTTAAATTTGAAAATAAAATTTAATAAAGCACGTTCATAATTGTTCCCACATGGAAACATTATTCGCAGAGACAAGGGTTTATTTTGTGAAGAGCGTTGAGGGTCATTTATGTTTTTGCGCTTTTATATATAATTAAATGTGATCGTGCAAAAACCCAACAATACATGAGTTATAATAAAATTAAAATAAAAAGCGTTTTAAAGCAATTTTTTCGTTAATTATGTAATTATATGTATATTATTTTACTTTGCTTATTGAATATTTAATGACGTACTTATTGGATGTTTAAGCACTATTTATGAAAATAGTGACTGTCAATAATGGTAATTAAAATAAGATATCATTCAGCTGTCAAAGTTGCCTATTTATTAACCTCAAATAAATTTATAATAATTGATGACGTATCAATCAGATAGAACATATATATATATTTGAATAATACAGCTGTTGTTCATTTGTTTTAAACATCATGTTTTCTGTCATAACCGTGTCAAATTATTTGTGAGTTAAGTCGTGACTAAAACAAAAGACCATGAATATAATTTGGCATAATAAAAATATTAAAAAAATTGAAAGAATCATTCTGAAAGACAATTACGTTACATTTTAAGACATACCCCTTCAGATTTTGGTGTATTTTTATATGTATTACAATATGAAACCTTGTAATTGTTTTCATGCATTGCGCGAGTCATGAACCGTTCTAAGTTTTTATAATAAACGCGTTAATGGAGTATTCATAAGAGGTTTTTATTATTTGTTTTCCTCATTTAAAACCTTGTAATGATATATATTTTAGTAATACAGTACAGAAGAAAGTAATATAAAGACTTAGTCTGTCTGTACTCACCATTGAAATAAAAATAATCAGAAAACTAAATAAAATGACGCAAATCATTACAGACATAGGCCCGAACTATGGTATCCAATCCCGGAGACTTTTGTGATCCGGGATTGAACACTCAACATGAAATATCGTGTATAAATTGGGATTTGGGATTGACAAAACTTTTGGTCTGCGCTTTGACATTGAAAAGAATTTACAAATTACAGTAGAAGTGATTCTGAGAAGTCTTTGATGATTTTTTAATTATATGTTAGAGGTGTTAAACATTTTAATTAAGTGTAATTAAAGAATCACTTATACTGTAATTTGTAAATTCTTTTCAATGTCAATTGTTGCTTACACTTTTTCATTTCAATTTGTTTTTGTATGAACAGCACTGTTATTATATTATATTTCTTATCAATTGACAATGCTCGTAATGAGCGAAATCGGTACTGACCTTTTTAAATAAAGTGGCAATAAAGTACAGTGGAACCTCGATTATACGTTTTTCAAGGGACCGTAATAAATGAACGAATAATGCGGGAAACCGATAACGCGGGAAATCTTCAAATAACAAAAAAATTTAAATTTCAAAAAACCTATTTATTTATTACATTTTTTTTTATTAAAGAACAAATAAATATATTTTTAGCTTGGTTAATACAAACTAAGTAGCCTATTTGCAGTTTAGAACTTAAACTTTAAAAACACTCTTCAAAATCGCTTACATTTCTAAGTCAACTCCTTATTGCTATGTCGACTCGTTTTTCTCCTGAATTTTTTCCAATGTCTTGAATTATTTTCAGTTTCTCAACTAGAGTTCTAGTTTTCTTCATTTAGGTATTTTAGTTTTGACTTTTGAGTTAGAAAAATTCACGCAACCAGATGCAATGTAAGGCTATTGATGAGCGAAAAAAATATTCTACAAAAATGGTCAATCGGGATAGATACGAGATGAAAATATTTAGATGATAAATAGAGGAAATCGGTAAATCGGAAAATGATTACGAGGAATTACTAAACATTGTTATTACGGGGTCTTGGTCGAGTAAAAAATAAACGATGCATGCAAAAAAACGATGATAGTAAGAACGGAAGATCGGGGTTCCACTGAAAAAAACGCGAAACGAAATGCGAGGTAAGACTATTTATGAGAAATATTCAACGGAAACGGTCAATCGGGATAATATTTTTGACAGGACCAAAATATTTGAACGATAGATCGAGGAAAACGGTTAACCGAGGAACGATTAATGCGGGATTATTTTACATTGTTCTTATGGGTGTTTGGACGGGACTATGAAAAATAAACGAACCATGCGGGAAAACGAACAATGCGAGAACGGTAGATCGGGGTTTCACTGTACAACGGAATATTGTATTTTTATTAATATAATGCATTTCCACCAAGTATTGACAGTGAACAAGTATTTTTTTGTTATTAAAGTACAACGTTTATGCAGTCTAGTTTTATGAACCGCCTAACAGTCATCTCCTATTTACGCGTCATTGAAGTCACAAATTAATATTTTACTTGAATGCTATTTTGATCGAACAGTCATTAATTTATCGAACAGATGTCTGACGTTTAGCCATGCGTTGTTTCTTGCAAAAGATACACCTTTTGTCAAATTTGCAATCCATAACGATCCCAGTCGGCCGTTTTCTAATAATCTTCTATTTTATTGTGTTGATAATAAGATTGATTATAAGTGTTGATAATAATTTTCCATACCGGTATTTAATACGAAATACTGAAACACCCGTATTGGCGTGGTTGGTCTGTATTTCAATCCCTGGAAAAGGGTGCCGGAGATTAAATCAGTTTCTTCCGCGAGACCGGATTGTAAGTCGTATTAAACAATCTCACATAAACTATTCATCATCCTTTTATGTTTATCTTCTCAGTTCTTACTTATATGGTCAACGAAACGGCGTGTGTACTGAACCAAGTTGAAAGCTTTAGTTGGATGAATTCCAACAAGACATAAAAACGATCTCTTCTTAAATATCTCTGCAAGTAACTAAGAGTGGCTTTTATTTGAACAATATCATTTGAAGATATCTAAAAAAAACAGCTAAGTCGTATGTGGGTCAACTTTATCTGAGTATACATTACATACTTAAATAATACTCAGAACGTAGATAATTAATTTTCATTGTATATTTAATATAAAATACAATTTAATAATATTGTTATTAACGGGCTCGAGTCTCTGCTGAGACAGTATTTAAAATAAACGGGACGTAGCGAGAGCGATTAGTTATGTCCTAGTCATATACTTATATTCCAACTCTTGTTGAAAAATAAAGGTTCATCAACTGAGTAATACGCAGTTCTCGTAGATTTTTTTTGAAGAAACACCTCCATTAGGAGGCTTTATGCTCCACATTGAAATCGGACATGAATAAGAAATGTTATTCCACCGATTGTGTTACATATTTTGACACGTGTTTTGCCTTATGACAAACACCTTCGTTGATTAACCTAGAACTGCGAAGTCGTGTAGAAAAAGACGACTCTGACTCCAAAGATTTTTTTTCAATTATTTAATTTAACTAACGTATATGTATGTATACCATCAGAACTTCTCAAGTCAGCCTAGCATGCAGTGGCTATACTATGGAATATTTTGGTTGGAATACAGATAATTGAATATATATTTTATAAAATATGAGTCTGACTCCGACACCACAGCCCTGGATTAAACATCGTATGCTTATTCATTAATAAATATAGATTCTATTTTTTTAATTGCCAAAATGCAAACGTTGGGTCATTTCGGGTAAATTTTGTGTTTTATAAGTTAAAATTAGATTTATATTTAATAATAAAACATTACTCTGTTTCAGCATTATCAACTAATTTTCTCACGATGTACGTTACACGTCTTGATCTTTATTGAAAGAAAATACAATTAGTACAAAGAAAGTGTTTTACTTTTGAATATATTATATTACTATATAATTTTAATATAAATATAATTACTTATCAGAAATATAGACTACAGATAGCTTTTATAATTTTATGAAATTAAGCTTACTCGGATAATCGGACAAATGCAGAAGAATTTTGCAGTCACAACAAATCATGTATAGTCAGAGACCACCGATCGTCAAAACTAATCATCTCTGATCGACAACACTAAAAACCGCATATTAATTAATAATCCGCTCGCGGTTGACAGGTGATTGATTAAACATTAAGTCGAATTATGCAATCGTAATTCAACCATTTTCATTAGGCACGCAATAATGTCGGGAATAATTTTATGATGACATGTCACATTGTGTTTGACCGTGCATAAAGTGATCAATATGAAGACTTAACCGATTTGACGATATTAATTCAGTTATTGTCATTATGAATGACAAATAGCAAGATCACTATTATTTAAGTTCATATTGATGATGAATTTGGTATTCGAAAGGATAAAATCAATTATAATACAATATATTTCAAATTAATTACTAAATCCAACATCCTGCTGACAGGTGTTATTTATAGAAATGACGTGATTATAAGAACATGAAGAAAAAATGTTACAAATAAATATCTTTAAAATATTTGTATACCATGCTTCTGCGTCTTTTATATTTAATAAATTCAAATAGTACAATTTTCTTAATAGACTATTTAAATTAGAAACTACAAAGTGAAAATAAATTTATTACAGAATGTAACAAATTAAATGCTAAAAGGATTTTAAAAAATAATTTTAATTGTGAGCTAAATATCATATTATTATTAGGTTTTAAAATATTTATGTGTGGCCCATGATAGATCTGCATTATTTTGTTTGGCCCACCAAGTGATTTCAGTTGGGCATCCCTACTCTATTATTATTGTTTTGACGTAGTAATGGATCGTCTTCTTCTTTTTTTTTGATGCCACAGTCCGGGCTGAACCTTCGTTGCCTAAAATACCTTCCACTTCTTCCACTCCAATCGGTCCTCTCACTTCCTAAGCCAATCGCTGACATCCAGCAAAGACACCAACTTCCAACGCTTATATATTTTTTACAATTTTCGTTACAAATGGTGGAGTATATGAACTTCTAATGGAGTTTATGTCAACATAAGTTTTCTACGAGAACTGATTTTACTCATGTGCTCTATCTAAGCATAAAAGGAAAAGGTTAAATCAGAACTAGAAATAAGCTAGTCTTTTTGAACCGTTTTTGCGGTAAGATGGATAGAAAGAAGGAATACAAGACTACATATACATCCATACCATCAAACAGAAATTCACAAATCGATTGAAAAATCAATTTGTAAAACTTTCCGTACTGAGATACGAAGCGGTGACGTTGAACACTTGACCATGCAGCCGACTTTGCAGCGATTGTAAAATATAGAAATGTGGTTTCCTCTTCAATAAAAAGCAGTCAAACATAAGTAATAGTTATTGCAACATTCCGCCATCCTAGATGATGACATATGATACATCAATTTTCTTTGGTAAGTAAGTTGTTTTTATATATTTTGTTGCGATGATTTTAGCTAATGAAAAATGCTGAGATGAATGATACCGGTTTTGATCATTGTATTTGATGATGGGTGATAGTAGTATAAAAAAATGTGCTTCATTTTTGTATACATGGTCCGTAATCACTGCGGTAAATGTATTTTAATTCAATTTAAACAACTTTGTATAGAGATTGAGGTAAGGCTTTTTTTCCCATTTCCGGAAGAGTCTGTGTAAGGTAATTGTTATTTTGCTACCCTATTAGCAGCTCATGATTCTTAATCGTTAAACAGTGCTAACACCAAACTGAATTCAAACGAGAATGGATACACTACATATATATATATTACATTTTACTAAGCCAGAGAAACAACCAACGGGTGACTTACGAATGCATTTCCCGAGGGTGGGAATAGATCTGGCCACAAGAGACTTGTGTGGTTAAACTATATCGCAAGGAGTTGCCTTGGCTAGAACGATAATAAAAACCACGAAACTCTCAGTGAAATGTTTTTGTTTAGATGGTCAATCAACATTCATCCTTTGAGACATCAAGTCGAAATTGATCAAAAATGACTAATTTAATACAATTTAAATAAGGTGCGCTAAAGTACATATAAATCTCAGTTGGCTTAAATAACCTTGATATAACAAAATTATTTTAAAGAGACGGTTAAATTATGATAGTCTGTAATATAAATTAAGGTTTTCTGAATGTGTATTATTTATTAAGAATATAAACGGCACCTGACAAGGCTATATCTTAAGGGAATCGATGCATTTGATTGGAATTTACAATTTAAACATATTGGTAAGAGTAATAAATGTTGTGTGAATTATCAGCCAGCGTTGCAAACGTCAGTGCTACGTTCAGTCTACAAGTAAGACGGCATTGTGACTTGAATTAGAGTGCGAGACGTATAATGAGCTTAATTATGAATTACTTTAAAACTCATTATAGGTACTTTTTCTACTCAATTGTTTTTTTACTGAGGTGATTTTTTGAACTGTCAGTACATGAGAAAAAGGCATTATAGCCAAAAAATAAAATACTCGTTTGCACTAAATGGTCAGGACCACTTTCGTTTATGACGAGCATTATCAACTTGTCATCTTCGTCATGAGCGAAAACTTTTGGTTTTGGGTTGGAAAAACATTTAAAATAAAAGTAGATTTAGTCCAAATGAGTATTTTATTTTTTGTATTTAAAAACATATAACATAAAAATTATGTTTCTTGAACACATTTTTACGTTTAATTGTTATATTGACGTTTTGATTTACTTTTATATTTATTTATAGTTTTTTGTCAAAATTGTAAATTGCAATTAAAAATAGTTTTTGAACCTGAGTGATTTAATTTGTGTTGCATGCATTAATATCGTGTTAGAGAATGGGAAGAAACGTTAGTTACGAAGTCACTATAAATTGCATTTATTTAACAAACTATTTATCTGCGATGTCACAAGCCTGCTTTGGATTCACTCACTGGCCATGTTGTTAAACTAGAAATTAATTCCGAGCGGTCGCGAAATAGATGTTGATTGATTGAAAAAATGAACAGCGGGAAAACTAGTGATGAGGAATACTGGAAGGGGAAGGGGTGAAGCTCATATTTGATTGGTCAGCTCTTCTACTAAACGAAGCAGCGAAACTTTTAAAAATACCGCAATCTGTTAGAAATAAAAATGTAGATGAATATATTTTTTCCGGCGAGTAATTTTTCTACACGGAAAATTACTTAATTTTCATAAAAAATAGCGTTATTGTGTACTGGTTTCACGGTGAAACCGGTCGTAAAACAAATTTTACTTATTTTATTATATTATATTAAGATGAGAAAGAATTCAAACTAATTCGATAATTTTCGACTCTAGAATTTAGATGAATGAACGAAGCCACAAAACATTTGACACACGATGGCGACTTTCTCATACTAAAAATACAATTTTTATTTCGCGTAATTTATTAGTTTTCTTTATTGAAAGGTGTGATTTATTGCGAAAATCAAAGTTTCTAGTTAATAACGCTGTCTTTAACAGCATTGAAAAGCATATTTATCAAAGTTACTATTTGTTTTAAGTTTAAAATTGAATATTACGAATGATTAATGAAAATATGGTGATAAAGATATAGGGCACATATGTAAATAAATCAAATGTTAATGCTTAACTTCAATCTAAATTATTAATCTAATCGTTAATTAAAAGTTCTTAAAATAGTCTTATGAGTATGATTATAGCAAATTACACATTGACGTCAAAAAAATATAATAAAAACAATTTTTGATTAGATAGGAACGATATCTTATGTTGATAATCGATTTATTATTAATACAAATTCAATATCACTTTTAGGGTGTTCACTGTCAATACTTGGTGGAAAGGCATTATATTAATAAAAACACAATAATCCTTTGTACTTTATTCCACTTTATTTAATATGTCAGGACCAGTTTCGCTCATTGCGAGCATTGTCAACTGATAAGAAATACAATTTAACAATGCTATTTATACAAAATTGAAAAGTTATACAAAACAATTGGCATTGAAAAGAAATTGCCAATTACATTAAAGTGATTCTAAAATAACACAAAATTAAAATGTTCAACACATCTAACATATAATTAAAAAGTCATCCCAGATTAATAAATTCAGAATGGCGATTGAAAATAATTACAAACATAGTTAAAATTTGGGAAATTTTTGACAAAGTGATAAAATGCTGCATTAATAAAGTTCTTATCAGTTGACAATGCTCGCAATAAGCGAAACCGGTCCTGACATATTAAATAAAGTGGAATGAAGTACAAAGGATAATTGTGTTTTTATTAACAAATTCAATATACCTATTTGATATTGTGAAATTGTTATAAATAACGGCACAATTTTTGCAAAGTTTCTTATTTGTATACGATTGTAATTAAAGAAATTTTTAAAAACGTAAAGTTTGTACCAGCTCTTTAGTGTGTTAATTCCAATGATCGATTATGATAAAAGGAAAAGTTGCGTATTCCATAAAAAAAAATATAATAGAAGTAACATTAATTGTTTATTTTTGCAAATTGACAAAATGGGTGGAAGAGAAAAAAAATCAACTGATAAAAGCTTACTTTGCTTAATTAACGATACTGTTTATTTTTTATATTGAAAAAAACTGAATGAATTTGAAAAATGGTGTAACACTGTTGCTATTTAATGCTAAGAAAATAATTTGACTTTCATCACTCAACAAAATTGACATTGACTTGTTTCTTGTTAACCCTGAATGGAGTATAATTAAGCAGGCTTATGAGACTAAAAACAAGTCAAATTTATCAAAAACTTTCGGCAAAGTTTGCGATTCTTGTTGAATAATATGGCAGGTCAAATGAAATCTACGCAGACAACTCAATGCTTATTCAGATATTTTCAAATAAACTTTTTACAGCATATTTTATAAAAGATTTTTATGTACAAAATTGTTAACGTCTCCTGATACTCGGAATTGTATTATTTTATAAAAAAAATGAGGTAGTGAAATTGTTTTCTTTTGTAATACAATTTTTTAAATTTGAATCGATCAAACTATGTACATTCTCACAGATTTTGTCACTAACGACCCGGGTTTCGCCTTTCGGCATCTTCAGGCGTGCACGGATGAACTTGAACTGACACTTAGTAAATGAATGTTTCGTGTTTATATAAGAAATAAATGTATCATTGAGTTTAAAGCCATTGCTGGCGAAAAGGATAAGCTCATTGGAATGCCCACAGATTTGAGTAGTAAGTAGTTTCAAGAATTATATTTATTTGTTTGTCGGCAGAGGTTTTATGATTATATTTATATAGGGTATAAAAATGGAGATCCCGGTAGGTTTAGTATTTCATTTAAAATCGGAAGACTATGCAACTGTGCTCTATTTACTTACAAAATTTCCTGGAAAATTTCCTTTATGACTGTCCGTATTTGGGTGTAACATTTTTTATCCCTTGTTCCTGATTGAACACGTGTCCTTCCGAAATTAAGTGATTAGCAAAAGTAGACATTTTTTTACTTTTAATGAGTTGACTGTTAAATGATGAGAAAAACCAGTTACGATCTTAATAAATAACATGACATCATTACAATTCCTTTTATTTTTTTGATACAATTTTACATTATTTTTTTGCGATAGTTAGTCTGACAAGCGTTTCTTGTACTTGAGAATCACTTTAAATCTCAGTATGTGCATCGTAAAAAATAGCATTGACATTACACATGAACAGTATTAAACTGTGAGAAATCAAACACAGTAATTTACGTCCTGGTGAATAATTTCTGATATTAGACATGTTGCAAAAAGTTGTGGCGAGATGGTTACTAATGTGATCGGTGAGTTTCCCCTTATCATTTCCGTTAATATTGACTCCACTTTGTTAATTAATTATTCGTTCACAAGTAATTTTAATCGTTATATTATACTAGTCAGACAATATTTCTCTAACGATGAAAAAAGTGCAAAACGAAAAGAAAACATAGAAGTACAGTTACAACAGTTTTAATTGTATTTGAAAAGTACAAGTTATATAAAATTTGAATTGTTTGAATTTTGTACTTTTCCATGAGTTTTGTCGCTAACGACCCGGGTTTCGCCTTTCGGCATCTTCAGGCATTCCAAGTGCACGGATGTACTTGAACTGACGCGTAGTAAACAGTTTGTATCGTTTATAAACAAAAATATAAGTAGATCACTAAGTTAAAAGGCTATTAAAATGTAAATTAGCGAAAATTGAATGTATACAATTTTCAATGGATTAAGTGGGTTTGCTATAATTATGGGAATTTTTTGAAAATATTAATGACATAGGAATGTTTAAAATAAATCTAGGGTTTTATCCGACCTATTATTAATGAGTTTATTTGTTTTTAAGCCTTTGAATTAATATATAATGATAGTAAGTGCTTGAATTATTAATAAAATGACAATTATTTAAAAGGGGTACAACAATGGAGAATTTGGTAGATAATATTGCTCGTTTAAAATTGGCAAACTGTTGAGCTGAGCTCGATTAATCTCTAAGATTTCTTGGTAAAATAATTTAAACTCGCCCCTGTTAGTATGTTATATAAGTAATTTGTTTTGTTGATTTTTCGTTTAGATTTACCAACTGTCATGTGTTGTGAATTATCATATATATTTTTTTCTGTATACTAAGACAGTAACACGTAAATATCTAAATAGATAGTGTAACGACGAAAGCTATAAATATAAAGAATACACTGAAAAAAATTGTATTCCGCATGAAAATTTCGCAAAAAATAGTTTTGTTCGAAATAAACAAGTAATGTGAAATATTTATTTACAATCAATTTACATGCGATGTTTTTATCAAATACGAGAACATAGAATAATCGTTTAGCAACAAACGCAATGCAGTTATTTATGCAACATTAAATGCATTTTTTTGAACGCAATTTAAATTAAAATATATTTCCGTGTTTTGCCGAGCGTAAGAGTTTGAAAATTGATCATGAATAACTTAAAACAGGACGTTTTCGATTTTTTTTACCAGGGAAAGGACGTTACATTTTTACGTATATTGCTTAGTTAAATTGATTAAAAAAAGGTTTTCCATGAAAGCTAAATCCAAATCGATACTATAATGCATACACGAACAACCCCCCGGCCTGGGGGTTAATGTTTCCTAACCGAATTTATTACTTTTGGTGCGATACTGAACCATCATAACACATTAAATCGAATTCTCATTTTTCTCGCACTAGGTAATATTTTCTATTATATCAATATTTTTGTAATAATTCCAAAGTTTTATACTATTATCATGACTGGTTTTGCTGACCACGAGAATTTAAGCTGATGAAAATGTTCACAATGAATGAAACAGGTTCTGATAATTGTAATAGTATGAAAAAAATGTGTTTTATTTTATTAACTTGAGATGTGATCACTGCGATAAATGATTTTCGAACGATATGTGAAGTGTGTAAGTTGATATATTTTTTGCAAGTCTTTATCAAAGTATTGATCGCCTAGTTTAGGGATAGTGAACCTTTTTGGGTCCACGTGCCAAAAATCCTCAAATATTATTAATCGATTGTGAGGCGTGCCCAAGCAGTATTTTTTAAGAAAATGTAAAAATTAGAAAAAATAAAACTTGTTTTTTTAAACGATTTTCGATTATCTTGGGAAAATTTGAAAATTAATAAAACGGAATAAATTCATAGATTATTTAAATCAAAATTTTAATTTTTAAAACTAAAAAATATTTTTTTAAAAACTAGAAAATCGTTCACGTGCTATTCACATTCTCAAACGTGCCACCTCGGGCACGCGTGTCTTAATTGGAATTAAATATGCAGTAGGAGTTAATTTTGCGTTCTATCGTGTTTAGTATTCAAATAATCAAATATTTATCGTAAAAAATGCTAATAAAGTTCTAAAGTTTTAAGTATAATTTCGGGTCAGTGCATGAATATTTCTTAATATCCTTCTAATGAAACCAACCTTCTAATCTTTCAACATTTGATGACAAAATGAATAAGTCTCGGATACTGATGAACAATACTTGATTTATGATAAGGTAACTATTTGAATATTGCTGATTATGTGAGGCTGTTTAAGTAATAATTGGACATTATTTGTAAACTACATCAGTTACAAGATTATAATAAATATTATGTTTTTTCGCCAGCGCATAAACCAATTTTAATTTATGGTGACAATTCGATTATTGCTTTTACCATTATTTCGAAACTGCTTATTTAGACATGTCTGACTAAAGAACTTGACGATTGATATTTAATAAATACACAGGAATAAAAAAAACCAATGTATGCAGATTTGCAAGAAAAGTGTTTTTTTCGTCAGCGTGCATAACGTAAACATTTTTTTTGACAATAAAACACTATTAACGAACAAGGAAAACTCGAAAATTCTATTCGATTATCCTTAAGCTATAAAAGTGATATTGATAGTCTTGTATTTAAAGTACAAGGCCAATCTTCAACGTCAATTTTATAATAAATTTATAATATTAATGGTATATCATTCATTATATTAGATAAATAAATGAAATAGAAAGTTGAAAATTATTGTAATTCATATAATATCAATTTATTTTGTTTAAAAAATTGATTCGGTCGTTGATATAATGATGATTTGGATGCAGAACTAAAAAAGGTTTCACATGTCTGCTCTAAAGTCACAGCGACAATCCCACAATGTTTGTTTAAAGTACCACAAAGCACTCAATACAGTTAATTAATTAACAGCTGGACTAAATGACGACCAAAGTAAACATGTTTCATTTTTAGTTAAATTTAGTGAAAATTTAGTCAAACAAATCCTTACAGAAGTAATGTTTTTCTAAGTCGTTCTTGGACACAATGTTATACAGTGGAACCCCGATCTACCGTTCTCGCATTGTTCGTTTTCTCGCATGGATCGTTTATTTTTCATAGTCCCAGCCAAGCACCCATAAGAACAATGTAAAGGAATCCCGCATTAATCGTTCCCCGATTTACCGTTTTCCTCGATCTACCGTTTAAATATGTTGGTCCCGTCACGAATATTATCCCGATTGGCCGTTTTCGTTGAATATTTTTCATAAATAGTTTTGCCTCGCATTTCGTTTCGCGTTTTTTTTCAGTAGAACCCCGATCTTCCGTTCTCGCTATCTTCGTTTATTTGCATAGATCGTTTATTTTTTACTCGACCAAGACCCTGTCATAACAATATTTAATAATTCCCCGATTTACTGATTTCTTCGATCTATCATCTAAATATTATCGTCCCGTCCCAATTATTATCCCGATTGACCGTTTTTGTAGAATATTTTTTTTTCGCTCAAATAGTTTTACATTGCATTTAACTACGAGAAATAATAATTTAGTTAATAATTTATAAATAATAATTTAGTCAATAAATAAGTTTTTTGAAAATTAAGCATTTATTTGGTATTATTTGAAGATTTCCCGCATTATTCGTTGATTTATTATGGTCCCTTGGAAAACGTAAAATCGAGGTTCCACTGTATATATACGAGAATAATGTCATCATTAAAAAAGGTATGTATGCCGAATGAAGATCGAGTGGAAATATTATGATTAATACCCAGTTTTGGATGGATTACTTCTTTATTGTTTTTTTTAATGTAAGACTGGTGCCGGGCACTTACCAAAGTATTTATAAGTAAATATAATGCAAAGTTTTTCTGTATTACTTTCATAAACTATAAATATATTATATAATACTAAAAATAAAAAACAATTTGTTAAACTATGTGAGCATTTTATATTGATCCGCACCATGCTCGTAAGAATCTTTTAAAATTGTAATGTTTTTTTTATTTATTTAGAATCTACTGTTAATGCATTAAATATCACGATTAAATGTATAGTAAAATTAAACAATGTCAGTAAACTAAACTTTGATAGTTATGTTATATAAATATAGAATTAAATCATTTAAAAAAAGCATAATACATACTTAGAAAAGTTTATAAATTCATTGCAAATAATATAATGTATTAGAGATCTATTGAAATATTATTTATTAAACTCCGATTGAGTATGAGAAAAAATCATATTAAATTAGAATTTTTATTCTAGGTTATGGTTAACGTTGTGAGGCGTACTGTATATTCGTATAAACTAATTATTTAATATTTGTATGAGTTTTGGTTCAAAAGTATAGATATTTTTACATTCCTTTCAATTCATTTTATTCTACTGTAAAGATAGCAGTTGGCTAATAACTATTACTTTCTTAATCACATCTTTACATTCTTAGTTTACACAAAAATGAGGACATAAATCTTCACATTGAAAGCAGATATGATTTAGAAAAAAAATACTGCATAAAGTAACATTAGATAAAAAAGGATCTATTGAAAAATATTTTTCAGTTTTAATAAAAATAAACTTTAAAAGAATTTTCCATTTATGTTGGAACTTTTATGATGCTATAATATTCCACTACGATGTGCAGTTTTCCGAAACCGTTTTCCATTCGATTGGGTGAAACGGTTACCTCAGCTTGGTTCTTTTCTTAGGTACGTAACCAGCGACTTGGGGCCAATTTCTTTATCAACCCTCTCCTTTATTACGATATCCTGATGTTCGCAAACGTTTTTGAATGTGGACGCTAGTCGCCGCAAATAGTATAATTTGCTTTCGTACGGCTTTCGTGCAACAGTTTTCCTGTGGGATGGTGACATTTTAAGATAATGCGCATACCGTGAATATTAGAGCATACAACCTCTACGTTCTAACTAAACGAAGACCAGGTAGAATAGGTTGGGTAGGAAACATCACACACATTTGTAGTAAAATATAATATTTGTTTCGAAACGTAATTGAAGGTGTTAACGTGAACGAAGCCTATCTAATAAAGGTATAATAATTGAAAATCTGTTACTAACTAAAACCGCTCAACCTTTATTAATAAGCCCGTATTCGGTGCATTAAACAGATAAGAAAATATGATAAATTTAGAATTTAGCATAGAATTAAGATTAATGTGCGGGTACTCCTAAAGTGTAACTTATATAGAAAGGGCTTGAAACGATAATAGTACAACAGTATACATGTTGTGGAGAAAAATTATCTATGTAAGTAGTAATAAAACGATTTTATAAATAAAATTTAATAACAGAATTACCCCCGGATTATGCAATGGGTAATGTTCCAAAAAAATACGCGTAAATTTAAGTATGGAAAGACATTAAAAAAAGTTTTATGATTTATAGTAAGTTCAGATAAAAAAACATGTGCCAGAAAAACAACGTAAGAATTATAAATCAAAATAAGTGGTAGAAATTTTAAAACTAATAGGTATGTATTGTGTCATTTATAGAAGTATGGTCAAATCGATACCCTATTTCAAGAGTGCATAAGAGAGACTGAATTTGGCAGTGTTGAGTTAAGTATTAAAACATATTTCAGAATACATATATCACTTCTAAATAGCAACCAAGAAACAGCATAATAACGACTTGGTTGCTCTTTGGAAGTGATAAATGTGTGTACTCTGAAACACTTTTCATACTAAACTCGATAACACCAAATTCAGAAATTGTGCACTCTGGAACTGAAGTATTGACATAATAAACTTCATTAATCTTTTCTTAAGCGACCATCTTTTTAATGTGACTCTCGCTGTCAATAAGCATACTCATCACAATGGCTCATTGTTTTTGAAAGGAAAAATTTCGTGTCATATTTTTTATTTTTCAAGTCTGTTAATTCATTCAGATTGAGCATTGGTTTATAACATTTAATGCATTATAACTTAAAGTGAAACCGTGTAAAGCTGTACCGCGGATTGCCACGGTATTGGTGCATTCGTGTAAGTAAAAATAATTCATGCAAATTCGTGATCATGTTATACGTATGTATGAGTTCATGGTTGAAAACATTCCTGTAGGGAAAAAATATAAAGATAATTAATCTGTACTCACAACATGACTGGAATTCGTCCTCCCCTTTGTCGCAGTCCTTCTGATAGTTGCAGACCGACAAAGCAGGAATACATTTTCCCTCAGGACATTTGAATTTCCCCACCGGACATAGTATGTCGCCTGGAAACAAAGAGAATTAAATAAATTAGTAAAAGTTTTCACCTATTTGAGCTACTAAGCGCTATTTTCCAGAAGAGTAGATTTTATTTTTGATTTTCCAGATAAAATCAAGGAATTGTTCTGTATTTTAACAATTGAAGCCTGAAATGCAGATATTAAATCATTATTTATATAATATAAAAATTGGTTGTTGAATATCCTACCACCACCCGTTATGTATGCAGTTGCATTTTCACGGCCCCCTTCCATAACGAAATACAATCAAGAAAAGAAAAGAATTTACTACTAATAGTATTGGCCCGATTCAGAGCTGCACGGAGCCGATCTTTTGACCATGCACTGTTGTGCTATAAATCTATATATATAAATCAAAATAACTGTTTTTAAAAGTGGCATGTTGTTGACTTACAACACGAAAGACAAGGGTTCAAATCCCAATACAGTATTTCTAGATTGATTTTTCAATTCTGTCCAAAGGCATAGGCGTATGTGATGTCTTGAATTCCCTCCCACCCATCTCATCTTAAAAAACAGGTGTAGCGAAAGCGATTACCTAACCACTAATCCTATCCTAGCCTAGTCATATACTATCTTTGAAAAAGAGAGGTTGAACAGTTCTTGTAAAAAATGTCTTTTGAGATACCTATATTAGGTATCTATATGTTTAACATTGGGACCGGACATGGGACTAACTAACTTAAGACTAAATTAAAAATTATGTGAGACAGTAACTTCAACTGAGATCAAAATAACAGCAAGTATTATTATAATATGGGTCCTCGAGAGGTGAAGTGAATTACCACTAGTAAAATGGAAAAACTTTTTTATTGGTCTTTTAAGTATAATCACGTCTTTATTTGATGTTTTGATGGATTGCATATTTTTATTTTACGGATATAACACTCAAAAATAACGATTTCTATGTCTGTTTTTTGTTCTTATAGCCGAGGTTCTCTTGCAAAAATAATGACGTAAATGAAACATTGAATGAAAAGAGGGAGTCCTTCATAAAAACGCCATATTCCAAACGTTTACGGTTTTATTAAATTTATTGACTAAACAAACGATGCAAAGCTGTCAGACGTTCGTTTAAATAATTTAACAGCAACCAATCCATTAAAAAGTTCAAATAAAATACAAAATTAAGGTCAAGTTTTTTTTATACAAGTAAGGTAGAGGTTGTTTAAAAATAAAGGCACTTTTATATACCTAAAATCGATTGTTTGTTAGCGGTACGAAATGACCTATTATGAGTCCAGCTATACACGTAGATACATCAATTTCAAAAAAAGTTGAAAGCGTATACGAGTGTATATTTGTAGAACTAAATTACATTGATATTTTTTCTCGTTATTATATTTATTCTACTTATTTCACTGTTTTCTGAAATTGCCGGACAATATTAATAAATTGACATAAATATTTTGCTCTAAATGGGGAATTGAATTTTTGTGATAAGAAATAAAATTTAACAGTGCTATTTTATACGAAAACAAATTGAAAGGTGTAATAAACAATTGGCATTAAAAAAAAATACAAATTACAGTAGAAATTATCAATAAGTGACACTAAAATAACACAAATTAAAATGTTTAACACCTCTAACATGTAATTAAAAAATCGTCAAAGAGAAATTGTTTACAACACTATTTAATTTCAATTTGTTCTTTTGTATAAATAGCAATGTTAAATTTTATTTCTTATCAGATGACAATGCTCGCCATAAGCAACACCGGTCCTGATGTGTATTAATAAAAGTAGAAATTAAGTACAAAGGAATATTGTGTTTTTTCTTAAGTAAAACACTCATTTGTACTAATTTTACTTATATTTTATATGATCAGGACCGTTTTCGCTCATGACGAGCATTATCAACTGATAATAAAATACAATATTACAGTGCTATTTAAATGTATCTGTATAAATAAATAACACTGTAATATCACATTATTTTATCAATCGATAATACTCGTTATTAACGAAGAAGGTTATGACCATATTAAATAAGAGTGGAGTTAGAACAAATGTGTATGATTGAATTGGCATTTACTTGGTAGAACTCCATTGTAATAAGGAAAAAATATCAACGTATTTAGTTATACAGTTTTTTTTATAATATTAGTTAATAGCTATTTTAAAGGATAGGAAAGGTGAGAGGGGGGAATTCAAGACATCACATACATCCATACCTTTGAACAGAAATTCATAAATTGATTGAAAAATCAATTTATCAAACTGTCCGTACCGGGATTTGAACCCGGGCCCTCTGTAGCCGAAGCCAACACCGTTGACCACTCGATCACACAGGCGACCACTAATCCTGTCCTAGCCCAATCCTTCTATCCCTACTCTCTTTGGAAAAAGAGAGGTTGAGCAACTGAGTAACAAGCAGTTCTCGTAGAAACACTTCTGTTGAGATAAACTCCATTAGGAGTCCATATGCTCCACATTGGGAGTGGACATGGTTTTTTTAAAAAAAAAATAGCTATTTAGGAGTGCGCCATCGTCAGAACTGTATTTAAACTGCTCAGCTATGCATACTGGCTTAGAAGAGATACACAATAAATATTGTTATTTACTCTAACATCCCAATTTATATAACAATTTTAGTAAATAGCTTTTAACTAATATTATAAAAAACACTGTAGAAAATGAGTTGATATTTTTTCATTAAAAAATGAGTACTTTATTTTTTAAATTAAAAATGATCAATATAAAAAGTGTTATGCCAGCCCATCTCGAAATTGCTGTACCCATTTATTAATTCGTATGGTGGTATGCGTATACTTTTTGTTGTGGAAACGCAGTTCTGCCGTCTCCACCGTTCCATGAATAATTCAATCGACCCCGCTGTAATGGAAAATGTTTGGTCTCCAAAAACATTGACGGTCGGTCACCTACAATTGCGTTAAAGAACATTACGAAAAGGTCATTCGGAAAAGCGATTCAATTGATGGACACAATATCGGAGGATGATCGTTTGATTGCCCTTCCCAACCTGGCTTAGCCGAGAAGGAAGGACCAGCGGAAAACATGCTAGGAATTGCAAATAAACAAGAAAAATGGATCATTTTGGATTCGGTATACCGGACGAATAAATCAATTAACCGATTACTAAGCACTTTTAGGGTGTTCACAAGTATTGACCTTGGTGAAAAAGAATTATATTCAAAAAATAAAAATACTCATTTGTACTAATTCCGCTTTCATTAATAATATCAGGACCGGCTTAGCTCATGACGAGCACTATCAATTGGTAAAAAAATACAATATTACAGTTTTATTTATAGAGTCGCCTGCTGTGGCTCAGTTGGTTAGAGCTTGCTTTACCGATCACGCAGGTCTGAGTTCAATTCCCGGTAAGGTCACCGAATTTAAGAATTATTCAATTCAAAGTTGTGATCGAAGACTGGGTGTTTGTGATATCAATTCACATAATTTCCTCTCCTCCCATCCTTCTGATCCTTTAACAACTGGGTGTAGCAATAGCGATTAGCCAACCACAAGTCCTGTTCTAGCCTTATTCTTCTTTCCCTAATACTCAATTTTTAAAAAAAATGTGATTGAGCGACTGAGTAACAGACAGTTCTCGTAAAAAAAACTTCTGTTGGGAAACCTTCATTAAGAGGCTATATGCTCAAATTCACCGTGATCTGACCGGGAATCGAATCCAGACCTGCGTGATCGGTAAAGCATGCTCTAACCAACTGGGCAGACGAATATGGATAGGTGACAGAAAATTGACTTAAATTAAAATGTTAATTACCTATAAAACAAAACTTATTAAATAATAATTAAGCTATAGTGAAGAGTCAAAGTTTTTAGCTAAAGCGGTCCTGATCTTATTAAATAAAAGTAGAATTGGTAGAAATAAGTATTTTATTTTGTTTAATTCAAACATATGTTACAGGATATTGCTATATCATCATTGAATAATGAATTACTGAAACAAGGCTAATAATATTTACAAACAAAATTGTACTAGTATCAAGGCATAATATTATGGAGACAAAATTATCATTTCAGAGTTGCCGGTTTGTATAATACACCCATGGGATAGATGTCACAGAAAATTGAAATCTATTTCCTAGCTTCAATTTAGCTTGCTATTTAAATAACAATATAGTGAACGTTGGCAATATGCACTAGTAATATTATAAGGTCATTATAATATACATTCATTGTGTATACGTACAATCTAGTGGTGAAATCGAGTGAGCCAAACTTTATGAGACATATTAATGTGAAATGTAATTAATTAACACGAGTTAAATTTCAATCACAAAAAAATGAAGTATACATACATATTATTATTGACAAAAAATGTAGTACTTATCCCCCGATTAACGCAATGCAATTTTTTTTACGCAGTTTCACGATAACGCGTTTTTTATTATATGTTTTTACCTTGTCCACTCTCAATGCGGATCATTTGGTCTCCTAATAGAGTTTATCGAAACATAAGTGTTTTTAAGAGAACTGATTGTAACTCTATTGGTTAATCTTTATTTTTTCCAAAGAGAGTAGCAATGGAACGATAAGGCTAGTATGACTAGTTAGCTAATGGCTCTCGATACGCCCCATTTTTAGGTTAAGATAAGCATTCAAGAGATTACTTTAAGATTTCGACTGAAGGTGTTTTTTGGAATTTCAATAATAAATTTGAATCGTTCAAATTATGTACATTCACACAGAATTTGTCACAAAAGATCCGGATTTTGCCTTTCGGCATCTTCAAGCGTTTCAAGTGCACGGTGAACTTGAACTGCCAGTTCAAGATTCAGTCAGTCAGATTCAAATTCAAGACATTACATAAATTCATTCCTTTGACATCAGAAATCATTTTATAAAACTGAACGTACTGAGATTCGAGCTTGTGACTTTCGTAACCGAAGCCGACGACATTTACCACTCGAACACGCAGGCAGGAAGTTTTTTTAAAACATAATCATGAATTATTGTATTACCCATTTAATGATTTTGAATATCACGAACTATAATACTTTTTTACGTGGATTTTTCGGAAAGCATCTTAAAATTTAATATGAAATCGATGTCTTCATTTACGCGTTTTTAAATATAACGACTGCGGAAAGGAAAAAAAGACGTAACCCACACATAGTAAATTTTACAGGAGGCATAAAAAACGTGTTTTGATGATTTTGGGCCATACGCAAATTATGAAATATACACAGCCTTGAAGTGCACGGAGACTTCTAAACTGGTGTTTAATTGACATAATCTAATATTAACGAAAGAAATTTAGAAATTATTAAGAAAAACCTTTTTTTGGTTTCAATATTCGCAAGCCCATCTTTTTTCAAACATTCAGTTTCATTTAATTTTGTGTGATGGACACATTGCTCTGACTAAAGAAAGGAAATAGAAAAATATATATTATTACTAGTATCATTTTAATTCCAAGAACACGTACTTATTTGTAGATATCCATCATTGCTAGTCGACAGTGCTATTATCATCTAATACGGTGTTGGGGACGTACATAGTGGCGTGCAAATTGAATTCAGTGATAACATCCATTGACACTTTCACTGAGAAATAATTATACATTAGCAACTGAATACATTTAGTCTACTCTTGGGAGCTTATTCGTACGAGAAGTTCATAACCGAATATACTATTATTATAAACTGAACTTAATTATTGCGTAAGTTGTGTGCAACGGTAGTATGCTTAGATTATGTATAATAATAACATTGTATTTTTCTTAACTGGCAAGTTTATCCTGAAAAGTATATTCGAATGTGAAGTTGTACACTTGATTTGTCGAAGGAAATCTTACATATGTAATTTTTTATCCATGTCCACTCCCAATATAGAGCATAATTGTGGGGATATAATGCAAAACGTACTATTTCCAAAACTACTTTTTAGTAGAGTCAAATACTATAACGAATAACACAAATAAAATAAAATTTGCTTATAATATGATTTCCAATTTGAAAACGACAGTCTTTTAGACATTTTATATACAAATTAATAGAACCGGTAGATTCCTTAGGCTTGAATTATCCTATCTGCATACCTAACTCAATATCGCTATTTTTTTTTATCGTTTTGCATTATAACTCCACAATGACCTCGTAGTGCAGGGTTTCCCAAACTATGTTCCGCGGAACACTGGTGTTCTTAACCTAAACCTAAATAAGTGTTCCGCGAAAATGTGGAATGGTAATCTACGCTGCAACACATTTAAACATCTTCTACTTCATATTCAAAATCAAGTGATGATGAATCTCCATTGATGTTTAAAAGCTCAAATATATAGGTACAGGTGGAGATTTTGAATCACTTAGAGCTTTATTTACGTGATTTCATTAAATATATTTTTGTTCAATTAAAATAGAGCAGGGGTGTCGATATATGTCCCGAGATCTATTTCTTCTTCTACGAAATATGTTTGTTAGCAAACTTAAATATTTCAATTATTCTAAAAATTATATTATTTAAAATTAAATAGTGCAGGGGTGTTAATATATGTCCCTAGATCTATTTCTTATTCTACGGAATATATTTGTTAGCAAACTTAAACATTTCAATTATTCTAAAAATTATATTTTTTACAATTAAAATAGAGCAGGGTTGTCGATATATGTCCCGAGATCTATTTCTTTTTCTACGAAATATGTTTGTTAGCAAACTTAGATATTTCATTTAAACATCTTCTACTTCATATTCAAAATCGAGTGATGATGAATGTCCATTGATGTTTGAAAGCTCAAATAAATAGGTACAGGTGGAGATTTTAAATCACTAAGAGCTTTATTTACGTGATGTCATTACATATATTTTTTTATTTTTACTATTATGAATTACCAACCTAAAAAATAAGCAGTGTTCCGGTAACATTTCCAGATTTGGGTTTCCAGATTCCATCGCACAATTAGTTTGGGAAACCCTGTCGTAGTGGAAGTATCTCAACAGAAGGTTTTCTACGAGAACTGCTTGTTATTCAGTTTCTCAACATTTTGTTTTCTCGAAGTTAAGAAAGGATTCGCGGTAAACTAAGCGTTTTTACTACGCCTCGTTATTGTTAAATTTAAATTTAAGGATTGGGAAAGCTAGTGAATGCAATTTTTTTAGACGTCACAAATACCTAAAATTGGACCTTTGTAAATTAAAATGGGAACACATTAACTCTCGCGGCTCGGAGACTAGAAAAATACTTGTCAGCCGATGGGGGTCTTTTGTGACCCCAGTGGTTTTCTCATTAGTGGCCTTATTCTTATGAATTTCAAAAAAAAAGTAGTCCAAGGGCTTTAAAATATCTCTCTGCATCATTCCTCATACATTTATTTTTTTTATAAAAATCCGTGTTTTTTTTTAATAAATAATCATATTTTAAGTTGCGCGTAAAAAAGACGTCATCCCAGCACACATATGAATTTACAACTGACGAGTGTTCTCAGCGTTCTAAGTTATCTTACGAACAATCGTTATCGCGGGCGCTACTCACCTGATAAGCGTAATCGCGTATTTATATAAACTACAAAAAGTCCAAAAAACTATGATATAAGAATACCTTAATTATAAACATGGTATCACCCATAATAAAATAGATATTTAAAAAAATGTTGGTATTGGGGTCGCATTTCTTGAGCTCAGAACCGGAAAAGTTAAATGGTCAAAATTTTAATCAATTTTTGGTCAAAATAAAAATATGAACGGTCGGAATAAAAATGTTATATGGTCAAAATATGTTATAACCATTTTGGTAAGGTTAGGTTGGGTAAAGTTGTTTTTTTAATTTAATTTAAATAATGACGATTTACACTGACCGATATATTATAACCATTTAATATAAATTCTGACCGGAAAAATACGAGCCAATTAAAATTTATTTCATCAACAGGTATAACTGCATGCTTTTCATTTATTGAATATGACCGTCCAGGACCAATGCAGATTTTCTTAAGTATTCTAATCAAATATTAATTGGGCGCGTTTTATATTAAAATCAGTTTTGTTTTAATGTGAACTCATAAACACCCGGTAGGTATATCTTTAAAAAAGATTACACCTTTGTTCATATTTCTACAATATATAAGGAAGTCTATTAATGCATTATATGAGAGTATATATATTTTATCTAACACATTACACACTTCATCATTTCCGGCGAAGACTTTGTACAATTTGCTAACGGTCACCCTCATTGATTAATAACAAAACTTAAAGATTTTTGTTTTTGATAAACCCGTCAAAATAGTAAAAAGGGATTTTAAATTTAGTCTTTGCCTATTATATAAATAAAAAAAACTAAATAGAGACGGAAGTATTAAGAATGAAAGTGAAGTATTCATAGATATAAATCGGCGTTGTTTTTTTAGTTAAGTGTTTGTATTGCAGTACATATTATTAATTTATCCTTTCAAATAAAACGTATTCAAGATTCGTTCGAGCTTATATTAAAGCTATTTTCTACTAAGATTTTAGATTTATCCCCGGTTAAATGTTTGCATTACTAATTTATAATATAAATATATGGTTTTGTGAGCATGGCGTGCTTAAAATATTACCGACCCCATTCTTTTGAAAACACACGGTGGAGAGGTACTGGTATTCTTTGAATTATTACTAGATTAGTTATTAACAAGTAAATTATCATTTATTTTTTCTATAGACAGCTATAAACATAACCAGCGTCTACATTTATATATTTTTTAGTAGTGATAGTACTATTGTTTGACTAAATCAGGCCCTGTAACGAAGTGGTCAACGTTCTTAGGTGCTCTTCTGGTTTGTGGGTCGTGAGGCTGAACCTCACAAGGGAAAGAATGGATGTCAAAATTATTTAAATCCCGTCCACCACAGTACAATCATATACGATCCGATAAACGGAATGTAGAGAAAACGATTAGCTAACAACTTTATGTATTATATTATAATCATACATTTTTTTAGAAAAATAGATTAAACGATTATGTGAAAAGCAATTGAAGAAAAAACAAACATTTTAAGTCACTCATTAATGAGTTTTAATACCCTAAATAAAACGCGAAAAAGCGTATAAAATTAAACAAAAACACGTTACTTAATTGCTGAACCTCTCTTTTAGAAACACACTCGAAGAGAATAGCGATTGAAAGATATGAGCCTTGGACAGGAGTAGTGATTTCACTTACAACCCGTTTATTTTTTAGGGTTGGAAGGATGAGAGGGAGTTTTTTTGGAATTGCTGTTCGAAACAGAGACTTGAGCATGTAATATCCATTACGAAAGCCAACGATTTTGACAACTGCGACAAACAAAGAGAAACTTACTAAATAATGTATTTAATTATTGTTTATGTTAATCCTTTGTTAAAAGTCATGTCAATATTGATTATTATTAATTTTATGGACATGTTTTGCCGTACATCATTTTCCCGCCGCCTCCATTATTTAATTACACAAAATATGTTATAAACAAACAAACAAACAAACGTTACTAGAGTAAATATCATTAAAATAAATCAAAATGTTTGTTTGTCCACACGTAGCTAACCGTAAGTATAGAGGCAAATTAGTGTCATTCATGGAATATCTGCAAATTGAGATTAGCCTTTGGTATCTCGGTGATTTATTGCTCATTGAATTGTTGACATATGGACAACCAGGTGCCTGATTGGCAAACCCGCTAAGCGTCACTAAATTAACGATCAGAATGATTATTAGTTTAAATATTGTTTGTTATATTTTAAGACTGATTTAATTTATTCAATATTTTCTAAAAATTTGAATACCTAAATAAATACACAAGGGATGTAGAGTCGGAGTCATCAATCAACTCAGAATTAGAGGTGAAGTAAGCCGAGTGGTATTTTGAAAGATAAAAAAATAGATGCGTTGTAAAATTCTACACGTCCTAAAGTATCGTAAAAATGAAGTAACCTCAGTTTATACACATTGTAACAGTGTTATCTTCTTAAAATAATAATATAAAATCCACCAAAACACCAAGTAAATATTCAAGTAAGTATTTAAAAGTTCAAGAAAAAAGTTTTACCATTTTACTAGTAGACTTACTTTGCCTTTTTAAAGATATGTATATTTGTATTTGTGTATGTACATATCTACAGTGGAAAGAAAAAAGGACGTAACCCACAGTTTTTTCAAAACAGCTTTTTTTCGATAATCACAATGTATCTAACTTGATACACGTTCTATCAAAAGAATGTAAGCTGCAAATGTCAAATTAATATTTAAATTTAGCTTTTAAGTTTGAAAAAAGATGAGCTTGTGAAAATTGAAACCAAGAAAAAAGACGGAAAAAAGGTTTTTCCTAGACAACTTCTTTAATTAATATTAGATTATGTCAACTAAACACCAGTTTAGAACTCTCCGTTCACTTAAAAGTTGTGGATATTTCATAATTTGCATATGTCCCAAAATCATCTAAACACGTTTTTAGTGCCTCCTGTAAAATTTGCTTTGTGTGGGTTACGTCCTTTTCCCTTTCCACTGTCGATATATTAACATGCCTTAATGCAATGTTATCTGAACATTTATTTAAACTTATTAACAAGGAAAAGTTAGTGGATTAATTTTTGGCGACACTTCCCCTCGGAAATAATGTTTTACTGACGGCACCACACACTTTGTTGATAATGCCTTGACGCTAGAAAAAAGTAGAATATTTTGAGAGCGTATAATGAAGTCTTCATCAGTGATAAAAGATTTTTCGAAAACAAAATTAGCCGGTAGCGGGAAAAAACCAACGAGAGTGGAAAACAAAGTAAAGCCTCTAAAAGCTTTCAAAATCTTCAAAAAGTTTGATCGAAAATATTCCTTATTCATTTTCTTAAATATTTGTTATAAGAATAAAAGCCAAGACAAAACGTTTGGAAGAGTATTAGCTTTTGGTGTGTTTGAAAAAGCTTTTTACTGACTCTATTAGTATTATTAAGACTAGCTGGCAGTGCCACCTGTCAAAATTCACACTATAAGCACGGTGCGCATACAAAGACTGTGTGTTGTGCCGTGAATACAGTTGGCCTGGAAAGTATACATATATGTCGTGCAAATATTTAAAAAATATTTGTCACACAAAATTCAAAGCTTGGGAAATGATGATTTGAGTGTTGGATAAATCACGGTTTGCTTGAGTGTTTCAACTTTATGATTTAATTTTTATTATTCATACATTTTATTATGGACTATCAGAACTGATATTAAACGAATTTGAATCGATCAAATTATGTGTATTCACCCAAATTTTGTCACTAACGACCCGGGTTTCGCCCTTCGGCAACTCCAGGCGTTCAAGTGCACGGATGATCATGAAGTGACGCTTAGTAAATGAATGTTTCGCGTTTATATAAGAAATAAATGTATCATTGAGTTTAAAGCCATTGCTGGCGAAAAGGATTAGCCCATGGGAATGCCCATAGATTTGAATGGTATATAAACGTTTTTTTATTATTATGAAAAGATATATATCTATCACTATAAATATCACATGACACGCTATATTATAAATGGGGTAGGTCCGAATTGCCTCCGACTACTCTCAACCACCCTTCTGTCTAAATTGGCTCTCCTCCAGCTCGGTTCGTCATGCAAACGACATGTCATTCACAGCTCCGTCCAGCCATCAAATCGTCTGCACCCTATTAGATTATTAGACATCACTCATATTGTCGTAATGTTGTCATAAAGTTTTTCTTTTAAAATTGTCTCACTATAAAGAGTGAAAAAAAATATAATAGATATATCACTCGCCGTATAATATAATAAAAATAAAGTGTGAATGCAAAAACACCATTACAAAATAATTTATCTTCTATCCACTGACGATAGTCGTAAAAAAGAATACACTTATAAAAGAACTGATAAAATTGATGACGTTCACGAGCAAAAAAAAAAAGGAAATATCGTAAAAAAGTAACTTATAAGTTTTCTCGTCGCTACAACTCATTTCGTAATAATATCACTTTTTCAAGGCATTATTTCGAAGACAACTCTTCGCATATTATATTTCTCTCTGATGGTTTCTGAAAAATTTACAACAATACTTTAAAACGGGAGTTTTCAATTTTTTGAATCCCTACAAGTATCTTATCATTTGAGAGAATTATATTAACAGAATATCTTAACATTAATAGCCGATAAGGTCCGTCTGTAAGGACGTCCGCAGTAAGGTACAGACCAATGATTTCGATTTATTCTGAACAGCACATTTTTGAAATGTTGTTCTATCCAATGGAAGCGGCTTATTTTAAACAGGGCGTGAATGTTCTGATATCGCCACGTTTGAAAATTCGATATTTCTTGGTGTAGAGCTAAAGTATTGTATCACCATACATCATAATATTCGAATAATCAAAGACTTTAATTCGACTATTGCAAACTATGATTATAGGGCTATCGAAATGAATCGTCTGATCGTGTGAGTCGATGTGAGACTAATATTTTTTGGAGCGGATTTGATCAATTGAATCATAATGATGAATCTTTTCACGTCTGACCTTGAAAATCTGTTAGAATTCTTTAATACATTAAGAATATTCAAATTATGATATGGATATATGATAGAATAATATTTTGCTTTTTTCATACACTTGGACAAAATGTGCAACTGATTTTTTATTGAAAAATTGGATTTGATCTTTTGATTTTTATTGGAAATAATTGTTAAATAATTTAAAATCCGAAAAATAATTGTTGGCAAACTTAAACATTATTCCAAAAATTAAGTAATTTACAAAATTTCTGCTACTACGAAAGATGATTGTTAGCAAACTTTAACATTATTCCAAAAATTAAATAATTTACGAAATTTCTGCTACTACGAAAAATGGTTGTTAGCAAACTTAAACATTATTCCAAAAATTAAGTAATTTAGGAAATTTCTGCTACTACGAAAAATGGTTGTTAGCAAACTTGAACATTATTCCAAAAATTCAATAATTTACGAAATTTCTGCTTCTACGAAAAATGGTTGTTAGCAAACTTAAACATTATTCCAAAAATTAAGTAATTTATGAAATTTCTGCTACTACGAAAAATGGTTGTTAGCAAATTTAAACATTATTCCAAAAATTCAATAATTTACGAAATTTCTGCTACTACGAAAAATGGTTGTTAGCAAACTTGGACATTATTCCAAATATTAAATAATTTACGAAATTTCTGCTCCAACGAAAAATGGTTGTTAGCAAACTTGAACATTATTCCAAAAATTCAATAATTTACGAAATTTCTGCTTCTACGAAAAATGGTTGTTAGCAAACTTAAACATTATTCCAAAAATTAAGTAATTTAGGAAATTTCTGCTACTACGAAAAATAGTTGTTAGCAAATTTAAACATTATTCCAAAAATTCAATAATTTACGAAATTTCTGCTACTACGAAAAATGGTTGTTAGCAAACTTAAACATTATTCCAAAAATTAAGTAATTTAGGAAATTTCTGCTACTACGAAAAATGGTTGTTAGCAAATTTAAACATTATTCCAAAAATTCAATAATTTACGAAATTTCTGCTACTACGAAAAATGGTTGTTAGCAAACTTGAACATTATTCTAAAAATTAAGTAATTTACGAAGTTTCTGTTAATACGAAAAATTGTTGTTAGCAAACTTAAACATTATTCCAAATATTAAATAATTTACGAAATATCTGCTACTACGAAAAATAGTTGTTAGCAAATTTAAACATTATTCCAAAAATTCAATAATTTACGAAATTTCTGCTACTACGAAAAATGGTTGTTAGCAAACTTAAACATTATTCCAAAAATTAAGTAATTTAGGAAATTTCTGCTACTACGAAAAATGGTTGTTAGCAAATTTAAACATTATTCCAAAAATTCAATAATTTACGAAATTTCTGCTACTACGAAAAATGGTTGTTAGCAAACTTGGACATAACTATAAAAATAAAATATATTAAAATAAAATATAATTAAATTAAATTAAATTCAATAAAATAAAATAAAATAAAATAAAATAAAATAAAATAAAATAAAATAAAATAAAATAAAATAAAATGAAATGAAATAAAATAAAATAAAATACCATAAAATAAAATAACATAAAATTAAATTAAATTAAATACTATGCAACAAAAATCTCACGTTGCTGGGCAACGGGCTTACAGCTAGTGCACTATAAAACAAATTCATTTTACTATACACATACCATGTGAAGTACAATCAAGCTCGGCTATTACGATCACGGAAATAACGAGATCTCGGATGTAATGAAGAAACATTCGTTGACATTTTAGTTTATGGTTTTCTCCATATATTCTGAGTGTCACAATATGGGACCGACTGAATTTTCTCGTTATATGATGTACTCGTTATACCAGAGAATAGTTTTTTTAAATGCTTAAAAACATACCCATCACATGAAGACATGAATTATCTGGAGCGGTCACATAACACAAAAAGACGCAGCGCTAGGTACCTACTGACTTCACAAAGTTTGGATTTTTTACATCCAAATTTGACCATATGCATGGATACTTTTTCAATATTGTCGGCGAAAACACCAATTAGATAACTTTTAAGGTGTTCACTGTCAATACTTGGTGGAATGGCATTATAATAAAAATAATAAAACATTTTTAGTACTTTTTCCACATAAAATTTATTAGATCAGGACCGGTTTCGCTCATGATGAGCATTGTCAACTGATAAGAAAAAACAATAAAACAGTGATATTTATACAAAAGTTAAGTGATAAAAACAAGGCTGCTCACGTAAAGGGAATGAATTATCTTCATTTGGGAACCATTTATTCCTAAATAAGCATACATTTGATATCTCTAAAAACTTTAAAATCCTGCATGTTAACAATAAATCTTTAAAACTTGATAAACAAGAGATCTTAGAAATAAATAGACATAAATTCTTGCCGGACTCTAATTTATTAAATGAACAGCTTGTATTTGCATCATCACCCTTGTTATATCCGTTTCATTAACATAATTCTAGCTTATTACATTTCCTTTTTTGTACTGTTTTATTTCTTTAGAATTTTAATTTGAATTTTAATTTTCTCAGTTTGCTTTTATTTTGTAAGAATTGATATTGCCTTTATTCTTTTCGCAGGAATCAATTTTGCGGGATTAAACTCTACTGGATTTCCCAAACTCAATTTGGTTGACAGACATTAAGATTATTTATTATATACACTAATTGTTGGTTTTTACTTTGGTAATGATAATTCATACCTAATTGGTTTTTGTCATAATAGTTTCTTTGCTAAGTGGTCTTCAACTTTTTATTTATAGTTTATTTTCCTTGTATTTTACTTCAATTCTTTTGCTAGGTTGTAATACCAATTGTTTGTCATACCTTGTTTTTATCACTTAACTTTTGTATAAATATCACTGTTTTATTGTTTTTTATTATCAGTTGACAATGCTCATCATGAGCGAAACCGGTCCTGATCTAATAAATTTTATGTGGAAAAAGTACTAAAAATGTTTTATTATGTTTACCAATTAGATACTTATAAACTTAACTAGTGTCATAAACATGAGTCGGATTAGGTTTATGACACTAGTTAAAAACGGTCGGATTACGTTGTACGTGTAATATGTACGTCCATAGTTAATAAAAACAACTTATACTTAGCAAGAATTATAAATTGTTGTGTATAATATAATATGATGTATGCATTTTTCTGTATCAACAAAATTCAAGATACTCCAGCGATTTGATATAATCAAAGTAATACCGAAAGAACGTAATGAAATCCATATTTTATTTGTAGTAAGATCTCATGAGTGATATCAACTAATAATTAGGATCATTTTCCGGTAAATTAATTCACACTCACTTAACATATCGACTGTGGAAAGGAAAAAGAACGTAACCCTCAATTTTCCAAAACAGCTTTTCTTCGATCATTACAATGTATACAACTTGACGCACATTCTAACAAAAGGATGGAAGCTGAAAATGCCGAATAAGTATCTAAATTTAGCTTTTAAGTTTGAAAAAGATGACCTTGTAAAAAATAAAACCAAGAAAAAACACTATCATAAAGGTTTTTCCGAGACAATTTCCTAAATAAATATTAGGTTATGTCAATTAAACACCAATTTAGAAGTATCTGTGCACTTCAAGGCTGTGTATGATTCATAATTTGCATATGTCATAAAATCATCAAAACACGTTTTTAGCGCCTCCTGTAAAATTTGATATGTATAGAATAATTCCAATATAATATCTAAATTAGGTTGAAAGCTTGTCTGAGCCAAACCAAATTTCCTCTCGTACATTTCACAAGAAGTTCCATTGCAGTATTTTGCAATCCTTCCGGAGTGCATAAGTCCTTGCATCAGAACGGTTCCAACAAGTGCTTAGCAAGTAATTTCCCATTTTCACTCGCGAGTGGAAAATGCTTCGCAGTGTGGAAACTCAATTGAGTTTTCCTGGGAGTGTTTGCATTTCGGACTGCTATCGTAATTAGTTCCTGGGGGATTCAAGGATAAGCGGAGGCAAGAAGCCAACCGACCACCACCTTCGAGTCAGTGCCATACAACCTAAGATATTACCGTATTGAAGAGCGATGAGCTATGAAAACAAATTATTTCTCACTGTTATAATGGATTTAACAATATTGTTTTCATTATTACAATGCAACGTCTTAGTTATTACATAATAAATAAACAAAGAATGTATTCATTGAGTTGGCATTTTGGCGTATGCCTTCATAAGAACTATATATGTTTAAATTACTGATTCTACTGATTTAATTTTGTTTTAGAAATAAATAATTATCCATTTTTTACCTTATTAAACTAACAATGTTGTAAAATATTTATTGCTTTAATTAAACTAACGTAATAACCATTTTTATGTTCCATTGTACTAGAAGCTGACGATATTAATGCACCGTAAATATTTATTGTTTTGAAATTTTGAAAGATTGATTACTTTTTTTGCTAAAACTAGTTTGTTTGTCATGTTTTAAATACATGTTTTTTACAAGATACATCTACAAATCTACAAATAGATATAAATAAAATATCAAGTATCATTTAAATAATTTAAAATCTAATCTATACCTTTACAAAAATAAAAAATTGTCTGATTTATTAACCGTCCATTGTACTAGAAGCTGACGATATTTAATGCAACCGTAAATATTTATTGTTTTGAAATTTTGAAAGATTGATTACTTTTTTTGCTAAAACTAGTTTGTTTGTCATGTTTTTAAATACATGTTTTTTAAAAGATACATCTACAAATCTACAAAATTAGAATAACCAAATAAAATATCAAGTATCATTTAAATAATTTAAAATTTAATTATACCCTTTACAAAAATACAAAAATTGTCCTGATTTATTAACCGTCTGCTTGAATAAATAACGTCCGATAGAATGTTCATTCGTACAAAACTCCCGTATCGAAGGACAGAGAGTAAGCGTAAAACTAGTTTTATTGTGGGAAAGACCTTGACTAAATAGAAAGGATAGCGAGATGATAAGATGCTTCTTGCATAGAGCAGTTATTGTACATCGTGAAGATTTATAACACGCAGAGATGATATAATTTAAAAAATGGTATTAGTTAGGTTTTAAGTTATTTATAAAAAAAAATCAGCATAATTTGTAATATAATTCATATAACCGCAATATTATTGTTATTTATAAAATTCAACAGTAATGTATATAGAAAACATTTTGTATTAAATATTTTGAAATTCTCGAAAAAAATATGTTTCAATATTTTTTTATAAATATTAATTCATTGCAAATGTAATTGTGATGTAAATTTAAAATTTTGTAATTCTACTTAATATTAAGTGTGACACGTTTTTCGCCTCATTTTTTAAAAAATATTATAACTAAAATATTGAATAGTAAGATTTTAGTAATTTATCAGAAGAAACAAATAATAAATTTGAATCGTTCAAATTATGTACATTCACACAAATTTTATCACCAACGACCCGGGTTTCGCCTTTCAGCATCTTCAGGCGTTTAAGTGCACAGATGAACTTCAACTGACGCTTAGTAAATGAATGTTTTGTCTTTGTATAGTAAATAAATGTACCATTGTATAATACTAAAAACAATATTAGTCACTTTTGTTTGAAAGGAAAAATATCAAAATAAAACAATTTTAAAGTTAATTTTCTCCAATACAAGATGGTATATTATATTTAATAAAATATTTTTAAAACTATGTACGGCGTTTGAAAATAATGTTACTGGCCCCTCTCAGCGCAAAGAAGCTAGCTACAAAAAACAATGATTAACTTCATCCGTAGCTCAAGAGAAAAGGTGCTGAAAAGCGGTCAACAAGACCCTCTAAAAACACAGGGCACAGTAAAATGAAGCAATTAGGGATAGAAGAGAAAAAAAGATTAGGAAGACAGCAACAAGAATATTTTACATGACTTCAAAGGGAATACATAATACTTTTTGAAGCAATACAATGCTACAGATCTTTCCAGATAAATAATTTAAATATTTAAGACCTCTTAATAAATTACAATCAAAAATATAAACAAATAACAAATCAATTAAGTTTTAAAAAATGTACCAATTACACTTTTATTTAATATGATCAAGACAAGTTTTGATCATGACGAGAAATATAAGCTGACAAGGAAATACAATATTACAGTGTTATTTATACAAAACAAAATAAAAGTATAAATAAAACTGTATTTTTATTAGTTGTAATGCTCGTCATGAGTGAAACCGGTTCTGATCACATTAAATAAAAATGTAATTACTAGAAATGAGTATTTTATTTTATAAATAGTAACGTTTTTCCACCAAACAGCGAACACCCTAAATGTGCTAAATTAATTTAGTAAGAAGGGCAGCTAAAATGAGTTTTAAATTAATTCACAATTGATCTCTTGAGGTGTGAAGTGAGCTAAGTGGTATTTTAT
Organism: Himalopsyche tibetana; assembly: GCA_030503985.1. Classification (NCBI taxonomy): domain Eukaryota; kingdom Metazoa; phylum Arthropoda; class Insecta; order Trichoptera; family Rhyacophilidae; genus Himalopsyche; species Himalopsyche tibetana. Next base: position 20,398,163 of record JAPJYX010000013.1, read on the forward strand.
GTTAAAAATGTTATAAATGCTTTATAATAGAGTTAAAATATCAACGTACCTAGTTGTACAGCTTAACGTGATATTTTACCCCATTACAACCCTATTACTCTGTTACATTTATATTCTAAGCACGTTGATATTTTTACCTTATTGACATGGAGTTTTACCAAGTAAATGCCAATTCAATCAATGCTTTATAATATTCTACATGTCTTAAAAGTATCGTATAGGTAAAGTAACTTCAGTAAATACACACTGCAACAGTGTTATTTCACAAAAAAGATGCAATTCACCAAAACACCAAGTAAAGACGTGATTGTACGAAAAAGTTCGATAGAAAAGTTTAAAGTTTACTATTTGGCTCACTTCACTTCTCAAGGGGGTAATAAATCAATATCAAAACGAGCAAATAGATTTTTTTACAAGATAATTAATACTGTCTGTTAATAAGTATTATTAACATTTATAATATTATTCCCGAAGAGCAAAGACAATTCTGATCTTATTTAATAATGCGGAATTATTACAAAATGATAATAATAATGTTATTTAATAGTAATTTATTCCTATGAAATCTTTGATTGATTTCAAATAATTTGAAATTATTCAGTGTAAATGTTATATATACTATGGACTATTTTACTACCAACCGACGACAAATGCTGTATTTCGATTCGAATTTTATGTAGATAGTTACATTATAAAATATGAAATATCTAGATAGGCGCTCTCAAAAAGTGATAAAACACGGAGGGAAAAAATATATTTATGTGAGGAAAAATGGTTTGCTGAAGTATATTTCATTTTTCTCTACCCTTTGTCATTGCTGCAAAGGAGGAAAAAATACGTGATAAATCATAACATGGATAGGAGAAGAGAATAATATATATATACTGCGAATTTCACTATTTGTTTATCCCATTTTTATCGATTTTTACTATCAAAAGTGCTGTTTATATGGTTGTTTTAACTGAATATCTAATATATTAAATAACCCTTTTAAATCTATTCTGAAGAAGTAGAGGCAACTGTTCTACGACACGGGGAATATCCCGTACCAATGAAAAACGCGTTATACAAGCTTAGAGTTTCAAAGAAAATTAGTATCAAGCTCTTTTGCATAACTTATTGAATTGAAACAAAAGCAAATTTAAAAATGTAACAAACGACTGATCGAATTTCACTATTTATAATTGTATTATTGATATGTGTAAGTGCTTAACATTGCTTATATGTGTGCAAAAGGGTGTTTTATTTTTTTAATAATATGCATTTTATTGATTGAATTAGCCTTAACTTGAACTCCATTGTAATAGGGTAAAACTACTTACAATTTGCAAAACATTTTATTACAGAATCTCATGACATAAATTTGAATTCAAGGCCAACCGTTTAACATCTTTGTAATAAAGATTTAAAATTAAATTTACTTGAACAACTTGAAATTAATAGGCATATACAAGACATCTTAAATGAACAAAAAATTATGAATCTATCACCGTTGTTAAAGCCTCTAATGCAACGGTGTCCAACCTTTTTTTGTCCTGGGATCGACTTTTCAATCTTAATAAAAAATTTAAATTAACTTTGATTATTCCACGTATTGTGTTACTAACTGTGACACGTGTTTCGCCTCATTACTTAAGCAAACTTTGCGATAGTAAGTCTGAAGATGCCTCTGAAAGAGGCGAAACACGTGTCACAGTTAGTAACACAATACGTGGAATAATCAAAGTTAATTTAAATTTTCTATTAAAATGAACTTCCACAAAGCTACCGCCGAAACCATCGAAAGTATTTTCATTCTTATGTTTTCTCGTGATCGACTTCTAACATGATTCTCATAAGATATTTTATTTAGGGTTTTTTCCATTCTTCAAACATAGACATGTTTATTTTAAATGCGAAATACATATCATTAGATAGGTATGTGCTTAAAAAACAATTAAATTTTTTTTTTTTTGTATATTTTATATTTAAATTATATATTCACGGAAGCTTTCGGGATCGACCGGTCGATCGCGATTTACCGGTTGGACACCTATGCTCTAATGCAACTTAAAAAATAAATATCAGTATAATTTATCCTTTATATGTATATTGCTTATGTAATACTATAATTGAAATATGAATTAGGATATTAGAGTGAATAACAAGATGTATTGTGTATTTCTACTGAGCAAATGGATGTTTAAACATAGTTCTGACGATGGGGCACGTCGAAATAGCTATTAACTAATATAATAAAAACTTTAGAACTAAGTACGTTGCTATTTTTATCCAATTATCACACAGTTTCACCAAAAATTGTCAGTGAATAGCAAAAATTGAATATATACTAAATAACAATCAGTTGCACTTTGCTATAATTATTTTCTAAAGATAATCGGTTACTATGAAGCATAAAAAAGTGTTTTTACCGGAAATATATTCCAAATTGTGTAGAAATGCTAGACTCTATTCATTGAGAAAAAAAAACTACGACCCGCTATGAAATCACTTCTTCTCGATGACGGTATTTAAGTTAATCTCTACCATAAATCCATCTTGGGTAAACAGAAAAGAAACCAAACGGAAATTCAACCGTTAAGAGATCGTGACCTATTGTTAATTTGTATTTATATACTGACATTTAATGATTGCGGGACCTCGGGGTGTTAATACACGTTATTTTAATGACGATAAAATGCGTCAATACTTTGTATTAACATCGTATTAATCGGACATACACTATAATGTTTTATTGTCTCTAACTGTTTTAATACTAATGCTAACTAATCGACCCGTTAATGGTTTATTCAGATAAAGTAAGTTTACAATAATTAATAAGATTGAGTCAGAAATAATGAATAAAAAGATAGCTAGGAAAATTTTAACTGTATTTCCTCGATTATAAAACGTTTTTGTTTGTGTTTATGTGTGCATTTGAATTAATGATGTCTTACAATCGCTGTAAAAAATGCAGCAGTTGTGACAATCCTTGGAATCTTTAAAAAAATACTTTGATGGTGCGGTAAAAGATATTTGATGGAATGACGCAGGTAACGAGTAATTTGGGTTGAAATTTAATCGAGTAAATTATTATTCAAATATATCAATTTGAAAAAAATGTACTCAGAAATATTCAAACATAAATTTTAATAAACCTTAATGATCGTAAAATATCTAATTTTATAACCTTTACTTAGTCCTTTTTTTATTTTCTGTATTCATGTATCGAATCGACGTTTGATTTTTTAACTAGGCAGGAATTTAACATTCTGGTCGCTTAGTGAAGCTTTCACGGCTAAGCGACAGAGTTCGATAATGTTACACGTAGAAGGATAAAAAAAAATGACAGCAGATAAACTTGGTACATTGTTAAGTATTTTTATATCATAAAAGAGGTTTATTTCACTGCTATAAAGAAAAGTTTTTAGCTTACGACATTTTGCGATACAAGATATCATGTCGTTGTGAGAAATGGTGGGATAAAAAATGTATTGGGTACTACAACTTCCCTAAACTGAGAACGAAGTCGTCACCCTTCCGATATTACTTTTGCGACAGTTATCAATATCTCTCGATATTTTATTAGCGAACATATATGGCGTTTGAAATATTATATTTATTGATACGCAAATAAAAAAAAATGAAAACAGCATATGTCGGGTTCGTATTGGAATTTATGAGAGTATTTTTTAATGGCTTGAAAATTAAATAAATTACGTTCGTATTGAATTCGCCGATAATAATACTTACTGCAGTTTACAGACTGTAAATATTCAGCGATGTAAAGGATGGGAAAAATGTTTCAAACTTCGAAATGATATCTGTTATTGAGAATTTTTGTTAAGTGATTGTTTGCAAACATTTGTGAAGTTGATTACATTTATACTGTACTAGTTTACTAGAATTCAAAAGAATATCTAAATTGATTAACTCTAAAATGCACAACTTTCTACAATATTTTAAATAAAAATGCATGGTTTTTACCAAAAGTACACATATAAATTGCAACATGTTGTTTAATTGAAATTATTTTGACAGTTATTTTATTGTAACAAATAATAAACGTGTAAGGAACGCAGTAGTCTTTTTTTCATGCGAAAATCATTTAAAAAACAGTTAAAAGTGAATTTGAATATTACCTAAAATCATGATTACTAAAAACTTAGGCTCCTTTTATTTTGAATGCAGATTAAAACCAAAAACCTCTTACACAAAATTGAAAGAATGATTTGTATTTTACCATTCGGAATAAAAATCTATGCTAAAATTGAATGGGTTTTACAAGAAAAATAAACAAGACTTTGCACTTTTCGTAGTAAAATATGCATTTAAGAGCTAAAAGCAATTAATAATATTAAAGCATAAAATTGTAGATAGTTGATATGGCACTAGCAACGTGTCTAAACAATTTGTCATATTTTTTTTTTCTAAAAATCTTTTCAGCTTGACATAAACGATTTGTTTTATACTGAGAAATTAACAAAACATTAACAAGAAAAAGCAGAATAATATTACCAAAACAAAAGTATCTTTATTTTTTTAAATTGGCATTTGGTATGAAAAAAAAACAGACAAAATATTGTTCACTTTTAAGGTGTTCACTGTCAATACTTGGTGGAATGGCATTATAATAAAAATAATAAAACATTTTTAGTACTTTTTCCACATAAAATTTATTAGATCAGGACCGGTTTCGCTCATCGCGAGCATTATCAACTGATAAGAAAAATACAAAAACAGTGATATTTATACAAATTTAAATTGAAATAAAAAGGTGTAAGCAACTATTAACAATTTAAAGGATTAGCAAATTACATTATAATTACACAAAATTAAAATGCTTAACACCCATAACAATTAAAAACTCTTTGATGATGAGTTTTTAATTGTTATGGGTGTTAAGCATTTTAATTTTGTGTAATTATAATGTAATTTGCTAATCCTTTAAATTGTTAATAGTTGCTTACACCTTTTTATTTCAATTTAAATTTGTATAAATATCACTGTTTTTGTATTTTTCTTATCAGTTGATAATGCTCGCGATGAGCGAAACCGGTCCTGATCTAATAAATTTTATGTGGAAAAAGTACTAAAAATGTTTTATTATTTTTATTACAAAATATTGTGATCTCCTGTTTCGGTTATAATTGTTTATCAATCTAGTGATAATAGTAAGAAACAAAATTCGTGCTTTGTTTGAGAAATAATTAAAGAACGAAGAGAATATTTTTTGTAATGAATTGGTATTGAATAACGTAATAATACAATTAATAACATAAATCCAAATAAACCACCAAGTCAAAGAAAGTTTACTAACTAGATGTTTCTTGATCATTTTGAGCTGCCATAAGTTAAGTACAGCAACATAATTAATTTGTGTTTAATTAGACTCGAAACAGTGGAGTGAAGTGGTCGGTCTGCGTTGAACGAATTGCGTGTAAACATTGAGATAAATAATGATAATATCTTCCTAAATAAGCCGAGAAACCATGAAAAGTTTCACGAGTTTGCAAGTTTCGACAATTTTGTTCTGGTTAATGTTTCTGGCAAACTAGCTGCTGCCACGCCGCCTACTCAGACGTAGGCGGATGAAGTCGGGCGGCAGAACTGCCTCTAAGTATTGTCAATTTGGTATACTACTTTGGGCTGAATTGGAAATGTTACTTTGACGCTTGCCGGAAAATGCTCATGAACTCAAATGAAAACAAAGAATATGTTTTATGTATATTATTTAAGATATTTAAAATTTGCTGATAAATCATTTTATAGCACAGATTAAGCATGGAAATATTTCATAACTGGTCATAAACTCATAAGTAATGTTTATTATTAAAATCATTGTCCTCTTTACCGCAATATAATTATTTAACGTAAAAAGGAATTATGTATTCCATGCAAGAAATTTACGGTAATGAGAGGTAGTTTATAAAAAAAACTGCTTAGATGCCAAAAAAACTCTTATAAACAAACACAAATAAAAAGAAGTGTCTGACTGACAGGGATTGAAAGATATGCTTATACGAATTTAAGTGGCAAGCCGCACAATTTAAAAGATCTTTAAACGTTCCAAAAGTTTTTATTTTTGTTAATAAGCGTATGATAGAATCGATTCGTTCATACAGCATAGCCATTGTGCAAAAATCTGAAAATAAAACTTTAACGAGCGATAGTTGATTTCCAATAACAACGCGTGCACAGTGTGCCAATATTATTAATTCAATACTGTACAAGCATAAAATTTTTAATGTTTCTATGAATTAAGGAATCCAGTTACAGAGCTTTTTTTTAATCCCGGGATCCCGGGATTGAACATTCATTATGAAATCGTGTAGAAAGTCAAGATTGAAAAATGAAAACAAGCAAAACCCTTTTTCAGCTCTTCCAGAATTTCCAGTTTTAAAAACCCAGGAATTTGCACGCATTTAGTCACATTTTTTAGCTCTCGTACAAGTTTCTGAAAAACCCTCAATCCTGAAATTCCGGGACTAGTATTATCACAATTCCAGAATTTCGGGATCACTAAATTAGACAAGATCCCAGGATTGGAGGCCCTACTATGAATATGATGACAGATTAATTTCAACATTATACATGAAAAGGTATATCTTAAATAAAAAGATAATTAAAGAACACTCAAAACATAAAAGATTTATTATTCATACAAGCCTGTAAAACAAACATTTCTATCTTTTATTACATACTTACCTTTTAATTAAATTAAATGTCTTAATGTGTGTTATCATTTAACAGAGGCAGCTCTGGTAGGATATATCACATTTTACGTGCGCTACTGCAATTTCTAGTTCATGAAAACTTTTCTGTCTAATTAAAATAAAATAAATCCAGCCCCGAGAGACTCGAGCTTAAAACTCCGCGCAAAAGCTAATGACTGAAACGGGAACTTGCAACTTGCGTCAGCAAATAATCAAACGTGGAGTAACATAGTGGAAAAACTTCTGGCTCGTAATAACACATCCGTACTCTTTTTCATGCCTGAAAGTGCAAAAATATCTCTTGAATAATGGTTTCTACCGTACAGTAGTTGGATGCAATATCGTGTCGCATATTTATTTCGCAATTCAATGAATACAGCCAAGCGAAATGTAGTCATGTTTTTTTGACAAAATTACAAACAAGCAATAATCAATACAAGCCAAAATAACATATAAAATTGAGACAAGTCGTGTTTTTACCGATTTTTATTAATTCCGGCAAGGAACTTTAAAAACTACAATTCTATTTATGTTTTAGTTTCAAAATCGTACTAAAAGTGTGTGAAAATCAACTTTGAATAATGAACATTTAAAAGTGGTCAAGTCAAAAGCATCTTTTATCATTTTGATCAACTTATTAAGAACTAATCAGATCGCAGGATTTGAATAAGCTGAATGAATGGAAATTAATATTTTGTATAGATCGTTAACGCTAAGCGTTTAGTTTTCCTCAATTATCAAAGTTAACTCGATTTAAAATTCGTTAAAATGTAGTCGAACAAACATTCGGCTCTCTTAAAAAATAAAATTAAACTGACTTTGCCTTGTTTGGTAATGGAAGCCTCATAAATACACATATTAAAAAAAATCAAAGGATAAGTTTGCTGAGACAAATGTTTTCAGTATTATTGTGAGAGTGGAAACAAAAACATTTTATTTAAATGTGTGGTGTATCGATTCAATTAGCATATACATATGTTCTTGAAATAAAAATAGTTAAGTATTTAATACATTTTGACAACGATGTGGTTTTGTTGTGAATGGTGAATAACAATGTTTACAATTTTCATGAACAGGAAGAATAAAAAAAAATAATTGTAAACTTTACACTAATTGGTGATATTTTGTACGATTTTTCTAAAACTATTAACGTTTTTTAAGATTTTTTTATCACTCACCTAATACTAAATATGTTAGAGCTTTTTCCCTATTAATAATTTGGCAATACATCAACCAAAGATCAATAAAACTGAAGACAAATAGTACATAATATAAAATAACTTAGGTTATTCCACTTATTGTGCTACTAACTGTGACACGTGTTTCACCTCTTTCAGATCCTCAGACAATCGTACTTTCACAAAAGCTTGTTGAATACGAATGATTTTAACATGATATATTATAAAAATAAAAACGGGAAGTAAAGAGGGGAGGACGGAAAAACAAACAGAAAATAATGATATTACAAATGATATTTACATTAAATAATGATTAACTAATGAGTAGTATCAATTTGGAAGTGTTAAACCCATTGGAAATAAATTTTGAAGTGGCGAGCAGCATGTACTATTTCGAATATTATAGAATACATAGTTCAATTAAATAATAAAAAAATAATACCATACACACACTAGGAACGTCGTACAGTATATTAAACTATTGTGTTAAAAAATATTTTAATGAATACTCTAAAACATTAAATGTAAAATAATAAATATAATAGACCAGTGTGTAAACAGATAGCGGTTATTAAATAATGAACTTTTTTATTTTCATTAAACTTTACAAGTAGGATGACGATTCGTTAAGCACATTAACTTTTGTATTCTTTTGATACAAGAATACTTTTTTAGTAATATATTCCATGCGTGAGTTGAAACCGATATTAAAAAAAAATCTCTTGGCATGGGGGAATCTTTTAGTTTGGCGAGAATATAATCAAAACTTGCTAAGGCGGTTATACACAACTGCTGGCAACATATTGGTGCAGTGTTATTAATAAGAGTTTTCCACGTCGCGACAGTAGACTGGATTCTCGAAAATCCGAAGAAAAGCCGCCTACCGATTTGGGCGGAGATCATAGGGCGAGAAAAAAAACTAATATAAGTTCGACGCACATCGGACGGGGGAATAAAGTAAAATCAAAGATCGATATTGAAGAGGCCGAATGGCTAAGTGGATTTTTAGTGAAATGAAGAAAAAACAACTGTGCCACGTAAAAGTGGATAAAATTGTTTTAGGCTGTGTTTAGAAATGAACTGTTGATTTTATTAGAACGCTAAAAACTGAGGGTTATTACATTTACGTGGCAATGCTGTAAAACTATTTTTTTAACTCTTCCTCTTGACTTTTTACTGAATAAATTAAATGATCTGCTATAAGTTATTTAAGTAAAATATTTTATTTATCTTCTTCAGGGATTTTAAATGTATCTATATTACTTGTTATCTACACTTGTTGTTTGAAAACGATTTTTCTTTTAATGCAATTGTATTGATAATTATTGCTTTTCTTACCTTGCAAATTATACATGTATGTTTGTTCAACATTATGCATCCCCAATGTGGAGCTTAATTTTTTTTAATGATACAGTCTTTTTTTAATTTGCATATTTTCAGCGGATATTTTCATAAGTGGTACTAGTAATTCAATTTTTTTTAAAAATATCTGCGAAAACTCGAACCACTTGACCACTCGGTTACAGGACCGAGAAATACATACGAAAGATTTAATTATTCATTGTAATAGTTGAATATTTTGATAAATTTGAAACCAGTTTGTTTTTTTAATATTGTAAAATTTTCCATCTTTCAATTACTTGTTAGAATATGTGATATATTACGTTTAAAATTTATTTGATTACCTCTTCAAGCTTCCTGCACTATTTGTATCAATTCTTTTTATTGATTGAATTGATATTTACTGGGTTGATTTCTGTTATAATAGGGTTTAAACGTATTTAGTTCTACAGTTTTTGTAATATTAGTTGATAGCTATTTCAGCTTTCGTCAGAACTATGTTTAAACTTACATTTTGCTCAGCTATATATGCTGTATCCGAAGAGACACACAAGAGCCTCAACTAATATTATAGAAACTATATAACTAAATAAGTTGCTATTGTTACCCTATTCTATTCTTTTTTGTTTACAGATCATGTAAATGAAAACAAATCACTTAATTAATGACAATATTCCATATTACTAAAATTTTAATTATGAAAAAAGCTATCAAACTTTAAGAAAGCTTTCTGTCACTATCATAAACATAAATTTAGTCAAATCTCACAGCTGTACGCGCAGGCTACGATAATTGGTACATCACGTTTTACGTTAACTCCAGCAGAAGCTTTATTATAACTACGTTCGCAGGAGAGCTTTTATTGAATTAAACATTGTGCTCGGATTCTCTTATCTTTATCTTTACTTGAGTTGTTACACTTATTTGCATATGTATAAAATGTTCATGTGAACTGTAACAGCCGAAACCGTGTCTTTTATAGGGCCTGAATGAAAAGCAACCGTAAAAGTAGAATATATCTGATTTATTATCTAACTCCTTGGCTGCCATCGCGACAGAGTACTTCGCTTAGTGGGTACTATTATTCAAGTGTTTTCACTGACAGGCTTTTTATTTAATTAAATGACGACAAAATTTCTTAGGCTTACATTAACCCAACTGAGTCGAGTTCATTTTAAAAATGAAGCGCGCCAAGCGTCGATTTCTTTAAAATAAAATAAACATATAATAAATTACATTAATAAACTCACATATTATACTTTTTTGTTATATTTAATCAAAACTTTATTTATTTCAAGCAGGGCTGTGGAGTTGTGTAAAAAAAACGTATATATAAGTCAAAATTTTCATTTTAACTTATATATTTGTTAACCATCAGATCATCTGCAGTCAGCCAAGCATGAAATGTCAACACGTTGTACTATTTTGTTTGAATACACTTCATTAAAAATCGAGCCGCTCAATTTTTACGATTTCGACTCCGGTCAAAATACCGCGACTCTGCGACTCCGACTCCAAAGCCCTGATTTTAAGTGTTCACAGTCAAAATATGGTGAAAAGGCATTATATATAAAAAAATAAACACAATTTTGTAATAATTCTACGTTTATTTATAAAGATCAAGAACGGATTCAACTAATAAAAATAAACATTAATATAAGGCTATTTAAATTGAATTTATTGCTAGTGACCTTTGTATTTTTTAATTTTACACATTTTAATTTAAGTAAGTTTTTTTCCCACGTTCGCTCCCAATGTGGAGTATATAACCTCCTAGTGGAAGTATCTCGACAGAAATTTATATGCGTTTTTATCAGTTAAAAATGCTCGTGATAATGACGATAAAATCAATAATATGTTTGTATAAAGATAGTTTTTTTCAGGTATTAAATAATATGGTGAAAAGTTGTGGGTCGTTGATGACTTCTGTGGTCTAGTGGTAAGATGTTTTTCTTACCGATCATGGGGTCTGGGTAGAAATCCCGGCAATGATCTATTAAAAAATAGTAAATTTTATCTCGCATTATTTTAAAATTTAAAAATAATTGGCGCATCGTTAATTCGGTTAAATTTTATTTAAAATTCAACACAACATTTGGTTAACGGTATTAGGTTTTCGTATATTCGGTAGTGAGGTCACGTGCTCAAATCTCGGAAAAAAACGATTTACGCATTAATTTTCCGTTCGGTTTATAGTATTTACGTAAAAGTGGACATCAGTAATGTTTTTATACTCCCCTTCTTTGTATGTATCGATCTGGAAATCGGATCAAAAACAGAATGAGTTCGTTATTAAGTTCAACATTTTTCGTAAACATAAATTCTGTTGAGTCATTTGATAGGAAGTCCATATTTACCACATTAATAATTAAAATGATAATATTAATTCATATATAAATGATTTATTTTCTATACTTAAAACACAACATATAATTTATTGACTTGGCATTTACTTTGTAGAACTCCATTATAAAAGGGTAAAAATAGCAACGTATTTAGTTCTACAGTTTTTTTTATATTTATTAGTTGATATCTATTTCGGCTTTCACCATCGTCAGAACTATTATTAAACTTACATTTTTCTCAGCTATATATACTGGCTCCGATCTGAGATCTGAAGAGAGCTCTGAAAAGATGGAATCTCTTCAGAGCCAGTATAAATATATAGCTGAGAAAAATGTAAGTTAAACATAGTTCTGACGATGGCGAAGGCAAAATAGCTATCAACTAATAAATATATAAAAAAAATGTAGAACTGAATACGTTGCTATTTTCATCCTATTATAAGTATTACAACATATAATGTTATCAATGGAAAACATTTTTTTCAGAATTTATTTATATTAAAAACGTTTATTTATATTTGACATATTTTATCTAATTTGTAATACAAAACAAATTTTAATTTGAAATACGAAAAATTCGTAAAAAAAGCAAACGAAAAGGTAAACGGCAGTACACACAAGTTAGAAACACACGTAAACAAATTGCCTTTTAACTTTTGTGTGTTTTCAAAGTTGAAAAAATAAATATTATCAAGCAACTTTTATTTTTAGAAAAACACAATTCTACTTTAAAAAACATTCGAACAAATAAAAGTCACATTTTAAAATAAATACGCGAATGAAAATGCGTGTTTTTTAAGTGAGTTTACTACCAATGTTTAATGGATATTATTTACGTTTGTTCCTGAAAATTCCATTAGATATAAATTAACATATTTATGAATAAAAGTATTTGTGGATACAATATGTGAGACGAGTAGAATGATTTTTTTATTTAAAAAATAAAAAAGTACTTTCATTTCAATTTTTTATGATTACTTTGACGTAATGGTGCTGTGAAAATTTTGTGATCATTTTTTTTGTGATATTAAACTATCATGTTTAGTTTGTCCTTGAAACAGGATTTTTTTTGAGCTTCAATAAACTATCACTAAATTTAAATAAAACAAAGAAATTATTTATCAAGTCTTTAGCCAACTGAAGGAAAATAGCGAATATAAATATAAGTAATCATCAATGTATTTGGTTAATATTTGGAAAATAATGATTGAAAATTATTCATACTGGCATTTTTTTTGGAAATAAAAAGAATTTGAAAAACCATCTGCCAGATAGCATAGAATTTATAGGAATGTTTCGAGTTTGTATTTTTATGTTATGATCAATTATTCTTTTACATGAATCGTTAAAAAAAATACATAGACTTTATGTAAATTTTATGACATATGCATATATTATATTTGATTATTTAAAATAACGTAGGTGGGCTTGAATAATGCATTTCAATTTTCGAAAGAATTTCGTTGAGGAATCTTTTTGCTTTGTACTTTTAAGGGATGATTGTAAATTAAATAAATACGTTACATAATTTTTCTATTTTACGAGATGACGGCTTGCTATTTAAAAAAAAATCTACAGCTGCTTCCAATGTGGAGTCTACAAATTGAGGTATCTCAACTGAAGTTTTTTTCTACGAGAACTGTTTGTTATTCAGTTGCTAAGCCTTTCTTTTTCGAAGAGTGTTCAGATAGAAGGATAGGGCTTGGACAGGACTAGTGGTTATCCAATAATCGCTACGCGGAACGCCTTGTTATTTTTAATGAATAAAAAGGTGAGACGGAATTTTAAGACATCATAAACACCCATTTCCTCGAATATATATAAATCGATTTAATACTAATAACTAAAAAAAATATTTGTATCTGTTCAAACAAAATCGTCAAATTATCGATTTGTATTTTGCAGTTTATTGTGCTTGACAAATGAGCCTACAAGAGATAAAGTTAGCCAAGTACTATTTAAGCAAAAAAAATAAAATATATATTCTACATATCTTAAAGTAACATAAAATTGAAGTGAGATTAGTAAATACACACTGCAATAGTGTTGTCTCCCTAAATTAGAAATAAACAATCCACCAAAACACCAAGTGAAACGTGATTATAATGAAAAGTTCGATGGAAAATTTTACCAATTTACTACCTTTTCTCACTTTACTTCTTGAGGACTCAAATAATCAGGGTGAACATAACTAATGCCATTCATTTTATATTTAATATAAAACAATACACAAAATAACTTATTTAAATCAATAAACTAATCAAAATAAATTCATTAAATATTATAATCAATTTTATCAAACAAATGCAAAGCGTGTTGATATTTATTTATGTTTGGTACTAAACTTTTAACAGTGTAGGAAATGTAACGCGAATTCATCAAACTATGATCATTCATAAAGGAAGCTCATTGAGTAATGCATAAAAGTAATTAGTGTTAGAATATAAAAAGGAGAAATACGTAGTGTTTCACATACTGCAGTAGGCTGTGCTAATTTGTGGATACCCATGCATTATGGATGCATTATCGGGTAGGTACGATCAATGTGGTCCACCAGGGTAGGGTCACTCTCAACTATTTCCGTTAATGTAGACCCCGGACAGACGCTAGCGAATGGCGTCCTCCATCAGAACATTTAATTATGTCAAATGATGTTTATTAAAGTATTCTCAATAGTTTGTCAGTTCAGAACGAATTTCTGTTATAATTTCCTTCCATCTTTCAAATTTTAAAATAGAGGGGAGAAGTTAGAGTGTTTAGCTTACCACTGGTTCAGTCCTGATCTTGTCATTTCTATTATTACTCTCTTAAAAAGTAGAGATTGAATAACCGAGTAACAATCAGTTATCATAGAGAAATTTCTGTTGAGATTCCTCTATTAGGAGGCCTAATACGCTACATTAACTTTTTCGTTGCCGTAGATAATTAATAGTAATTACCTGGCATGCCGGCTATAATTTACAACTATTAATTTATTTAGTTATTGACGAGATAACTCGTCTTTGGCCTGTTGAGCACGAAAAAAAATACGAGATATCTCGTCGGTGGCAACCATCGGGTTAAGAGCAGACATGCATTTAAAAAAAATCTAAATAGATATAATTTAAAATTTAGAGTGAAGGTGCTTGGTCAATTTTCAATATTCAATTTGAATCGTTCAAATTATGTACATTCACACAAGTTCTGTCACTAAAGACACGGGTTATGACTTTCGGCATCTATCGGCAACGATTCACAAAAACTTAATATACATGGTTTACTTAATAGTTTTTTTTGTCTTGTTTGTTTAAGCACTTTTATTAAGCTTACAAAATGCTCAAAAAATGAGAAGCTTATTTATTGAATTCAAATTTGAAAAAAGCACCTAAATTTTTGTCTGAAATTTAGTCATTTTACTGTTATGTATTACAATTTCATAAACGGTTAAAAGTTGCACGATTTTGTGTACTATCAAAAATCCAAAAGGTTTCATTATGTTTCTTTATTCTTTACACAAGCTTACGCGCAAGTAATACATGCTATTATTTTATTAAGAAAAACTCTAAATTGAAAAACAGTAGAACTAAATACGTTTTTATTTCTACTCCATTACACTGGAGTTCTACTAATTTACTTAGTCAATTCAATCAACAACACAATATTCATTTGAACTTATTTCCAGTTTTATTTACCAATATCAGACCAGTTTTGCTCATGGCGAGCATTCTTATCAGTTGATATGCTATTCTTTGATGTCCAAAGTAAATCTCTTCTTAATAAAAACACAATATTCCTCTGTACTTCATTGCAATTTTTTTCCACCAAATTTATTAATAATAGTGATTTTTTAATTAAATGTTAAAAAAATAATTTTGTGTAATTATAGTCACTTATACTGTAATTTTTAAATTCTTTTCATTGCTAATTGTTGCTTACACCTTTTATTTAAATTTAATTTTGAATAAATAGCATTGTTTATATATTTTTCTTATCAGTTAACAATGCTCACCATGAGCGAAACCGGTCCTGATTTATTAAATAAAGTGGAATGAAGTACAAAGGAATATTGTGTTTTTATTAATATAATATCTTTCCACCAAGTGTTGACAGTGAACACCCTAAAAGTGATAAATCTCTTCTATTTCTCTTTTACATTATCTGTCAAACTAGGGAGTGTAAAATAAAACGTTCTTTATCGTGAGCTAGTAATATAAGTTGACAAACTTCGTTGAAAGAATCTATTTCCACCAACTTCACCGTTGCAATTTATTGTGGAAAACGTGACAAAACTATGCGGTTTGGTGATCGCTATAAGACTATTTATTAACTCACTTTAAAATATTAAGCACGCTGGATTAAAGCTGTATACGATTGTACGCCACTGAAGTATTCCAGGCAGATTACAGAATCTAAAAGCATATACCGCTACTCATGTGGGCACAGTCCACCGTTAGTGCACTGCTCTCTTGCATTTTGGCGCATTTCAAACGTGTTCGATGCATACTACATACTATTAAAACATGCCTGGGAGAATTTTAAATGAATTTTCATAAACAGCGCTCTAAGCAACCTATAGAGACTCAGCGTTGCTGTGAGATTTGCTCAAGAAACGTTGTAAAACAAACGCTAGTCGCTATTGAATAAAGTGCTGATATTAAATGTTTTGCATCTGAGTAACTCGCGATTTATGATTTATGACAATATTTGTAGACATTGCAGAATGAAATTAAATAAAAACAACCCCACCGAAATGATTACAAGTGTAGTTTATACGCACGATATAAATGCATTTTTTTATCCACGTCCGTTCGCAATGTGGAGCATATGGCCTCCTAACGGAGGTGGAAAACAGTTTTTTTTCTATGAAAAGTGTATGTTACTCAGTCGCTCAACCTCACTTCTTTAAAAAAGAGTAGTAGTGATGGAAGGATAAGACTAAGACAGAACTAGTGGTTGACTAACCGCTATTGCTACACCCAGTTATTAAAGGATCAGGAGGATTGAAGGAGAGAAAATAATGTGAATTGACATCACAAACACCCAGTCTTTGATCTCAAATTTGAAATGAATAATTCTCAAATTCACTGTGACCTGACCGGGAATTGAATCCAGACCTGCGTGATCGGTAAAGCAAGCTCTAGCCGGCTGGGCCACAGCAGGCGACTTAAATAAATGCATTATTGAATATTAATTAGTACCTTTATTTTTCTAAAAGGTAATTCTTCAAAAATATAAACAAAAAAATACGAAACGTGGTAAATGTACAATTATCCGTTAAATCGCGGTGGTAATTTCTGTAACAATTGAAACGCAGCGTTAACAAAAGGAAAAACAATGGGCTATTAAAGGGAATTTAGCGAGAATAATAATAGGAAGAAAAGCCTGAAAGCTCACATGTGATGTTTTATTTGACTGCACTCAGCGCTGACTGTCTTTATGGGCTTGGGAAATAGCGAAAGAGCCGTTTTGCAAAATAAAATAAAATGGCCGAAAATTCCCGCGAGATTCCGTAATATCCGCTCTCACTTGAAGAATATTTCAAATAATCGGCGGGCTTTTCCGCGCCATTTCCGCGAGCTTCAAATGAAAATTGACACGTATAATATTCCAGTGGGAAAAGACACTATGCCGCGTTGCCATATATTATTATGTGACTATGATATTATTACGTTACCGCTTACTATCATGATAAATCATAAATTTATTGTTTTATTTCACTGTGCAAGCTTATTATTATTCAAGGTCTATAGATTTTTCGATGTATTGTGTACCTCTTCTAATCCAGTATATATAGCTACACTAAATCAAGTTCAAACATAGTTTTGATGACAAATTTAAATGAGCTATCAATTATTTCCACTGAAGGTGCTTAGTGGAATTTCAATATTAAATTTGAATCGTTCAACTTTCAAATTTCTAATAGGAAAAACAGAAAGAATCTTAAAAAATAGAATTTCGGAACACATAGCCGTCTTTAGATTAAAAAACGACACGTCGACTTTTGCCAACTACCTGGTTTCTGAGAACCATTGAGATTAAACTGTTACACCCAAACACGAATGGGCATACATTGTTTTTTCAGGAAATTTTAGAAATAAATAGGGTATAGTTACCAATAGTTTACCAATTTTAAATGAGCAGGTAAATCTACCGAATTCCCACTCTTGTATCCTATACATATGTAAGTAAATTAAATTATAAATTTATAAGCACACGAAATAAATATAATTCTTGAAATTACTCACAATTCAAATCCGTAGGCATTCTCATGGGTTAATCCATTTCGCTAGCAATGAATTTAAACTTAGTGATACATTTATTTCTTATATAAAGACGAAAAATTTATTAACTAAATTCGGTTCAAATTCATCTGTGCACTTGAATGCATGAAGATGCCGAAAGGCGGATCCCGGGTTGTTAGTGACAAAACTTGTGTGAATGTACATCATTTGAACGATTCAAATTTAAGAGCTATCTATAAAAATATATGAAAATGTGGAACTAAATACAATGCCATTATGAATTTATTAAAATGGAATTTAAATCAATTACTAGTTTTATAGTAAACCTTCTCCGTCATAAAAAATACTAAAAATTCATTGTTAACTACGATACAAAAAAAGACAGATGTGCATATTAAAAAGCGATCCCCGATTTAAAACAACCTTTCAATTTCATCTTAGCTTTCTTTACAAAATAAACTATCAAAAAAGGTTTTTTATAGAGCGTAATAAAAAACGAATGACGCAAATCGTATGAGAAAATGTTGTATTAGTTACAAAGTTGTATTTAAAATCAATACAATCATCGATAACGATCGGCACGGTAATTACATTTGACAAACTAATGAATTTATGTTTAATTAACGTCAGCTTCAAAATTTATAAATATTTGATTATCGTAATACGATTCTGGGAAAGCATTATATTATAGTTGGTTAGTAGAATTTTCAATGGCGATCCATAAGCCGACTATAGTTTAACGTGCTTTAAACCAGTTTATTGATCCAGTTATCATGTAATTTGGTAGGCTGATTGTGCAAAATTAATTGGATTACAGTTTGTTTTTGGGAAATCAACGCAATTCGTTTCGTATTAACAATGTATTTGACGTTAATAGGTTGCCTCGGAATAAGCGGCTGCTTGGTAGGTTCAATGTGATTTTCTATTACGTATCGCGTTAATCACAACTAAATCTAATATATAACACATGTCGATGGATTAAAAACTTTATCACTACCTAAAAAATGGACATTATGCTTAGATTATTTTCAGAAATCTTAAATTTATTGATTAAATTGACACTGACTTAATAGAACTCCATTTTAATAAGGTGAAAAAATATTGTATTAGATAAAATAAAACATGAATTAAAATTTATTTTAGGATACGAGTCAATGGAGTGTGGATTGAAATTCTGAATTTATTACATCAAAAAACTTAAATTTGAATCTGGGTGAATGTACATATTTTGAACGATTCAAATTTAATATTGAAATTCTACCAAGCTCGTTCAGTCGAAATCTTACATTAAAAAAAAAACTTAAAAATGATAAAAATTGAAATACGCGTTTGTAGAAAATTTGCGACGATATCTGACATATGATTTTTATCACACTAAACATTATACTAATAGCGAGCGATATTATTTAAGCCTCATCGAGTGTGTTTTTAATAAATGAAATTCAAAATACAAGAACATTTTCTAGAACCCAAAAGTTCATCTGATATTTTTTTGAGACTGAGTAATAATTCGTTACACTTAACTGCAATTCCGAACAATTTGATGTTTACTAGCAATGCTTGACGTAAAGGCATTATATTCAAAAAATAAAATATACATTTGTAAAAATAAAAATAATAAAACATTTTTAGTACTTTTTCCACATAAAATTTATTAGATCAGGACCGGTTTCGCTCATGATGAGCATTGTCAACTGATAAGAAAAACAATAAAACAGTGATATTTATACAAAAGTTAAGTGATAAAAACAAGGTATGACAAACAATTGGTATTACAACCTAGCAAAAGAATTGAAGTAAAATACAAGGAAAATAAACTATAAATAAAAAGTTGAAGACCACTTAGCAATGAAACTATTATGACAAAAATCAATTAGGTATGAATTATCATTACCAAAGTAAAAACCAACAATTAGTGTATATAATAAATAAATCTTAATGTCTTGTCAACCAAATTGAGTTTGGAAAATCCAGTAGAGTTTAATCCCGCAAAATTGATTCCTGCGAAAAGAATAAAGGCAATATCAATTCTTACAAAATAAAAGCAAACTAAGAAAATTAAAATTCTAACGAAATAAAACAGTACAAAAAAGGAAATATAATAGGCTAGAATTATGTTAATGAAACGGATATAACAAGGGTGATGATGCAAATACAAGCTGTTCATTTAATAAATTAGAGCCCGGCAAGAATTTATGTCTATTTATTTCTAAGATCTCTTGTTTATCAAGTTTTAAAGATTTATTGTTAACATGCAGGATTTTAAAGTTTTTAGAGATATCAAATGTATGCTTATTTAGGAACAAATGGTTCCCAAATGAAGATAATTCATTCCCTTTACGTGAGCAGGCTAGATGTTCTTTAAATCTGATATTAAAAGCTCTTCCCGTTTGACCAATATACCTGGCTCCACAAGAATCACAATCAATTAAATATATGCCACTTTGGTTAAGAATGTTGAGTTTATCTTTAGAATTTACTAAAATGCGTTGTAAGTTAAAAGAATTATAAAAAGTGACATTAAAAAGGTTTTTGTTGAATTTCCTTGAAATCTTTTCTGAAACACTACCCAAGTAGCTCAATTTCACCCAATGTTTCTCAACAGCTGGTGCATTAATCACCAAACTAGAGCTTACATTTAGCAAAGCTAGTTTTTTGTGTTTTTTAAATAAAAGACGATCTATTAAATCCGAATCATAACCATTATTCAACGCAATTTGTTTTATCGTATTTAACTCAAGATCATAACTAGCTTTAGTCATCGGAATCAACAAGAGACGATGAATAAAGCAATGAAAGGTTGCTAATTTATGCGAGATATGATGTCTGGAAGAATTGTTAATGATGTTATCGCTGTATGAATCTTTTCTAAATATACTGAAACAATGCCGATTATTAATAATCTCGATCGTTAAATCCAAAAAGTTTATTTTATTCAACCCCAACTCCATTGTAAATTGAATATGCGGGTTAACGTTATTTATAAGTTTTAAGAATTGATTAAGTTGTCTCTCTGTACCTCCCCAAAGTACTAAGATGTCATCTACGTATCTATACCAGTAAATGACATTTCTAAAGAGATCAAAATTACTGATTTTAGATTCTAAAAAATCCATGAAAAAATCAGCTAAAATAGGAGACAAAGGGCTACCCATTGCCAACCCATTCAACTGTTGGTAAATTTTATCATTGAATTTAAAGAAGTTTTGGTCAATACAACAATTGACAATAGATTTAATATCATTAACTAACAAGGGATTAAGGTTTTTACTATCTATAAAGTCTAAAAAAGCTAACTTTAACTCAGGTATAGGGACACTCGTAAATAAACTTACTACATCAAAAGAAACAAGCTTAGAATTTAAAGGCACTGAGATATCTTTAATTTTATTTACTAAATCAATCGAATTTTTAATACTAAATTTAGGACTGAAATTTAATTTATATTTAAAAAGTAGGTTCGCATTTTTAGCTAGTTTATAGGACGGTGCTGAATTGAATGAAACTACTGGCCTTAAGGGAGTATTAATTTTGTGAATTTTAGGCAAACCATAAAGTCTAGGACACTGGGGGTTCATAAGTTTGTACATTTTTTTCATTCGTTCTGTCGGGAAACACGCATTGGCCTCATCGATAACAGTTTTAACCTTCTCAGCACTTGATGCAGTGGGATCACGTTTTAAGATAACGAAAGAAGGGCCTGACAAAACATCATTCATCTTTGTTACATAATCACTTCTATTCATAATAACAGTCGTATTACCTTTATCAGCTTTAGAAATTACTAAATTATTAATTCTTGATTTCGATTGAATTGATTTAAGTGCACGCATTTCAACTAAGTTATTATTTAAGTTAGAACAAGTTTCCTTCTTCAGAATAGTTGAGCATAAATATTTGGCCGCCATATCTGACCTAATGGCAATATCTACATCAATCGCAAGATTTTCTAAATTTTTCGTAGTTAATTTAATATTAGGACAATATTTTAAACCTTTATTTAATAAATTCATTCGTTAGAATCAAAATTAATATCATTTGGGAACCATTTGTTCCTAAATAAGCATACATTTGATATCTCTAAAAACTTTAAAATCCTGCATGTTAACAATAAATCTTTAAAACTTGATAAACAAGAGATCTTAGAAATAAATAGACATAAATTCTTGCCGGGCTCTAATTTATTAAATGAACAGCTTGTATTTGCATCATCACCCTTGTTATATCCGTTTCATTAACATAATTCTAGCCTATTATATTTCCTTTTTTGTACTGTTTTATTTCGTTAGAATTTTAATTTTCTTAGTTTGCTTTTATTTTGTAAGAATTGATATTGCCTTTATTCTTTTCGCAGGAATCAATTTTGCGGGATTAAACTCTACTGGATTTTCCAAACTCAATTTGGTTGACAAGACATTAAGATTTATTTATTATATACACTAATTGTTGGTTTTTACTTTGGTAATGATAATTCATACCTAATTGATTTTTGTCATAATAGTTTCATTGCTAAGTGGTCTTCAACTTTTTATTTATAGTTTATTTTCCTTGTATTTTACTTCAATTCTTTTGCTAGGTTGTAATACCAATTGTTTGTCATACCTTGTTTTTATCACTTAACTTTTGTATAAATATCACTGTTTTATTGTTTTTCTTATCAGTTGAAAATGCTCATCATGAGCGAAACCGGTCCTGATCTAATAAATTTTATGTGGAAAAAGTACTAAAAATGTTTTATTATTTTTATTATAATGCCATTCCACCAAGTATTGACAGTGAACACCTTAAAAGTGATATACATTTGTATTAATGTCTACTTTTATTTATTAATATCAAGACCGCTTTCGCTCCAGACGAACATTATTAGCTGATCAGTTGATAATGCTCTTCGTGAGCGAAACATGTCCTGTTAAATTAAATTTAAAAAAAAGAAATAACTTAGTTTAACTGCAATAAAATGAATATTTAACATGAAATGTAAATTTCAAGGCAGAACATATAGTGTTGAACGCGAATGATAGTGGAGATAAAGTTTTTAAGTATTCTTAATGTGTTTCGGAAAAGTTGATAAGTCGAATCTCAGAAAATCTCCAGGCCAAGATCGGGTAAACAAACTAAAACTAATCGGGTTTTAATTAGAGATACCGAGAGAATTTTTATTCACCATGTAATAATAATGTCATCATAATCATTTGAGGATGAAGATATTAATGATTACACGAGCGTATGTGTCGTCGATAATTCCACGTATTCTATGTTATTTTTGACACTTGTTAAAAATGAAAGTGCTCAACGAATAATATCAAAAGTGTATTAAGAAACACATACTATAGGCAAGGTTGGAAAGTACATTGGTTGATATTTGAAAATAAATAATTAAGAAGAATGTAGGAGAAAACTTCATTATTTATGTCCAGAAATGCCAACTGTGAACTCCTTTAAATTATACATATACAAATAGATAGATCCAAAAGTACACTGTGAAAGTTTTTTATTTTCTGACATAACATAAAGTGTGATTACTTCATACTCCAATGTTTAAAATTTTACTCACTGATGGAAAACAAAATACTTTGAATGATAAACGAATGTCCGTTACTAATGTGAAACATATGGCCTCTCAATATTTATTTTTCAAAGAGAGTAGTAGGGATAAAATAAGGCTAGAACAGGATTAGCGGTTAACTAATCGCTCTCGCTACGCTCCGTAATTTTTAGGATTGAAAACAGGAAGGTAGTTTTAAAACATTATAAACACTCATGTCTTCGAACAGAAGTCGATAGAAAAAAAACTGTTCATACTACGGCTTGAAGCCTCGAACCCGTAATATCTGTCACGGAAACCATGACAATGACCGTTGTGCCATAAACTGATCTAATATAAATGACAGTCTAAACCACTAACACACTTCAATAAGACAGAGGTGTCGAAAAATTTGAACAAAGACAAACAGCCATGGTTGAAAATTTACATTATCATTAATGTTGATAATGATTTATTTACGTTACCAACGATACAATAATAAGCAGTTAAATCGGACTGTGTATTTGATTTTTTATCATCTTTAAACGGTATCACAAATGAAAATAAAATAAGGCATGATATTTTAATTGGTTTTCGGAAGATGTCCTGAAGTTAAGTCAGCGAGAAATATTATGCATGGAAAGGTTTAATAATTTCCGTTAGCCGGGAAAATATCGAAGACTTAAATAGCGGAAATAATTTGCGGCAACGGAAAGACAGACGTAAGATTCAATTAAATGTTAATTGATATAAATATCTTCTTAGTGCTCACTATATTTCAGTTAATATTCTGCTTTATAATCGTTTTCTCGTTTAAATATACCCAAACTAATAAATGAAACGTTTAAAGAGAGATTATTTAGAAACTTCGAAGGGAACGTCTTACAGAAATTTCTTCCACAGTAGATTAATTGAACCTAGCCACCGGCAAGTTAAGGAATTAGATTTCATTTTTACACGGTGTATACGGTCCAGAGAATACCTTGTAAAATATGTATATTAAAATAATAGTAAATAGGTTTCCTTGTAAAAAAATCAGTTCAGGATATGAAAGCATAAAATTCATCATTGTTTATTATATATTATACATATCGTAATTTTATTAAATTTGGTACGCCATCGCTTTTATCACTTGAGATATACCGAGTGCAATTATTATTTCTTTCAAAATTTCCGGATTTACAGGAATAAACCTATCTGTCCAAAGTACTGATTAGTTAATACATGCATGGTATTGTTTAGCACCGTGTTGCTTCGAAAACATGTGAAAAAATCCAGTGTATGTATGATATAAGATAAAGTCAAGCATAAATCAGAGAAAGTAGCAATGAAGCATTGCAACAATATTTATTAACGATAATTCAAGTTTCGGATACGGACTTGACTGAGAAGAGGGTACATGTCAAAACGTTCAAGTCTTTAGATGAAAATGTTACGTCAAATTGATTCACGAGTATTTGATCATTTTAACAGCATAATCAGTAGCTGATTAAGCACATGAGTGGCCCCAGGCGCAATAAAACTTGGAGGCCCTGTTTTTCGGATAATATAAAAAAGTTTGAAAAAAAATCCATATAAATAAATTAAAACAAAACGTATAAGGGTATGAGGATTTAACCTATTTTTGAGGCCCCTAAAAATTGGAGGCCCCGAACGCGCGCCTCATTCGTTTATAGGGTATTCCGCCACTGAGCATAATATATTCTAAATATAAGTCTATGGTATCCGTAATTGTTTTTTCATTTTTTTGTTTTCGATCAATAATTGGCGCCGAATTCAAACAGGTGTGCTTGAAGTTCATGAAATTGACTTGATTGATTTTATTTAATAATTTCCATAAAATTTATGTGCAATATATATTAATAAAATGTATATTGACATATTTTTTGAAGAATTATCAAGCGTTATTGCTCATAAAAGTTTCCAATTCGAGCCTTGATAATATTTGAAAAGGTTTTTTGAAACGGTTCGCAAGTCAATGTTAATCACTTAAAAGTATCGCTTAATAAGTATGAACATAAATTAAAAAGTTCTCTTTGGAGAATATATATATAACAGCCCGAATTTCCTTTGTGGGAAAATAAATTATTCATTACGCGTTTTGGCCTCTCCAATTTTATTTTCATATCGAATTGGAATCGGAAATGCCAACATAAAGAAAAAAATAATGCTTTTAATACCAAAAAAGCTTTCCCAGTAAAAGAGCGACGAAATTTTTCTCCAAGTTTAAAGTTACACATCCAATTTTATTATCTCCGTTCTAACGTATAATTTTCATATTTTTTCGCCTCTCTTTGTTTTCGTTATTCTTTTGTTCTCCCTTCCCTGTTAATGTTTCTTTTGTTCGCGGGCAGTACAACAGCCTCTTTTAAGTCTTAATTTTGTAAAAAAAAACTTTGTAGCAACACTTTGGCTCTTTAAGCAAATGAAGCTTTTGAAGAAATATCTTTAATGGTGAACTTTTAATGGTAATTAGCTATAGATTTAAAGTATTCATTAGACATTTAATTGATACTTATTAGGTAATTATCTTAGACATCATTATCTTTCAACCAATATATTACATGGCTTATAGCAAGATCACAAGTACTAAAATTCAATGTTATACGTTGGTTATATTTTATGACACATTATATGAGGGTATTACTTGCAAACACGGCTTGTTTCAAAATGGTTAAAAAATAAAACTTAAATTTCATTTTGAAAAAAAAATGTACTGATATTTTTAGTCTTACATTACTTTGGAATGATTTGGAATGATGACATATTTTCGATGTTATCAAGCGATGTTTGAGACTGAATTCTAAAAATACTTTCGAAAATTATTTTTATCTAATAAGTTACATTCATGTTTTAACAACTTTGGATTAAGTCT
Organism: Himalopsyche tibetana; assembly: GCA_030503985.1. Classification (NCBI taxonomy): domain Eukaryota; kingdom Metazoa; phylum Arthropoda; class Insecta; order Trichoptera; family Rhyacophilidae; genus Himalopsyche; species Himalopsyche tibetana. Next base: position 20,424,342 of record JAPJYX010000013.1, read on the forward strand.
GGTTTGCATATATGAGCCCATAAGAGGGGACGTGAGCCAAGTTGTATTAAAAAAAAAAAAAAGTGTTATGCGTTGTAATATTCTACACGTCTTAAAGTATCGTAAAAGTGAAGTAACCTTAATTAATACACATTGCAATAGTGTTATCTCCGTAAAATAAAAATATACAATCCACCAAAGCACCAGGTAAAGACGTGATAGTACTTAAACGACAATGACAAAAGTTTTACCATTTCACTAGTTGGCTGGCTCATTTCCCCTCTAGTAGGCCCATATTGTATATAAGTAGAGAACGCCCTAAAATTACTATTATGTCAATTTATCTGTTGCGTTAAGTACCTCATTTTTTTGACAGGTTATTTAAAAAATGTTAGATTTTCAGTGATTCGTAAAAAAGACAATACTTAAGTAACGAATAAGCAAAATGATTATTGTCAGATAAAAAGATTCAGTTCCTTCAATAGTACGGCGGTTTCTTTTACTGGACTTCCCTTGTAAAGTTTTCTTCGACGAACTTAATAATATTCTAGCATCTTAGATGTTACGCTTAAAACAATATTTGTATTGAATCTTGTCTGTGTAAATTTATTTATAAATTGAAAACTATATTATCATAACTATAATATAAATATTATCAATCGTTATATTAATAGAAAAGTAGTATATACGCTGTCGCATTTCAGTAAAGAGTTACTTGTTTGTGATAGAAAGTTATCTAGGTATTAACTAAGCTTATTATTGTATGTGTTGGAATCCATCTCGGGCGAAACCGAGAAATAAAGCTGGTATTTGTAAAGGAATGTAAAACAAAATACGTTCTACTCAAAAGAATGATTTGCGGGACAAGTACTTAAAGTTTAATTTTAATGCAATACTTTCAGAAAACCAGTGTAAAGATGCTTATTTTGTTTTGAAATTTTAAACAGTTTGAATTTTATGCGGAAACTTTGCTCACGAATCCAATTAAAATTCAGCCCGGCATTTGAAGAGCTGCAAGCATAATGAAAGGTGTTTCCAAGGAAGTGGATTTGCTCCGTCATATCCGGTACACTTTTCATTTAAAGCAGTGCCAAAGACCACGGCGGGACTATTGCCTAGCTGGTCAGTTGCAATTAACAAAAATGAATACTTAGTACTTAATAATTAGTACTATTGCAGAATAAATCTATATAAATAATATTTACTAAGACATACTGTTGATTTGTAACTCATGCTGATGCAATTGTGACATTGGAAATTTGCAATGGTAACATGAAATATATGTTTTGATAAATAATTATTGTTATTTTTAAGAACAGTTATTTACCAGCTCATATAATCTAATCATTTGTTTATATTATTTTCTATGTAAAACAGAGTTGTGGAGTTATTTAAAATCATATCGACCCAGATTTTTTCGACAGTTTCAAATGTTTTTTATTTATACATTTAATCCGATTTTCATGCAACAAAAGAAGTAATTTAAAATACTATAATTTGAAATGTAGAGCCAAAACCAGGATCTTGGAATGAGTATTTTTTTTTGAATAACAATATTGATATTTGCAATACACACATAAACAATTGCGCATAAAATTGCAACTATAAAAATATATCTTCACTTATCTTTATTATTATAATTAGCCTTACCCTTCTATTCTTACAACTCTCTTTGGTAAAGAAAGGTTTAGCGGCTGAGTAACAAACAGTTCTCGTAGGAAAACTTTTGTTGATATATTTACATAAGGAAGGCCATGTGCTCCACATTGGGAGCTGACATAAATAAATATTTATTTCTATCGGTCGAGAATTGTTTGGGATAAAGTAGTTGAAACGTAGTTTTCTTTGAGGTTAAAATGAAAATTATTTATTATTTCTTTCTTTCGTTTTTCTCTGAGACGTCTTAGCGGACGTTTCCATTTAATTCGGAAAGCTTCTTAAGACTTCGAATGAAGTAAGCGTCCGTCAGTCAGGCTTAGCCCCGAAGAACCTTTTTTGTTTTTTACAATTCAAACAATGGAAAACGCATTCGGTCTCTTAATTATGAAAAATAATGGAGTGAGCACTTAGTCAAACTTAAAGCCAACTCTTACAGCAGAGTATTCATTATCTAATTGATACTGGGGGCTAATTTAAAATTTATGAAAAATAGCAATGACTAAATGAGAGCATTTCAAAAATATACCGTGGAGAATTTACTAGAGTGAAAACACACAATTTGCTTTAGGAATAGTTTAACTATGTAAATGTCCAGCTCGTGGTCGAGTGGTTAAAGTCGTTGGTTTCAATAACGTACCTCACATATTAATTTTAAACTGATTTGTGTATTTCAGATCGACTGCATGGATGTCTGTGATGCCTAAAATTCCCTCTCACTCATTCTATCCTAAAAAAACGCGTAGTAGCGCAAGCGATTAACTAATCACTAATCCTGTATTGGCCATATCATTATATATATACTCATTTAAAAAAAAAACAATTATGTTAAGATAAACTGCATTACACATAAATATGCACCAAATTTGGAGCGGTCATGATTTAAAAAAATGAGAGAGGCTGAGCAACTGAGTAACAAAAAGTTCTCGTAGAAACACTTCTGTTAAGATAAACTTCACTAGGAGTCCATATGCTCCACATTGGGACATGGCAAAAAAAAATTGTCTTTTTTTACTAATAATGTTTCGATACATGTTATGGAAAGGAAACTATTTTTAAACCAAAAATCTATCTTCTAAGGTGGGCGATTTCTGTTTTTTTTTATATTGGTATTCAAACTATACATAACTTTACGACAGCATTATGAAAATATGAAGTTTCTTAAGTGAAGCTTCGATGCTAAGGATGATACTTTTTCCGCTTTTCAAGAGCCAGCAGGTTCATAAATATGTTAACCAGATGGGAGCCGCTGTCATAAAAGTTTCCGCATTTATTAGAATAAGCAAACAGTGTTAATGGCTATTAACCGCAATTACGAACAAAGTAAAGTAAACGCGGTGAATAATTTTGTTGGCTGCATTGTTAGACAACGATACAATTGCATTTTAAACAAATATTTGCGTGCACTGTTATAATGGTCCTTGTTCTTGCTGTGAGGTTAGTAAATAGATATGGAAGATTTATATTAATTAATAATAAGAAAACGTGCAACGAATGTTACTTTTAATTTTATAAAAATTGTGGATTCACCCACAACGAATAAAAGACTGATATTACTTTGTTAATTTTTCTCTCATATGAAGTTTAAAATTTTTTCGATTGATAACGAATGACAAAGCTAGAATATTGGTAATGGACGAGTTGGTTTCCCAAAACCACTCATTGCGTATAAACGATCAATGATTTATGGCCGCCTTTCGCATCTATATCGAGAGAAAAACTAGTATTTTCCTAACATCCATAGCCCCCGCCCCAGCAAAGCTGCAATGAAATGATTTGGAACCAAAAATAGCATGACTAGCTCATCCACTTAAATCTATTTGATATTAAATAGTCTTTATATATTTCGTAAACCGAGATGCCGCTTATTGGCTCCAGTGAAAAATCAAAGCTGTAAACTATCCCCAAATAAATTAACACATTTTTTAAATACCGCGAAGTTAGTTTGGCTCAAAATCAAGTCAGCGTGGTTTATTAGGCTTGTGTGAGGACATACCGAAACTAATAATTATGTTTGTATAAAATTAATTTGACCATCATCAAATAAATAAGATTTTTTTGAAAATTCAGTGAAGTTAGCCTTCCTTGCAGTAAGCGTAGCCGATTGGGCTCGTGTGAAGACGGACCACTGAGAACTGTTCTGTTTGTTTGAAATTCATTTCAGGGCAAAGTCATTGAAGTGATAAAAAACCAGAATTGAGTCACTCCTGTTAAATTCGTTATGCCATATGGGTGCCGTTATACAGTCTTTCGACGATGGCGTGATACTGAAATAGTAGTCAAATTCATTTAGTTTGTGTTAGACTAAATACTTACAATACTTGTTATGAACAATAATTGGTCAGCCAATGCTTTCCAGCTGATTTTGGGATGGACAAAGAAGAGTTCTTGCTTATTGCTCTCTTTTTTTCGTAGAATGGGATATGAAATGGGCAGGAATAAAACAAATATAGCCGAAAAACATATGTTAGGACAAAAAATAGTGCATGAAAGATTTAATTTGAGGATTTTATGTCTAGACCGTGCAACTGAGTAGAATGGTTATCACAAGGACAAGATTTTTACATTAATAAATGGCGCTATCAGTATGTAAAAATCAGAAGAGTCTAGAATAAATACAAACTCTTTTATCAATCTTAAGACGTGTGCAATTACTTTGCATTGTGATTTTCTTATCTAAAAAAAAGCACCATATACTTTTATTATTTAAATTAAAAATGATCTGATTGTCTTAAAAAACAAAACGAATGAATTATTTTGTATTACGAATCAGATAAAATAATCGAGTCATTGTGCACTGAAGTGAGATGTTAATACAAGTCAGAAAAATGCAGTGTCGTCTGACTCAAGTTCTGGAAGCATTTATCTTTAAAACGATGCTGCCTTGGAGTACATCAAACTGTCTTCGCATACTTTATATGATTCTTTGTATATCAGGTGACAAAGTAAACTGTCAGATACATTCCTCATCACTAAAACTGCATTGCATTTCACGTGAAACTAACAAGTTTAATATATACTCACAGAATACATACATAATTTAAACTGCAAGCAATATTAATTATAGCAAGAATTCAAATATATAATATATGTTATATTATGAACAACGAAGTATTAATACAATAACTTGATGTCAATGCTTGCATGTGTCAAAATTCAACACCTTTTTTTGTTTCAGAAGGAACACATTTTAAAAAAGAAAATAAAATAAATGATAAACTTCTTTATATTGTATATTTCAGAACTTAATGGTAACAAATATAAATGATACCTTAATTTTACTAGAACTTGACAGTGAAATGTACTGTCTTTATTTTATAATTGTATACTTTTAATTATACTTTGATCGAATTTTTACTTCATTTGAAAAAAAAAAGTTTTCATTCACAAATATTGTCTTATACATATTCAAAGAAGCAGTTCAATCGAACAGAATGTGAATTAGTCACTTATGATTCATGGAACTATAAGGAATATCTATTTTTTTAATTGATGTGTTTCGATAAAAAAGTATGTTTTGAATTTACATTAACCTTCCAAGAGTCTTGACTCTCCCCCAACAATATTCAGAAGTATCGCCTTTTGTAAAAAGCCACCTACTTGAGGTGACCATTTAGGTAAAAAAAAATGCTGACCACTGGTTTAAATTATGTTTCACTATATGATTTGTGATGTTTAGTACCATTATTCAATAAATATTTGTTTGATTTTCACGCGTATTTGCAGAAAATATGGCCATAGAATGAGGCAAAAGTGTGTTATATAAATAATATATATATTCAATGTGCCCTCAGTCTGCGAAATTGTTTCTGCGTAGACAAATAAACATTAATTTATTTTAATTCTCCTTTATCTTTAGCGTTGTCCCAGTCGTAGTGTTGGTCTCGTGATATGATAAAATCCCTCGTAACGTTTTAAGTAAATTGCTTCAATTTATTGTTGTACGAGGCGAGGTCTCTTTATACAATGTAAACGTTATTATTTCATTGTGCCAACGAGCACTCTCTATGAATAATAAATAGACTAAAAAAGCCAGCCGCAAAACGGGTAAATATCATACTGCAGAGCATGTCATCTGAAGCAAAAGTCATAAGTGCTGTTGGTATCGTAATACCTCAGTCAAAAATGTAAAACAACCGAGAAAGTTATCGTACTTACTTCACTCACAGGCAAAGAAAATAAAACAAATTTTATTTATGTCTGAAGACAGTAGACCTGGAGTTGTGAGTTTAAAATATACATCATCAGAACATTTTCAAACAAAAGCCATCACAATTTGGTTTTCGAGCGCAAAGAACTTCTTTGAATTATGCAATCGATGCTCATTTGTTTTTAATTTTACGTTTGACAGTTTAAGAAAAAGTCTACGTTTTAAACGACGATTTCTCTGTTATAACTGGATTCAATAACTGTGGGTGTTACCCCCAAACACAACAACAGTAATTTTCTTTAATTTGTATTTTTAAGGAAGACATTGACTCAATTATATTATATTAAAATAGTGTAACCAAAATACAATATGTCTTTATTGTGTAACAAAATTCCTCACTATTTTCTTCTTATTATCGTAGAGGTATTTATTCTATTTAATTTTGCAAATATTGTTAACTAATGAAAAATAATTTAATGTGTTGATTATTGCCGAATGAGTTATATATTATAGAAAACTGAATACCGAATCTTTGGTGAATTTTATATATATGAGGACTCTTCTATAACGTTTTATGATGTATGTATGAAAAATGTTTATCGCTGAGTTTATTAGTCAGAAAACTCGGAATTCTAGTTAAGTATGCAGGTACGTGCAAAAAGTCGACAATTAAAAAATAGCCAATAAAAGTTCGTAGAATTAAACAAGGGTTATTTATTCATTGATTTATGGTATCAATTTGAATATAACTTGTCTTACTAATGAATTGGACGATCACTTTATGACTGAAGCTAATTAGAGCTAAAACTAGACCACATAAAACTATTCGCTGGAGATTTTTCTACAAAACATTATTCTGCTAAGATTTGATATTATGAATTTGTGAGGTGGTGTGATCATACATTGTGTACCAAACAATTCTTAAAATGTCCCATATTGCCTTTAAATAATTACATTAATAAGTAAAACAAACGAATACCACATTAGAACTAAAAAAACAAAAGGCGTACCGTTATAAGTACGTTTAAGTGGGTCATGTTGGTTCGGTATAATATGCAAAAGGTAGCAGAGTTCATAATACATTCATAAAGCGAGAACCTTTAAAGTTTTCATGTGTTTAGGACCAGTTTCAAACTAAAAACAAATTACTTAAGTTCAATTGAATCAGTTGTTTATCAATATATTACTGTTATGAGAATCACTACACCAAAATACCTACGTCCATATTAGAGTAACGTCATATGTGTCGCTGAGCAATCTCCAAAGTTCTTTCTGTAGTAAGGATTTAATGCAGTGATGCACAAACCGTGGCCTTTTTTTAATTTTGTGACGGCCCTTAAATCTCATTTTCAAACATATTTTTTTACGTAAATGATTTATTTAATAATTGTAAGCAAGCTTTTTCTTCAATGAAGGAGAATAAATCGGTTCATAGAAATAGGCTTACAAATATTATGTCAAATTGAAAAAAAAAATAAAAAATAAACAAAGACCAAGAACGCATTAATTTATGAATTGCATACAAATGAAACATAAATATTTCACAACGAAACGATTTTTAATAAGCAAGTACATAATAGTAATCTTTATTTTGCATGGCTTATTTATTTTCGAAATAACACGGTCAAAATAATATAATGGAACTAAATTAAAACTATAAGTAATAACTCATTTATCTAAATTCACATAAAACATAAAACGTTTTACATAAAACGTACATAATATGTATGTCCTGTATAAAAAGGATTGAGTGTACTTTAAATCATTTTTTTCTCTGCGGCCCGAACACAAGATAATTTGTTTTATGCGGCCCGCTAGAAGGTAAAAGTTGTGCCTCACTGATTTAATGTGTACGTTTATGTTTTTCAGTATTTTTCTGTAGCACATGGCTTGGAGCTGGAGCACAAAACAGTGGAGCAACGACATTTTTCCCAGAGCAGGAGCGGAGCGCAGCACGAAAAAAATGTAGGACTTCGTGCTCCGAATATTTAAAAATTTATATTTCTCGTTAAATATTACATGTAGTAAATACTTCTTATAATTTTATCATTATCAAATATCAAATATGACCTTATGCTAGACATTAAAAAACAAGCTTTTTTACAAAACCTTAGTGGACAATCTTCCTCAAAAGAATCAGTGCAGCCGTTAGAATATACAAATTTCTCAAAATATGATGAATTTAAAAGAAAGAACTGGATGGGTAAAAACGTTAGAAAATTACATAATTTCAACGAGGAAGGACAATAATTTTAAGATTATTGTAATATCACGTAGGCTAACAGTAAAATATGTGTTTGAAGCTATATTTTTTTATCCAGAAAGTATTCAAACACCATGTCATATTTTTGCATTAACTGTCAACATCAAATGTTAGTACTGCAAAAAGGCAATATTCCACATTCACATACATACAGACAAAATATGACAAAATTCTCTAATGAAAATGCAGGACAGGGTTTATGAATTAAATATAATTCAATTGAATTGATAAGCCGATAATCGTTTTGAAATGTAAATTTAATTAACTAAATGTAATTGTTCTGGCAAGAAATTTTTGAATTTAATGGCTCCAATGCGAAATATTTTATAGAAGATTTAATTAAAAATTGTTAAATTATGAAAAGTAATTATTTTTAACCATTTATACTAGCGGATAGATGCTTTGACAGAACCCCAAAGAGCCTTTTATAATAATCAGCGTTTTGTAAAATATTTACTTTGAAAACAGCTTAGAGCGTCAAATGAACGCCATCGGTTGTATTGTAATCCAATCATTGTCTTCCTTGGGCGATAAGCCTCGTCCTTTTGTTTCTAATGAATCCTTTGTACGTTGAAGTAAGTATGAGGAGTCTCAATAAGTTATATCAAAATCAGACTTTGAAAATATAACCCATTTTAATTGTGAATAGTTGATTTTTCGCTGTGTTCAAGTTTGTCAAATGTTGTATAACAATACCACTGTTTGAGAGATTAAGAACCATATCTTGGAAAAATTGTACGCTTCTATAGTCCAAAATAAATGTTCAAATTAATTGGTTGTTAGCAATCTCCCAAAACATTTCTTCAATGCAGGGAATGATAGAATTGCGTTTCTAGCACCAATGGGTCGGATTAGTGGAAAGATTGCAGTAAGTTCTGTGATGGTAAGAAATCAATTTATTTTCTCTATTCAACCTACCTTCAAACTTAAATATAGTATTTGCAGTAATTGGTGACATTATTTATAGATTATTGGTTTAATTTTGATTTTATTTTAAGCATTCAAAGTTTTATACTGAAAAAGTATCTGTGGTTATCATCTTTTTGGCAAATAGTTAAGTAGAAATGAAGATTTAAAAGTGTCTTGTATATTTTTTTATTAAAATATAAGTTATAAATCAAATTTGAATCGTTCAAACTATGTACATTCTCACAGATTTTGTCACTAACGACCCGGGTTTCGCCTTTCGGTATCTTCAGGCATTCAAGTGCACGGATGAACTTGAACTGACGCTTAGTAAATGAAAGTTTCGTGTTTATATAAGAAATAAATGCATCACTGAGTCCAAAGCCATTACTGGCGAAAAGGATAAGCTCATGGGAATGCCAACAGATTTGAGTAGTAAGTAGTTTCAAGGCGAAAGGGGAACGGCGAAACCCGGGTCGTTAGTGACAAAATCTGTGAGAATGTACATAGTTTGAACGATTCAAATTTAATATTGAAATTCCACCAAGCACCTTCAGTCGAAATCTTAAATTATATAAATCGAAGATAAAATAATTATGTTACACAATTGACTTCGACATTTATATCAGTAAAAGATAACTTCTAGTACACGGTTTTCTAAGTTATGAGCTCCTCTCATTAGCCGTATAATTAAATCAAATACGTTAAAAGTACCATCATAATAAAAAAAAATAACTTAGTTATTTTATCAATGAAATTAAAAATTGTGACACGTGCTTTGTCTTTTTGAGGAACATCTCTAGTGCCGAAGTCTGGAAATCTTAACGTCTGAAAATACTTTTCAAAGTAGCGATACACGTGCCACCATTTGTAATGCAATCAGATAAATAACCAAACCATAATTCCATCGAAAATACATTTATTATATTTTCAATTAATTGAAAATGCTAGCGATAAACGAAATTGGTTTTGATCATCACATAACATTGTTAATGTGTACAAGACAGTTAATTTTTTTCGACATGAAGCCTTTCCACCAAGAATTGATAGTAAACACGTTTAAAGTAATATATAAAGGAAGAACGTACACGTAGAGTAAAATTAATGGAGGTATGTACCTACATACAATATAAATCACTCAATTCAAGATGTCTTTTCAGTGTGAAGCTATTAGGTTGCAGGGAGACAGACGTGGTGGCACATATATTGTTGGAGGATATCCGTTCGACGTAATATGTAAGTCGCATATATACACATATTGCACACTGAATTAAGTCGTAAATTGTGGCGCCACTGGATTTACACCTTTACACTGTTCTAGTCGCATAAGAAGACTTCTTAGGATACCAGTGACGTAATTGTTTTTATATCAAAAGGGTTATTTCACGTTATTCTATTTTTAACATTTTAATTTCAATCATAATATAATAACTCCGGCGTGGAATTACCCATCATAAAAAAAATGCTGCAGTTGATTCAAAATAGTGTTTTTATGTCAAGTATAGATTTTGGTCAGAACCAAGTGCTTCCTGTTAAGCACATGCATTTTGACTGTGGTTTTTAACGGTTACGAATCATGACACCTTACGAAAGCGCAAATTAACTGTATGTTGTGTTTTAAAAACAGGAGCCTGCGGCGAATGCTAGGAGTACGGTGGACTGACTTTGCCAGGAACACGGAGATTAGAGAGCGGGCTAACCAGCCTCTTATTACATTCAAAATACAAAAGCAACGATGGGCCTGGCTTGGACTTGTGCTGCGGATGCCTTACGAGAGTCTGAGCCCTGCCTGTCTCTTCTACCAACCAGATGGATCATGGGGTCGTGGAAGGCCACTGATGACGATCTACAGGATGTAATCAGCGGAGCAACGGGACGCTGAGATGATCTGGGAGGAAACAAAAAGACTGGTGGGGGATAAAGAATCTTGGAGGAACTATGTGGTGACCATTTGCACCGTATAGGGAAGCGGATATGAAAACAACACATACTGTTGTACTATTTCCACAATTTGATCATGACTGGATTCGTTAAACGTGTATTTTCTGCGCGAACAAAATAAAATATAATCTATTTCCACCAAGAGTTGAAAGTAAACACCATTGAAATGGTTGCCGATATATATTAATGAAACAATTGTCGCGAAAAACAGTTGCAAAATAAATATGCAGTTGATTCAAAAGTATCATCCTTTTCCTCAGATCTTGTTTTGTAAATAATAGAATGCGGTTAGGCGAATTTCGCGTCGCGAGTTTTTAGTCGTTGCTAGAAAAAATAAGAAAATTAAGTCTCGCGACGAGGGAAAAAAACTTTGTTGTAAAAGTAAATAAAAAAGAGCGCTGCAATGAAATTGTTCGGAAGTAATCTATACAGGCGATGTTCTCTCGAAGAAAAAATCTAGATGATTAGCAATTTAAACTTTCTCTGGCGAAATGCATATTTGCGGCCGGTGATAATCCTGCAAATTTCTTCCCAATATAATTGTTATTCATGGTAGGTACTACGTAGAGAAGAGTAAAGGGCGCGGTAAAAAGAAAAGTTAAAATTTGTCCTAGAAAATGTTTTGTAGTAAAACTTTATATCATTTTATTTTGAAAATAGTGCACAGTAATTTAGTCACAAAGATGAAAGATAATTTACCTACAGAACTCTGTTCTGACGGTGCTATAGTTATAATAATTACAACATTATTGTGTATCTTATAAATAGTTCATCGTAACAGCAAGTTAATAAGTGAATGCCAATTCAATGTATAAATTAAACAACACAATTAATTATATGTCATGAACATTAAAATCAAAGATCTACAATCAAAAAACAAACACATATATATACACACATTGATTATGCATGAGAGATATGGATATGATATGAGTTGCATAATATTTACAGGTAAGTACGGTTAGAGTCGAATACCTCTAAATCAATTTTATATCTTGTGCCAGTCTTGTTTTGGAATATTATAAACATTCCCTTGAAATTTTATTTTCTAGAAAATGGGGAATAATAATTCCTTAAGGAGTATCGGCTTATACTAGGTTTCAAGCATTTAATTGTTTTATTATTTAAATTGACTTTTACTCTTGACGATTATATTTTTTTCTTCTGATAAATAAAAGTATGCATTATTATTCTTTATATGTAATGTTCAATTTTTATATTATAAAAAAAAGTTTGTTGGTAATTGACAAACGTTGTAAGCATAGTACAATATTTTCTAAAATCAACCAAACTTATCAATTTTCCGGCAGCGAAGTTTTTATTATAGATTGTCGTGCCGGCAAAACTGCTTTTAGAGCATGAATTTTTAATACAAAAATCTCTTGCAGCGAATAAACAACGAAGCAACGAATGAAAAAATAACAAGAATTGGCGAGTTCTAAAAACTGACCCGTTATAAGACTCTCGCATAAAAGCTCGACAGAGAGAGCTTCTTAAAACTGACCGCTGAATATTTATTTAGTTCAATTTTATACGCCAGGGAAAGTAAATATGAATAGAAAATTTAAATTAACTTTGAAATTATTCCACGTATTGTGTTACTAACTGTGACACGTGTTTCGCCTCTTTCAGAGGCATCTTCAGACTTACTATCGCAAAGTTTGCTTAAGTAATGAAGCAAGATTGATTCTAACATTTTAAAATTATGAAATTACAAAATGGAGTTTGGGTTTTTTTCTTTTTAAGGGGAGCAAGGAGGTTGGTGTAGAATCGAAATAAAGCAAACAAATAATGATACTAATGAGTTGCAATCAATCAGATTGGGATTTTTTCTTTTTAAGGGAAGCAAAGAGAGGATTATAAAATCGAAACAGAGCAAACAAATTTAATCATACTACTAATGACGTTAAACATTACAAACTATTAAACTAATGAGCTGCAATCAATCAGCTAGGTTGGTGATTACTCTATTAATTGGAAACAATTTAAGTAATGGGGAACCACCTGTGCTATTAAGAATATTATTTAATAATATTTCTTTTTTGTTAAGAGTTTTATTAATTTCTAAAAATTCTAAACTATTCATCTTTAAACCCTTTTTATTTACTCGGTGGAGTATTTCTAAATTACAAATCTGATTAAAATTATGATTATTTTCTATTAAATGATTGGCAAACTCAGAAAAATTGTTACTTTTTAGACATCTTATATGTTCTTTAATTCTAATATTAAAGTTTCTACCTGTCTGTCCAACATAAGACGCTTGACAGTCTCCACAAGAGAGTCGATAGATACCACTCTGTGACGATGAATCTACGCGATCTTTACTGTTCAATAAAATTTTACCTAAATTATTTACTGTATAAAACGCGGGTTCTATATTGTCTGGCAAAAATTTAACTATCTTTGACGAGATGTCTCCTAAATATTATATTAAAATGAACTTCCACAAAGTTACCGCCGAAACCATCGAAAGTATTAAAGTAAAAATTGTACGGATTACATTAAAGAATTGTTTTAAAGCTTATTTTTACCTGTATTTTTTGAGGTTATTGATTTAATATGTATTAAGAATTTCTTTTCAATTTATCAATACTAATGAAATATGATTGATAGTTATTTCAACACCGTTAGACTGTTCGGAAGACATTTTTTTTTATTTATTCAACTGAAACTTAACATCTTTAACGGCTTCAGTAATTCCGTACATATGCGTATAAGTAACGGCTCTAAAAATGAGAAAAAATATATTTATCATAACCGTAGAACGCCGAATTTTTTTAAAAAAGAAAAATACATTGTTTTGTTTTCGAATAAAGAAATTACATAAAATGGTTGATTCAATCATCAATGCGGGAATCTTGATCTTAACAGTAGCGACAGCGATATTTCATCATTGCGAAACAGAGGATTTACCGATATTCTGGTATTGCTCAGACATCCATAGCTGTGATAAAGTCATCCAATCCCAAACCCTTTTTGTATTTCCGGGATTTCGGGATTGATAATTTTTCTAATCTCAGAATCCCGGGATAGAACATTCACCATTAAATCGTGTAAAAATTCGGGATTTAGAATTTATGGATTTCCTAAAATGAAAAGACGCGAGTCTTTTTTCTTTGGCTCTTCCAAGTTTTACAATTTAAAAAACACACGAATTTACAGAACTGCCAAAATGAAAAAAAAATCGACTGTTTGTCTTTTCATTAGCTCTTAGGCAACTTTTTAAAATTGCCCTAATCCTGAAATTTTTGAATAGTACTATCAAAATCACAAAATTGGATGGGATTCCATGATTTTGGGATTGGAGGCTCTCTGCGATGGCTGCGATGGCCAAAACACACTTGAAAAATTCAAAAGCGCTGCACTAAGATTTACACTATAGAATCACACGAACAAATAGAAAAATCTATTCGCCAAGAGTGACACGGCTTTTTTCACGAAATTGACACTATTTGAGATGAGATGTTGCAAAGGGAAGCCCTGAAGTAGAGAAATGGCCCCGAGAGGTTTCAGCTCCCGTGAAATGCACCTCCAGACGCTCCGGGAGATATTTACTCTTTTATTTCCCCTCAAGAGTTCGGCTGAACGTTTACTCGGATGAGAAAATATATCGCGACGAGGACGTTGCAAAAAGATTGCCTCGGACAAGTGACTTTATATTATCTTGTCGGAAGCGACTTCAGATAATGTTTATTTGTTTTCCAAGTGCGGGTCGGGCGTAAAACATACCAGAATATACAGATAAAAGAATACACACAATCTTTAACAAGCCAAGTAAACCCATATATATAATAATAAAAACAATAATCCTTTGTACTTCATTCCACTTTATTTAATATGTCAGGACCGGTTTCGCTCATTGCGAGCATTGTCAACTGATAAGAAATATAATTTAACAATGCTATTTATACAAAATTGAAAAGTTATACACAACAGTTGGCATTGAAAAGAAATTGCCAATTACATTAAAGTGATTCTAAAATAACACAAAATTAAAATGTTCAATACATCTAACATATAATTAAAAAGTCATCCCAGATTCATAAATTCAGAATGCGATTAAAAGTAATTACAAACCTAATTAAAATTTGGGAAATTTTTGACAAAGTGATAAAATTATATAAATTAAAAAAATATAGATTTCTTTTGTTAGAATTGATATGGTCTTTGAAAAATTTGTTTTTCAGAATCTTCCTGGCTGTCGATTTTGTTTAAGTGATGAATGAACACACCAACTACTTGGAAGCGGGGAAAACATAAAACTATCATTAAGCATATTCATATCATTAAGCATATTCACTTTATTAATGTAGCATTTTATCACTTTGTCAAAAATTTCCCAAATTTTAATTATGTTTGTAATTACTTTTAATCGCATTCTGAATTTATGAATCTGGGATGACTTTTTAATTATATGTTAGATGTGTTGAACATTTTAATTTTGTGTTATTTTAGAATCACTTTAATGTAATTGGCAATTTCTTTTCAATGCCAATTGTTGTGTATAACTTTTCAATTTTGTATAAATAGCATTGTTAAATTATATTTCTTATCAGTTGACAATGCTCGCAATGAGCGAAACCGGTCCTGACATATTAAATAAAGTGGAATGAAGTACAAAGGATTATTGTTTTTATTAATATAATGCCTTTCCACCAAGTATTGACAGTGAACACCCTAAAAGTGACCATATATATAAATATATATAATTCGTAAAAAGTAGTTCATGTTAAATATAATATACACATCTGTAATAATCGCGGATGTTTTGTGATAGTTGTTATCTCTTTGGAATTATGAAATTTTTCGATATATTTGGTTAATATTAAGAAAAACACAATATTCCTTTGTACTTATTTCCACGTTTATTTATCAGGAATTTATCACAAATTGAATATATTTTTGTATGAACAATACTGTTAAATTATATTTCTTATCAGTTGATTATGATCGCCATGAGAAAAACCGGTTCTGATATTGATAAATAGAAGTGGAAATATGTAAAAAAGAATATTGTGTTTTTCCTAAAATAATAAGTATTGTTAGTGAAAAAGTGATATTTGATTAACTTTAAATTATAATTGTCTGATCTATGTTTTGAAAAAAAAATGTCATACTCCGTATTACAGTGGTCAACGAGTGTTTGAATCCCAGTACAACCAACATTTTTTCAATCGATTTGTCGATTTATGTTCGAAGACATGAATGTTTGAGATGTCTGCGATAAGCTCCCGTCTTTCTATCCCTACTCTACTAAAAAAGTGAGTGTCAACATGTTCTCGTAAAAAAGTTCTGCTTGAGTACCTTCATTAATAAACCATATAATCTATATTGGAAGCGGAAATGGATTACAAAAATGAGTCGAGAAACAGAGTAATTTGATGCAATTATGACAGAAAAAATACTTACGGAATTAATTTTGGTTATTGTGAAATAACGTTCAAATTTGGATTTCGATGCCACCAATAAATGAGTTGTAGAATCAATTATTGTTTGGCATTCATTGACTTTAATGCACTGGGGTTTGATTAATTAAGTATTAAAATAAATTATAAATAAATACAGTCATTCTTATGCCACAAATTAATTTAATCGAAACTTATTTTCATTTTTAATGTAACCTATGTCGATTTAAGATTTCGACTGAAGGTGCTTGGTGAAATTTCAATATTAAATTTGAATCGTTCAAACTATGTACATTCTCACAGATTTTGTCACTGACGACCCGGGTTTTGCCTTTCGGCATCTTCAGGCGTTCAAGTGCACGGATGAACATAAATTGACGCTTAGTAAATGAAAGTTTCGTGTTTATATAAGAAACAAATGTATCATTGAGTTTAAAGCCATTGCTGGCGAAAAGGATAAGCTCATGGGAATGCCCGCAGATTTGAGTAGTAAGTAGTTTCAAGAATTATATTTATTTGTTTGTCGGCAAAGGTTTTATGATTATATTTATATAGGGTATAGAAGTGGAGATCCCGGTAGGTTTAATATTTCATTTAAAATCGGAAGACTATGCAATTGTGCTTTATTTATTTCCAAAATTTCCTGGAAAAAGTCATCAGATCTTGTGCACCCGTGCACTTGAACGCCTGAAGATGCCGAAAGGCGAAACCCGCGTCGTTAGTGACAAAATCTGTGAGAATGTACATAGTTTGAACGATTCAAATTTAACCTATGTCGAGTTATCAATTTGTGCGTTCAATGAATGGTGTATACAAAATATGACACAGAAAATTGTAGCTTAAAATATGTGGATGTTTGTTATTAACAATAGTTTAGTAAAAACATACATATAATTATGACTTATGAATATTTAGTGCTGCTTGTTATTATTACCTTTCGGCAAGCAGTGAAGGTAAGCAGCGAAGTTTTCAAGGCACTCGGGATTTATACCTGAAAAAAAAAAGAAAATCTTTTAGGACAATATATTTTTTATTTAAAAATAAACTAGACAAAAGAAGCAGGTGCATTTTTTTTAAATTTCTTTTGTGTATGAAATAATAATGAAAACAGCTTAACGACCGCACGTTTTTTTTATAAAATTTCACCTGGCGAAATAAAATTTTGCATTATAATTTTACTAAATTCAATATAATTTGTAAGCAAATTGAGATATCTTTACAAAATTCAATTTTCTTAGCTTCCAAATACTTCGCCTATACGCATATATGTGTCCGCCGGCCAGCAACCTTTGTTTTTCAATGACTCAAATACGCGTTCACGGCCGTTAAGCTGTTGCTTAAGTGCTGTCTTTAAATTATTTACGATGTGAAATCAAAGTTACATGATTATCTTAACGTAATATGAATTTGTCGGTTCCGTGATCGAGTGGTTAGCGTCATTGGATTTAGTCGCAGTGCTCAATGGTTCGAAGCCCAGTGTAAACAATTTCATTTTTCTGTTCCATAAAAGTTCCCCCCTCCCAATCCTTAAATAAGGCAGTGTAGCGAGAGTGATACGACAACCATCATACCTGTCCTAGCCTTATCTTTCATGTCTTTACCCTCTTTGAAAGAAGGAGATTGAGTTGAAGGAGTTGTGGTCTAGTTGGTTAGAGCTTGCTCTGCCGACTAGGTGGGTCTGGGTTCGATTCCCGGTAAGTTCAATGTCAAATTTCAATGTTTCAATTTAAATAACCTAAGATGTGGGTGTTTGTGATGTCAATTTACATCGAGTTGATCTCGAGTGACTTACAATAAATTCTCATAGAGTTTTTCTATTATGATCTTTGAATTAAAAAATATTTGGCTCATGGGCATTAGCTGTAATGCAAAATATTTTTTAAAATTTAAAATTCATATAAAACAATGTTGGGCAACTGATTGACAAGCAGTTCTCGTAGAAAAATACTTCTGTTGAGATTCCTCCATATAAAAAGGCCATATTCTCTACATTGTACATATAAATACACGTCAATAATGTATTCTAGCAATGTCTAAAATTTATTCTAAATATATTCTAATAATAGTAATTGTGTAAGCAAAATAAATGTGGTTTTGTAAAATTCGCTTTATAAAGTGACGCAATTTAAAGTAAGTTATTTACACTAAAAAAACACTGTATTTTTTACAAGTTACGTAACCTATTTTTCGCTACTCGAAAAAAAACATCGTCCATCAAAGTTCAATTTGAATATATTAAAAATTCATAATCACTCACTGAAAGCTAACCACCCCTAAAGCCGCGCTCGAGAAAGCTCAGGCGTGTGTGGAGAAGTGAAAAATACCGCCAAGGGTAAGCGGTTATTTTTCCTTGGCGCTTCGGATTTTCTTTCTTCTGCCTCGCACGTTGACACCTCATTAACTGACGTAGTTGGTCTCATAAAAGACTACTCTTCAGCCTACAGCCAAGATATTATTTTTAAAGGCCATCCACTTATCACTTTCTTTGCACTGCCTTGCAACAAGGGATGAAGAATGTTACCGGTATCGAGTTAAGTGTTCGTGATTATTCCACCCCGCGCTAAATGAGCAATTCAACAAAAAAAAAACGACCACCTAAACAGGTTTCGTACAGTATAAACATATATATTTATAGTGCTTGGTTTATTTACAACTATTTTTACAAAACAAAAATACAAACCAGTGAATTAAAACTGCTTTCATTAAAATCATCAACAGAAGGTAGCCTTTCAGTCACGAAAATAATAACGTCATATAGAAATTCTTAAAGATGCATAATGAAGAAAAGAGTTACTTAGTCACTTCCTGTGGTATTTATTAAAGTTGTATTGTCATATGAAGATCGAATAGATATCAACTTATAAAATCTTTCAATATATGACTCACTTTTTAAAAAGGTTCGCTATCATTGCTCTTGCGCATAGTAACCAAGTTGTCAGTAAATGTCCTTAAGTCACTCCGGGCAATCATTTAAAAACGTTTGATGCTAGGAATGTGAATCTGAGAATCGGCAATATCATTTTCAATTGATATCAGATGACGACGTACATATGAATTTTCAGTAAGATTGCTGAAATATGTAATTATTTAAAATTGTTATATCGCAATAGTATAGATACCGATTGCGCGGTCGAGTGGTCAATGTCGTTGGCTTCGATTACAGAGGCCACGGGTCGTAAAGCAGTGCTAACAATTTCTATAAATTGATTTTCAATTGATTTATGGAATTCTGTCCAAAGCATAGATGTATGACATGTTTTAAAATCTCAACCACTTTCCTAATCTAAAAACCGATTAGCCAACCACTAGTCCTGTCCTAGTTATATCTTTCTATCTCTACCCTTTTTGAAAAAAGAGAGGTTGGGCAACTTAGTAACAGCACATATAATAAAAACACTAATCACTTTTAGGGTGTTTACTCAAGTCATGTTCTACGCTCGCTCAAGTCACGTTCAAGTTATTTGACAATGCTCGCCATGAGCGAAACCAGCCCTGACCTTTTTAAATAAAGTGGAAATAAAGTACAAAGGAACATTGTGATTTTACTAATAGAAACACTAATTTTAAGATGAATTTTTATTGGGAGTCCATTTTCTCCACACCGGGAGCGGAAATGGTAAAAAAAATGAAATAGTAGATAATATACTTAAAATTATTATAATTCATCGCTTAGAATGTATATTAGTTAAGCCGGAAAAAAATCTAACGTTGAATTGAGATGGAATGAAACATTCTCGGTTTGCAATACTGCGCGGAGTTAGAGCAATAATTTGTAAGCTCCAACTGAAAGAATTAATGAGTTCGGTATGCAAATAAAAAAAAAACCATTCGCCCGCTTCCGATCGCAAAAGAAAGATCCCTGAGCAGTCTAGTTAAACATCTTAACGCAATTAGTTTAGTTTTAATTTATTCAACACAATTAGTGCAGGCTAACTGCGACAATTGTTAGAACAGATAAAGAATTTCATTGTGGTTTTGTTATCTGATAAAAAATACAAGACTTTTGTATGCGGAATAAACGCTATACAGAAAGACGCATATTGGACTTCTCACACAAAATCTAAGCAAAATTCAACTCGTCAATTTAATTTAATAGTAAGATTTGAATGAAGAATAAACTTGAAAATGCCAACATTGCACGTTGGTTACTTAACTATTATGTTGTTTGTATATCGACTGTGGAAAGGAAAAAGGACGCAACCCACACATATCAAATTTTACAGGATGCGCAAAAAACGTGTTGATGATTTTGGGTCATATACAAATTATGAATTATACACAACCTTGAAGTGCACGGAGACTTCTCAACTGGTGTTTAATTGACATAATCTAATATTAATTAATTTTTAAAGAAATTGTCTAGGAAAAACTTTTATTTCAGTCTTTTTTCTTGGTCTAAATTTTTTCCAAGGTCATCTTTTTCAAACTTAAATGCTAAATTTAGATACTAATTCGGCATGTTTGATACATTGTGATAATCGAAAAAAAACCTGTTTTGAAAAAACTGTGCGTTACGTCTTTTTTCCTTTCCACAGTCGATATGTATATATCACAGTGAAAGCGTAAAATTTCGTCAATTTATACATTAACAAACCATTTTTGTTGAAACTTGCAACTTAAAATTCACATTTTTTTGATAATTCAACATATGAATTAACAGTTAGGCCTATAAGCTTACTGACGAGCGCTAGAAAGAATTGAAATGATACTGCTTTGCTTGTTTTTTTTCCATCGTATTCGGGGGAGGTTAAGCTATGCTTCAATTTCCCTTTCACCTATAGTAGGGTTATACTATTATATCCCGCATTCTGTCCCGGGTTTGCTGGGGTATCGGCGGGAGTGTGGTCTTCAGGAAATGATGTTGCGGATTAGGTTGGATTAGAAATGAGAATGAAAACAAAACGTTAATTTTTTTGAGGTTATGAGATGTCTGGTGACAGTAAACCGTAAAAACTGCGTGAATACGTGCACACAGCAGTGGTTAGTAGCTGGCAACACTTTAAGTGTACGCGTTTAATTTGTATTATCATGTTGTGTTTTATCATTTTATGTTTGGTCTGGTTACCATTCATTTTATGCACCGTAAAACTTTGAAAGCGCATTAAAATGAGACTGAATTCGTCTGCATAAAATATTCGATTTTTTTTATCATTTTGCTAACATACTTTTAATGAATATGGTATGTGTGTCATTTAAAATACTAGTTCACGCAAATAAATAAATTGATGAAAAAAACGAGTATAAACCCAGTTTTTTTTCCATAAATAGATATAAACCTAGAAATGGATATCCATTAATGAGCGAGCACGTTAAAATTCCATTAATTGATTTTCAATTAATTTTTAATTGAATCCTTGAAAATTAACGTAGCCGATTATCTATTCCCTGCAGATTAAATTCATGGTATTTTATTGCATGTCCAATTGGAATTTAGTTTGGTTTTATTTTAAATCAAAAACAAACGAAGTAAAATCACGTTCAATTGTTTTCCTGCATTTAAACTTTTCTCACAATAATGTTACTTTTAAGATGGTTTTAAAAAACGACGAATAAGTTTCCGCTGTATTTATTTTTCCGTTAAATACATAGTGTTTCAATTTATCGATCTTGAAAACCAACACAAATAAAACAATAAATCATGGCTTAATAGTTTGTAATGTTTAACGTCATTAGTAGTATGATTAAATTTGTTTGCACTGTTTCGATTTTATAATCCCCTATTTGCTTCCCTTAAAAAGGAAAAATCTCAATCTGATTGATTACAACTCATTAGTATCATTATCTGTTTGTTTTATTTCGATTCTACACCCCCCTCCTTGCTCCTCTTAAAAGGAAAAAAACCCAAACCTCCGTTTTGTAATTTTATAGCTTTAAAATGTTAGAATCAATCTTGCTTCATTACTTAAGCAAACTTTGCGATAGTAAGTCTGAAGATGTCTCTGAAAAAGGCGAAACACGTGTCACAGTTAGTAACACAATACGCGGAATAATCAAAGTTAATTTAAATTTTCTATTAAATCATGGCTCATTTTGAATCTCAATTTAAAGGCAGGCTTAAATTGTCATACTTATTTTTAATATTATGTATAAAGTATTATATTCTAAAAAGGGTCACATTTATTTCATAATGATTTCATCAGTGTGCTATCCCTTCGTCAAAAAGATAAAAAATACTGATTTACATTTTGATTATAAAGGGAAAAGATCGTCAGTCAAAAGTTAAATTAACTCTGGGATCGACACAAAAAGTTGTGCGACACTTCATATAAAAACGGGAATAATTTCAAAAAATACCATTGCCGACTGATTTGAAATTAAAATTCATTAACATCATACTAAGATGCGTTATCAGTACATTGGTCAGGATCTATGGCGCAGCGGTTATCGTTGTTGCCTTCCGTGTCGGATCTCACGGGTTCGAGTCCCAGTGCGAACAGTATTTTGTTTACTTTCGATGGCTTCGGCGGTAACTTTGTGGAAGTTCATTTTAATAGAAAATTTAAATTAACTTTGATTATTTCACGTATTGTGTTACTAACTGTGACACGTGTTTCGCCTTTTTCAGAGGCATCTTCAGACTTACTATCGCAAAGTTTGCTTAAGTAATGAAGCAAGATTGATTCTAACATTTAAAAGTTATAAAATTACAAAATGGAGGTTTGGGTTTTTTTCCTTTTAAGAGGAGCAAGGAGGGAGGTGTAGAATCGAAATAAAACAAACAGATAATGATACTAATGAGTTGTAATCAATCAGATTGGGAAAATCGAAACAGTGCAAACAAATTTAATCATACTACTAATGACGTTAAACATTACAAACTATTAAACTAATGAGCTGCAATCAATCAGCTAGGTTTGTGATTACTCAGCATTTTGTTTTGTTATGTTTAAAAATTCCCTCCCACCCTTCCTATCATTCAATAAATGGGCGTAGCGAGAGCGGTTAGTTAACCACTAGTCCTGTCCTAGCCTAATCGTCACTGTGGTCTAGTTGAATGTAGCTTGCTCTACCGACCAGGAAGATCTGGGTTCGATTCCCGGTAAGGTCAGTGTCAAATTTAAATAAATTTAGAAATTTGAGACCTAAGATGTAGGTGTTTCTGATGTCAATTTACTTCGAGTTTATGTCGAGTGACTTGCAATAGATTCTCATCAAGTTTTTTTCGTACGATCTTTCAACATAAAAATATTTGGCGCCAATAATACCAATAGCTGTAATGCCAAATATTTTTTTAAAAACCCTAATAATCTCTTAAGAAAAGAGATGTTGAGTAATTTAGTAACAAGCACACATTTTGCATTCTCCCCTAGTTGTTCAACTACTTTTAATAAATAACTGTCTGTTAGCTATTCGCTCAAAAGCTCGTTTTCTGTGTTAACAATATTTAATGAATGTTATATTTTTCACTTAATGGCATCGCTATTTAATAAAAATACAAATCATTGTCATGCTGGCTTCCACAAATCAAATAGAAGTAGTTTTTGTTGTAAAAAATATATTGCGCAGAGTATCATCCATCAAGAGCTGTCAACGCCGGATGCATCTGACAAATGAATATTTATTACGTTACCGATCATTCTGAATGACATTTCATCTGATAGTGAATAATTCTGAATACTATAATGACAAAAACTGACAATATTGAATTGACCACCCAAATTTCAACGATATTTAACATTATCCCCGCCATCTACGCGCTCTGTTATTTAATGCGTATTATAATATGAGTATCGCAAGATTATACGTAAAGTTCAAACCAGTGGAGGGGAACCTGTGGCCTTAAAACCGCATGACTTGATCAAAATATTGACATTGATAAAGAAATTATACGCAAGCGTTTGGAAAAAGAGCGTTATCAACCCGTTATATGTTCGACAGTCGGGAGAGGGGGGTGTCAACGTTTTTTTTTACTGCTGCTTTATGTTGAATCAGACAAATGAATGTGGCATTTAAAAATGAAAAGGTTCCCCTCCCTTGGTTTCAACGATTGCCACGAGTGTCTAAAGAGCAATATCCTATCATTCGTATAAGATAAATATTGATAACTAAATATTTATTTCACAGGTTGTTCAATGGATTTTGATATCCATTTGAGAAGTATCTTAAGGAAATCTTTCGTTAGGGTATTTAAGATTTAACTAAAACTCTATTCAAATTATTATCTTACAAGTTTTAAATAAACTAACTATGGTTTTTGTGCAAATGCTTCTCAAAGACACAAAACACGTCTTACAATTTCTTACGCCGCATCTAGAATAACTAAGTATTGAAAAATATATTGAAAATGATCTTCTACAAAATTACCATCGAATATATCGAAAATGTCACAATACCCGGGTCCGTGGCGCAGCGGTCAGCGTTGTTGGTTTCCGTGACGTATTTCGCGGGCTTGAGTCCCAGTACGAACAACATTTATTCAATAGACTTATCGATTTATGTTCGAAAGCATGAGTGGTTATGATGTCTAACAATTCTCTCCCACCCTCCCAATCACTAAAATAACAGGGAATAGCTCGAGTGATTAGTTAACCTATCCCTACAATACTATTTAGTAAAAAAGAGACTGAGAAACTAAGTCACATATAGTTGTAATAGAAAATTAATAATAAGCCATATGCTCTACATTTGGGGCGGACATAAATCCAAAACGCGATACTTTAACACTTCGCTTACGGTGCTAAAAATAGTTCCGATATGTTGCTGACTCTTAAAGAACTAAGTAAAAAACATATTTTTAAAAAATATACGTCCTGGATTATTAATTTCCATCAAAGGGCGGTAAGTGTTAAAACATGTTTTTTTTACTTGGTTTTTAAGGGCCAGAAACATATTGGAAGTATTTTTAGCACCGTATGTGAAGTGTTAATAATATTAAAGAAATTGTAATTACAGATTGTATATAATTTTATGAGCCGAAATCAGTTCACTTTTTGTAAGTCACAGCAAATATTAAATCAATGAAATTGGTCCATTACTGAAGGTTCTTCCCGCGCCCATATATTAATCACAACAATTTTGTACAGCTTCGATTTTATTATTCAGTACAAAGAAAAAACGGTAAACGCGAGAAAACGTGAGGTGATTTATTTTGATCTCCGTCAAATTTCGTTTCGAGCTTATGGATTGTGAGGTGATTGATTTGTGGGTTTGGGTTATCAAAAAACCCTCGGTACATTGACAAGGTGGTTTATTATACAGATCAAAAGGTTTACATACATTTTAATACGTAAATATTATATCATTTCAAACGAAAATTCCTAACGAGTTAATTGAGAAAATTTGAACCGCTTCAGATATATTTTTTTAACAAAACTTCAAATAGGCGTTTGTTATTATGAATCTGTGTGAATAATATTTTTAAGACATAGATAAATACTGTTTATTTTTAGTGAAATATATGAAAAAAATTATACATCTTAATAACAAGCGAATTTCTTTGAGCAGCGTTTTTTTCAATCCATGTCCTCAATCTCCCAGTGTAGATAATATGTATGCTTACTGTAGGTTTCTCAACATAAGTTTTTCTACGAGAACTTCTTTTTTTTTAATTATGTAAAGTTTGATTGGGCTATGACAGGAATAGTGGTTAGCTAATCGTTCTCATTACGCCGTCATTTTGGGATAATAATAGTGGGAAGGAATTTTTAGACGCCGCAAACACCTATGATTTCGAAAAGAAATCAATAAATATGTTGATAAATGCTGTTCGTATTGGGATTTGAGCCCGTGGGATATGTCACCGAAGTCAACGACGCTGATCACATCGCCACGGACCCAACGTTGATTACTATGCATAATATATAAAAACAAGTGTTGTTTTACAATATATTGTGACGTATTTTTTGACTGATAACTTTAAAAGAATTGATTTTATAAGCAAGAAGCTTAATTACGCTACATCTTACCTGGGCGAAGTCACTGCGAGCGTGATTGTAACATCGCTTAAAGCGAATCAACATATCAAACAAACTGATCGCCGCCTGCCTTTTGTCACGTGGACACTCTATAGCGGCGGAGACCATTTGATATTTTCGTGTCGCAACGAGTCGGTTTGCATTCGCTTTGATTTCGTCCACGTAAGACGTAAGACGTGCATACTTGGTGGAAAGGCAATATCTTTTTAAAAAAAGATACTCATTTTTACTAATTGAATTAATTTTAATCTAATCCGTCATGAGCAAAACTGGTACTAATCACATTAATAAAAGTGGAATTAGTAAAAATGCGTATTTTTTTTAATACAAGAATCTTATTTAAGAAGAGTGATACACATATATAATACTAAACAAAAGTAAGTATTTATAAAGTAAAATATTCGAAGCTACAAAGAATCACGTAGCGCCAACGATGGCTATTAAGAAATTATTTCGTATCAAAAAAGAGGTAAAACATTTTAATTCTACAATAACGATACCGAAAAAAATATAATCAAGAAGTTGGCAGCCACAAAAGAAGTAAGGCGTAAGAAATCTTCATTAAAAATGCAATTTTGAATAAAAAGTTCGAAGCTTCTACATCTGTTCTTTGAGTTTTTTCTTTATTTCACACCGAGTTCCGAGATCGTTTTTCCGCTTCACGAAAAACGGATATGTTTTTTTTATCTCTTTACTTATTGTAAGCTGGCAACAGTCCAACGGTAGTTGCGAATTCGTGGTTGTCTTAACAATATTGTAATGGTCTTTATTTTTATTCTACGGTACATTACTGTGAATTAATGCAATACTAAACTGGTATTAACATTTGGTACGCAGCAATCATCTCAAAATTAAAATGTGTTCATTATTTTATCTCCAAGATTTTAATAAATTAAAAATAACAAAGTAGTATACACCCATCCCTCGCTTAAGACGGAAGATCACCGTGTTTAACGAAACCGTGT
Source organism: Himalopsyche tibetana (assembly GCA_030503985.1). Lineage (NCBI taxonomy): Eukaryota > Metazoa > Arthropoda > Insecta > Trichoptera > Rhyacophilidae > Himalopsyche > Himalopsyche tibetana. Next base: position 20,451,524 of record JAPJYX010000013.1, read on the forward strand.
AAAGCGATACTATCAAATATATGGAAAAGATAAGTTGTTGTTTTAGAAATATTAATAAAATAAATACATTTGACTTTTGAAAATTTATTGAAACATATTATGAAACATAAAAAAATATTATTCGATCTCACTATCACTAGAAATTATTACAGTGGTGTTTTTCTTCTTTCTGGCTGAATGTCATCATCAGTGCCTTCATTTATATTTCCATCATTTTTCGTTGGAAGTATTAAAAAAAATCTGTAATCTATGATTGTTTATTTGCTTAGATATTCGTGTATGTTTTTTCATATCTTGCAATGCATTGTTTCATTTCTCGTTGACACTAAGAGTCTCAAGACACTACAATGCAAGATTTAATTTTAAAAATCTCCAAAATTAAAACCGTGTTAAGCCTAAAACGTGTTAAGCGAGAGATGGGTGTATTTAGTTTTACAATTTGTTTAAATTAGTTAAAAGCTCATTTTCTCATTTTCACACCTATGTATATACACTAGTCACTTTAATGTTGTTCGCTGTCAAAAAGCATAATATTAAGAAAAACTCAATATTGCTTTGTACTTATTTTCACATTTATTTACCACGATCAGGACCGGTTGCTCATGGCGAGCATTGTTGACTGATGAGAAATATAATTTAACAGTGCTATTTATACAAAAAAAATAAAAATGAATCGGTGTAATAAACAATTGCCATTAAAAAGAATTTACAAATTGTGACTCTAAAATAACACAAATTAACATGTTAGATGTGTTAAATTCTGCATAAAAATAAAATGAACTTTATATATTTTTTAAATAACTAATTTATGAATAAGTCTGGTTTCAAAATGATACCAATTTGTAATATCGTTCATTACTCCAGATAAGTGACGACCAACTAGATATAATTATTGTTTGATTCTCACCAGACTTGCCAACGATGAAGTTTACGTAATATGTATCGTATTAACGTTATATTATAATGTTCTGGGAACTGCATGCTTCAAGTTTATGGTGACTGACTTAGCAAAGCTTTAAACATATATACTTCAACGTTCAGAGAACATTCGATAACAACCATTAATATTAAGCGCATATTCAAAGCTTAATTGATTGGAAACTGGGAGTTGTGACTATGTCAGGAAGATGCTTGTGTTACATGTTAAATAATTGAATATATAACGCAATTCACAGTCCTGTTTTTTATATCAATTATAGCAACGAAATAGTTTCAATGAATTTGAGTTGCATCAACTTTTAAATTATGAATACAATAAATAAAAAGGAGGTTAAAAACAGTTATAGATAAAAACAATTTTGTCTAGATACCAGACCATATTTTCCACACTGGGATGACACATGGATTTAAATATTAATAATAACTAAAATAAATATGCCGCACTGGCTGAAGAAGTTGTCATATTTAGGTAAATTTATTTCAATGTTTATAGTTTGTTACGAGCTTAGTTTTTCCCACATCTAACACGTCAACAGTAAACTTAAGCAAAAAATCTTGACATACAAAATATATTTTAAGTGACCGACGAGTTAATTTTTTTTTACTGGTGCAAATCATGTTTATTCTATAGTAAACAGTAGTAAAAAAAACCCATTCATTTTTAAATGAATACAATGAGAAAGAACCTTGATCATTGTATTATATTATGTGAGGTTATTTTAAATAAAAATATAGAAGGAAATTCCCACATTTAGCTGCATCTGCGAATTAACAAGTGAAAGGGATAATATGCTATTCTGAACAATGAAATACATAATTAAGTCCATTTTATACTTTGTGTTAGACGAAACAAGGCTTGCTCTATTTTTTTATAGCGCTGTTTGTATGTTTTACAGTGTCCGCTCCCAATTTGGAGCATATCGATGACTTAAAGTAAAATATGGAGTAGTAGAGTAAAATTTAAATGGTAGCAAATCACTTTTAAATCGCAAGATAAAGCTATTTGTTTGTATCACAGCGGCAGAAAAAATATTGTATTTGTTGTAAATAGAATATTTTCGCATTGGAAAATATGTATAATATATTGAAATATGTATATAATAGAAAATTTAAATTAACTTTCATTATTCCACGTATTGTGTTACTAACTGTGACACGTGTTTCGCCTCTTTCAGAGGCATCTTCAGACTTACTAAAATCCCAATCTGATTGATTGCAACTCATTAGTATCATTATTTGTTTGCTTTATTTCGATTCTACACCCCCCTCTTTGCTCCTCTTAAAAGGAAAAAAAACCCAAAAACTCCATTTTGTAATTTCATAATTTTAAAATGTTAGAATCAATCTTGCTTCATTACTAAGGCAAACTTTGCGATAGTAAGTCTGAAGATGCCTCTGAAAGAGGCGAAATACGTGTCACAGTTAGTAACACAATACGTGGAATAATCAAAGTTAATTTAAATTTTCTATTAAAATGAACTTCCACAAAGTTATCGCCGAAACCATCGAAAGTATGTATATAATCTTTGAAAAAGTAGGATTGGTGATGCAATATTTTAACACATGCGAACAAAGATTATTTTTGGTTCATTTTAGTATTTTTCGGCCGATATCAGAGATACACTATTTTTACTCTAAATCATCGACTCGTAATGGAGTTTATATGAACAGAAGTTTTTCTACAAAAACTGTTTGTTAGTCAGTTGCTCAACCTCTTTCTATTTAGTGTTTTTTTTTCATATATATCAAATTTATGGAGCTTTAAGTACCAGGACGCGCTAGCGTCAAGGATACTTTCTTTCTAGTCTCCTTCATCGATAAAGCTTTTAAAAAATTATAAATTGTATCCCATTACCATCGTTTGCAGACGGAAAGGCGTGATCACTACAGAGATAAGAATTTCACGGGAACTTCATACAGTGAAATACAGGGCTAGGATAGAACTAGTAGTTAGTTAATCGCTTTCGCTTTGCCCCGTTATATTATGATTAGAAGATGAAAAGGAATACCTTTGAACAGAATTCAATAAATACATTGAAAAATGCTGTTCTTACTGAGACTTGTACCTGTGAGATTTGTCACGGAAGCCAACGACGTTGACCACTGTATTACGGATTCAAGAGTACACATTCTATTTGGCTGTAGAATATATCGTCGTCTGAAAGCTCTACTCAGACACCTAAAAAGTCTATTTCTGAGATGCTATGCAATGTTGTGCTATATTTTATGAAATGCAAATTTGGTTTATCTAAAATAAAAAGAGATTCTATTTAATAAAGATATTCCACCACAGCACTAACATTACTGACTGAAAGATTTTTTTCTTTCAATTCCTGTGACGCCATCAATGGCCTTAAACTTTTGTCAACTCAATTAAGTAGCTTAACAATTTTAAATGACCAGGTAAATCTTCCAAATTCCCCACTTTTGTATCCTGTATGTAAGTAAACATAATTAAATTTAATAAAATAATTATAAATTTTCCAGCAAACAAAATAAATATAATTATTAAAAATTATTTACCATTCAAATCTGTAGGCATTCCTATCTTATAACGTTTGAACGATAATCACATTAATTTTTAAAAAAAACAACAAAGACTATTTGCTAGGTAAATATTTCCCCAAGCTAATTGAGTAAAGTTAATTCATTTCGCCATCAATAGATTTAAACTAAGTGATACATTTATTTATTGAACGTCGTATTCGTGTACTTGAACGCCTGAAGATGCCGAAAGGCGAGACCCAGGTCGTTAGTGAAAAAACTTGTGTGAATGTACAACGCTTTGGTTCGAAGCAGGCTTGAGAGTGGGTCAATTGTTTGGGCCCCAAGATGCTCGAAATATACCCTTATGGTGGAGAGGATTCAGAAGAAATTTTTGAGACTTCTCTATATGAGGGTGTATGGATATTACCCATGGCTTTATCCAACTGACTTTCTCTTAGGCATGCTTAACTTTAATAGCTTGAACGTTCGAAGAGAAATATATTTGGCCATATATTTCTTTCGACTTATACGAGGCCAAAATGAGAATTCCACCATTCTTGAGAATGTGAATCTAAATGTTCCTGATTATTTTTTGAGAAATCGTGGACATGAATTGTTTGTTCTCCCAAAGTGTAGAACCAGCCTGCCAATGGGGATGCCACTGGGGAGAGCTTTAACGGTGTTCAATAATATTGCTTCGGATGTAGACATATTCCACGTAGACGTGGGTGAGTTCCGACGAATACTATTTTTTATGTATTAAAGTAGAGTTCGTCGGATCTTACTCAGTTGACTTCCTTGCCACTTTTTTTTTACTGCTTTTAATATTAAATTATACTATTTTTTTTCTCCATTGTAAAAGTTTTAAATTTATAATTTGTCAACCTTGTACAATGTTAATTGAATAAATAAATAAATAAATAAAATAATGTGAACGATTAAAATTTAAAAGAATAATATCACGAATGGAATGTAAATGATAGATAATAAATTCAAATATATGTGCCACAGAGAAGTGTTTGTATGTCCGAACATCAGTCAAACATGCAACGCAAATGGAGTCACAAATCAAAGGGTCACATATAATAACAATGCTCAATAAACGACATCATATCACAATGACCCTCTTTCCTATCTCTCAGCTTGGACATTTCGTTCCCGTTAGGAGAGCGGCTATTTATTTTCCATTAAAAATCTGACAAGGTCTTAGCTTCAAAATCTACCTAAAAAGCAGTTTTTTGCACTTTGCCACCAATTTGGTTTTTATAGTTGAGGAGCAAACATTCAAAAAGTGTTTTGTCACACAAATACAAAGCTTGGAAAATGATGATTTAAGTGTTGCAAAAGTGACGGTTTGTATGAATGTGTCAACTTTATGATTTCATTTTAATATGAAAAAAAACCTTTTTGAACACTAATTTTGATTTCCATTCATAGGTTTTATTATGGGTTATCAGAATTGATATAAAACGCCATTTTTCAAAATTTGTGACAAAACACTTTTTGAATGTTTGCTCCTCAGTTAGGTAGGTTTTGAAACTAAAATAATCATTAGTATACTACATTTACACTCAACTCTTTTTTACACGATTTAAAAATAACATTGTCCACTAAAAAAACTATATTTATACGAATTATCAGTTCTAACACGATTCCCAGAAACAAAAAAAAAATGGAAATGGATAACAGATTTCCCAATAACTATACAAGAGAGTAATAAAAACAACAAAATGCTTCATTAATTCCTAACACATAAGAAGAAAAATTTATAGTGATAAACGTTATGTATGTCTATTCTCTCTTAAAAGCCCCCGTATATAATCAAGTAGCGATGACCTGTATAGTTTTTTCTTAATTGCAATAAGTACTCTGAATAAAGTTTAGTGTAATTTACTTGTGTGTTTTATTCTTGTCTTTTCACATGATTTTCCATACCACAAAGTTGTTATAGTTTAATTTAAGTAGCCAATCTTCAATTTTTCTATGAATTAGACACTGTTCAACACAGTTTTTTGTGGAACGTATCTATTGCTTGAAAAAGAGTTTGTTTACAAAATATCGTAACATTGAAGTTCTGTATGTGATGTGTAATAAATATAATAAATTTTGGAATGTGCCTGTCAATTTTTCAGTCTTCTGTGGAATGCTATTAAAACAATATAAAAAAATATTTAATAAAAAAAGCATTTTCTTGTACAAGTTCCATATTATTTATTAATTAACTTTTCCGGTTCTAAGCTCAAGAAATGCGACCACAATACTAACATTTTCTTAAATATCTATTTTAATATGGGTTATACAATGTTTATAATTAAGGTATTCTTATATCATAGTTTTTTGGACCTTTTGTATTTTATATAAATACGTGATAACGCGATAACGCTATCAGGCGATAAGCGCCTGCGATAACGATCGTTCGTAAGATAGCTGAGAACGCTCGTCAGTTGTAAATTCATATGTGTGCTGGGATGACGTCTTTTTTACGCGCTACTTTAAATATGATTATTTATAAAAAAAAACCACGGATTCTTTATAAAGATGTATTTTTCTAGTCTCCGAGCCGCGAGAGTTAAATATGATGAACGGTTTTGCTCGTCGTGAGAATTACAAGGTGGTAATGCTAATCTTCAGTCGATAATGCAAGCAAGGATGGAAACCGGTACTGATATTTTATAACTAATGTATAATAGTTCAAAAAGTTTTTTTTTCACACATAATGTCTTATTAAATTTACAGAGAATACCTTAAAATAAATATAATAATTAGTAATATAATTATATGAATTGGTTGAAGGTTATTTTGGCTTAATAATTAGGCGATATTACCTGAAGCGCAAATATAACACATATTTGCTTTAACGATCAATTGATCATAACGTGTATGTTAATTTTCCTAGAACAACTCCAAGAGAAATTGTTATATTGAATAATTTATTATTAAAGAAAAGCTAGACAAGTAACAAAAGTCAGTAAGTTGTCTATCTCTTCTAAACTGATGTGGGCTAAATTAAGTATCAACATATGTAGATATAACAATCAATTCACATCACTAATCTAGAACTAAATACAAAGATTTTCTTTGCATTATTATTATGTGTTACCAAGTAAATATTCCAATTCCATGAATAAATACGAAATAGTTTCTTTCCTTGAACCAAAATTACGAATATTCCAATAAGGCAACATTACGTGAATGTTTTCGTCACAGTTAACATTACTAATAAGTTTTAATTGATAGTTGTTTAGAAATGAAAGAAAACAAAGAATTATATTTAGAGTGGTAATATTTTTTTTTATATTTAAACAACAATAAGAGAAATATTAAAAAAATAAACGTAGATAATGTATTGGTAGTTGGTACGACATTGATCGTTACGTTGTATGTCAAAGAATACAATAGACTTTTACTGAGACCGTACTATAGAATAAAAGGAGCCCATAAAAAATTGTATTTTGTAAATTGTAAGAAACCGATACATCGAAAATTTCCTCATTTACATACATATGTATAAATGACTCACTTGGTTCTGTTTTTATTTTGTTCATCTACACGTGTTATATTATATTTTACGTCAAATGAAATCAATAATCAAAATGCTGCCGACAAATATTTTTCCAATACATATTATATTTTATAGTATTATTAACGAAACAGTTAATATTTACATTTTTTTAAATATTATCAACAATAAAAAAATCTGATTTAAAAGTGACCGTTGACGGCTACAATATTGCACTTATGTTTTTATATTTCTTTAATTTTATGCAATTAAGTAATAGGGAGGCCTGATTATTACTGAATAATGAATAATTATCTAAAACCGGGATTTCTGGCTGTCTCGAAAGGTGAAGCCGAGACAAAGGGGTCAAAAACTGGGACGAAACCAGAATACCGGGACGCCTGGCAGCCCTATTCAGCACTGACGATTTCTGACACATCGCCAGGAAAGATGAGGATGTTTCAATTATCTCGGTGAATGGAACTACTTTGAATAATCTAATATAGGCTAGTATGTGGCTTGCTCGATGAAGAGTGAAACGTTAAACTCTTAATCGACTCTACAAACGTACATATATATTCTATTATGACTGTTCAAGAAGAAATTATTGTCAAACTTAATAAAAACATTTTATTGATTCATTTAATATATTATTAAGATATGAATTTATAATAAATCCTTATTTCAAAAAACAATTCTGTCGAAAATTGAACATTAAAGTAATACTTTTACATGGCACTGTAATTGGCGGCGTAATAATTAAAATTATTGAGATAAATATAGAACTACTTCGCAAAACTAAATATAAAAGAAATACGGAAGTAATTAGGAAAAATAACAAAGCATTAACTTACAAAAGAGTTGTATATAACTCTGACGATTGAGTGATTTTAAAATAGTATCTTAAAATTACGAACTAAATACTCTGCCGTACCTATTTAAATTAATCAAAATATATTATTAATATTATAATAGATAAAAATATATAACGAGTCACGCCCCAGTTTGTTTTTATATTTAATTAATAATTAATGATTGAAAAAACAAAAATAAATAGTTAAAACATAAATTTAATTAAACAGTTTTCTTTATAATGATGTGTTTAATATAATGTCACTTCCATTTTTTAAACTAATCCAAAGTATTGTTTTAATTGAATAAAGATGACTTTATTTTATTTTCATACAAAACAAACAATTAAGGAATTGAATTGAGGACTTATTGAGTTAAACAAAGATACATATGTTGTGTTATAGAACCAGTAAAACTCATAAAACAGGTAACAAACGACAATGTGACAGCCTTTCAGTTAAGCCCGGTCGAACACTGCATCAGAAGTTTAATCTCGCAGGGAGGCTATGCATCAGGAAACAATGTAGGTTCAGCACTTCGGAAAGCTCCTGTCTTGAAACTAACGCTACTTTGAAGTAAGACTTATTGAATTTTTCAGCGTTAAAGTATTAAATCAGTCGAAATTGACAGGCATATAAAGTTTTACCCGTCGAAAGTATATATTAAATTTGAATCGATCAAATTTTGTACATTCACACATATTTTGTCACTAACGACCCGGGTTTTGCCTTTCGGCATCTTCTTGCGTTCAAGTGCACGGGTGAACTTGAACTGACGATTAGTAAATGAATGTTTCGTGCTTATATTAGAAATAAATGTATCAATGAGTTTAAAGCCTTTGCTGGCGAAAAAAATTAGCCCATGGGAATGAATGCCCACAGATTTCAATGGTGAGTAGTTTAAAGAATTATATTTATTTTTGTTTGTCGGAAAAGGTTTTATGATTATATTTATATAGGTTACAAAAGCGGCGAGCCAGGCATGTGCAGCTGATCGTTTAAAATCGAAAGACTGTTCAATTGCGCTCTGTTTATTTCTAAAATTTCTTGGAAAAAGAGCTTACGAGCGTCCGTATTTGGGTGCAACATTTTTATCCCTTGTTCCTGATTGAACATATATTGAAGTATATATTGTTGATATTGTCCTCTTCTTATGTGCTCTCACAGTATATATTAACAATTTTTTCCATTTAGAACTTCTTTTAACCTTTTTTGTTTTTTTAAAATACTTAAGGCAATAGGATAGGGATAATTCAGGACTTGTTGTTAGGTAATGGCTCCCGCTTAAGCATTGTAATAATGTTATTACTGAAACGGGAATTCCAGCATTCATGGTGATTTTTAAATACTGAAATACCTGTTTTGAAAATGCAAACATAACGCTATTAAGGTATTAAAAATAAACCAAATTCTAATGTTGAATGTATAAAAACGAGGTTTCCGAATTGATGATTATTTCAATGATGTATTATAATTTTAAGAAACCGTTACATTGGAACCTCGATTCTACGTTTTTCAAGGGACCGTAATAAATAAACGAATAATGCGGGAAACCGATAATGCAGGAAATCTTCAAATAATACCAAATACATGTTTAATTTTTCAAAAACTTATTTATTTATTCAACTTTTTTTATTAAAGAATAAATCAATATATTTTTAATTTTTTTTAAACCATGTCCGCTCCCAATGTGGAGCATATAGACTCCTAATGGAGTTTATCTCAACAGAAGTGTTTCTAGGAGAACTGCTTGTTACTCAGTTGCTCAACCTCTCTTTTTCCAAAGAGAGTAAGGATAGGAGGATAGGGCTAGGATAGGATTAGTGGTAAGTTAATCGCTCTCGATACGCCCCGTTCATAGGACAGGATGGGTGAGAGGGGGGGAATTCAAGACATCACATACATCCATGCCTTTGAACAGAAGTTCATAAATCGATTGAAAAATCAAGCCAACAACGTTGACCACTCGACCACACAGGCGACAATTTTTTTAAATTACTTCATACAAACTAAAACAGTTTGGCTTTAAAATTTTAACAAACACTTCAAAATCACGTAAACGATTTTTTGCTCTGCCGACTCGTTTTTCTTCTGAATTGTTTTCAGTTTCTCACCTAGAGTTCTAGTTTTCTTCATTAAGGTATTTTAGTTTTGACTTTTGAGTTAGAAAAATTCGCTCAACCAGATGCGATGTAAGACTGTTTATGAGCGAAAACAAATATTCTACAAAAACGGTCAATTGGGATAATAATTGGAACCAGACGATTATATTTAGATAAAAGATCAAGGAAATCGGTCAATCGGAGAATGATTAACGTGGAATTATTAAACATTGTTATTACGGGGTCTTAGTCAAGTCAAAAATAATTTTACTCAAATGATTAACACTATAATCGTTGGGTTATAAAAACATTATCCAGCTGTCACAATATTTTTTTAATAATAAACAAGTTTTATCATACTTTGTGGTATTAAATTTTATCAGTGTCAAGTAGGTAGACCTACTATGTTTTATGTGGATCAGTAAACATTGAGATCAAGTTATTCTTTTCATAACAATAAAACCAGTGATTAAATGAAATCGAGTGAAAGGTAATAGCCCAAACACGACTAGTTCTAAATTGACCTTTTGTGGCCTAAATTTATTCGTGACAATAGAAGTAAATAAACTTGAAAACAAACTGCATCACGAGGTCGCTATTAAAAAGGTAAACAAGTATCTCCCTACCCAAGTAAACCTCACAAAACTGTCACTATTAAAATGTGCCTTATTCAAGACATAAATTAATCAAACTCTAATAACCCATTCAATATTGCGTTAAAATTTTTCTAAATGAGTATTATTGGAAAAGAGTTTATATTTCATGAAAATTGTATCGATCGACTCGTAATCGATTTTCGTGTTTATTACTTAAAACTTAACTTTAATGATATTGCTAAACTTTATAATTCAGTGATTGTGTTTGTAAATAATACCATTCATATAAATACCGACACGTTTATGGTGTTTATGTATATAACGTGTCTTTACTAGGGTTTCCAATTCCAGGATCTCGTTGAATTTTGTGGTCTCGTGGAATTTTGGTATTGAGATTAAAAAACTGTTCAATCCGTCAGCGAACTAAGCACATTTTAAAATTTAAAAAAACCGTAAATTTTCAGGTTTTTAAAATCGGTCATCGAGCAAAAACTTTTTGTAATCCTCCAGCGAGCTTAAAAACGTGCTTCACCTTATTTTGTGAATTATTTTTAAATCTCTCAATTTTTGACTTTTTTCTAGTGATCGGTCTCAGGATCTCAAAAAACCACATCCCAGATTTATGGCGAATGATCAATCCCGAAATTCTCCAAGATTGGATGCCTTAGTCTTAACCAAATTATTTAAAAATTTCGACTCCACCAGAGTAATCACAAAAAAGTAATTGATTTGTTTACAACAATAGTCTTGTATCGTATTTTAAAATTGATTAAAATTCAGATACCGTCAAGGTAAAGCCGAGTAAGAAACTCGACGAAACACGCAGTGTGACTGTATCTCAAATATAAATGTTATTTTGACAAATCCAATCTTGAAATTTGACCTGCTTGCAGATTGAACCCGAAACCTACTTATTGATAAGCGGGTTTCTTATGCTGCATCAGCCAGCGAGGCGGAAACAGGGATCTGTCTAGAGTTTCGGGATTAGGTAAAGATAAGACGTACATAAAACCCGATCCCAGCTATGTGACAGTAGGCCGATCATTTTTGATGATACTTAATGTACGGAATATGTAGTTTAGTTTAGCTTTCAAAAAATTCTATTATAAATGTATTGACATATCATTTAAAAGACTTTTTACCGATTAATGTATCATCCATTGTATATCTTTGTATAGTAATGTATAGTGAAAAGGTGAAATTAAAACTAATTTTATGTTATTTCTATTGTAGAACGAAAGCTGTTAATTTGTATGTAAGGAAAATACTAATGCAAGAGCCCAGCGTATTTTATTTTTTAATCAATTATCCTAACACAGATCAAGCAAAAGAAAACGTCTAGGTATTTCACATATTAATGGAAAACGGTTGTTTGTTACAAAATGAGAGTTTCATCTCTTTTGACGTGCTTTTGTGAGCTTGCATTCCAGACAAAAACAAACTCGGAACACTAAACTTGTCTATACCCGTTTCAAAAGTGGATTTTCCAATAGATTTCGCGAAACCCACGTCTATCATTTTGTCTATCAAGTTGCCAACGGTTAAAATATTACTCTACATTTAATGATGTCAGTACGAAAAAGTTATTTTACTATCTTATATAACGTAAAATGTTTTATAAAATCATAATTTCCGTCTATTTAACTACCCAATTCCCATTGCTGTTTGTTTGGAATATTTTACTTAAGTTTTGTTGTTAAATAGCGTCGCAATCCTAACTTATCTACAAATAGAAAATATGTTAAATCATTTGCGCAATTTGAAATTCCGTAAATAATTAAGGTTACTTTTCTTCTACAACTATTAATAAAGTTTTATTTGATATTTAATAGTTTTTTTGGAAATCCGTTAAAAGTTACTGCTTAAGGACACCACTGTGTCCACTGGACACACAATCCAAATATCAGCGAACCCAACCAATTTTTAAATCCCGTAATCCCGGAATTTTGGGATTTACTATAACACTAAATCCCTAAATATAGCTAAAAAACAGCACTGGACAGACGTAAATTTTTCAATGGATGGAGTTAAAAAAAGGTTTCTGACTTTTGAATAATTGTGGAATCTGTCAATTTATAACTTCAAGGTGACGACAAATCTGTAATCTATTAATTGACCACTTCTTTCGACAGTGATCTAAAGCAGTTGTGGCATAATAGTATTAAATTTGAATCGTTCAAATGATTCACACAAGTTTTGTTACTAACATCCCGGGTTTCGTCTTTTTACATCTTTAAGGATTCAATTGCATGACTAAACTTGAACTGACGTTTAGTAAATAAATGTATCACTACGTTTTACAGCTATTGATGGTGAAATGGATTAATTTTACTAATTACTTGTTTTTTGTGACGAACAAGTAGCTTGGGGAAATATTAACCTAGCAAATAGTCTTTGTATGTTTTTTAAGTTAATGTGATTATCGTAAAAATGTTATGACATGGGAATGCCTGCAGATTTGAATGGTAAATAATTTCAAAAATTACATTTATTTTGTTTCTTGGAAAATTTATAATTTATGTTTACTGACATATAGGATACAAAAGTGGGGAATTTGGCAGATTAACCTGCTCATTTAAAATTGATAATATACTTAACGGAGCCCATTATAGTGTGGTAAATGATCAATCCCGGTATTAAAAATTTATGAATTCCAAATTCCTTGATCACAAAAAGCGTTCGGGATTGGATGCCCTACCACCAAAGTAAGCACTATACAGTGTTAGACTCTTAAAAAAAAGAATTGCAAGGAATGTCTTTATTAACTAAAACGCCTTCAAAGGTCTAGTTAGTTTTTTTGAATAACATACTTAAACGTTTGTAAAGAAAAACAATTTTTATCATTAAAAGATGTTGCTTTCATTTAATATTATACTATTATATTGAAGCATTTCCAGTGCCATTGAGTAAACTAATTTATATATAAAATTGAAAAACTTCTTCCAACAATATTTGCAAGCTTCCATATGTTAGGGTTTATTTTTCGATATCTGGTATCCATTATTCATATAGATAATATGCAAATTAATTTCAATAATTTGGGCCGCACATTTGATTATACAAACAAATCGTATTTCTTGTGAAAATATCTAAACGACCTCTGTAAGATCGACATATCATTTTCACACGATATATTCGGTTATATTGAATCGGAGCTTTTGCGAAACTTACAAAAGGTTCGATCGGGCTTATTTTTGTAAGTTTTTATTTTGAATTTATTATTCAAGGTAGGGAAGGGACTATACAGTATTATTGTTGCCAAATAAGTCCACAGTCAACTTTTATAAGGAAAGGATAATGGGCATGAATAAAAAACCTTCCAAGTTTGTTATAACTTTTTTTAAATAAAAAAAAGACTTATTTGATTATGCAAACTGAATTATTTATTATGCTATATTTGATTGAAACGTATCCTTAATTCGAACAACTTTTATTTCCTATACGTATTTGAGAACAACGAAACTATGAAGGAAGACTTTGAAATTATTACTACAATAACTATTAAGTTAAGTTTGTTTTAAATATAAACTAAATTTCGGGTATTTCTGTTAAATTATTAAAACTTTTACAATATGACGTATGTATGCTTATGCATTAGAAAAAGTGTTAAATCTCGTTAATATCCCTTTTTCAATAACTTATTCACAATTATTCCTATTGAGCAAATGTAATTAATATCCGTGAGGAAAAAAATATTATGCACAGCGTAAGTTTGTCTGAAATATTTTTCTAAAATTATTTGCGATGTCTAAAAATTCCCTCCCAACCCTTTTTGATCCTTTAATAATTGGGTGTAGCGAGAGCAATTAGCTAACCACTAGTCCTGTCTTAGCCTTATCCTTCTATCCCTACTACTCTCTTTGAATAAGAGAGGTTGAGCGACTGAGTAACAAACAGTTATCGTAGAAAAATCTGTAGAGCGGTCATGGATAAAGAATTTTTTTAACTACCAAAACTTTTTGGAGACTGAAGCGGTTTTGAGTTTCCTGTCTATTTTTATTTCTATGATGCGCAGATACACTGTCTCCTGTATATATGTTTTATATCTTTTCTTCATGTATTCTAAGTAATAACTGTATCACTAAAGATTATGTCAGCTTAAGGATTTGAATGAGGGATAAAAAAGCATATCCCTAACGAATACTGCTTATGGTTGTTTAACTCTTTTTGGGTTTGCAATATGACATTGGAGATATCAGTTTAGGCTTTCGAGTGAGTGAGTCGAATGCGGCCGCAAAACATTTAATCAAAAAGTTATGCACAGGATCTGGTTACTTTCTTTAAGATAATTAACTGAAATATAAATATTTGACAGTTCATGATACTCATTTTACCATGAGAGGAATACCTGATATAGAAATGGTTCAAAATAGTAGTTTCTGCTTTTTGAAAACGTATCTGGCATATTTTTTTGTATAAATATGGAGATATAGTGATGTATAGAGCGCACACGCACTGATAAACAATCCAGCTTCTAAGAATAGCGTAGAATATATTTGAAAAAAAAGTAATACATTATTTAGAGTTATGTATATTTCGCAATAATATGAAATATCACAGAATATATGCGCAAAGGACGTCTATGAGAAAGTACACCATCTATATTCTATCTCGTCTGAAATATTGAAGCATAAATTTAGTCTTCCCAAACATTAAAGGTTGCCAACCGGAAACCGACAATAAATAACCGCTAGAATCGGCTACATTATTATGCGAGAGCTTAAAAGAAGCAAAGTATTGGAGATTTATATGCAGTTCAAATACCGGGTGCAGTAGTAATAATCTGAAAGTATGATCGAGATTCCCCTTCCAGGGAATGAATAATAAATCTCATCTGATAGAGAATATATTCTCGGTATACTGTAATTAATGCATTGTTCTCTACGATAATGTAACGCTTTTTGTCAAATTTAGCGATTAAAAACATCTCGATTAATGCATCGGAAGACAATATCAAATTTACAACTTTTCAATATAATTATTATGTTTCAATAGTTTTTCTCAGTGCTTTGTTTTTGAAAAAAAATATGCCGGAAATCAATTCTTGTCAAGTTTTTTTTTCTAATTCATGACCATGGATATGGCTTCCTAATGAAGGTATCTCAACAGATTGTTTTACGATAACTGATTTTTAGTCAGTTGTTCAACGTTTCTTTTTTGAAGAGAGTAATGCTAGAAAGATAAAGCTGATACAGGACTAGTGGTTAACTAATTACTCTCGTTTCGCCCTGTTCATTTTAGGATTGGAAGATTATGAAGGATAGATATTACAAAGACCTATTTTTTCGAACAGAAGTTGGTCTTGCAAGTCTCATCTTAATTATGATAACTCCTTTTTTTACTTTTTCGCGAGATCATGATTTAAAAAATATTTTTAAATGTCTTTCGACATAAAAAAAAACAAAAGTTTTCAAAGGCAAATGAAATGTATTTAAAAAATTAAAAATTACGAGAAAAAAGGCGATGGAACGCTGTTCCACTGCGTTACTTGGAAAAAAGCACTGGTCATTAAAGTTTAAAATTATTATGCGAGCTTAAAAAAATACATTTAACGCCTTAGTAATTTTTAGCTGTTTTGTTACAAACACATAAATCAATATTTTTTGGATATAAATTTTTCAGCTATAAGTATTTTCAATAATAAGAATCTCGTTCGAGACCCTCTTAGCACCATCCAACCCATCCCTATATATACATTAGAAACTTTCAAAGAAATATCCTTATTTTCGCAACAACAAATTAGCAAAAGCTTCTTCCTTGATTTCTGTTTGTTTTAATGAGACGCTTGTACAATGTGTGTACAATGTAGTTATAAACAAAAGCTGCGTAATTTTCTATGGCTACCTTATTAGGTGTGATTGAATTAGATACATATTGGGCATGTGGATTAACTGAAACTCACACCTTCTCAAATTCACTAGGGTGGACAATCAGTATAAGGTAAAAATAAAAAAATGTTTCTTTACGGATTATAATCGCTCTTATAAAAATTAAATTACAAAAGTGATGAATAAAAGAATGGTAAATTTAAATATTTACTCGTAAGATTTAAATTTTTTACATACCTGAAAAACATACATCATTTTGAGTGACGAGATTCCTATTATTTTTAGAGACAGATAGTGAATTTTAAAATTGATATTATTATTCTACTTCTTTGTCTTTTACGTAATGGAACTTTTATTACATTTCAATAAAAACTGAAGAACTAACCCATTTTATAAAAATGCGTACATGTATTTGGTATTTTTTCGAGTAACGGTAAGATTAAAAACGCTATTGAAAATATAAAAAAAACTCTGTTTATTCTGGTTATATTTAATAAAGTTTTACGTTACGTAATTTAGCTTTTAAAATTTGCTTGCTTCAAATATTTTACTAGAAACAACAGATGTTTTATTATTAAATCTATATATTCGCTTTGAAGTGCTTCACTTGCTTTGAGAAAAATAAACAAAGCTGTTATATTTAATTGAAATAAAATGCTGTTAATTTATTAATAATTACAGACTACCTTGCTATATAATCATAATTTACAGATTTTTAGAATAGATAAGTGTTAAGAATATCGTACACCCAAAATAACCGACATGAAAAAACATTAATTGTGACAATAGTCTTATTGTACAGTGAATACTCTATATACTATGGAATATTATTTAAATACACTAATAAGATCTGATATTGTTGAACCATTATCACTATCACTTCTTTGGGTAAGTCCTCATTTTTTAATAAAGACAGGTTTTACTCATAACGCGCATTATCGATACTGATCTACATTTATTGAAAGATATTGAATTAGTACAAAAAACTGTTTTATTTCATCACATGCCTTTATCTTAAAACTTGACAGTGGACAGTGGAGTGATAAATAGAGAACATTCTTCGATATACTGCCAAAATTAAGATTATCGATCATTTCGAATTTCATGAAACGAACTGTCAATGTAGTAGCGTGGCCGAAGACAATAAGACAAATGAATAAACAGCAATTGAAAGTATTATTTAAAAAATGGTTGAAAAATAAATCTCAAATATCATTTTGTAAAACAATATACATTTTAAACGTGTTTTTAGTTTTACATTACTTTGGAATGATATTGTGTATGTTACCAAGACAGATTTCAAACAATGTTTTATTTACTAAATTATATTCATTGTTAATTTTTCAGAAATAGTAGCCTGGGTTGCATTGACAAAAAATGTTTAGTTGTTTAGTCATCTTTAGATAGCTGTAAAAATAAAAAAATTCTTTAATTTATTGATAAGTTTCTGTCAGCAATAACACTAATAACTGCCAAGAAAATTGCTTGATTCTTATTGCTTCTTTAAATATCGAAATAAATAAATGTTATATGAGTGAACTTGTTTAAGTGTGTAACTCAAAAAACCCAATAGCATATAGTATTTTGATAGTATACCAATGATGCTATACATTTGATTTGAAAAATTCTTTTAGCAGCTGATATGTGAATATTAATGACTCCTTTCTATATGCGTCAGAGGTGGAAAGATCCACCATGATGTTCTCACGTTGGTCTTTGACTGAAGATTACAGAGCACTGTATAAAAAATATCACGAAATAATAATTAAAAAATATATTTTTAATGTCTGCAGTGGCGTAATATTTTGCAGATTGTAAACCTATTTAAATAATATCTTAAGACGTCATAAAAATACACAAAGCAGTAAAGTTAACAACCTTTTTAAACATAGCATTTTGTGATATTTATATAAGGCGCACGGCGACATTACTAAAATAGACCGCAATAAAAGATGGTTTCACTGAAAAAACGATAAAAGTACGAACGTAAAAAAATTCTAAGTAGGAATATTAAAATATACATTCGGACCTTGTTTTATGTGAGGCTTTCAATTTTTCAAACATAAAATCAATTTAATATTAACGATACTAAACTTTTATTGCGGAATTTTCCAGGCAACAGTGAAATTATTGTTTCTATCCAGGTAAATAAATAAAACAATAAAATTTTATAGATGGGCACGATTATTTAAAATCAGAAAGATTGTGAGTAAACTGTTATTCAACTTAAAACATAACTGTATTTAGACCCACAAGATTGTATTTACTAGATAGCTATTTCGGTTTTACTTCGTTAGTATTACTTCTTCAAGCATCGAAACAAATAAATGTAATATAAGTCACTTTTAGGGTGTTCACTGTCAATACTTGGTGGAAAGGCATTATATTAATAAAAACACAATAATCCTTTGTACTTCATTCCACTTTATTTAATATGTCAGGACCGGTTTCGCTTATTGCGAGCATTGTCAACTGATAAGAAATATAATTTAACAATGCTATTTATACAAAATTGAAAAGTGTTGAACATTTTAATTTTGTGTTATTTTAGAATCACTTTAACGTAATTGGCAATTTCTTTTCAATGCCAATTGTTGTGTATAACTTTTCAATTTTGTATAAATAGCATTGTTAAATTATATTTCTTATCAGTTGACAATGCTCGCAATGAGCGAAACCGGTCCTGACATATTAAATAAAGTGGAATGAAGTACAAAGGATTATTGTGTTTTTATTAATATAAGTCAGCTTATTTTTTTGAGCCTATAAAGCTTGCGTAAATCTACCGCTCTACATTCCTAACTCTAAGCACCCAATTTTCGACTTAACGTTTTTTGGCAGCATACCGACGAATAAGTACTAGCTCTAAATCAAAAGTTTGTATTCAAAAAGAAAAGAGAATTGCAAAATAAATAAAAAAGTTCCAAGCACTCATTTGATAGGTTTTTGAATCAACGTTTAACGTTTTGGTTGGATTATACATAGATGTATTTCTCAACATTGGCAAGCCATTGCACGATATTGAATTATAGTTAACTCTTCCACATCACTAGGGATTTCCATACCGGTATTGCATTACGGCAATCGAATTCCCGTTGGGTATTATAAATTTACCATAATCGTAACTTAAACGTGTTTGATTTTTAATATTGCTTGCGGAAGTTGCATCAAATTCGTAATCACATTATTAATTGGATTTGATATTTTTAAATTTAATCTGCTCTCAATGTGGAGTATACGCTAACCTTACGGAAGTATATGTGCATATTTTTTTCATTCTAGAATAGGAACATAATAATAGGGTCTAGTATAAGAATAGTGGTCAACTAATCGCTCCAAGTCGGGTCATATGGCGCAGCGCTTCGCGTTGTGGGCTTCCGTGCCGGATTTCACGGATTCGACTCCCTGTACAAACATCATTTTTTTGATCGATTTATCAATATCTGTTCGAAGGCATGGGTGTTTGTGATGTCTAAATATTCACTTCAATCCTGTTCGTTCCTTTAATAACTGGGCGTAGCGAGAGGGATTAGCTAACCACTAATCCTGTCTTAGCCTTATTCTTCTATTCTTACTACTCTCTTTGAAAAAAGAGGTTGAGGAACTGAGTAACAAACAGTTTCAGAACTTCTGTTGAGATACCTCTATTAGGCAAGTTATATGATCCACATTGGGAGTGAACTTGGATAAAAAAAAACGCTATTTCTGCGCCCCGTTATTTTATGATTAGAAAGGTCGAAAATAATACAAAGACATCTATGCATTCGAACAGAAATAGATTGAAAAAATGCTGTTCCTATTGCGATTTGCACCGGCGGAATCCATCACGAAAGCCAAGATGTTGATCACTACGCCACGGATCCGACGTTGGGATTTGATTTATGAAGATATTTTATATTGGCAAGTATTATGTTAGAATTAAAGGTGCTTTACTTTAACTCATTTTATCGCTAATTTGCATTAAGTGTATTCGAAACCAATGTCGTGTTTTTTGTAACACCGATAATATAATTATCCTTTTCCGATTTTGAGATCCCTTTATATATACATCGCAAGAGGGGTGCGTCAAACAAAAAAAAAGGTCAACAAGTATGTGTAGCCAACAACAAACTCGTGGACAAAGTTCGATCGCTTAGTTCAATGGTTAACTTTACTTCTAGGCTTCTAGCCCTTTTCCCATCCAAAGACAAAACTTCGAAATGCCAATAAGGTTAACTTTAAGGAGTAATCGGACAGAACTTTCGGATACGCTAATGTAGCGAATTTCGAATATGTCTAAAAAAAACTTCAAATTTAGTATAATACATAAAGATTTATGGGCAACCGATAAATATACATAGGTAATGTATTCTGAATTCTAAACAAGCTTTTTGTAGAACTACAAGATATTGCTTATAGATAATCTTAAGTTTAATGTTTGACAAACAAGTTTGTAATTTTACATAACCGTGTCAAGATAATCATACGTAATTTTTTTAATATAACGTAAAGTTATGTAGACGAGTGGTCAATGCTTCCTGAATACCGCTTTACTTTGTTGCGTGGTTAAGAGTTCTAAGCTTCGAACGGAAACATTTTACTATTAATTTTTAAATCAATTTATGGATTTGCTTAAGAATTCGACTGAAGGTGCTTGATGGAATTTCAATATTTAATTTGAATGGCTGAAGATACCGAAACACGAAACCCGGGAGGTTAGTGACAAAACGTGTGAAAATGTACAAAATTTAAGCGATTCATTTTTTTGTTACAAAGATTGTGACTAAGCAACATATGTATAATATTATTGTAGATTTCGGGTCCTATGGCGCAGGGGTTAGTGTGTTAGGCTTCCGTGCCAGACTTCACGCCTTCGAGTCCCAGTACGAACAGCAATTCTTTTTGATCGACGTATCGATTTGTGATGCCTAAAAAAATCCCTCCCACCATTTCCGATCCTTTGATAATTGGGTGTAGCTAGATTGATTAGCTAACCACTAGTCCTGTCCTAGCCTTATCCTTTTATCTCTACTACTCTTTTTGAATTAGAGAGGTTGAGCGACTGAGTAAAAAACAGTTATCGTAGAAAAAATCTGTTGAGATATCTCTATTAGGAGACCATATGCTCCGCATTGGGAGTGGAAATGGATAAAAAAAAATGAAATAGATATATTTTTTTTTTTGATACATAAATTATTATGCTACTAATCACTGCAATATAAATCAGCTGATTTCGATTTTAATACACAAACAATCATTTTACAAAACTGAGATTTGTCACATTCGACAAACCAATCAAAGATATTATAAATAATCCTATAATCTATGTACACGTATCAATGAATTGTTTTTACTCGTATAATATTATATTTAGAATCGACTTGCGGTATAGACATATCTTCCCCGATCGCTGTACAGCAGGATGCTCAGGTAGTTAATCCTGGAATCCAGTTATAAGAGGGAATATTAATTCCTTTGAGGATGTTAGCAATTGCTTTGATTTAATATGGTGCCTCCAAAGACGACACGAATGGGTGTGTATATTTTGCGAATTTGAAACAGCATCAACACTACTCCAAAATAGTTTTAAAACTAAAAAAAACAAATATTGCAAAAAGTATACAATAATTTTAATGATTTTACGAGGTCTCAAAAGAGTCAGATCCATGATTGATGTCTGTTAATCCTACACCGTTTGCCATGAATGTACATATTAACATAAATACATTTTTTTAAATAACTTAAACTTCTTCTGTAACTAAACATGAAGTAACTGGGCCTGCGCAAAATACCAGTCGATTAGTTAAAGCATTTCGACGTTATTTTGATTATTTCATTAAATATATTATTATAATTATTCGATTCTGTTTGCTAATCGATTACTTATATAATATTTAAAAAAGTTGTACTACGAAATATTGTTATAATTGATTCATTATCACTCTATTTTTGTAAGTGTAAGAAAAAAATGACGACAGGATAAGTAAATTAGGGAGAATATATAAATATCACTGAAATTCATACCTTTGAATACAAAACCAAAAATTGTATGCTGAAAATGTTCAAAGTGAGAAAATACAACCGGAAAAGTCAACGGTCACCATTCGGCTAAAGGCCTATCAAACAAACCTAAATCTGAAAAAAAACTCTTAAAAAGATACCTTGATCAATCAATTCTTTAATACTTTCGATGGTTTCGGCGGTAACTTTGTGGAAGTTCATTTTAATAGAAAATTTAAATTAATTTTGATTATTCCACGTATTGTGTTACTAACTGTGACACGTGTTTCGTCTCTTTCAGAGGCATCTTCAGACTTACTATTGCAAAGTTTGCAAGCAAGATTGATTCTAACTTTTTAAAATTATGAAATTACAAAATGGAGTTTGGGTTTTTTTCCTTTTAAGGGGAACAAGGGGGGGGGGTGTACAATCGAAATAAAGCAATCAAATAATGATACTAATGAGTTGCAATCAATCAGATTGGGATTTTTCCTTTTTAAGGGAAGCAAGGAGGGGATTATGAAAATCGAAACAAAGCAAATAAATAAATATAATGAAGATGCATCTGAAAGAGGCGAAACACGTGTCACAGTTAGTAACACAATAGTGGAATAATCAAAGTTAATTTAAATTTTCTAATCAATTCTTTGTTTAGAATAACTTAATTGGTACATTGATTATACCATTTTGCTAAAACAAAACTTCTATTTATTATATAAGCAATTATTATGAATGCTAGTTTAAAGGTAGGCATACCTGTTGAATTATTTACAACTCTTATTTGTTTCAGATCGGCTTTATTATGATATTATAATTATGTACATAACATAAAATATCGATGCTAGAGGCTTTATGATAAAAACTTTTTTTTTTCATTTGCTGTTTACTCAGAACTATCAATATGTTACTTACGAACTTCTGCCAGAAAAGTGACGGATTATAATTTTGAAAAAACATTGTCTCAACCAAATAAATTCAATGAGGTTATTTCGTTTATAAAAAAAGGAATTCTGTGAGTGAAAATTGAATTTGCCAAACATCTTAGGTGAGAGACACATACGACTTTTATTAGAAGAAAAATGTACTAATGTTCGCCGTAGAACGTAGAAAGTAGTCTGAGGATATATTATGTATATATAAAGAATTTACTCCAGATATATGCATAACTAGTTTTAAGTATGCAATTTAGCTGTTTAGTATGATTAAAATGTTTACTGGAGTGGAAATTTCCAAAGCATAGACGTTTGAATTCCGTCGATTTTTTAATAAGATCCATCCGCGCCAGTTGCAAGGAATTTTATTTATTATTTACACTACCTTTGTCTGAATTTTTCTCTTGAATAAGTAACACAATATCAAATAAAGAGAATAACTAACGTTATGTTATGTAGACTTTCCTCTTAATAAGCAACGTACTCAGTTTACACGGTCGTAACGCTACGTTTGTGATTTGGTTTAACACTATTTTTATATTATAAAATAACTTAGATTATTCGACGCATTGTGCCACTTACTCTGACACGTTTTTAACCACTTTCAGGGGCATCTTCAGACAATCTTAGTTGCACAATACGTGGAAAGTTATTGTTAACTTTATATTAAAATGAACTTACCACAAAGTTACCGCCGAATCCATCCAAAGCATTATTTTTATATTTGTTAATTATTATATGGTATTTTTTTATAACAATCGCCATTTAAAAATTATGACATATTTGAAATATTCATATTAATATTACAAAAAATATTGCAATATAATAAATAAGAAGTGCTTAATTCAGCTAGGATGTTTTAAAAATAGTATTAACCTTTACTGACTAACTGGTGTGTTTCATGTTTTACAGATAGAAGAGCTCTTTCTCTACTTCTCTTTCTTCTCTTGTATAATATTTTGATGTTTTTTGATTTATATTTATGGTGCCATATAACTAAACACAGAACCGTCTGTCTGTGAATATATATATATATGTTTTAGGTATGAATTACATATATTCATTGGAAAAAGTCACACAATTATCATGGTAAAAAAAGTAAAATACTCGAATGTTTGTAAATAAATCACTTAATGATTTTGCTTAATTAAAGATATCACTGTAGATTGCTACACTCTCCATTAAAACCAAGAATTTAGGAAAAAACAAATAAAATACTATTTATTAGATTGCAGTTTCTTGAGTACGATTCTTGTGACAATGTGTAAGCGTCGTAATGCACTACTTAAAAATTACAAAACCCATTGCGCAACTTTTTGATTACACACACATCGGGCCGTTTAAGTGTTTTTGGCAAACAAATAATAATCGAGAAACTACCCCCCTCGTAACATTCCATATGCAAATAAATCTGCCAAGATGGGTAGCTGGGTGCCCATCACGAATGGGGTTGCGAGTTGCGAGTGGCGGAAGTCAAACCTGCCCGAAACTATATAAAACTTTCATTGCTCACTCGGGGGTTTTAAAAAACGCTATGTTAGGCTTTCATATACGCATAAAAGGAAAATAGACAAAAGGGATTACGGTTATCGAAAAAGATTTGAAGATTTCCGACAAGGATTTTGATGTTGAAATTTAAAAAAAAAACGAGTCGCTCTTTGTTATTTCTTTATTTGATCAAAAAAATATTTGGTATTACAGCTAGTGACAATGCGCCAAATTGAACAACTTAATACATGTTACATTTAAATGATAGATGCTGCAAATGCTAAATTAGTATCAAAATGTTTATGTAGCATAAATGTTTGAAAAAATAAAGGCCTGGGAAAATTGCGACTAGGAAAAAGGACATCAAGAGATTTCTTAAACAACTTATTAAATTGCATTAATAAAAAACTAGTTGATAAATCTTTGTGCACTTAAAAGTTGTGTTTGTTTAATATTTTGACTTTGGCACAAAATCGTTAAGAAATAATGTTTTTCGTCTGTCCTGTAAAACAATCTTTGTAGGTTGATTCCTTTTGCCTGACTACAGCCAATATATTATACAAGTACATATATATCATGTTATTTAACATTTAAAATATCTCGAAATTGTAAAACTATTTCCTGTCATGATATAAAACAAATTAGATGTCAAATTCTAGAAATAATTTTACGCTAAAAAACCTTAAAAAGGTACGTACCTTGATCAATCAATTCTTTGTTTAGAATAACTAAATTGGTACATTGATTATACCAGTTTGCTTAAACAAAACTTCTATTAATTAAATAGGCAATTATTATGAATGCTAGTTTAAAGGCAGGCAATTCAAATTGTTAAGAAATAATGTTTTTCGTCTGTCCTGTAAAACAATCTTTGTGGGTACATATATATCTTATTATTTAACATTTAAAATATCTCGAAATTGTAAAATTATTTCCTGTCATGACATAAAACAAATTCTATATTGAATTCTAGAAATAATTTTACGTTAAAAAAAGATTTTTTTTCTTTCAAAACAGCATTTAATTTAATGCTTATGAGTAGTCTCTTTCTCAAAAAAGTAATGCGGACCTAGGGATACTTTGCAAGGAATTTAATTAACTAAGATTAAATAAACGAGGTGCATTAGCTAAGTTTACACTATCGG
The DNA here is from genome assembly GCA_030503985.1 of Himalopsyche tibetana. Taxonomy (NCBI): domain Eukaryota; kingdom Metazoa; phylum Arthropoda; class Insecta; order Trichoptera; family Rhyacophilidae; genus Himalopsyche; species Himalopsyche tibetana. Next base: position 20,477,370 of record JAPJYX010000013.1, read on the forward strand.
TAATTTCTGCAAGTAGATTAATAATGAAATAACTTTACAATTTCCGAGAATTTCCACCATAAGTGTATTCCAGGAAGTATTCTCCGCCAGAGTTAGTGGGTAGTTTTAAACTAGAAGAGGCTGCTTTCAAGCAAAGTGGTATGAAATTTTTGAAGAAACTTTTATCAGTCGACGCCTCACTCGTTAGAGGGCGTCGGTGATGGAAAACAGGCGTCGGTATACTAGAGGTAGGACACCGCTACACCGGAAGCAAACAGTTCGACGTACAAAGAAACTTCTTCAAATTATAAGTATCATTTTTATTATGCATTTTATAACACAGTTATTTTCAACCTGGGAGGTGCGGGCTATTGTAAAAGGAGGCGCGAACAGTCCAAAATATTTATTTACCCTTTAAAAGTGTCTTCATTACCATATGAAATAAAGGATGGGGAGACGCGAAGATATTTGTTTGTTTAAAGGGAGGCGTAGTAACATAAAATTTGGAAACCACTGCAGTAAGCACTGATATTATTTGATAGGAGTAATGAAAAGGCAACACGGTCCACTAAAAATAACGACTACTGTTCACGAATTATTTGATGTAACACAATTCCAATACACAAAACACAGGAGTGGATAACGAATTTTCTAATAACAAAAAAAAACAACAACAGGCATAACAAACAAAAGTTAGCTAGCTTCGTTAGATCCTAAAACATTAGAAGTGTCAGAAATTCTTAGCGACGAAAGCAATTCATATCAAAATGTTGCTATTTTTTCAAATAACATTGTTTTTAAAATTTAGAAAACTAATTTACATTTTTCTATTTTTACACGGTTTTGTGGAACGTATTGCCCGTGTAAAAAAGTCTAGAGTGAATATATATATTCGAATTTATATTTGATAGTAATAAAAAAATATAATGAAAACGGATATTATATTTGTCAGATATTTTTTTGACTATTTGATATTAAATAAAGAAGAGCATCAACGAAAATAATCGAAATCAATTATAAGAAAAATATACAGCAGAATAACAGATGCTTAATAAATTAAGTAAGGTAATGAGTAAAAAAAAACTTTCTCATTCTTTACCTTTCTGTCATTTTAAATTGAAAAGTATTTTCCAAAGATTCAAGATTTTGACAATTAAAACGCGTGACAAGCAACAAAAAAAAATTAAACCGATATAATAAAATTGTGTTAATTTTATTTAGTGGTGAACTGTAAGTGTCTTGAAAGGCCGAACGATTCACTGCATAATGCAAGTTACGCCACTTGTACCGCGTGTTTTTCGCGTTATGAACATTGATTATATCTTGGCGGGCGCATGAGTGGTTTTGCATGGCAAAATCTAAGATATTTTACCGAAGAAATTGGAATTGAAAAGCGGTGATTCCAACCGTCTCAAGATATTAAAAACGCTGATAATCTGTCAATAATATCTTATGAATAGTAATTCAAATTATTTAACTTTCCTGAAAGAATGAAGTTTCAGAGTGTTTTTTTTTATTATTTCACTCGCAGTTCATCTTATAAAAAAATTATAAAAATACGAGACAAAAGGAATAGGAAAAAATCACTAACAACACAAACAATTGATTGATTTAGTATTATAGTCAAAATTATTTTTATATAATATAGGTACATAAATATTTCCTGAAGATTTGTTAAACATAAATATGTTTCAATTCGTATTTAAAACAAATATCGTTTTGAACGAGAGCTTAAGTACTTTTTATTTTATAAACTCCATAAATCATTAAAAATTTAATGTATGAATATTTACATTAATCATTAATGATTAGGGTATTTGTACTTGTGACCGCGCAAACGAATGTGACAAAATGTTAAAATAGTTAATAAAGCGTTATATTAATTTTTTTAGAGATTGCTCTACCGACCAGGTGAGTCTGGGTTTGATTCCCAGTACGGTCAGTGTCAAATTCAGATTTTTCAATTTAATTTAAGACCTAAAAAGACATGGGTGTTTGTGATGTCAATTTACCTCGAGTGACTTACAATAAGTTCTCATCGAGTTTTTCTCGTGTGATCTTAAACTTTAAAATGCTTCCCACATTGGCTTTAACTGTAATATCAAATATTTAAAAAAAAATAATATAGGGATAGCTTAATGTTCATGAACTTGAAATTTTATGTCGAACATTCAAATAGTTCTAAAATATGTTACATTAAACTATTTTTGATTTATAAACAATAAAAGCCATTTACTTTCTGAAAAAAGAGCATATTATATTTTTTTGTGTAAACAGCGCTCAATTATTAGCGGTGCTTGGGTTTTTCGCGTGAAAATAGATCATTGTTAAATTATCAGTTAAAAAATTGGCTTTCACGTGTGAAGTGTAGAAAGTGACTGCTGCTGATGATGACTTGTATAATTTCTCCAGAGAGGAGTGATTCCCCGTCGGCCAATCAAAAGCATGACACCGTTTGATTGTCAACGTCCAATCAGAGCGCGGAACGGCGTGACGTCGCTTCCGCTGTCAGTGACCTGGTGACGACCCAGCCAGCCGGATGGATCATTATTTTGTCCAATGTGACGCTCTTAAACTGTGGCACGCGGGGCAGAATCCGTATTGAATTGACACCAAAGATTCATTGGATAATTTGACGAGCTGATGATATTCATAAATCTAATCTAGCAAACATGCCAAGGGTCATATTGTATAACTAACGTATTTTCCTCACAAGCCGACTCCACACAAGTATATCGACTGTGGAAACGCAAAAGCACGTAACCCACACTTTTTTTTCGATAATCCCAATGAATGCAACTTGATACACGTAATATTAAGAGGACGTTAAAAGAAGGGCCTGCGAAAATTGTGTTCATGAAAAAAGTATTTAAATTGATATTAGATAAAGTCAACAAAGAACCAGTTTATCAGTCACTTCAAGGTTGTGTATATTTCATAAATTACCTTTGACCCAAAATCATCAAAAAACTTTTTTTTGTGTCTGCTGTAAAATTTGTTGTGTGTGAATTACGTTATTTTTCCTTTTCACAGTCGATATACAAAACACCGACTAAAACAGGAGAAAAGGTTCCATTTTCACATCACTCAACAATTTATTTCTACGAGAATGTATTCTAACTATTTTTCGAAGAGAGTATGGATGTAATGGGAAGTCTTGTACATAATTAGTGATAAGCTAAGGATGGTTGGTGGTAGGAAATTTAAGAAATTATAAATAACATGCCATGGAACAGAAACCCACTTTTCGATTGCGAAACGAAATAGCCAGTATTGGTATTCGAACCAGTGAGTACCGTGACAGAAACCAATGGCGTTGACTACTAGACCACGGACCTCGCAATATAATAAAGTATTTACCTACTCTCTTTGGAAAAAAGAGAGGTTGAGCAACTGAGTAACGAGCAGTTCTCGTAGAAACACTTCTGTTAAGATAAACTCCATTTGGAGTTCAAATGCTCCAAATTGGGAGCGAACATGGTAAAAAAATAATGAATAAATAAAGATGATTCAATGATATTTGGGTAAAGATTTATAAGTATGGGACCTCCTGAAGTTGTCTTCTTTACAGATCATGTTTATATAATACTAGTTGTACATAGAAATCAATACAACTCACCTACATTCTAGAAACGTGACCTACGCCATGAAAAACAAATATTATCGTACATAAGATACACGGGTGTATTGAGCCTGTGATAGCTACCCAATAAGCAACGCTATGATACACATACAAATTGAAGGTAGAAATACAAAAAGCAACTAAAATACAAACATACACAAGACAAAGAAGATACCCTCACGACACATACACGATTTGAATATTTTCTACCTCTTGGGATGTTCCAATTTCAAAACGAATATTTTTATCATTTTTTATTTCATACGATAAACAGGAGAATATCTACATATAAGATACACTTAGCTTAAAAACAATATACAAAAAGCATAACTAATTTATTTGGTTTTGAATACAAATATATATAATGTTTTTATTTAATATTTGGCATTAAAGCTAATATATTCCTTTTTACTTTATTCCAATTTATTTAAAAGGTCAGGACCGGTTTCGCTCATTACGAGCATTGTCAACTGATAATAAATATATTATAAACAATGCTATTTATACAAAAATAAATTGAAGATTTAATCAAAAATAAGGTGTAAACAACAATTGAAATTGAAAAGAATTTACAAATTACAGTATAAGTGATTCTATAATTACACAAAGTTAAAATGTTTAACACCTCTAACATATAATTAAAAAAATCATCAAAGATTATTAAATCTTAAGTAAAATTTACATAATTAAAATTTGGGAAATGGGACAGCTAATGTCAATGAGCCAAATATAATATTTTGAAGTTGAAAGATCATACTACATCAACTTGATGAAAATGCTTTTCGTAGGTCACTAAAAATTGATATCACAAATATCCATGTCTTAAATCTCAAATGTAAATTGAAAAAAAATCTTAATTTAACCGGGAATCGAACACAGACCCGTCTGATCGGCAAAGTAAGCTCTAATCAACTAGACCAAGGATTCACAAAGTGTGTTCCGTGTGACTTTTTGATGTCTCCCGCGAAATTTATGACAAATGTGCATATTATTTCCTTGTAAACTAGAAGTTTTTATCGTTAATATGCAGATTGAATTCACGTAGCTAATGCATCTTATCGTAGTAAGAATTGAGTTTTTCAAATTTGTGTTTTATCCAAAAATACTTAAATGCTCGTCGAAAGCATTCTTTATTTAGAAAAATCTATATTTGTAAAAAAATATTTTCTGAAATGGGCATTAATAATTCAAACTTAACATTATAATAAGCTAACCATATCGCATCTATTTTAAGTATTTATACCACAAAGTTTAAACCTAGAATTGCAAGAATTCGGTTTCAAACAAAAACAAAAAACACAAATCACACGGAGAAATTTTTAAAAGATTAAAAATAGTATCATGATTTTTTTTGCATTTTTTATTAAAATGGAAAATATTTCCATAAAAGTGTGGCACATATAAACTTTTTGTAATTTAAATTGTCCCTTTGATGAAAAAAAATGTGAAGCCCTGAATTAGACTATATAATAGGCACCAACATGAAGTGTATAGTGGCAAGCGCTTTAAAACCAAGTTGGTTTGAGTTCACATCACGGTTAATAATTTAAATTTGATATCTTGTAAATTATCTAAATATATTTCATTAATATACAGATCGTTGTATAAATTTAATGATTACACGCTATTATTTGATGCGCAGACAGAGAGACCATACCCGCTCGCCAATTATGATTACCACACGGTATCATCGAATCCAATGGATGGTCATCAGTGGCCTTCCAGAGCGACGGAATCCATCCGGTTGGTAGAAGATATAACCAAGATTCAGGCTCCAACGGGGCAATCGCATTATATGTACAACCCAAATCAATTTTTACTACATTTGCTTTCAAAATTGTATTAAAAGTACTATGAAAATAACATATACCGAATCATTTACTATACTGCTTTTAGGTCAAACCTACACGAAAAAATAATGAAGATAATACAAAGATATCATGTTTGTAATAATATATGTTCGAGTGATGGCAATGTCAGAGACAAAACAATTTTACTTTAATAAAAATAATACGTTTCAACGGACATTGAATTAATGTAAGCAGACAACTGAAAGAAAATTAAATTACTCGCTGTGCGGAGCGAGAAGTTTTTGTGGTTTTGTGAAAACAAGCTTTTTGTATGGGAAAAGTGACTTTTTCTTCCCACGGTTTTTGTATCGCGACTTGTTTCTTTTTTCTCCGACAACTAACTGTCAACAAGCATTATCATTACTATCATTTTCTTTCGGCTGCTGCAACGCGGTAGTGCTTTTGACTTTAGCATTCTTTTTATACTATATATTATATTAAGCGAGTGTTGAAGATTGTACTACTGCTGTATTAGTAATAGTAGTAACTACGTTTACATTAAATTCATTTAAAAATTATTGAATGAAATATATAAAACGCTTGAATCGTAGCTATTATTTAATTATAAATATATATAGTGCTTTTGACTTTTGCATTCTTTTTATATTATATACTATATTAAGCGAGTGTTGAAGATTGTACTTTAGCTGTATTTAAAGTTGTAGCTACTCTTAAATTAAATTCATTTAACAATTAACATTTAACAATTATTGAATGCACTATATAAAACGCTTGAATCTACTACTTGTAGCTACTATTAATTTATTAATATATATAAACATAATTTAAGATTTCAACTGAAGGTGCTTGGTGGAATTTCAATATTAAATTTAAATCGTTCAAACTATGTACATTCTCACAGATTTTGTCACTAACGACCCGGGTTTCGCCTTTCGGGATCATTAGGCGTTCAAGCGCACGGATGAACTTGAACGCCTGAAGATGCCGAAAGGCGAAACCCGGGTCGTTAGTGACAAAATCTGTGAGAATGTACATAGTTTGAACGATTCAAATTTAATATATTAACATATCGATTTGAGATAAAGTCGTGTTTGATCGACAGTAACTAATCGATCGACGTTTTGCTAATATGGCAGATTTAATTTTCAAGTATTTAATACCACTAGAATATAAAAATACTTTCATTATTGGTGGGCAAACATCATAACCGGCTGAATTCAGCGAGGATGCAATTGGTAACAGACCATTTTCAACTCATCAACGAAAAAGTTAAAAATTTAATTACGTAATAAACCAATCTTGGTATAATTATAAAATCGTGAATAAAGAACTAAAAATATTTTTCAATTTTTATTTGAAAATATTCTTTAAAATTGTAAATTAATTTCTTAGATATTATGTAAAAATAATATACAGTATTTTAATAATTGACATGCCACTCTTGTGGTGTAAGTTGACGATTCTATTTTAATTTTATAATTTAAAAAAAATATATTTGGCGTTACTGCGAAAGTCAAATCACAATAGATTTTATATTGGAAATTCATACGAGTTAAATTCGAGGAAAAAAGACACAAGAATCATCCTCATCCAAGATTTCAAATTAAATTTTTAAAAAAATATATTGAACTTACTGTCACTTGAATCTTAACCGATTTGGTCGTGATGACAAAAGTCTTACCAACTGAACCACAGAGAGCAACAATTTATGTACGACCAAGTATAAAAAAATGTTTTCAAATGGCAGGTAAATTTTATCTCATCCAAATTCAAGCCCAGAATAGTCTGATCGCTAAGCGATAGTTTTAAACATTGATAACAAGAGCCCGATAAAAATTACTATTTTCTTATAAATTTGGGCATAAAAATAAAATAATTCTTTTACTTATATAATAACATCTAAGCAATGGACATTTCTTTCAATAAATTGCAAGTCTCCAAATTGCAGCGATTTGTGTTACTCTTAAAACAAATTATAATAAATGTTGGCTTGGTTGGAATTATTCCATATTGCGGTCGGGTCACAGTTATTTTCTCTATCACTTTTATTTCAGCAACATACATCGGTTCGCATGTGGGCAATTTCGTATAATTACGTTTAATAATCTTCTTTCTCATCCGCTAACCCAGAATGACAATTCTTTCCCCCCCAAATCGCTTATTAACTCTTCGTTAGCCGTACCACATTACAAGAAAACGTCCACACACTCTATTTGATTATATACGCACAAGAAAGTCGTAGAAAAGAAATGAAAATACGTTTTTTCCCGAGTATCCATCATTCATTTATTTTCTGCTATGATAGTTTTGATTCTGTATAGACTCATTAGTCATTTCGTAACTTTAGACATAAATATTCCATTACAACAAATCATTTTATTCATAAAAGCTAGTTAGCTATTGTCAATCAAATTTTAATCAGAGTTCTAGCAGAAAGTCGATGCCTGACGCCTTTTAGTCGCTCTCGAAGTCGGTAAGAAACTTGGTTACTTAAAATAAACTCTTATATACAATTAAATTTAATAACGTTGTTTGTTGCAAATTGTGAAACGTGTTTTGTCTTTTTGAGAAGTATCTTCAGAATTTTAACGTGATTTTTGAATGACTTTCCACAAAGTTAACGCCGAATTCATCGAAAATATTAAAAAATACTTTTCAAGTTTGAAATAATACAAAAAAACTATTTTAAAAGTTTTGATTGCTTATAATCTTCAATTAGTATTTAGAGGGTATTTTTTTGTAGCTTTCTTTATTCATTTGAAGTCTTTAAACTAAAAGAATCCTTTTTTTTAAGTTTTCAGAAAAAATAAAACATACATACACGGGCATATACAAAAAACCTGTTTATGAGTTGCAATATTTCATTAAACTCGGCATTAACCAGTTTTCGTAGTTTGACAAAAAATGATGCAAATTAAATGTTGGAAAATGAGTTTCTTTTTTATTTTAAAACATTGTTTATTTAGTATATACTGTTACAAAAAATATTTCAATTAAATACTGTGTTATTCACATTTCCTCGTTTGGAAATATTCGTTAAAAACACAAAACAAAATACACACCAAAAATACTTCATTCAAGAGTTTATGTTTATAGAAACTATCATATTTTTACGGCCCGTTAAAGAGAAAAATGTTGTGCATGCCTGTTTTACAAGTTCATAAATAATCGTGGAAAAAAGTGTAAATACTAAAATTTTTCTTAAATTTATTTTTATTTATTAATTAAAAAAAATTTTATTTGTCTATCTATAATTATTGACAGTTTACACTATTCTATTTATATTACATAATTTTACGAATTGTGGAAGAAAAATACCATTTTATAAATTTTATCATAATATACAAAATAGTCCTTTCAACTATTATCTTCGATATTTTTAAAAAACGTAACATAAGAATTTTATTGAGCACCATTTTTACAAGATTCACATGAAATAATAAACCCCACGTTTAATACATATTGCTTTAACTCCCAGCACCAAGAAGGGCTCAACTGTTAGATTTTAATACACTCGTAATATTTGATGTTAAAAACTGTAGAGAAAAAGCGTATTTGTATTTGCTACAATAATATCTTAGAAGAAATATCGGTGGCTGGAGAGTACTAGAATTTAAGAGTATTGATTTTTTTTTTGGAATGCTTTTGGCTACTTTGCTTTACATCATTGGAAATAAGTTTCCATGATATTTACAATCACATCCACTACCAAGGTTGTATATATAAAATACTAAAACTAATAATAATACTTGGTTAATATAGTTATGTACATAAATCGGGTTTATGGCGCAGCTGTTAGCGTTGTTGGCTTCCGTGCTGGATCTGAGACGGGTTCAAGTCCCAGTACGAACAGCATTTTTTCCGTCGTTTTATAGATTTCTGTCTGAAGGCATAGGTGTTTTTGATGTCTAAAAATTACTTCTCACCCTTCCGATCGCTTAATAACTTGGCTTAGCGAGAGAGATTAGTAAAGCAATAGTCCTGTCCTAGTTTTACCCTTCCATCCCTACTACTCTCTTTGAGAAAGAGATATTAAGCGACTGAGTAACAAACAGTTCTCGTAGAAAAACTTCTGTTGAGATACTTCCATCCATACCATATGCAAATTGGGAGCGGGCTACTAATTCCGCATTGATTTATCGGAATCAGGACCGGTTCATTATAATCATTTTCAAAGTCTTTTGTTTTTTTTATATTATGCCTATCCATCAAGTATTTGTTGACTGTAAACGCTTGAAAGTGATAAATGATTAACTTGTCTCAGCAACGAAAAGAAATATGAGGCATGTTTTTAAAAAATGTTCCACTTTTAGTGGAACTCCTTTTGAAAAACCTCAAATTAAACAATCTTAAGAGAACTACTTGCTATTAAGCATGCTATTTTCATAAAGGTAAATTATATAAATATGGGCCTAGACCAGAGGTTCTTATGTGCGGCCGCCAACAGCTTTAAACATTCGTGCATTTGAATTCAAATACATTTATCAATTGAAAAATCAATTCGTGACGATTCAAGAGTGTAGACGGCGCAACCGGAGAGTATGACCTTCCAGGATCATTCATCACTCAGCCTAGCAGAAAAATACGCAAATAAATAAATTCAATTTTATTCAAATATCAATTTTGTTTAAGGTTATATTTGAGGAATGAATTTAAAGATATGCCAATATAGATGTATCAAGAAAGTTTTCGACATAAGCCCACATACCGATAGCATCTTTAAACATGTCTAAAAATGTGTTTCGTAAGTAAAAATAAAGAGGAAACCTATACATACCAGTCTATCCGGCATATTTGCGCAGGTAGATGCCGAAAACCAATTTGAAAACTACTTTTCTGCTGTACGTAAGAAACATATTCTGCGACAGATACGTTCAGCCGGGCGGAAGAGCGTTCTTACCTGGAAGCAAAAAAGAAACAATACGTTAAAACCCGCTACAATAATAATAAGATGTAATATGTGAACTATCTCGAGAAAACTTAAATATCTCAAGATATTTTCGATATCAATAAACTCTTGGCTGGTTAAATTTAAATCATTTTATTAAAACATTAAAAATATGTATTTGTACTGATTCCAAATTATTTATTAAAGATCACACGGTTTTGCTCAGCACGACAGATATGAACTGATGACAATGCTCGTGGTAAGAGAAACCGGTAAATTGTGTGAATTAATACAAGAAATGTGTTATGTTTAGTTTGTTGTTATTTTAATTTTGGTATGTACAATGTTTTGGTTAATTGACTTTGTAGTAATCTAATATAATAAAATAGACGGCAAACTGTATTAAGTTTCACATAAATAAGCTATCAAATAAAATTGTTAACATAATTATTGTGTAGCTCAACACTTTTTTAAATTTAAAAACATGTTTGTATTTACAATATTGTAAATTGGTTAATTGTTTGTTTAATTATAAATACATAATTAAATAAAATAAACTGACGACAAACTTTTAAGCTTCTTACGTTTTTTTATTTGTCACGTGTACTTTTTAAGCTTTCTCGTGCTTTTAATGTTACGATGAGAAATAAAGTTTAAATATTTCTAATACTTACAGTAAACCAAAACATACTGTTACAATGCATGCGTTTAGAGACATTATATTTGTTTTGACTGCCTATCTTTAATATTCTTCTTTGATTGAATTGAATAAAACACATGTAGAACTAAAATACATTGCTATTTTTGACCTTACTTATAAAATTTGTACTATTTTGGTCATTGGAGGGTTCAAGCAAACTGCATAGAAAAGTATTTTATTTACAATAAAAAATTTATAACAATTCTGTTGTACAGAATATTCATATCATATTTTAATATCGTTGGATTGCAATATGATATGAAGTCATAAATTGACAATTTAGTCAGCATTGAGATACATTAACAAAGGTGCACATTTTTCATTTCGCATAAATTAAAAAAGTCAATTAGTGTCTTAACATCAACCAACATTATCCAATGACATATGTTATTTTTTGTATGTTGTACTTCATGCACATACCGGAATGAAAGCCATCATTCACGGGTTTATCCTATTTTTGCGACATACATTTTAATGTCGTTTTGCATCAACTCGACAAAATGTAGTATTTTATATAAAACTTAAGAGATTTGTTTTCATATTCAAGTCAGTTAAAATAATAAATCAAATAATGAAATAGTATTCCAAATTTTTGTTATAGTTATTCGTTTTACGATGAATCTAGTTGTTTGTCTATTGCAAATTCAGAATACAACTAATTTTAAATAAAAATTCATCCCAAACGTAAAGTTTCCTTTGACAGTCGCTCATGAAAAGATCTAAAATTCTCAACATGTTCGGTTTCCAGATTAGGTAGAAAACACGTACTCCGCCTTAAAAATTATCCAAATAAAATGTATTGCATATTACTTTCAAAGGCTTGGAAATATGATTATATTATAAACCAATATTTTCACTGCAACATAAATCTAATGTGATATTCTTTTGTGCAGCAAAATATAATTCGTTAGCAGAATTACATTCGTGCTCTGTAAATAAATAAAAAATATATTTGATAGCGATCTAGTCTATAGAATTGAAATTTTTCTTTTAAATATCTTGCAGTTATCATTCGCGAAAGACAACCTATTTCATAATAAACGGTTTTTTAAATAAGAAAACCATAATTATGTGAAATATATCTGATAAAGAAAAAATATCATAATGCATGATCGAGTGGTCAACGTCGTTGGTTTTGGTGACGGAGATCACGAGTTTGAATCCCAGTATGGGTTATTCTATAAATAGACTTTTAAATCCATGTATGAATTTCTATTTCAAGGCATTTATTTGTGCAATGTCAGAAATTTGTTGCCACCCATATTATTCTAAGAACGGGAACACCTTATCCTGTCTTAACTCTTTCCATATCTCTACTTTCTTTAAAAACAACGAAACTTCGAGTAATTGAATAACAATCATTTATCGTTGAATCATTGCTGTTGAGTTGTATTCTATTAGGAGTCTACATACTTCTCATTGAAAACGGACATGGTATGAAAAAAACTGATAAATTTATATTGAATAAGTTTCTAGTAATCAAAGCAGTTATATTATAACCTCACCCTTAAATTTCAACCAATTAAAATAAAGTATACTTCTGTCTAAAAAATATCATGAATTCAATATATTATATTTAGAAATATATAAAAAAAAATGTAATTATAGCACAAAACAAATATGTTAATCATGTTATGATATCAGTGACGTGAAGTCAACTCGGTCTCTATAAGAAACATTCTGATATTTTTAAACAGTTTTAAAATAGTTTCCTTAATTTAATTAATACGAATGCTTTGCTATCATTATTAATTAATCATCAATGACTCATAATCATTGAGACTAACACATCGCTGTTTATAATATAATAAGATTTTGCATGTTATTAACGATTTTATATAACGTCTGTTAATTAAGAGAAGGACAAGTATTTGGTTGTTTTGGTTACAAGTACGTGAAGTGGCATGCTAATAGTTTTCTGTTTCTGTGTTATGGAAGTATAATTGAGAATATTTATTTATTGCAATATTCAATTCAACTCAGGCTTAAACAATGATATAATACAACCTATTTTTCGCAATTAACGCCATTAATTAGCACCCATTGAAATAAAACTCAGCGTGAAATACAAAAGAACATTCAAGCGCCTAGACTAAATTTTTCTCCGGCGTGATGTTGATGTTAGCATTGTTTAAAACAAAGAACAGTTCTACAATGAGCTATTAGAGTGAAGTGCATATAAGATTACACGAGAAATAGCTTACGTTATGTGCACCGAAAGCTCTTAACTCGAACGTGTCGTTCTGGAGTTACCGAAGAGTGCTTTTGTATGTACAAGTTTAAAGAAATATGAATAAGTCATGTTGCGAATAAATAATAAACGTTTTTCATGAAACGTAAGCTGCTCTACTCCACTTGCCAAAACTGTAAGTGTATGCCGAGACTAATAGAAAGGTTTTATTTTCATACGTTTAATTAGATAAAATATTGTATTTCCAACTGTTTGTGAACGTAAAGTCCTTCCACGCAATTTGATATATTGAGTAGGGCATCCAATCCCGGGATCCCGTTCAATTTTTTGATCCCGAAATTCCTGGATTGACATGGCCGTGATCTCGGGATTGAGAAATTTTGAGCAAATCCCGAAAATTGACTTGAAATTGGCAAATCGAGGATTTCAAATTTCTCGTTGAGCTAATCCCAATCCCGAGATCCCGGGAACCCGAGATTGAAAATTAATCAATCCCGAAATCTTGGGATTGGAAAAAGGATCCGGGATTGGATACCTTAATATTGAGTATGAAGAAATTTTAGAGGGCTTTTGCAGCTGGGCCCACATGCATTGCATGACTCTGCTTTGAGGTGGCTACGCTACTGCATGGAAATCAACCCCCTTGAAACCGTTGGGAAATGACAATAGATTGACAATTTAAATTATTTCCAGCTGATTATATAACATATAAAAAATTCATAAAATTGAATTTCGGATTTATAGCAAATAATATCGCTGTATGAATCAAATTTGTATTACAAATTCACTTTAAATGTATGAAGAAAAGTTGTCCAAAATTGTTAAAAAGCGATGTCATGTTTTTAAATGTTATATTATAAATTGCCAAAAAGTGCATTCCGCTATAGTGGCAAACGTATACTTAATACGACAAGCGAGTGACTTAAATGTTGTATGAATTGTACTCGAAGTACAAGAACGCTAAAAAAAGAGAGTGCTTTTTATGGGAAAGTTTATTTGATAATTATCTTAATTTGATAGCGACCTGGGAGAAAAAATAATACATACTACTTAATGGACGCCTACCTCTGATTTATATCATAGGTAGTTATCAAATGACAGTCTTATTAGGGTCTCCAAACCCCAGGATTCCGTCCAATTTTGCGATCCCTAAATCTCGGGATTGGTATTGTTTTTAATATTATGCCTTTTCGCCAATTATTGACAGTGAACACCCTAAAAATGAACATTAAAAGTGATTACTCTATCTCAATTATAATGCAATAATTATTTTTAAATCTCTATAAAGTATATATTTCCATAAAATTTGACAAAACTGCATTTTACATTTGTCACGTTTTTCCTTATCTAAAGTTGTTTTTGGTTTTTTGTGAATTATTTTATTCTGGACACGGTGTATTCGATGTTTGAAGGCAGGATCACGTCTCTTCTGGCAAAATAAAGGCAAAGGGCACCATTGCCCGTTCTGGCCAAAGTCGCGTACCGAAAAGGAGCGAACGCTCGTGCCGATAATCATATTGAGTTTATCGGAATGAAAAAAGACCTGGCACATTTCTGACAGTAAATAAAACGGAACTGGTAAACTGTAAACCAATATCGATTTGCGGACAATGGATAAAACAAAGCCATTACGTAAGTCAGGGAAGATAAGCCATTTCGCATATTGTAAGAAATTGTTTTCTACTTTGAATTATTACCCAAGTAAAGTTTATTAAACAATGGGTGTTTAGAAATATTTTATTGCGAATCCGTGATGATTACAAGTTTAACAATATCTGTAACACACGATGTATAGTAATGTAATGTTTTGGTATTCAGGCTACCAGTTTGTATTATAGTTATTATTTGGAAAGAAGTCATGTTGTTCACTCTCAATACTTGGTGGAAAGGAATTAACAAAACACTCTTTTGTACTTTTATCCTACAATTAAGCCTTCAAGAAGCGAAGTGAGCCAAGTAGTAAAACGGTGAAACTCATCTGTCGGGCTTTTAAGTACAATCACATATTTATAGGCGCTTTAGTGGATTGCATATTTTTATTTTAGGAAGATAACGAGACTTAATACTTTCGATGGATCGGCGGTAACTTTGTGGAAGTTAATTTTAATATAAAATATGCAATAATTTAGATTATTCCACGTATTGTGCTACAAACTGTGACGCGTGTTTCGCCTCTTTCAGAGGCACCCTCAGACAGAACTAAGATTTCCCTTAGTTTTGCAAAAAAAAATATGGACGAAATATTTAGTTACTAAGTGATAAAACGCAAAGCGCTCGCAAAATTCAGCACACAGACAGTCGCCCGGCTCTGCGTGTATAGCCTGGCACGTGTTGAATACTCAGACGCTAGCCAACATTTGACTGTATGCACCGCACAGACGCCCGTCTCGTAGCAACAACAATGGATTGCTACGGTTCAATTGGTGGACTTGCGGCGAATATTTCAAGCCATCGCGTAATTTGGAGTAGTGTAATTGGTGATTTTTTACCGTATTGAGTAAAAATATTTGATATTTAAAGAGTTTCGAATTGAATCTACTTTCTGAACAATAATCACTTTTCTTTTCTTGTCGTAAGACTACAGAAAACGATATTGCTATTAGTGTTAGGGCAGCATATTGTAATTTATTAATACATCAGTAACGGTAATGCTACGTTTAAGCCATAATAGCCTTAATTAGAATATGGTCGGGAATTAAACGGCCAGCAACCCTTCGACGCCTCATAAAATATGCAGTGGCCGTAATATTGCAGGGCTAACCCGCCTAATACGATGTTGAGATTCGTCCGGGCTTCCCAGCATTGTAACTGACGACCGTAGACGGTATTCCCCGGGGCGCGTCGAGGTTTCCCTCTGAAAATCTATTCCTGATTTTCTTGAGCGTTGTGGATGCCGTCACGAAGCGAGATATGAAAAATGTACCGAAGACACGCGGGGCCATTTGTCTTGCATGTCGTCAAACACGTCTGATTGTAAATGGAAGATATTAGAGCCATGAAGTATTAGGCCATACTGTTTGACGAAAAAAAACGATTGCAATTGCATCGCTTGTTGTGCATGATTATGCATGATGCGTGCTTTGTTATTTTTTATTTTTAATTAAGACGCACCTAAAAAATCTTGAATATTTTTTTATAGAGCATATAGCCACTTAATTTCAACGACAAACAGATTTTTTCAATGAGAACTGTTTGTTACTTAGTTGCTCAAGATCTCTTTTTTAAAAGTGTAGTAAGGATAGAAAGATAAGGCCAGGACAGGACTTGTGGTCAGCTAATCACTCTCGCTACGCCCACTTATTAAAGGATCGGAATGTTATGGGGAATCTTTAGACATCGAAAAAATGCTGTTCGCACTGGGTCTAGGACCCGTGAGATCCAGCATGGAACCCAACATCACTAGCCGCTGCTCCATAGAACCCGACAAATAATAAATGATCGTTGTTTTCTATCTAAGAATAGTGGACATATTTTATGTCATGAAATATTTTTTATTTTTGTTATTAAAGGATTTGAAACGGTGGGAAAGAGGATTTAGACATCGCAAACAATCATGCCTTCGAACATAAATTGAAAAATCGATCGAAAAGTGGTATGCGTACTGGAACTCGAACCCGTGATTTCCGGAAACCTAACAACGCTAGCCGCTGTGCCATAGGACCCGGCAAAGAAAAACATTAGAAATGCAAATTATTTTTTGATAATTTCTGTAAAGAAGCTTGTCGTTATTTTTTTCCCAATCGCTTTGTACACTTTGGTCTTGTCATTCAGAATAAACTATAATAACTAGAATAGTTGAGTTGATTAAACGATGAGCGATACAGGCCCTGATTGTGAGGAATAAATTAAGGAAGTATTACAACATTATCTTTTTTGAAACCAAAGTTTAAATAAAAATCGTAAATTTTCATTTGAAATTTAAACGACATGCAAAAGGATGTAAACTGAAAACCTTGCTGCATGAAAAATAAGGCAAGGCGGATTGCGTTGCTTCAGGCAGAAAACTAACGTTTACGGACTTAGATTTTCCAGCCAAGACATTTATATGGAATAAATTTGAAAATTTCAGCACGAGAAACTTGGCGAAAGTAAAAAATACATAATATTCTTGAATGTACGTCTCTTTGGTCCAGTGGGAAAAGCCATAGCGATTAGAAAATTAATTCTTAGGAGCATGTCAAATAAAAATGAATTAAATTTTATATTTCATATCATTGGGGTGGGTGTTCGCTATGGTTTTTTTTCACGAGCTTATGTTAAGCGCATTGTCAATCATAAACAGAAAAGTAAAATATTAATTTATGTTGAAATATTTTTAAATACTAAATAATAGTTTTTCCTGAATACAAAACAATTGTGGCAATTTTCACTGTTGTTATAATCAATTTGGTTATGAAGTGGTTATTTTCTAATACAATATAAATTTAAAATTACTAAGCATATTTATTTCATAAAAATCACACTAATATGTATGTATAGTGACAATGAACATAATAATTACAAGATGCTTGTTGGTTTTCACACTACCACTCGTTGTGTGTATGCAGCAACTGTTTCACGGCCGCCTTCTATAGCAAAATACGATCAAGAAAAGAAATAAAGTTACTTCTCATATTCTTCACCAGATACAGAGCTGCACGCGACGTATATTTTAACCATGAAATGTTAAATTTGAATCGTTCAAACTATGTACATTCTCACAGATTTTGTCACTAACGACCCGGGTTTCGCCTTTCGGCATCTTCAGGCATTCAAGTGCACGGATGAACTTGAAATGACGCTTAGTAAATGAAAGTTTCATGTTTATATAAGAAATAAATGCATCACTGAGTCCAAAGCCATTGCTGGCGAAAAGGATAAGCTCATGGGAATGCCAACAGATTTGAGTAGTAAGTAGTTTCAAGAATTATATTATTTGTTTGTCGGCAAAGGTTTTATGATTATATGATTTTATGATTATATAGGGTATAGAAGTGGAGATGCCGGAAAGTTTAATATTTCATTTAAAATCGGAAGACTGTGCTGAAAATGTTGTGCTGAAAAAAATGTTGATAGAAAGAAAAAAGAGAATATGACAGTCTCAGCAATTTAGTTTTAATAATTTTAGTATCCTGCGTATCTGTACACTGAGAATCCACCGTGGCGGAAGAGTTAAATCTACTCCGCATTGAATTTAAAGAACAATCCAAAATAACCTACTCATCAAACATATAAAACATGAATTAATCACAATTCTATTAACTAGATAGCTGCCACAGACGAGATATGTCGTCAAATTTACTGTGCTCAACACGCCAGTTACGACTGTGACGAGTTACCTCGTCAATAACTAATTAATTTAATAATTGAAAATCATAGCCGGCGTGCCAGGTACAAACTTTTTTTTCGACGGCCGCTAAAAGGTTAATTGTTGCATGTTTGACAGATCGACTATGGCAACACGGAACATAGCCGTAATTATAACATTTAAGTTGTACCAATTGTAAAAAGTAAATACAAAAATCATGGAGAGTATAAGAGACTTTTCTTTTATTAGTGTCTAGGTTGTTATAAATTTGAGAATAGCCCCGCAGATTTAGAATTCAGTTTCTCCATTAAAAGTCTTTATTTATGAGACATTGCATAGAAATCGTTTGTTGTTGCATTTTCAAAAATACTGCAGTCATTATAAAAACTCGTACAGGTGCACTCGTATAAAGTAATGTTTTTAATATCGCCGATGGCAAACGGTGTATGGAATATTACATCTTTATGCAGAATGTGAGCGGGTTACCAGGAATAGATGCGATGGGATAGAATCTTCCAATATAGTGGTGGAGAACCCGAAACTCAAGGGCCACCAAGCACGAAGAACATAACGTGACGATTTACTATATATTTATGTTATAAAGTACATTTTCAATGGCACGAGTCGAAAAGTACTATTTATACACAATGTTCAGAATATGATTCATTTATATGTAATGTATTAATTAATTTATATGTATTATTTTCTATTATGTATTATTCATTTATATGTATTAATTAATTTATAAGTAAGAGCACATCAAAATTATAAAAAATGGAGAAATAGAAGATAAGATAAATTATTTTTTATTTTTCAATTGATTTATAAACTTTTGTTCGGGGGCATGGATCCTCCCACCCATCCTATTCTCATAAATGGAGCGTAGCAAAAGCTGTTAGCTAACTACTAGTCCTGCCCTATCCCTATCCTTATATCCCGCGCAACTGATTAACAATCAGTTCTCAAAATCCATTAAGGGTCAATGGATTACGTTGGAAGCGGTCATGATGAAAAAATATTTAATTAATGTTCTCAAAAAATATACTCCCTTATGTGCTTCGACATAAACATAGATGTGACATCTGAATACAAATACATGGCGCATTATGGTCAGCTGTAATATCATGTGTTGACATTTTAATTTTAAAATAAATATTAATAAAAAGTATTTAAAATCCAAACACAACAGATGAATAAATAATTAAAATTCGGATACGACAATAGAAAATTCAGACTTGTATATAGTTACGAAAAATGACCTAGCAATATTTAAATTCATGTTGACGCCTTTTTAGTAAAACATTGTTAAGTTTGATCAAATAAGTGTATTTTGATGCAACTCCATCGTCCAGTAAAACAATTATAATATATGAAGGAACTCTTTGTCACAACCAAGCCATGCGAAGTGGACGTCATATAAAAAATGTTGCCGACCACTGATATAAGACATGATCATATAAACGCTAATGGAACGAAATAACGTCAAATGTATATATACGATAAGGTAGAATGACGATGCCTTCAATGGTTTTGTTTTACATCGTAGTATGACAGAGGTTATATGGTCTACAGACGTAATATGATAAAAAATATAAATGATCGTGTAATGAAAATTAGTAAAAATTTACATGATGTGTGATTAATTTTGAGATTTTATTGAGTAATATAATAAACAGATGCGCGCGAATATTTTATAAAATTAAAACATTGTATACTCCATACATTTTAGAAAGGTAAATAATTTATTATTTGGTCAGTAATTATTTACACTCGCAGTACATATTTATTTTTTCGTATAGCTTTAGTTGGAAATTGTTGAAATGGTACATGAACATAATAGCGAAATTTGCAAAATTATAACAGCGAGTTTTTCGTTCATTCAAAATAGGCAAGATATTTGTTTTTTGTTCAGTAACTGTTAAAAGAAGCGGTAATGTAAATATTTCGGTTGGATAAGCATTTTTTTTTAACCATTCGGCTTATAAAATGATGGTTTGGCATCAACAAAAACAGACTCTTTAATCAATCATTAATAGAGTCTATGCAACAGCCATTTTTACTTTCCAGGTAATTAAAAAAAACAAAAAACATACTTTTATTATATAACGTTTAGTTGAAAATGCACAGGGTGAATGAAACCGGTTGTGAAATTTTCCAAAAACTGTGCAAACAACACACAAAAAAGTATTATTGTCAATGCCTTTCTACTTATCATTGGAAGTTGAACATATAAAAAGTGTAATAGTGCTAGTTCAAAGAGTAATACGTGATATGAACTATCAAATATGTCAATTTTAAACTTTAGTCTGCGTCATAAATATATTTAAAACAGAGTTTTTACTTATTTTTACCTTATTAATGATTGAGATACTTTTTAAGTAACTAAGAATTATCAGTTGGCACTGTTAACATCTTTCAAATAAAGATTCTTAAAGCAGCGATAATAGGATGCTCGAATGTTTATTAAGCGTATAGAACTCACCTGCGTGAATAAGTTAAACGTTTTTAAATCATGTCCATAATATTTTTTGATTCAATAATAAGTATTTTTCTAGTCAAAATTTCAGTGTTCAAACGCTACAATTTAAACTGTCGTCTGAAGCAGACGTTCAAGTTCATGCTACGCTGTTACCATTGTAAATTATGTTTTTTTCGAATGTTTTCTACGATCTCATACTCCTCTATTTTCTCGGGTCACCCATAAAAAGACAACAAAGTTATACGTACCGTGTCCGTCTGTATGTAAAGTGCTTACATATTATCTCCCAAGCGACCGATAACGAGATAAAGATAGGCAAAAGATTCTCAGATGGAATTTAGAGCTTTGAAGTTTACGGTAGACGAGACCGCCGCAACTTTTGCGATAAAGAAAGCTCAAAGTGAAAAACATAACGGTGCGTCCGTACTATGTGAATAACTTTCGATTTTATATATTCCCTCATGAGCCATTTCAGTAAATTTCCTATGCAAAAAGTCGGGCTTCATATTGTGAATTACTTTTCAACATACACATGAGCGTTTCGGTTGATTTAATGTCGATTCTTACTTATGACAACTAAAATAAACATTAAAATAATTTATAAGAATATATAATTGATAACTTTTTTATACAAGCAATTGAATAGACAAAGTTATCAATTCTGTAAATATTCATCATTTACACAGCTTTATTTTAATCTATGAGGTAAATATACGAGTTTCTCAGGAAAAACGCGTAAACCTATCGAATCAATTTTTCATTTGACAAATAAACTATCGTAGATACGTAATATGAAAAATTGGTTAAAAAAAGCTATTTTTTATTATTATTTCTTGACAATTAATATAATACTGTAAGAACATATTGAAAACAAAGTATTGATATTGTAAGGGCAAATGTGGCAAAGTATTATTTGATTATAATGGATAGCTTGACATCGAAGTATAATTTATTAATGTGCTGTTAATCTCGTATAGCTAAATACTATGTCAATCATGGTTTTGATTATACAAACAACATAATCAATATACATATTAATCATTTCAATAATAAACAAAATTCATATAATAACCGTGTTAACGAAAACACGCATACAAATATTAGATCATGTATTATTAACGTTACTTTTTTAATGGATTTCTTTTTAAATTTAAAGGTATTTCTATATAATTCATTTAAACATGTTGCCATGCATGTAAGTAGTAATGTAATTGAATATATGTTTTTATTGAATGAAATGCGTCGAAGATTATTCAACCAAAACAATTAATTATGTTTTAAAAATAATATCAGCGAATGGTATCACGAAGCGCTTCGATAACGGAAAAAATCAATCAAACTTGAGCGAGACAACGTGGGTCTCTCAAATGCGTTTGTTGGGGTTGTAAAAAATACGGACAGAAGCAAATGAATTACAATAAGCTTGAAAAAATAAAGATAGAAACCGAAAAAACCAATTCGTTACTTTGAAACGTCAGTAGCGTTTGATAAATGAATAGTATGATATGACTTGAGTGGTGATATTAAAAAAACTTTTATTGTTGATTATGATGAAATTGTGCTTTATGCGAATAAAAAAGTATATATTGAATAATGTTATATTTTTTTAAGCCATGTCTCAGTGTGTATCATATGGTCTCCTAGTGGAAGTACCTCTACAGAACTTTTTTACGAGAACTGTTTGTTACTCAGTCGCTTTATCTTTCTTTTTCAAAGAGAGTAGTAGAGATGGAAGAATAATACTAGAAAAGGACTAATTGCTAACTAATCCTTCTCACTGCGCACAGTTATTGAAGGATAGAAAGAGGGAGGGGGGGCATTCTTAAACATCACAAAGACCCATGTCTTAGAACAAACATCGATCGAAAAAACGCTGTTCGTACTGGGACTCGAACCAGTGACATCCAACACGGAAGCCAACAACGCTAACCGTAGAACCGCCGTAGAACTATCGTATCTAATTGAACATTTTTACAAAAGTTGTTAAACGAGATCCGGTTGTGCGTTACTCTCTTAAACTCCTACTTACCTTAAACAAAAAAAGGTTGGTTACTTTTTCTACGTTACATTTTCAGCATTTAGAGTCAGGATCAGGGTCAAAAATTGTTAAATATTATATGTTTATCTATGTTCAAAATTAATGTATAATTGTTATTATTTATGAGCTCAAAACTATGACCCCCAACAGCTGAGTGGAGCATAGAGACATTGAATCCATGGTTTTATTTTAACTATAATTTAATAGTATACAATGGCATCGCTTGCCAAGACAGTTTATTTTAATAAGTTCATACATTATAATGATTTATTAAAAATAAAATAATGTGTATTTATTTTGCTTGATATAAACAATAAAGGAACAGCGTAAGCTGTCGAATGGCATGAACTACATCACAAGTTGTTTTTCATTTAGCAAACGGGACTAAAAAAAATATACAACATTTTTGCAGACGGACGTTGATTCAGTTATGCAAAATCCCAGACGCGCCACTGTCGCACTGATAAAAACCTCGTAAACCTTCCGCTGGAGAAAAAGCCTTCACAGGGTTCACAGAATTAGAGTAATCCTATTATTTTAAGCATTTTTAATGCAAATCCCGCGTTCTTTATAGAGGCCCGTCGCTCTGACAATAGCCACAGGTTCTCAAACCGGATACCCGAATACAGGGCTTATCATGGATGAGATACGACTTAGCGAAAAGAATAGGTCGGATTGCCTTGTGTATCAGATTTCGTTAACGTAGCTGTACTGTTTGGATATTGTCAGTCATTCGTGATAGTTAAAATGACATTTTTATATTCGATTTTATAGAAAGAATAAAATAGATCTCAGTGACAAAACTATCCAATTAGAATTATTTTAATACTTTATAACAGTTTAAAAGTTAGTCGTTTTCTGATGATCGGAATTGGTTCAGTTAAACGATTTTGCACTGGAAACAATACAATAATATCTAACCACAAAAATGGCAACTTTTTTTAAAAATATAATATTTGTATGTGTGCTCCCAATGTTGATTGTTAATGGAGATATACAACAGAAGTTTTTCTTAGATATTCAATCTCTTTTTTCTCAAGTAAATGAATGGATGGATTGGGTTGATTCGGGATTAGTGCTTAGCTACGCTGCAGCATTGAAAAGGTGAGAGCGAATTTTTAGACATTATTAAAATCGATGCTCTTGTGTGTCTTACTTGTTTGCTGATTTTAAATTTACTAGTTGTAAATTTTCACGAAGAACATCACTGTTCCTGATCGCTTTATGTATTGTTTAATTGTTGAATCTACAAAAAATTAGTTTGATTTTTGTAAATTCGAAAAATGTTTTTTGATCGATAAATTTTTATTTATTTATTTAATAACAATGTACAAGGTTGACAAATTATAAATTTAAAACTTTTACAATGGAGAAAAAAAAATAGTATAATTTAATATTAAACGCAGTAAAAAAAAAAGTGGCAAGGAAGTCAACTGAGTAAGCTCCGACGAACTCTACTTTAATACATAAAAAATAGTATTCGTCGGAACTCACCCACGTCTACGTGGAATATGTCGACATCCAAAGCAATATTATTGAACACCGTTAAAGCTCTCCAGAGTGGCATCCCCATTGGCAGGCTGGTTCTACACCTTGGGAGAACAAACAATTCATGTCCACGATTTCTCAAAAAAGAGAGAGAGAAAGATCGGTTAAATACCAGTAGATTCATACCGCCCGCCGTCTTTTTATCCTCTGTAAAAATGAGATTGAAAGAACATGAATGTTTTAATAAATCAGTTCTCGTAATGATGACTTTTTATAAGACTTTATCATGCTCAATACTTAACGGACTAGGTTAAAAAAAATGTGTGCTAAAAACATGTTTTAAATTGTAAAATGTTCCAAAATATAATATAAAAAATTATGCTCCTTTGACCACCGTCAGAACTAGAATACGATGCATATTATTTCATACCAGCAATGATCACTTCGTATATTATTGTGTACGCAGATAAAAATAAAGTAGTGTCTCATATTATGGTGCATTTAATCCGTACTAAAACGCAGTCTATTAAAAGAGCACAGTGCAAACGGTAATGGTACGGTTTGAGAGGGAAATTAATTTAAAGAGCGCGGCGGTAAAAGTTGAAATGGCGTCGGGTAAAATCCGCCATTATGGGGTCGGATTAGACGTCATTGTGTGCACAGCCGTAAGCCGTGACAACTCTGACAATAGCGGGAAAATGTATGCCAAGATAAATTTATTCTTTCTCATTCAGGGCAAAGTTCCTAGACACGAGTGCTACAATGACATTTAAAGGAATTCTTCGTCTGAAAATTGACAACATGGCAATCAATTTAAATTAAGCTCTTATACTCGAATGGAGAGCTTAAGTTGTTAGGTGCTTATCTAATGTAATTTCGACACATTATAAGCAACGTGAAGATTACTTTTATTTGAAAATAAGACAGAGTATTGGAGTCATTTATTAAAATGTACAACTAAATAAAAACCTTTTTTGAAAAGATGAATGACTGACAGAACTGGAGGACTCATCAAAACATTTATCATTTAATTTCTCCTTAGTATGTCCATAAGCTCAGAGTCGGAAGGGGTTCATAATATGTAAGGTATATTATAACAATATTTTTATATACAAATTAAATTCATACGTTCGATGGTTTCGGCGGTAACTTTGTGGAAGTTCATTTTAATAGAAAATTTAAATTAACTTTGATTATTCCACGTATTACGCGTATACGTGGAATAATCAAAGTTAATTTAAATTTTCTATTAAATTCATACGCTTTGTTCCTAACAGTGAATGGACGAATTTTTTTATTTTCATACTATAAATTAAAAATGAATTTCTACCAACTGTCCGTTGAATCGAATTCAAATATTAAAATTATGATATTAAAGAATATCAACACTTTGAATGATTTCACATAAATGTACACGCATATTATACAGTATACCAATCCCGGATCCCGGGACTGTGACAGTACTAATCCCGAGGGGTAAAAAAATAAAAATAATCTTTTTTGGAAATTCCGTAAATTCCTGGATTTTTGAAATCGACAAAAATTGTTTGAAAAATCGCAGGATTTCAAAATTGCCGAGCGAAAACTTCAATCCCGAATTACAATTTATACACGATTTTATGTTGAATTTTAAATCCCGAAATCCCGAGGTTGAAAAAAGGGTCTGGCATTGAATGCACTAGTTATGGTCAACGTCGTTGTTTTTGGTTGCGGTTTTCAGTACGGAATTTTTTATTAATTGCTTTTTTAATCGGTTTTTGGTTTCGGGTTCGATGGCATAGATGTGATGTATTGATGAATATTTTAATCTTAAGACGAGACGTAGCTAAAGCGATTAGCTAACTAATATAGCTGTTTTTGCCCTTTACTTATATCCTTACTATCTCTGAAAAGAGAGGTTGAGTGACTGAGTAACAACCATTTCGTATAAAGCAGCTTCTGTTAAAGGAAGCTCGATGAGAAGTCCATAACTCCCAATTGGAAGAGGACGCGACTACAAAAAAGGGTTTTGATAATCATCAGTGTTTTTAAGCCACAAAAATGACGAAAAAAGATAACAACCGCATGAAGTATAATTTGACACTGTTGGCAGTACTGTTATAATGTTCAATGCAATAAACTCAATTACAAGGAGGCTTAAATGCACTCGCCTTCGATGCACTTCGAAGTCAAAACGTCAGGTAAACTTTCTGGCAGAAAATGCATCCCATAATGCAATTAGTTGCGGCCGTAGATCGCTCATAAATATGCAATTTACTAATTGCATCAAACTCAAATATTCATATAAAATTTTGCCTAGCACACGAAAGCTGGAAATTTCGAATAGCGGAGGTACATTTTCAGTACATCATTATTAACAATCAACCTAAGACAAAGTTTGTTAATTGAAAACGCTAGTCTAAATTGGCAAGTGGTTGGAAAGTGGAAACAAAGCGTTTATTGCATTATTATTCATTCTCTAGTGTCTACGTCAAATTGAATCAAACTGATGGTGTGTAGAGGTGCTATAATATATTACTCAAGTGATTCTTGTATATTAATATTATAATTAAATATTTTTTTTACATTCACACAAGTTTTGTCACTAACAACCTGGGTTTCACCTTTTGGCATATTCAGGCGTTCAAATGCACATGCAATTGATCATCACATAACAGCCGAATGATCAATGCTGTTTTGTTACCATAAACAAAAAGACAGTTAACGGCACTAAAATATTAACAATTAATTAATCTAATTTAAGATTTATATTTCCTTTTTTGTACTGTTTTATTTCTTTAGAATTTTAATTTTCTCAGTTTGCTTTTATTTTGTAAGAATTGATATTGCCTTTATTCTTTTCGCAGGAATCAATTTTGTTGGATTGTACTCTACTGGATTTTCCAAACTCAATTTGGTTGACAGACATTAAAATTTATTTATTATATACACTAATTGTTGGTTTTTACTTTGGTAATGATAATTCATACCTAATTGGTTTTTGTCATAATAGTTTCATTGCTAAGTGGTCTTTAACTTTTTATTTATAGTTTATTTTCCTTGTATTTTACTTCAATTCTTTTGCTAGGTTGTAATACCAATTGTTTGTCATACCTTGTTTTTATCAATTAAATTTTGTATAAATATCACTGTTTTATTGTTTTTCTTATCAGTTGACAATGCTCATCATGAGCGAAACCCGTCCTGATCTAATAAATTTTATGTGGAAAAAGTACTAAAAATGTTTTATTATTTTTATTATAATGCCATTCCACCAAGTATTGACAGTGAACACCTTAAAAGTGAGTGTTATATACGTAAAATAAAAATATGAAACCTACCAAATCACCAAATAAAGACGTGATTGTACTTACAAATCCAAGATTTTTTTGTTTACCATTTTAGTATAATTGTAGGCTCATTTCACCTCTAGAGGGCCCATATATATTCTGAAGTAAATTCTAACTGGAATTTCAATGTATCACGCACAACTGATTGTTGAATGGAAATTTTTCTCTTTTTAAATGTTAAGCGTGACTTAGACTTGAGGGAGTTGGCCTTTACGCCTAACTCCGCGGCGTGGACTACAGCATTACAATTATTCTCATACGAAGTCAATGAACTGCAACGGCCGTCGCGGTCTTGTGTATATACACGTCCCACTCCTTCGCACGGCCACGACTAGCCTACGGAATTACCTGTTTGCCGCGAGAGGTGGTCAACATTTTTAAATAAATACGACAAAACTGTCAAGTTTGGTCTTCTAAGTATATTCGTAATAATCTTTTGAAATAATATACTACAAGAATTTAAGAAAAAAAAACAGCAAATAAATGTACAATCAGTTGACATTCTGACAAAACTAAGTATATTTTATATTTACAACACTTTTCCTCAAGGTTTCAAAATCACGTACAAAGTAAATTTAATGAATTTAAGGGTGAGTGTGTCGGTCTACATTGTAGACAGTGGTTCTCACGTGAAATTTCAATGTGGTCGCATTATAAACATCATAGAAATTTCTTGTGGCCGCACCAAATTTTTGTTTTGAGATGTGTTAAAAATAGCAATAGCATGGATCAACTTATAAGTTTATATTCAACAGGTTTTTTAGTATCAATATTTACTATGAAGCTGTTTGGGGCAGCAGCAAAGTCTTCTGGTGGCCTCACATTAAAACCACTGGTCTGCAACGAAACCTACAATTAAGTCAAAGTGACGTATTTATAAACATTAGTGTAATCGCAAACAAAAATAAATATTAAAAAATAATAAATTCGCCATGCACTTGAAATGCACATGCATATAAAATAAAACTACACAGTACATTAAATTCAATATAAAAAATCAAGAAATAAAATAGTAAAATTTATCAAACAGTTCACAAATACCATCACTAAAAATGTCCACTTCTCTAGGCAAAGCGTTGATCAATCGAACGGCTCTTGGAACTGGTGACTCATACCTCCTAAGCGAGGTATAAGTTTTTAGAAATAAAAGTTTTTGCTCATAGTTTCGTCCACATAAGAATAAATTGGGAGAATGTAAATTAATAGTCATGAGAATTTCGGGATTATTAACTCGGCCCCGAAGAATAAGAGAAAAATGCTTTAAGCTTGAAAAAGATCTTCGAGCTTCAAGAGAGTGAAACGATAACATTCCATAATAAAATTTGGTGGGGTAGTTAGTATTCCTTTAAGGAATTATCAAAGGGGAAGAATTTTTTTTTTTTGAAATAATAATATTTTAGAAATTTCTTATCGACTCTCTTTAATAAATTAATAATTATAGTGGAATCGCGAGAGTAGTCGACCACTGACATCGCTTAGCGTACCTCTGGTACAATTTTATATGGGTCTTGACATTAACAAAAATACAGTTATTTCAGCTGGGCCGCATGTACTGAACACTCAGGTGGTTATTAGTACTAGATGAAAAATTTACCTATGTACCTGAGCTATCGTGCTCAGATCAAAGTGGATTGAACACATACACGCAAGCCAGGTGAGACTAGGACAATGTGGAAACTTGGAATATATAGTATGCGCGTAGGAGGAAAGCGTCGAATGTGATTCTGTCGGATAAGACAAGTACGGCATTTTATTGGTTAACATCTCGCTGGTACAGATGAAATGGAGAAGTTTACGCTGAATTTTATGGTCACACAAGGAAAATGTTGTTCAAGCTTTTTTTTAGAATCATTGGTTTTCGTATTTATTCTGCATCTTGTAAATTTGTTTAGTATTACAAAGTACTTCCCTAAAATTTACGATAAAAGTTGATCTACAGAGAAAATTTATCTTGAACTTTCAACTCTGAAATTTACAAAGTGCTTTGAAATGATGCCATTTGACTTGTCTTTTTTAAATCTTAATCTACTTTCACCAACCACTTAATTTCAGAAAGACACGTGTTCAATGAGGAACAATAGATGAGAACGTTGCCCCTAATAAATTGTTTTTCCATGAAATTTTAGAAATAAATATAGCACAATTAAGTAGATTAAAGATTTTGAATGAGCAAGTAAATCTCCCGAATTCCCCACTCTTATACCCTATATGTAAGTAAATATAATCATAAAAAAATCCAACAAACAAAAATAAATATAATTCGTAAAAGTACTCACCAGGAAAATCTGTACGCATTCTCATTGGCTAATAGTTTTCGCCAGAAATGGCCTTGAACTCAATGATACATTTATTTCTTATATAAACACGATACATTCATTTGCTAAACGTCAGTTCAAGTTCATCCGTGCACTTGAACGCCTGAAGATGCCGAAAGGCGATTCCACCAAGCACCTTCAGTCGAAATCTTAAATTATCTTAAGAATTACAAAATAAACTAAAAAAATAAATAGTTTCAAACGATCTCAAAGCCACTTATGTAACTATTTATATATTGTAAATTTTATTGCAGCTTAAGAATACCCTATTCATGCAATTTTGTCCGTTCAAATTTTCCCTTGCTTTATTAATTTTTATACAATTTCGTCCGTTCGACATGAAAAAGCTCCTTACCTACTTGAAAGCTGACGCAAAATTTCTCATTTGCGTGTGAGGTGTAACCATTCTAAAGTTGAAGTCACCGGAGGTTATGACCTACAATGACAACGACTATTAAACGAATGCACACAGCACGTAATATATTATTTAAATGAATACGCGCTTTCTACCTGATGGTGTATTTTATGAAAGAAACAAAGGAATTGAAATAAAGAATATATCTGGTAACTGGTCGTTGTATAATTCAAAGTATGGATGAAATAAAACAAAAGAATTACTTCAACATACAATAGCTTTACTTTATTCAAAACCTTATATTATGTTCTATTAAATAGACAATACGCATCTCCAAGTTTCCAGTACTATTAAATAATACTCTTGAAGAAATAATGCTATTCAAAAAACAAAGGCGTGGTTGCTGTGACAAAAAAATGAATGTAAAACATTATTCGTAAAGTTCGTCTTTCGTTTTTTGAAAACAATTTGAACAATTCATAATATAATATATTTAAAAAAGTTTACTGTCATCTTTTGTATGCAGCTATAAAAAATGTGAAACGTTTTATCGTAAAATAAATAACCGATTAAGGATTACCATACCGGAATTCCCACAGAATTTTCAATACAAAAATATCTTTTAAAAATAAAAATAAGTATTCTTATCAGCTAGTGAAGAGTAAAAAAAGGATTTTGATCTTATTTAATAATGTGGAATTAGAAAAAAAGTGTTATATGTTTAATACAATGCCTCTCCATTAAGTATTGATAGTGAAAACTGTAAAAGTAAGCGAAATCTGTTTTAAAATTTGAAATACCTGTTATCAAACAAACACCTTCAACCGTCATCTTCAATAATTACAATATTAACTTTTCCGGTTCTAAGCTCAAGAAATGCGATCCCAATACCCACATTTTCTTAAATATCTATTTTAATATGGGTGATACAATGTTTATAATTAAAGTATTCTTATATCATAGTTTTTTGGACCTTTTGTAGTTTATATAAATACGCTATAAGCGATCGTTCGTAAGATAGCTGGGCTAAACTAGTCAGTTGCAATTTCATACGTGTGCTGGGATGACGTCTTTTTTACGCGCAACTTAAAATATGATTATTTATTAAAAAAACACGGATTTTTTATAAAAAAAAATGTATGAGAAATGATGCAGAGAGATATTTTAAAGCCCTTAGACTATTTTTTTTGAAATTCATAAGAATAATGCCAATAATGAGGAAACCACTGGGGTCCCTAAACGACTCCCATCGGCAGAGAAGTATTTTTCTAGACACCGAGCCGCGAGAGTTAAAAAAGAAATTTAAGTATTTAGGTAAATAATTTATGTTTAAAAAATACTATACAATTTCATGAGCAGTATAATAAGCAATACTGATAATTTTATTACAAAAATGAGTACTTTCCTACTATGTGGACGAATATTGAAAAACCTAACCTTAATTTAAAAAATAATTGATTATTTTTCGGTATACGGCAGAGTGAATGTTTTCATTGAAAATAACCCGAAAAGGATTATGAGATCATTATATCATGCATTTGTGTGAAACTGTTTGATAAAACAACCATTAACCGATTTAAAAATCAAAGTGGTTATTCGGAGATTAGAATCTTACCTTAGCAACCCTTAGCTTTGCCGTTATGCTACAAGACCACCAATTCATGGAATAATTAAAATAAGCATCAATAATGGTTTAAATAAAGCTTATTAAACAATACTCGTCTGGAGGTTGTTACTAATTGAAAACAAATACGCAGAATTTGTGTAGGATTAATATTTAATTACAAATTTCAATACATTGTTATACATCTACAATTTGACTAACGAAGGCGTTATTGATAATCAATCTATGTCACCGCAATAATATTCTCTCAAACGTGACATCCTTAGCTTGGATTATTATGAAATACAATACATCAGATATATGCCATTGTTCATCTGTTGTACAATAATAAGGCATTTGTCAATACGTGTGGCATGCAATTAGGGTTTCTCATTTCCCGGTATTTTGTGGTTCCCGGGATAGCGGGAAATAAATAAACATATCACGGAATTTTCCCGGGAAAATTTAAACATGTAGGTACGGTCAAGAAAAAGAAAAGTTGAATAATAATGTGTCGATGAATAAATCCAAGTCCAAATAAAGAATTTATAAATTCTTGTAATATTTGATTATATGTTAGCAAGGAAATATATCGACTGTGAAATGGAAAAAAGACGTAACCCACAGTTTTTTCAAAACAGGTTTTTTCCGATAATTACAATACATATATCAAACTTGATACACGTTATATCATGAGGATGCAAGCTGCAAATGCCGAATTAGTATATAAATTTAGCTTTTAAATTTAAAAAGGTTGCCGTGTGAAAAATTAAGACCAAGAAAAAAAGTTTTTCCTAGACTTCTTTAATTAATATTAGATTATGTCAATTAAACACCAGTTTAAAGGACTACGCGCACTTCAAGGTTGTGTATAATTCATAATTTGCATATGGTCCAAAATCATCAGGAAACGTTTTTTTGTGCCTCCTGTACAATTTGATATGTGTGGGTTACGACATTTTTCCTTTCTACAATCGATATGTATGTAGAAATAAAAAAAGCAATAATTTATAAATCAACCATATATGATATTAATTGATACATATTTAAAGATATTGATACTGGTGGAATTTATTTTCAATAATTATGAGCTATAAAATAATTTGACTGTTTGGGTCAGTAAAGTTTTTCCAGAGCTGTAAAAAAAGACGACTCCGAAGATTTTTTTCAATAATTTCATTTTAATACTTTCGATGGTTTCGGCGGTAACTTTGTGGAAGTTCAAATTGTTTCCAATTAATAGAGTAATCACAAACCTAGCTGATTGATTGCAGCTCATTAGTTTAATAGTTTGTAATGTTATACGTCATTAGTAGTATGATTAAATTTGTTTGCACTGTTTCGATTTTATAATCCCCTCTTTGCTTCCCTTTAAAAGGAAAAATCCCAATCTGATTGATTACAACTCATTAGTATCATTAGTATCATTATCTGTTTGTTTTATTTCGATTCTACACCCCCCTCCTTGCTCCTCTTAAAAGGAAAAAAACCCAAACCTCCATTTTGTAATTTTATAATTTTAAAATGTTGGAATCAATCTTGCTTCATTACTTAAGCAAACTTTGCGATAGTAAGTCTGAAGATGCCTCTGAAAGAGGCTAAACACGTGTCACAGTAAGTAACACAATACGTCTAATAATCAAAGTTAATTTAAATTTTCTATTAATTTCATTTTAACTTATATATTCCATCAGATCATCTTTAGTTAGCCAAGCATGCAATGTTAACACTGTGGACTATTGTGGTTTGTTAATCATATTTTTTTCATTTCCCGGGACATCCGAACCCACTAGCTCACCAGGATCCCAAGTACCGGGAGATATACCGTACCTGCTATGTGATATAGCACACTTGCATCGCAAATCTGTTTAATTAATTATTCCGGCTATTATAAATGTAGGTCAGTGGGCTAATTGAATCGGACCATAGTAATTTTTGTCTGCACAACTCGTGGAGAACTTCACCCACTCAAAAAGATATATTCCATTATTTGAGATTATGATACATCAGACAACAAAATGCTTGCCATATCCTCTGAACGATAAAACTGAAAACATGCCCAAGTTAGTCCAACCTACTGTCAGACTAGGCCACGCATATTTTGTGTCTATGAGACTTTGTGCTGTCATAAGTCTTGACGTTTTTTCAATACCGAAATATAGAAACAATAATCCTTTGTACTTCATTCCACTTTATTTAATATGTCAGGACCGGTTTCGCTCATTGCGAGCATTGTCAACTGATAAGAAATATAATTTAACAATGCTATTTATACAAAATTGAAAAGTTATACACAACAGTTGGCATTGAAAAGAAATTACCAATTACATTAAAGTGATTCTAAAATAACACAAAATTAAAATGTTCAACACATCTAACATATAATTAAAAAGTCATCCCAGATTCATAAATTCAGAATGCGATTGAAAGTAATTACAAACATAATTAAAATTTGGGAAATTTTTGACAAAGTGATAAAATGCTACATTAATAAAGTGAATATGCTTAATGATATGAATATGATATGAGCGAAACCGGTCCTGACATATTAAATAAAGTGGAATGAAGTACAAAGGATTATTGTTTTTATTAATATAATGCCTTTCCACCAAGTATTGACAGTGAACACCCTAAAAGTGACCGAAATATAGGGTTGAAAAAATACCGGTATTTATGAATTGAAAATTAATTTAAACCGAATTATGAATGTATCATAGCATGTTTTAATAAAAATGTTAAAGTTGAATTGAATATTTAGAATCTTAAAGATATCTATCAATCAACATTGTATTACTATTTTAAGAAACCGAAAGTTATTTAAGAAAATTACTCGATCATGATTATGTGTATTTTTTAAAGGCGGTATTTTATATATATTTTTTTTAAACCATGTCCGCTCCCAATGTGGAGCATATGGACTCCTAATGGAGTTTATCTCAACAGAAGTGTTTTCTACGAGAACTGTTTGTTACTCAGTTGCTCAACCTCTCTTTTTACTAAGAGAGTAGGGATAGAAGGATAGGGCTAGGACAGGATTAGTGGTAAGCTAATCGCTCTCGATACGCCCCGTTCGTAGGATAGGATGGGTGAGAGGGGGGAATTCAAGACATCACATATATCCATGTCTTTGAACAGAAATTCATAAATTGATTGAAAAATCAATTTATAAAACTGTCCGTACCGGAATTTGAACCCGGGCCCTCTGTAGCCGAAGCCAAACACCGTTGACCACTCGACCACACAGGTGGCTCAATTTTATATTTATATTTAAACATCAAAATACCGATATTTATAAAAACATTTGATCACTTTTAGGGTGTACACTGTCAATACTTGGTGGAAAGGCATTATATTAATAAAAACACAATAATCCTTTGTACTTCATTCCACTTTATTTAATATGTCAGGACCGGTTTCTTGACAGTCGGTCAGTTGACAGTGCTCGCAATGAGCGAAACCGGTTCTGACATATTAAATAAAGTGGAATGAAGTACAAAGGATTATTTTGTTTTTATTAAAAAACATTTGATATTGAGATCCTTTCGGTCGTATTAACAAAATTGAGTACCCTGTTAATGGAAAGATTAAGCGAAGTTCAATAATGGTGATATCAAAATTGTATCTGGGTAAACAACCCAAATATGTAAAGAAGTAACCACTACAAATCAGTCAACTCTGAATATAATTTATTTGTGTACGACTTTTTAAAAATTTACCGGCAACCCTGGAAAACTTTTAGCATATATATTTTTTCAAAATCAAACTCAAATTTTCGTATTCATTCCAATCTTTTTCATAAAGACCTGGACCAATCATAGTAAGCAATTTTCAACTGATAAAATAATATCGAATCTTTACAAAAAAAGTGTATACTGATAAAGATCAATTGATAATGTTCGAAGTGAGCGAAACCGTTCCAAATATTTAATAAGCAATGTGGAATTAGAAGTGTTTTTTTTTTAATAAAACGTTTTATAAAAAAAATGACAGCTCTTAACTAACAACTTAAAACAGCGATTTCCAACGTGGGAGGCGCGAACAGCTGAAAATATTTATTTACTCTTTAAAACGTGTCTTTATTACTATATGAAATAAAGGATGGGGAGGTGTTAAGATATTTATTTTTCAAAAGGAAACGCAGTAACATACAGTTGGAAACCACTGCCTTAAAATAAAGATAGCAAAAACTATCCCAAACACGGACTAAAGCAAAATTAGTTTTTATACTAATTAAAAGCTTCAACACAATTTTAATATTGTATTAAAAAATAACTATTTGTTCTACTTATAAGAGCTACTAGCTTATTTCGGTACGTTCTAATTTCTATTTTTCAAGCAAATAATTAAATTTCATAACAAATTACTTGGACACATGTTTCTTTACCTGGATTATAATTAGCTAGTTTATATGGATTAAACTAAGCGTTTATACAGAATAATTTACACATTTTCTTATATAAATTAAATTGTATTGTAATATTTTCTCATACACTTAAGTTTTAGCTCTCACAAGTTTATTATCTATGACAAAGGTGTGATTATCTCATTGTATAATTAAGTACTATTCTATTAATTCTAATTCTTCTTTCATATAAATGATATATTTTCACGAAATTAAACGGATTAAAATATTATTATCCACACCGATAAAGAAATAAACTAGGCCACACACATTATGACAGGACAGGGGTCATCAAGCAACGGAAAATGTACTTTATTCTACCAGTTTACAACATGCATATTCATCGCTATAAAACACAAATTGAATGGTTTTGTCCTCAATATCTGTGAGGAAGTTAATTAATAAAGCAGGAAGCAAATACGTTTCCATCCATGCCACTTTCTATTTCATGCCAAACGTAACATAAACTAACTGTATTAAACTAAATAAAGCGTGATGTAAATTTTTTTGGAGTAGTAGAGACAATAGATGTCAATAGTCAATATATGTGGATTAAAATTCTAAATTGATTACACCAAAAATTTTAAATTGTCAAAAATTGAGATTCGTGTTTGTAGAAAATAACGACATCTTATATGTACGTATTATTAATGTGACATAAAGGAAAGTTATTCATATCGACTGTGGAAAGGAAAAAGGACGTAACCCACACATATCAAATGTTACAGGAGATGCTAAAAACGTGTTTTGATGATTTTGTGACATATGCAAATTATGAATTATACACAACCTTGAAGTGCACGGAGACTTCTAAACTGGTGTTTAATTGACATGACCTAATTTAAATTAAAGAAATTGTCTCAGAAAAACCTTTATTTCAGTGTTTTTTCTTGGTTTTAATTTTTTAGAAGGTCATCTTTTTCAAACTTAAAAGCTAAATTTAGATACTTATTCGGCATTTTTAACTTCTATCCTTTTGAAAGAATGTGTGTCAAGTTGTATACATTGTAATTATCGAAAAAAAACTGTTTTAGAAAATTGAGGTTTACGTCCTTTTTCCTTTCCACAGTCGATATGATATTGAGAAGCCAACACATGTTTAAAAGGTCACAAAGGTATCTGTTAAAATATATTTTTTTAAGAAAATGTTTAACTGAGGGATATAAGTTTATGTTATTTTTATAAAATCATGAAGATGGGCACGCTGATGATATTCTGCTTTTAAACTTGTGAGTACCAAGTACTTTTAGGAAAGTGTTACTTTCAAACATACAATATTTTTTTATAGTCTATTCACATTTTTATAGCATTCATAACATCACCTGAGCTTGCTTATGTTTGCAATTTTTTTACGCTCTCATCGTAAAATTATCTAAAAAACATTTCGGATCGAATATCCAGTTATTTTAGATAAAATTATATTGATCAAATGATTACTTCAAAACATGCTTTCTGATCGTTTTTTTTTGCAATTGCAGCTAATATATAATATATTGTGACAAATATGTAAATTTGATTATAGCCTTGAAGGGACCTCTTATCAATAGGTCAACGGTTCTCAAACGGGGCCCACGTGGCCATAGCATGTTCTAAAGAGGCCACAGAGAAAATATCAGTTTAAAAGAGCCACAGCAGACTTTTGGGGGGCCAGAGCCACCCTAAATTAAATAAACTATTTTTGTATTATGGTCAAATACAAGAAGGGGAACATTATTTCATATATTTTTTCGCTCATTTTGTATTTGAAATTAAAAAGTGATGGAGATTTATTTTTCGCCAGTGATCAACCCCGGGATTCCGAAAGCCCAGATGGAGAAAAATTTTGGTATGTGAAATACCCTTCATATAGTTAAGATTTTGACTGAAGGTGCTTGGTGGAATTTCAATATTATGCTAAATTCGAATCGTTCAAATTATGTACATTCACACAAGTTTTGTCACTAACGACCCGGGTTTTGCCTTTCGGCATCTTCATGCGTTCAAGTGCACGGATGAAGTTGATCCGTGCACTTGAACGCCTGAAGATGCTGAAAGGCGAAACGGCCACGGAAAAATATGTAACTAAAAAGATGGCCACGGGCTCAAGACGGTTGAGAAACTATGCATTAGGCGACAAAGGTTGTCATTAATGACAGAACCTATTTTAAATAGGTATTTTTCAC
Organism: Himalopsyche tibetana; assembly: GCA_030503985.1. Lineage (NCBI taxonomy): Eukaryota > Metazoa > Arthropoda > Insecta > Trichoptera > Rhyacophilidae > Himalopsyche > Himalopsyche tibetana. The sequence continues at coordinate 20,516,019 of JAPJYX010000013.1, forward strand.
GTTTCATCATTTAAATCAATCCGATGGGTGTGGTTCATTTTGCTGAAAATTATGACAACCCCTGTCAAACACGAGTGTGTTTATTTTATTTTTCATTCTGTGACAGTTAATGTTTGTTTTTCAATTTGCAGAGATTTTCTTTTGTTTGCAACAGATATGAAAAAAAATACGAAGAGATAGACCTACAACAAACAAACGTTGCGCAAAATGGTGTTCCGTTTCTTAAAAATCATCATTGTCCGTAATTATTATTAACGTATTGTGGAGAGTAAAAATATGATTTTCTTTATTTTGTAAATACAGCCTCCCACGATCCGGTTCGCACAGTGGGTATTATGAAAAAAAAATATTTGCAATCTCACTGGCTCATAATTGAACATTCTCGATGCATTTTGTAGTATTTTAAACCACGATAAAATATTATATTAGCAATTAATAAATTATCAAACATGAACGTACATTTAATTAATTATTATTTAGATGTCGTTAGTGACATTTATTTTTGAGAAAACATGCTTATCGTAATACTGTTACAATATATAATAAATGTTGAATTGATTTCCCTTTCGATTGTTTGTTTGTGGAGTCAAAAGTATTCAAAGCTATTACAGCACATCACGACATTCACATGCAAATACACACACATTTTTTCCCTACGTCAACGGATTGATCATATTCAGGGAATGTCGACAGGTGGACACCTGTTGATCATTTCTAGCATAAATTAATACTAGTGTCATTGGTATAATCGATGTATTTTTAAATATTGACTACTGCATTGATTGCGATATTGCTCGCGATAAAACAATATCTTGCACAACACAACTTTGTCAAAAATTTTAAAAAAATCAGCTTTACACGAACTAACAAAATCTCGTGTCACAAAAATGATTTTAACTATTTTTTCAACTTAAAGCAGTACGACTAATTGCATTTTTTGATATTTTTATAGATGTATTATCTCATTTTACAAAGAAACTGAGCACATTTAATTATTGTATTCAAATGGTGTTAGGTTAATGATTTTTTCAGGGCTGTGGAGTCGGGGGTTTTGTCCTAAGTCGAAGCCGGAAAAATCTTACGAATCGGACACCTTTTAAAAAGTAAAAACATAATGATGTGAATTCAAACCACAATAGTGCATAGTGTTGCTACTGCATGCTAAGCTGACTAAAGATGATCTGATGGTATACTAAACATAACATAAGATTATATATTATAATATAGTAAAGTATAATATCAGCACCAATTCTTTTATATTTTGATATTATAATTGTCTATGTAACATAAAATATCTATGCCACAGGCTTGCTCATAAAAGCTGAAAAAAATTCATCTGCTGTATACTAATAACTATCAATCTAATAGAAAATTTAAATTAACTTTGATTATTCCACGTATTGTGTTACTAACTGTGACACGTGTTTCGCCTCTTTCAGAGGCATCTTCAGACGTACTATCGCAAAGTTTGCTTAAGTAATGAAGCAAGATTGATTCTAACATTTTAAAATTATAAAATTACAAAATGGAAGGTTTTTTTCCTTTTAAGAGGAGCAAAGAGGGTTAGTAGCACAGTTAGTAACACAATACGTGGAATAATCAAAGTTAATTTAAATTTTCTATTAAAATGAACTTCCACAAAGTTACCGCCGAAACCATCGAAAGTATTAACTATCAATCTATTTACCAGTTTCTGCCATAACAGTGATAAAATGCACCAATTTGGGAGAAGTCATTTAAAAAAAATACTTGCATATTTCATTTAGAGTGAATAAATGCATGCGTGCATGGAAAATAAGTGCTGCAATTCCCAAAAATACATTATAAGCGTCATAATGCAAATGAAGAGTCAGAGGGCAGCCGCCAAATGAAAGCCTCGCTATGAATAATAACAAAAACAAAACAAAAGAAGCTATGGAAAAGAAAATAATGAAGATGGAGGACAGCGGAGTAGCGAAGGCACACTGCCTGCTAACTGCAAACGCGAGAGATGAGATTGCTTTATGGAAGATGGCGTGCCGATACAGGCTTTGTTCTTTGGCATTATAAACACGCCCAGATTTTTCGTAATTTTAAATTTCATCTTCTTTGACATGCAACAGTTTTAATAATTTAGTACATGAAAATTTGAAAGGTTGACAAGAAAATTTTAATTAAATAAAGGCAAATGCTTTCACTCTAACATTGTAGTTTTTAAGTGACAAAATGTTTAACCAAGCGACCAAATATTTTTGACATCAAGTTTAGACCAAGTCCAAGTTAAGAATTTTTAACACTATATTCTTCTTTCTTTTAGATTTGATATTGATCGAATTCTCATAAAATCATTTAAAAACGCCCAAAATATCTGGTGCATTGGCTAATATTACATGTTATGCAGAATATTTCTTCTTTATTCTAACTTAATTTATAAAAATTTACAAAAGTTTTTTTTTGTTTTAAATGTTAAAAAATAATGAAGTTTTTAATTCATTGAGATTGATAAATACTGTTAGAAAAGTTTCACAGTTCTGACGATGGCGTGATGCCAAAATATACATTGATATATTGTATAATATTAGAGGCATAAAATATGATTTTCATACACTATATAAAAAAGTAACAATTACTTAATACTATTATCATTAACCATGTTTTTTTATTGTGAAAATTTTTATTAATAACGGTCAAAAATCAATGGCCGCCAAAACTCCAGTTTGCTCTGTTTGAATGAAGTTTATAATGGCTTAGCACGTGTAGACAAGACATCTATTGAAACAATATGAAGTGTAAATATTTATTTTACCACTGGGTAAAAGAATAAACGGTAAAATCGATTTATGTTTTGCGAAAAAATTGAAACGAAAGTTTGTACTTTTCTCTGTCATCTATGCATTTAAAACATTTAACAGTTAAGTATGAATTACATATATTAACCCTCCAAGGACGAGCGTCACCATATGGTCACACAAAAGACCGTTGTCTATAGATCCCACTATTCATACTTTTTCTACCTGAATATCGTTGCTTTCGCTCATATTTGGTTAAGAAGGGTACGGACTACAGTTAGTCATCAGCCTTTTTTTTTACTTAATTTACTTTTTGTAACTGTTAGATATTTTTTTATAAAAACATTAAAATTATTTACAGTTATTTTGCTAATATATTTGTTTTGAAATTATGTTGATCTAAAGAGGTCAAATTGTAAATATTTTTAAAAAAATCACGTTTAGCTATATTTCAACCCCGAATGTTTGCAAGCCCATACGGTCACTTTTGTCCTTACTACTGTCCGTACTCAATATTACACGGTAATAAAAGGATGAGCATGACCATATAGTCATGCGGAGTTTCTATACAACGACTTTGCGTTTTTTTTTTTTAATTTTGGATAGGAATAAAAGTTATCCGTGACTTCAATATGGCTTAGAAAATATTTTTTTTATCGGAAAAAAGCTCTCGTCTCTGGAGGGTTAATTGAAAAAGTCGCACAAATAATTGTTTAAAAAAAAACAATAAAGTATAGATCTATTAACTCCTCTAAAGGTTAAACATAGGGTAACTCAAAACTAGTGTTTCAAGCTTTTCGTTTTCCTGCAGAACGTCGACGGATTTTAGCCACAGTACCATGCTCGCGTATTCCATCTGGAGAGGTTTTACGATTGTATGACTGTACGAGTATGCAGTCTTTTGCAACTGTTCTACAAAAACTAGTGGTACCGGAATGGTACTCGTTTAGTACTATAGCTCGCATAGCATCGTGAGTCTTCGGTCATTGGGTCGAGATTGTTAAGAATTTTCTCATACATCAAGACATAAGCGGTCGTACAAAATGTTTTAACGGCCACGTGTATACAAATACAATTTTCTCAAATGTAATTACATTCTCGAGTTGTATTCTGCCAGCAAATAGATAACGGTCGTGGTTCAAACGAAACTTTAAGAGGCAGTTTTCCAATAATGTATTGTAACAGGTTGAGAGTAATGAATTCCTTCCTATTTAGGTACAACTAGCAAGATTTTGTATTAAAATATAAGTATAAAGAATTTTTAAATGGAGTTTGGGTTTTTTTCCTTTTAATGGGAGCAAGGAGGGGGTGTAGAATCTAAAAAAAGCAAAAAAATAATGATACTAATGAGTTGCAATCAATCAGATTGGGATTTTTCCTTTTTAAGGGAAGCAAGGAGGGGATTATAAAAATCGAAACAAAGCAAATTAAGCCTTAAAAGGAAAAAAACCCAAACTACATTTTGTAATTTCATAATTTTAAAATGTTAGAATCAATCTTGCTTCATTACTTAAGCAAACTTTGCGATAGTAAGTCTGGAGATGCCTCTGAAAGAGGCGAAACACGTGTCACAGTTAGTAACACAATACGTGGAATAATCAAAGTTAATTTCAATTTTTTATTAATTTTAGAATATTTTCGTTGCTTCAAGTACACGTGTTGCAGATCGCAGAAAAACAAACAAAAATAGATAATCTGCCTGCTAATTATACAAAGTCAGTCGCGATATTATTTAAGATAATATTATTTATTTATTAATTATATTTATGAGCGAGACATAATTATAATATGAAGATTTGTACTGAGGAAACAAGTTAAATATGTTATCCTGCAAAGTAATTTATTGAGTAAATTGGTTTAGCTTTAACTAATTGGTGATTAAAATTAATTGTTGGAGTAGTACTATCGTATATTTAATATTTTAGAGAAATGTTGCTTTAATTTTATAAAATTAGACTAAATATATAACGTGTCTAATCAAAGTAAACTATTATCATTTTGTATATCGATATGTAAAATATCATAAGTTTAAATGCAAAATAAATACACACAGCAGTGACATAAATATTAAGCACGTAAACAAGTTTCAAATGCAAATAAAAATATGCTTTAAGATTTCAAATATTCGATGTTATAATAGAAATAATGTAACTCTGATATCATATTTTTATCTGTATAAAATATATAATCTCAAAATACGTGTAAATATTAATTATACTTGCATCATATAAATTGGCTCTTTTTGTTGTCATTATATTTAACTATAAGGCGTATAAATCGATCACAGTTTGTACTTTTTATAAATTAATAGACCCTAGAAAAGATGTCGATAACCTTTACATTAGGTGGGCACTACAAATGGCTCGTTAATGACAAACAGCATTATATCTTCATTTTGATGTATGGTTATTAAGTTAATTCAAAGTAAATTTTATTAATTCATAAAAATATTTAATATTTGTCTCAATTAAACAAAAACAAATCAAAAACATTATTTTACCAAACAAATAACGATTATTCTACAATATTTAGAAATAATTATGAAAACCTTAATGTTATTTAATAAAAATGTGTAATTCAAGGTACGAGGACAGTAGGGGGTAGGTGGACCTGCGGCTTTTTGGCTACTGTGATGCGGCCTTTTGATTTGACCAAAATATTCACTATGATCAAAACATTATACGCAAGCGTTTGGAAAAAAAGAGTAATCAACCCATTATATGCCCGACAGTCGAAAAAAAGAGGGAGGGTGCAGCGTTTACCTTTACTGCGGCCTTGTGTTGAATCAGATAGATGAATGTGGTCTTTATAAATGAAACGTTTCCCCACCCTTGTCTTTGGACCTAGAGTGAGTACCTTAAAAATACTCTGCGAGCACTCTGGTTACAGCGAGCTCCAGGTTGCCCTATCTATATGAATAATTATTTTTTTACTGTTTTGGAGTTTGCATATCACCAATAACACAAATGCATTTGAAGCCATAAAACTACATGCCGTTAATGTTAACACTTAAAACCGAAGTAAAAATACTCACGGATAGAAGAATAATAAAGATGGTATTGTATAAATTCATATATCCTTCGAAGAAACATCGAAATACATTCACGTACCTGAAAAGAAAGAAAACATTTTAAATTAGTTATTGAACGAGCAATCACAAACAAAATTAAATCACTAGAAGAATACGTTTTTTACTAAGCAAATGCGAGTCCAATAAATTAATCAATATTACATTTAAATTGTCAAAATTATGTAAATTCACACAAGTTTTGTCACTATCGGAATAACTTGAACTGACGCTTTGTAAATAAATGTATCCGTAAGTTTAAAGACGTTGCTGGCGAAAAGTATTAATAAATACATTATAATTAATAAAGATAATAAGCACACGTTTGTGCTTATATCACAATTGAATTGAATTATCAGGATTGGTTTCGCTTGCCGCAAGCACTTTCAACTGATAGCTGATATCGCTATTGTTATTTAAACGGCAGTTGAGTTGTAATGACGTACTACAAGTCATTAGTTTCAAACTAGGAAATAGGGAAACTTTGGTAACTAGATTGCTAAAATGTTGCTTCAATTTCTTAAATTAATATCTTGTTGTATTTGTTAATGACGGTGATGAAGGAAATTAATCGACATGCTGTCATCTCAAGCGATTCTGCATCGTTATCCCAAATGAGGGTCTTATCAGCATTATAGGTTAGGGGCGATAAGCGGTTGTAGACACAATCTTAGTATAAAGCGATGAAACTATTTCAAATATAATATTCTAAGAAAAAATTAACGCGTTTTAAAATTTCAATCGTTAAAAGCTTTTTTTACAAATATTATAAAAAATGCCTCGTTGTTTTACAACAATTAAAAATGTTCTGCAAATATTTTTTTCAAGTGAATCGATGTATTATATTTGTGATAAGATAAATAACAAAGTTTTTAGTATCATTACAGTAAGGTACAATTGAGCTACAATCTATCGTTCTCGCATTCATATTTTTTGTCGATGTTATATCGATAAACCGGGGTTCAACTGAAATGAACTTTAAAGCTCTGAAGATGTGATAATATCAATATAATACCTATAAGACTTCAATATTTCAATTATAATGAGAATTATACCAGATAAATTACGATGAAGTTCATAAACAACGTCATACAAGTAAACAAGTCGTGGAGTGTGTGGTCAGCAAAGTCAGAAGTTGGCATTTTGAGATACAAGCAAAACATAGTTCAAAAAACTTGACTGCACTCCCACACTAAAAATATGCTTATACCAAAAATGCACCTTAATAACAATAATTAACTTATAACACACATCGATAAAGTTTTTTTTTTAGTCGATTAGAAGTGACATCTCATTTAAAATGTTTTGTGACTTAACCAACTACACACCCCGACCCACGAATTTACTGCTGAAACAGAGTTAAAATAATCACAGCTGAGCAGTGCATGATGCAACGTGATGTATACCATACACTTTTAGGGTCTTCACTGTCAATACTTGGTGGAAAGGCATTATATTAATAAAAACACAATATTCCTTTATACTTTATTCCACTTTATTTAATAGGTCAGGACCGGTTTCACTCATTGCGAGCATTGTCAACTGATAAAAAAAATATATAAACAGTGCTATTTACATACACAAAATTAAATTTAAATGAAAGGTGTAAGCAACAATTAACAATGGAAACAATTACACAAAATTATTAAAACACATAATTAAAAAAACATCATTATTAATAAATTTTAAGTGGCGAATGATGGTAATTATAAACATAATTAAAATTTGGGAAATTTTAAACAATGAAATTCACTATTAAATAACGTGTACAAAGGAATATTGTGTTTTTATTAATATACCATACATTTAATATTTAAAAGAAAAGCTATCAGTAACATAATTACTATAATAATATAGTTTAATTACTACTATAATAATAATATAATAAACGTAGTTTTGTTTTATTAAGTAACGGTTTTTTAGTCTGGTATTAACAGTTGGGCTATTTGTATAATATTTTTTTGAAAAATAGTCTTAGGTAGATAATATCTTTAATGAAGCTTGGAAAGATTGAAATAATTCAGGGTTCATTTATTGGATAGAGAACACGCTTATTCATGCTTAGTATTACGGTTAACGATGTATTATGTATATTTTGTTATCACTTAGGATTACAAATACGTTGACTAATGAAATGAAACAATAATTTACTTAGCAATGTATCTAAGCAACGGCATGTTAATAGATTTAGTTTATAGTATCCCAACAATAAGCTGTCAATGACTAGACCGTTGAATAAGGACACAGGCCCAGTGGTGGGCGGTCGTGAAATCATTAATTATATGATTAACTTACAACTAACAATAATCTCACTCATCACAACCCTAGACATTGTAATATTATATATTAAACTTCTCGTTATTCTTAGAATTAATTGTAAAGAAAACCGTCATACTAGACATCGATTTTATTAACGAATTGTTTCATATCGACGGGCAAGATAAAGAGTCACTGTTTTATCAGCGAGAATTTTAATTGCAGGTGTTATAATTTTGTATTTAAACGTCATTTTATGAAACACCATATTTTCTAAAATTCATATAATTAGAATTAGCCACTTATTCCTGAAGATGACAAGCAATGAGAGGCATAGCATTCATTTGTATTAATTTACGTTGTCTTTGGTAGTTTTTTCAGTGTTCAATTTTTAAAAATGTAATTTTATCATGTCTATTGAACGAAAATTTTTAAAATTTGAATCGTTCAAATTATTTATTTATTTATTTATTTATTTATTGTTAAAAATCAAAATTACAGTACATGACATAACAGCTGACGCCAATTCGCCATGCACTTGAAAAATGTAATAAGACAAAATATAAAATAAAAATACACAGTACATCAAATTCAACATAAAAAATCAAGAAATACAAAAGAAAAATTTATCAAACAGTTCACAAATACCATCACCAAAAATGTCCACTTCTCTAGGCAATGCGTTGATTAGTCGAACGGCCCTTGGAACTGGTGACTCATACCTCCTAAGCGAGGTATAAGTTTTTAGAAATAAAAGTTTTTGCTCATTGTTTCGCCCACGTAAGAATAAATTGGGAGCATGTAAATTAATAGTCATGAGAATTTCAGGATTATTAACTCGGCCCCGAAGAAGAAGAGAAAAATGCTTTAAGCTTGAAAACGATCTTCGAGCTTCAAGTGAGTGAAATGATAACATTCCTAAAAGAAATTTGGTGGGGTAGTATTCCTTTAAGGAATTATCAAAGGGGAAGAATTTAAATTTTTTGAAATAATAATATCTTAGAAATTTCTTATGGATTCTCTCCAATTTCAGCTTGTATGAACTTTCATATGGGCTCCAATGATGGATCCATATTCAAGCTTACTTAAGACCAAAGAATTATGTACGTTCACGCAAGTTTTGTCACTAACGACCCGGGTTTTGCCTATCGGCATCTTCGTGCGTTCAAGTGCAAGGATGAACTTTAACTGACGCTTAGTAAATGAGAAATAAATGTATCACTAGGTTTAAAGCCATCGCTGGCGAAAAGGATTAACTCAAAAGATTTTTAATTAAATAATAATACAAAATTATCCATATTACCCAGTTTAAGATACCGGCATTCGAATGACGCGAATTCAACTAATAAACCGACCATTTAATGCTAGTTTTAGAAAACAGACAAGCCCTAGTATGCACTGAATAGGTATCGCAAAATAATAAAAATGAATATTTTACTGTGCTATATCGTACCGTTCCACAGTGGAGCCATATTGGTTATTTGTGAATATCGTTCGTTATATTTTATTTTTAAATAAATCAACCCTGCTATCATTGAATCCCTGGATCGCCAATTAGCCCCCCGATAGAGGCAACGTTTGCAGTTGACAGATTAAAGTCAAATTACATTCGAGTTTAATATCAAGCGGGTGCTCGAGGCAGATTTCGTCTCTTCTCTGAATATAATACCTACATGAAAATCACCCAGCCTTTTGCCCAGCGATTGCTTTCGTGACAACCTTAACTTTAATATGCATGACAAACGTGGATCTTTTAATAAGCTTGACTGATGAAGTATTTATTAGTATTGATGTCATCAGCCGTATATGGACAGTACAGTAGGACCTCGATACAACATACGAAATTGGAGCATGGAGTGTCTTTGTTTCGTACTAATGAGCAATATGGCATACGAAAGCAAAAAAAGACATAACACACAAATTTGCGTAAGTAAAAATTATATGTTATATAATTGGCTGGGAATACCAACATTTTCATATAACAGACTTTCGACAGTAACGTACACGCCTTCACTCGCATTAGTCAAGGTTGAACTGTAATGTTATCATTATTCAAAGTGAAAACAACTTCATAGTGAATAAAGAACGGAAATCTTTGGATGTTCAAGGATTTACAATATAACGTGAGCAGTAATTTAGATAATCCTCGGAAAATTATTAAAAAATATTTTCTTTTTTTCCTTTCTCGAAACGAGACTCCATTTTGTAATTTTCAAGAATTATAATCATGTTTCAGTTTGTTTAGAAGTAGTCCAGTTTAATAACGTTGGGTCAGTGGCAACCGTAACGAATCTCACGGGATCTAGTCCCAAGAAAGAAAAGTATTTTTTTCAATCGATAGATCGATTTCTGTTCAAATTCATGGATGTTTGTGATATCTAAAAGTAGCCTTTATCCTTCTATTAATACTTTCTTCAAAAAAGAGAAGTTTTCCAACAGAGTAAAAACAGCACTCTTAAAAGTTCAGTTGACTATGAGAAGACATTGACAGCGGGAATGGACTAAAGAAAACATCATAGAGATTGTTTATTTAAAGATGCTTCTCAAAAAAAGTGAAACATGTATCACAATATTTTAAACAAGATTTGAAATAACAAAGTTATCATATTTAGTTTATATTAATAATGAATTTCCATAGTGTGTCTTACGTGAAAAAAATATGTCCGAATTCGTCTTATATGATTTTTTATAATTTTAGAGACATATATTGATTTTTTTGTTAATCTGAGTATCTTCTTTGGAAAACGTCGAGTCAATATAATAAATACGAGCCAGAGCAGCATTGAGTACGCGGCCAAAAACGGCGTTCTTAAAAATAATCACGTACAGAGTTGAAATGAAGGTACCATCGTCTACATTTATATTAATTTAGCGAGTTGTCAAGATGAGTAGGCTATGCCCCCGGCTCGCAAGTTTCCGATTGATATCGTTTTCAAATTATTTTCCTTCGCTGCGTTTCGAGAATCACTTCGCAGACAAATTCAGCTCGAAACGGGCGGGTGGATTTTCATTATTATCACGTAATCCATCGCCCAATTTAATTTTCCTCGATTAGAAAATTAATTCAATTATATTTCAAAAAATTTAAAAGACCTTCTAAAAATTTGTTGAAAGCAATTATGTTGATATTACTATTTATGGTTCCTAAAAGAGACTACGTCTACAAAGGCATCATTCATCAAAGACACTACATTTTGTCAGAATTAATTTTGAGCTGAGTCGCTTGGTAGATATTCTCTACGAGTTAAGCATTTAATAGAGATTTAATAATTTTTGATAAACGATTTTATATATACTTTCGATGGTTTCGGCGGTAACTTTGTGGAAGTTCATTTTAATAGAAAATTTAAATTAACTTTGATTATTCCACGTATTGTGTAACTAACTGTGACACGTGTTTCGCCTCTTTCAGAGGCATCTTCAGACTTACTATCGCAAAGTTTGCTTAAGTAATGAAGCAAGATTGAAGAAGCAAGATTGAAGCAAGAAGATGTTAGAATCAATCTTGCTTCATTACTTAAGCAAACTTTGCGATAGTAAGTCTGAAGATGCCTCTGAAAGAGGCGAAACACGTGTCACAGTTAGTTACACAATACGTGGAATAATCAAAGTTAATTTAAATTTTCTATTGATTTTATATATTATAAATATTTTGCTATCTTTTTCGACGTATTTAGTCAAGTGGCCGTGGTTCAAATGGGGGCTCACAGAACGGAGCTTTAAAAAAATCCTATCGTTCAATACGAATCACTTGTTTCCTTAATATAAATATTAATCATTATTACAATATTTTTTGCACAAGAACCTAGTAGAAGGTTCAAGTGTTCGCCTTTGAGGTACTCTCGAAAGTCAATCAGGTACAGGACAAGTTAGAGTAAGCTCTTTAAATTTATACACATTACGAACAAATCCTAATACGGATTGAATATTAAACACTCACAGTATTCTCAACGTGTTTTTCTCGATAGTTTTCAAATTCAAAGTATTGTACATATCATTGAACACAATTTGATGTTTACATTTTTTACATATCGCTAATTGTAATAAAAAATAACTATCATTACAGCTGACAATCAAGGCGACATATATTTTATTCTTTAATTACAGTTCCTTGAGATCATTTCGATTGGAAAATATATCACCAAACACCCGTGACAAAGATTTGAAATTAATAATTAAAAAAATCTTATAATATCCTAAAAACACGATTTCAATTGAATTTAGTATACAATTGTGACAAAACTGTCTTTTCTTGTTTACGACCGCTGCAAAATAAGAGTAAATAAGAACACCATTCATTTATTTATATTTAGCTATACTGTTGGATTTTTTTTATTAAAATATTTGGTAGTAAATTGGGAAGAATTTAGATTTTAAAAATCTGTTTTTTACATGTTATCGTAAATACCGAAATAATGAGATAGGTATTAAGATGATTTTGGAATAACGGTATCACCAAATTGATCGAGATTTCTGATCCCGAGATTGAACGCCCTAGTCCTCACAAAATTTTGTTTGTATAATTTTGGCTCCTGAAATTCTCTATTATCACCTGTTGAAAGGGTTGTTAGAAATGGATAATGTTTGATGAACAAATTTCACATACAATGTAATGTCATTAAATAAAAATATAATTTGATAAGTAATCGCTCACTGTGCTATCTAGTACAAAATGCCAAAGTGTGTGAAGTGTATCAAAACAGACATAAAGTTTTCCTCATTATTTTTGCCAGACCTTTGACGGAATGAAGGCAAACTTGATAAATGAATTAACTGACGAGTTTGTTGCTCGTTCGCAACGGGCAAAAGGTAAAAGGGAAAACGAGCAATGTCAGAAGTTTTCCACCTCCCTCTTCGACACTGAGACGGTTTGATAATTGCCCGACGAAATGGCATCATCCCTGGTGATTAGAACTCACTCTGAACTTTCCAATCCGGTCCGCTAATGCTACCTTCTAATTGGCCCTGGCTTCTGAAAACAGGTCACTTCAGTCAGGGATGACCGATGATGTGCCCCTTTTGTAATCTACTTTGACAGACGATGCTTTGATCCATCAGTCTTTTTTTATAATTATAAAAGTTAAGAACATTTTTAGAGTTAACATAGATCTTATTTTAAAAGTTGTGTGTTGTAAAATTAAAACAGTAATCGTCTATCCTCAATCGTTCTTAAACAATGAAACGTAGTCATCAAAAAAAATTAAGCCCATGAAGATGAAATAACTACTGAAGATTTAGTTGAGATTGAGGAATACAATAAACGATGACAAAGAAGCTCTCCAGCCCGATGTTTACACAGTTTCAATTAAAAAATATCTTTTGACTTTCAAAGTCAATTTTTTTTGGAACCAATGAAAATCATTTTACAAAGAAGTTCAATACTATAAATAAGAAAGAAACAGTTAGTCATAATTAATATCAGGCAATTATTTTAAGCACGGCAATATTTATCGCTTAGCCTTTTATTTAAAAATAATATTTGTGACCTTTTGATATAACCATTTTTTAAATTTCGATTAATTATGTTGTATGGTTTTTTTTAAATTCATTTCGCGATCTATGATTATAATGTTTTTTTTTATTAATAATAGATCACTCTTACTGAACGGTGATTATTTTGCATTCTTTAAGTTGTTTTGTTTATAAAATTGACTTTTCAATATATTTTGAGCGATCATTTTTTAAATATCTATGGCGTAGTACAGTGGTGGGGAACCTGTGGCCTCATGGCTACTATGATGCGTCCTTTTGACTCGATCAAAATATTTACTTTGATCAAAAAATTATACGCAAGCGTTTGGAAAAAGAGTGTAATCAACTCATTATATGTTTGACAGTCGAAGAAAAAAAGGAAGGGGTTGTCAACGTTTTCTTTACTGCGCCCTTATGTTGAATCAGATAAATGAATGTGGCCTTTAGAAATGAAAATGTACTCCATCCCTGGCCTAGCAGCTTATGTATTGTATGAAGAATTAAAATGTTTTTTTTTTGTTGATTTTGAGAATATTTAATCGGATTGGTTTCGTTCATAATGATCATTATAACTGACCTTTTATGATTAATCTTTGCACTGCAAACAAAAACAAGAAAGAAATTTATTTGACCTGGATAAGCCAAACCAGTTTACATAGAATACCGTGTAAATTGAGAAGGAGATGTAATATGCTAGGATAAAGCATATTTTTAAAAATATTTACAAAAATAAATTAAAGCACGCCATCTACAGATGATGAAAGCGGAACATGTTGTGAAAAAGGAACAAGTAAAATAATATTAATCTAAATAATAATTGCATTTCAAAGTACGAATGCAGCGTGACGCATTCCTAATTATTATTTTGTCGGGAAAACCGGTAAAAAAGCGGGAGAAAAATGTTTTACAAAGAAATACCTACGTTCCTTGGGCGGGTTAATATTTCAAATTAAATAAATTGTGTGAAAGATTTCGAATTCCTAAGAACAAAAAAAATGCGAGCTCCACTTCTCAGTGAAAAAGTTTTGCTCTTTCAAGATTTATATTTTATCTCGGTCCGAGAAATGCTTTTGTAAAAATGCAATAAATGTTTATTGGACGCGCAAATGGTTTTCAATGTTAATCGTAATTGATTTCATCAAATCTTTGGTTGATATCGAAGTCAGTCAAAAAATATTGGTTAATATACACTCAACAATTCAACAGTTTATTATGTATATAGAAACAAAGTTACGAACTATATTTTAGTAATTTTATTTTGAGTGTCGAATATCGATTGGATAAAGAGGATTAAATAAAAATAATATTAAATAGTTCAGGAATCAATCATTGAGAATTATAATATAAAAGTTTTATTGCTCGACCGCAGTATTGGGTTGTACGAAAGCTACAATAAAGCAAAAGAGACAACCTTACAGATTTTTAGAAGTTCTCATGTATGATTTTTTGGCTGTATTCAATCTTTTAATTAAATTGTTTTCGTTACTTCACAAAAACATGTTAATATATTTTTAAGTTTCAAAAGTATCTCAAATGCAGCTTCTCACTGGGAAAGGTTCTGCATCCTGCCCTTGAGCAACTTCATTCAACTACAGGACAGTAAACACTGTACATATGGGTCCATTAGAGGTGACGTGCGCCAACTAGTAAAATGGTACATACCATCACGTCTTTACTTGGTGCCTTTGGTGGATTGCATACTTTTATTTTACGGAGATAACACTATTGCAATTTGTATTAACTGAGGTTACTTCACTTTTACGATACTTTAAGACGTGTAGAATATTAAAACGCATTATCTTATTTTTTTCTAAAATACTATTTGGTTCATTTCACCTCTAATATGCCCATATATAATATTAGATGATCACGAACAATATTAGAACAACAGAGAAAAAGAGACAATTATAAATTGTCATTAAGTGTCTTTATTCTTTCCGTGTACCTTTAGAAATTAGTCGGGGTATAGAATTATAATGTAACCTATTGTAAAAACACTTTAATTTAATTATTTCAACTATAAATATTTTTATATAATCACCATAATATCAAGAGTTTAATTTTTATAAAGCAAAAAGATAAAAATATTATATTTGGCTTCGGACGTGTTATTCAATAAAACTTTTCTTGAGCCTCTCGAACAAAAATCTTCAAATCTCATCTCAGATATGGACGCTGCGTTCGCTCGACCAAACGGAATCGCCGTTCGATACAAAGACTTATGGAGATTAGTTTTCTCATGGTTTGTATATATTTTGGTCAACATGGTTTGCAATATTTCTATAGAATCAGCACTTTTCAAATTCGAAGACTTAATAATAAAAGAAGCCACTATCTGATTGAGAATTATCAGACATTGTTTATTGAAAGGTTATATATTTATTGCAAATGTCTGCTGAAGAATAAAAAACTTGTATTGTTTACCAGTGTGCCAATATATTTAACCCTCCAGAGACGAGAGCTTTTTTTCGATAGAAAAAATATTTGTTTAGCCATATTAAAGTCACGGGTAACTTTTATTCCTAATAAAATTAAAAAAAAAAAAGCCAAGTCATTGTATAGAAACCCTGCATAACTCTATGATCATGATCATCTTTTTATTACCGTGTAATATTGTGTACGGACAGTTGTAACGACAAAAGTGACCGTATGGGCTCGCAAACATTCGGGGTTGAAATATAGTTAAATGTGAATTTTTTTAAAAATATTTACAATTTGACCTCTTTAGATCAACATAATTTAAATATATTAGCAAAATAGTTGTAAATAATTTGATGTTTCGATAAAAAAAATAACTAACAGTTTCAAATGACTGATGACTAACTGAAGTCTGTACCCTTTTTAACCAAATATGAGTAAAAGCAACGATATTCAGGTAGAAAAGGATGAATAGTGGGATCAATAGACAACGGTGTTTACTGTTACCATATGGTCACGCTCGTCCTTGGAGGGTTAACCCTCCAAGGATTATGCGTGTATTTTTCTTTACATAAAACTGTAATTAAATAAAGCGTTGATAAAAAAAAAATATTATAATGGGCCCATTAGAGGTGAAGTGAGCCAAGTGGTATTTTAGAAAAAAATAAGATAATGCGTTGTAATATTCTACACGTCTTAAAGTATCGTAAAAGTGAAATAACTTAAGTAAATACAAATTGAAATAGTGTTATCTCCGTATAATAAAAATATGCAATCCACTAAAGGCACCGAGTAAAGACGTGATGGTATGTACCATTTTACTGGTTGGCTCACGTCACCTCTAATGGGCTCATACTTACAATGTTTACTGTTCTGTAGTCGAGTGGAGTTGCTCAAGGGCGGAATGCAGAACCTTTCCCAATGAGAAGCTGCATTGAAGATACTTTTATATATGCAATCCAAACACCAAGTAAAGACGTGATTGTACTGAAGAGTCCTAGTTTTTTTTTACCATTTTACTAGTTGGCTTACTTCACCTCTTGAGGACTCAATGATCAATTTTAAGGTGTTTGGTGTCAAAACTTAGTGGAAAAATGTTATATTCATAAAATAAAACAATATTTGATTTAATTCTTTATTTATTTATTAGGATCAGATAGGTTCGACTCGTCACAAGTATTGATAACTGATTAGTATATAGTGTGGTCGAGTGGCCAACGGTGTTGGCTTCGGCTACAGACGGCCCGGGTTCAAATCCCGGTACGGACAGTTTTATAAATTGATTTTTCAATCGATTTATGAATTTATGTTCAAAGGCATGGATGTATGTGATGTCTTGAATTCCCCCCCTCTCACCTTTCCTATCCTATGAACGGGGCGTATCGACAGCGATTAGCTTACCACTAATCCTGTCCTAGCCCTACCCTTCTATCCCTACTCTCTTTGGAAAAAGAGAGGTTGAGCAACTGGGTAACAAGCAGTTCTCGTAGAAACACTTGTGTTGAGATAAACTCCATTAGGAGTCCATATGCTCCACATTGGGAGCGGACATGGTTTTAAATATATATATTATATTAATACAGGGCTATCTCTAATAAATCAAGTACGACTTATAATGAGGTAAAACACAATTGGAGATAGATATATGAAAAGAATTTTTAGAATATGATAGAGATTAAGAGATATTAAACATTCATACACTCCATTATTCACAGCAATGAAGAAAAAATCTAAAACATAATAAAGACCAAAGATGAGTTTTCATAATCATTTAAGTGAGCCTCCATAGTTGTTCAAGAAGACCTCCATTAATATATGAATGGTCGTTGTGTAAGTCATTTACCGAGTATAATTTCTTTTCCTATAACAAAAGTCTGGTGCATTCAATGGAGGATTTTCTATTGCATAAAATGCGAGGTTTTCCATCGCGTCCCGGAGTTTTAATTTATGTTATGAGAGGATACGCAAATTGAGGTTGAAATGTTTTATTTTTATCTACGCCAAATAACGTTATCTGGAATATTAAAACGAACAACTGTGCTCATAGTATGATTTGTAGTGAAACATTATTTTTTTCAATTTGAATTATATTATATACTTACCTTAAGAAATTCGATTTAATAGTGTAATTCAAAAAATAATAAGTACCGAGAAAAAGTCTTTTATTTTCATTCAGTACGTTTATTGTGGATATAATGATATACATTATTTAAATTTAAGCTATTTATGTACCTAGGCAAAAATATTTTTTCCAACTCAACTGTTTTTTACATGGTTGATACGTTTCACAAAAGTTTATACAAAAAAGTGATAGAAAGCAACGAAAATTGTGGTATAAAAAATGTGTAAAAAATGGTACTAATGAAACCCAATAAAAAATCCTTGAAATATTATTCATTAATATGTATTTTGTTTAATAACTATTTATCTTTTATTGATTCCATGGTTGGGATCAACAGTGGGAAAACGTTGGTCCATATTCGTTGCAAATAGTCCATTAAAAAAAACGGAAATTTAAAATTTTCGCATGTGCTTTTGGTGGTCGTTTCTGTCCCCGCGGCTGATGACTAACTAAAGTCTGTACCCTTCTTAGCCAAATATGAGTAAAAGCAACGATATTCAGGTAGAAAAGGATGAATAGTGGGATCAATAGACAACGGTGCTTACTGTTACCATATGGTCACGCTCTTCCTTGGAGGGTTAACCCTCCAAGGACTATGTGTGTATTTTTCTTTACATAAAACTGTAATTAAATAAAGCGTTGTTATTTTTTGTTTTATTATAATGGGCCCATTAGAGGTGAAGTGAGCCAAGTGGTATTTTAGAAAAAAATAAGATAATGCGTTGTAATATTCTACACGTCTTAAAGTATCGTAAAAGTGAAGTAACTTAAGTAAATACAAAATGAAATAGTGTTATCTCCGTATAATAAAAATATGCAATTCACTAAAGGCACCAAGTAAAGACGTGATGGTAAATGTGTAAAAAATGGTACTAATGAAACGCAATAAAAAATCCTTGAAATATTATTTATTAATATGTATTTTTTTTAAGAACTATTTATCTTTTATTGATACCATAGTTGGGATCAACAGTGGGAAAACGTTGGTCCATATTCGTTGCAAATAGTCCTCGAGAATCAGCTGTTAGATGATAAATTTTGTTCCTGAAAATCGTGTTAGATCAAACAATTTGTGTAGAAAATAGTTCTTTGTTGTGAACCGCGTAAAAAAGAGTTTATTTTCATATTTTATTAATAAAAAAGAAACGGTTTATTAAACATAATTTGTTATTTCTTTTAACTTGCAACGCATTTTAGTAAATTCTAAAGATAAACTTAATATTCTTAACCAAAGTGGCATTTATTTAATTGATTGCGACTCTTGTGGAGCCAGGTATATTGGTCAAACGGGAAGAGCTTTTAATATCAGATTTAAAGAACATCTAGCCTGCTCCCGTAAAGGGAATGAATTATCTTCATTTGGGAACCATTTGTTCCTAAATAAGCATACATTTGATATCTCTAAAAACTTTAGAATCCTGCATGTCAACAATAAATCGTTAAAACTTGATAAACAAGAGATCTTAGAAATAAATAGACAAAAATTTTTACCTAACTCTAATTTATTAAACGAACAGGTTGTATTTGCATCATCACCTTTGTTATATCCGTTTCATTAATCTAATTCTAACCTATGTTAACTGCTCTTCTATATTATTTATATGTTTTTCAAAATTTATTCCTTTTGTAAGAATTGATATGGTTTTTAAAAATGTCTTTTTCAGAATCTTCATTACTGCCGATTTTGTTGAAGTACATCATTGCTTGGAAACGGGAAAAACACCAAATCATCATTAGGATATTTACTTTAGTAATGTAGTGTTTCACTTTGTGTAAAAATTTCCCAAATTTTAATTGTGTTTATAATTGATATCGTTTGCCACTTAGATTTATTATTCTTTGATGATGAGTTTTTAATTGTTATGGGTGTTAAGCATTTTAATTTTGTGTAATTATTATGTAATTTGCTAATCCTTTAAATTGTTAATAGTTGCTTACACCTTTTTATTTCAATTTAAATTTGTATAAATATCACTGTTTTTGTATTTTTCTTATCAGTTGATAATGCTCGCGATGAGCGAAACCGGTCCTGATCTAATAAATTTTATGTGGAAAAAGTACTAAAAATGTTTTATTATTTTTATTATAATGCCATTCCACCAAGTATTGACAGTGAACACCTTAAAAGTAATCACTCATATACTCAATGTTGGGGCTTGACTGGATTTTTTTAACCTGACGGCCATAAAGATAGCGATGACCTTTTTTCGTTTTTAAGAGAGAACCCACAAATCGTTTGCGACGATTAGAAGATATAAAAAAATGTAATTGGTTGGCAATGTTGGCATTCATTTGCTTTGAAGCTTTTTGCTTCCCAGGCTGTATTTTCTGTAGAATTTATTTACTTCTATCTGGAAATTTTCAATAAGAATCTTAATTAAATTTTACTATACGGGTTCTGAAAAAAAGTCCGTGACGGTTAGAGACTTACCAATACTTGTATAATAACTATTTTTTTCAATTATAAAGGCGAAAGTTTAAAGCAAAATTAATTGAATTTCTTTTGTTTACTCGTTTTGGTCGACGATTGTAAATAGTGTCTGTTTGAGTATATATAGACTGTTATTTATATCGAATATATGCGTTTTGTAAAGAATTAATTAGTTAACCACTAGTCCCCATGGCAAGTTCAATGCAAAACTGTTCGCGCTGGGCAAGTTGGTTTTAAGGCCGGACTGCTCTTGTGGGTATGCCGAGCAGGACGTTAATCACGTTCTGTGGGACTGCCCAGAGAGGGGGTCCAAACGAGCATAATTGTTTGCTGAGGTCCGTCCTCACACGGGCCCAATAAGCTACGCTGACTTGATTGCAACCAGAGCTAACTTCCCGGCATTTGAAAAGTTTGCCAATTTATATGGGGATCGTCACAACCTTGACTCCTCTCTAGAGTCATTAAGCTCGTCTACATCGACGAGCTCTCAGTATACGGACTATACACAAGATACTTAATATCAACTTTATTTAAGTGGCTGAGCTAGTCACACTTTTATTATTATTATTTTAAGCACATTAGTGCATGGTTCAAAATTAATCCCGCGCAGTTCTGCTCGGGCAATGAATGTGAAGGGTATACTCTTTTTTTTCTGTCGATAGCTTTGTGGAAGGCGGCCATTAAACGTTGGCTGCATATACAAAACGGGTGGTGGTGGGAAACCAACTTAACCACTAGTGCTGTCCAAGCCTGATCCTTCTATCTCTACTAATCTTTCGAAAAAAAGAGTGTTTTCAAATATGTGACAATTTTGTAGAAAAAAAAATATGTCGAATCATCTCCATTAAGAAGCCATTTGATCCACATTGGAAGCGAACAAGCATAAAAAATAAAAAATATTTCAACGATAAACAACCATAATGTTCGTTTTGTAGAATTAGTGGCATATTTTTCCCATTTTTTTTAGTTTTCTAAGCTTTAGTATTGTTGAAAAATATGATTTAGTCTCGAGCGGAAGCATGGTTACTTATTTATAAATAAACTTTTTTTATATATATGAACCAAAATCAGGACAGATAAAAAAAACTTAAAATAAAATATAGTTTAATCCTGTTAATGCGACGCGTATAGTCACTCATTGAGATACGGTTACGTATAACACAAAGAAATCAAATGTTAAATCAAAATAAATATATTTTCTGTATATAAATATATTTTTCGAAATCAATATATTAACCTTGCTTTGGCCTGAATCAGAATCTTCTGACCGCCAAGATACGCAGACTGAGCGTAAAATAAAAAAAATATGTTTGTTTACCACATGTTCGAAATATTGTGTTGGCCACTGAAAGGATTTTCACTACCCAAACCGAAACCAATTGCTTTTTTTGCATTTTGGATGAAACACTGTATGTTGAACGCCAAGTAAAAGATTGAATTGTGATAGTTTTCCGTACTGCAGTAAACAAGTTTGTTTAATTCATTTGAAACAGGAGATTGCATCTGTTTGGGTGCATTCACTAAGGGAACATTTTCCTTTTCAACATTTCCCTTTGAACGGACGCTTATACCCAGTTAACCTAACTAGATATACCAACAGGCGGTCTGATGGCTAAGAACAAATGGTGTTTAAAATAAATACTAAAAACTTTTATAAGCAAAATCAAGTAACATTATCTTATATAAGAAAACCAATTTTATTATACAATAGTTGAAGGACATCGATGAATTATTCATGTTGAATCGTTGAATAAAGTTGTCACTGATTAAAAAAATGTCCTGCCTTCCTTTATCTTGTTAAAGTTAACAGATGTGTATTTTAAATTAAACTGGTCATGCATCGTTTATATTGGCGATAGACATACTAACTGTGAGATTTGCATTTCGGTGAAGTGATGAAAGTCAGTGTTCAATTGTGCAGCATTAAGCCGAGTGGTTAAGTTCAGCCGTTTTAGATACAGATCATTCGTCCTTTCGATGGATTCGGCGGTAACTTTGTGGATATTTATTTTAATATTATATAGATCATACATCATTTCAGATTTGGATCTAAGGTTAAAACACCAGTGTGGATAGTTTAAGTTAAATGTTGTTTAGTTAAATTTTTGCTAATCACTTAATTTCAGACAGACACGTGTTCAATCAAGAACAAGGGATAAAAATGTTGCACCCAAATACGGACGCTCATAAGCTCTTTTTCCAGGAAATTTTGGAAATAAACAGAGCGCAATGGAACAGCTTTCCGATTTTAAATGAAATACTAAACATGCCGAGGTCTCCACTCCTACTAAATATAATCATAAAACCTTTTCCGACAAACAAATAAATAGAATTATTAAAAAAACTCACTACTAAAATCTGTGGGCATTCCCATGGGCTTATCCTTTTCGCCAGCAATGGCTTTAAGCTTAATGATACATTTATTTATTAAATAAACACTAAACATTCATTTACTAAGCGTCAATTCAAGTTCATCCGTGCACTTGAGCGTCTGAAGATGCCGAAAGGCGAAACCCGGGTCGTAAGTGACAAAATCTGTGTGAATGTACATAATTTGAACGATTTAAATTTAGTTAAATGTTGTTTAAACACTTGTGTTTCATCTGAAATAAACTTTTTTACATACAAAAATAAGATATCTAATATATAAATGTGTTGAGCTAGGCCCAATAGCACACGCTTTGAAGAATACGAGATTTCGTAATGTTTTTTAATGACATAAATAATAAACGAACACACCAGTACAACGCTATTTTTCTATAAATACCGCCACTGAATCGACCTAACTCGCTCGAACGCTGAATAAATAAACAAATGCAGTCTGTGGCGAATTTATTGCAGCATCCAATGGCGAACACAGCTCACGAATCCTGTCTAAAGAAAGGCGAGGAAAAACTGCAGGTGCGAATGGAAATGCCATTCTAAATCTATCGAAATGGCGGAGCTGCAGCAAGCGATTTCAATACCGCCCGAACCAGGTAGGCGGAACCGTGGAAGTACTCATCGTGGTTATCTCGGAAAACAATGGGTTTTGTTGGATTTTTTTCCCCCGATGTCTGCTTGAAAACAGCATTTGCTTTATCTGTTTATATCAGAACATCGAGTGCTTAAAACGTAATTAATTGAATGTTGGTCGGTTTGTGTAAGAACAAATTGCAAGAATAAAATAATAATTAAAAATTATCAATTAAGTAATTTAAAGAATTTTAAAGTTATTGATAACCGCTCCCAATGTGGAAGATGTGGCGTTCTAATAAAAGTATCAAAACTAAAGTTTTTCTACGAGGGCTGCTTGCAATTATAGGGTTAAAAATATTAAAGCTATTACATAGCTATTTCGGCGAATGCCTTCGTCAGAACAATTTTATAAAAAAAAAATGTAAAACTAAACACTTTGATATTTTTAACCTTATAACAATGGAGTTTACTACCAAGTAAATTTCAATTCAATCAATGCTTGTAATCAGTTGCTCGACCTCTCTTTTTCTTATGAGAATATGTATATGAATACTGGGGATTTTTTATATCAATTCAATTAAAAAAACTATAAAAAAAGCTTTGAAATAAGTTTAAAAATTTAAAGATTAATTATAACTTTCAATGAAAATAATAACAATTATGTACTTAAATCAATTAAGAATGTACATAATTTGTGAATAAAAATATTTGTATAAAACAAGCATAGTTGGCACAACCACGTCATTATTTCGTAAATAACTAAGTGATGTATAACAATGTTTACTCTAAGCCGAAGGGTTAGCTGCGCGGAAATTTCAAAAGCTGCGCGAAGGCTGCGCCGACCATGCGCGGACCGATCAAATATGAATTGAACAACTGTCTTGTAGTGCGCGCCAACCCGGAATGAGTGCGCGGGGGCTTCCCAACTGCTGCGCGGCCGCGCACGCGCGCAGCTTAGAGGGAAAGTTGATGTATACATATCTTTTCTGTCTTATGATATTGTTAGATTAATAGTGATCGTTAGTAAAGACTAAAAAAACTCCGAAACAGAACAGTTATGTCGATTTAAAAAGTTTTAAAATCATTCAAAAACTTCTGTACGTTCTCATAGGTTTGAAAAATTTGTTTCATATGTAAGAGTAAACTACAGATATGAAATAGATATGTAAATTTTTATTAAAATTTATTTAAATTATGTTACACGGTGTCATACATAATCTTGAATACTATTACTTCATAAATTACCGCGTTGGAAAGTAAAAAAAAAGAAGATTTGTTTTGGATAATAAATCACTACAAAATAGAACATACATTAAAAGAAAAATACAAGACGCACAGCATGACATGGCCAATTTTATTGATAAATTATTTTCAAAAAGATATACAACCATTAGCTGTGTGGAAGATGTATATTAATGACTCTATCCGGAATGGTTCAAAGATTTTTTTCGTAATAAATCACAGCGATTTAAAAAGTGTCAGTATTGATATGAATTAATGACAGCAAAATAAACAGTGGATTGTTCAATCATTATTTTCATATTCGATTATATTTATAACCCACTGTCGGATATACTTCCTGAAAAAGTTGACATAATAAATACAGATATTAGACGAAAGAGGTTTAAATTATGGCATGCCACTTTATATTAAAGATGAGTTTCCGGATTTAGACTTGGCATTCAATTAATGTTTTACAAAGAAAAAACAAAAGAAAATGTCGGTGTTATAGATTCGACATTCAATTTTTTGTCAGTTAACAGATTAACGGAACGTTTTTGTTGTTTGGTTACGGATTAAATTGAGCGGTAGATCGTTTTCTTTTGTGAGTTGATAAAAAACTGACTGATAATAAAATTCTTGCATGCCGAAGAATAGAAATAACCACCATAATTAAATTTAATATTACAACAGTCCTTTCCGTATATAATGTGTGAATAACTATTGAACATGTTAAAACATTAAGCAAACATTATGTAAGTCAGTATTTTATTACGAAATGTTTTATTTTTATTTTAATCGATTTGATTTTTTAGTGAAACAAATGACAGTAGGCAGTACCTGCAGAAATTTCTCTAGCTGTTCAATCTTCCTGATACAACATAGCATAAAATTATTTTATGTGATGGATGTTTCTGGATATTTGAAATGACAAAATTTATATATGGCTCCAATAATGTTACTGCAAGACGGAAAACTGAATGTATTTCAAGCCGAGATGGATACCGAGTTTTGATTGCTGTGACAGATGAAAAGGCCTTTTTGCATAAATATGTTGTGGAAAATTGAATAAGAATTGTCATCATAAGGATTAGATTTCTCTGTGGAGCACCAAAATTTTCTCGCGGTCCACACTTTGCTATATAAAGCAGAATTATTGCAAACACCAAAATACATTTTATTTATGATGCTGCTGATAATAATGTTATGACAGCATAGTTATTGAATGTACGAATCAGTATGGGTAAAACCGATAGCTTGATTTTAATTCATAAATTACTATACAAGGTCGATGTTACTTTAAATAGACATTCGTGCAAGCGTTTAACAACGAATAACTTTGATTAAAGTAAAAGTAACGTGGAACGATAATCAAGAAAATATATTTTGATTAAAAAAATACGTGATTTAAAAGTGGTTACACGCTATCAGGTCGTATATTGAATACACAAAAAACTGATACCAAATTAACGGCAACGATAAAACACGAACATTTATGGAACGTTATAATAATATTGGAAAATGATTTATAATTCATTATTTTTTTACCGAATATGATATATAAGATACTGTTGTGGGATGATCGTGTTTGAATTTGTTTTTTTTTAATTATTTTATACATATAATACGACGTCTAATCGACGAAAATATTAAGAAATGAATCCAAGATTTGTGAGATATTTAACTTCGTTTGTTTTTAGACAGTTTTCAAATCGCTTTCTGTCATTATCACTTGAATGGTAGATTAACATCAACATTCTGTTTAGTAAAACTATATTAAAAACAAATAAACACATTAATTATTAATGCTATCGATGGATTCGATGATAACTTTATGAAAATTGATTTGTAATATAAATTAAGTGTTCTATCTTTGTTACTCCACATGTTGTTTAAAAATCGTGTCACGTGCTTTGTAATGATCAAAAAATAAAAATGTTGAAATACTCCGTCTATTTAATAATAAAGAGTTTAGAATAAAAAGTTTTATTTTTTTTGGCCATTAATAAAATTGCCAATAGAAATTAAACATGTCGAAAGGAAAAAAGACGTAACCCACTCATAGCAAATTTTACAGGAGGCACAAAAAACGTGTTTTGATGATTTTGGACCATATTCAAATTATGAAATATACACAACCTTGAAGTGCATGGAGACTTTTACGCTAGTGTTTAATTGACATAATCTAATATTAATTAAAGAAATTGTCTAAGAAAAACCTATTTTTCATTATTTTTTCTTGGTTTCAATTTTCACAAATTCATCTTTTTTCAAACTTTCAAGCTAAAATTAGATACTAATTCGGCATTTACAGTTTACATTCTTTTGTAAGAACGTGTATTAAGTTTGATACATTGTGATAATTGAAAAAAAGCTGTTTTGAAAAAACTGTGGGTTACGTCCTTTTTCCTTTCCACAGTCGATGTTTTAAATGAAAATTTAATTAAGACAGGTGGATCATCCGTTAATGAATATATTTCCTTTGAGATTTACCGTCCCTAATAAAAGCAATTAGTTTTTAACTACTTAAATCAACGTTTGAGAATCATACTCTCTAAAAAATGAAAAAGCCTCGGTCTTCATTTTGAAATTTATTACTTAAGGATTAAAATCAATTTTTAGTAAGTTCGTAAGCTTTGCGATATATTTTAATTTATATTTACAATTCATTCTTATATACCTTCTAATAGTTTTAAAAAATATGCGTGTTCAATTGTCTGTGTTGTATTTACTTTATGCTTTATACATGTCATACAATTAATGAGAAAGTTATTAAATGTGGCTTTTTCGGTGAGTGTATCGCGAAATAATTATAGAAAGTATGTTTCCATACTGCATGTCAGAATAATACAATTTTCTTCGTGGAATATGTCAAACTTGAAAGAATCATGCGTCATACGATTTAAAACGCGTAGAAGAAAAAGAGTACGTCTTACAATGAATTCAAATTCCTTTGAGGACTTTTTTTGAGGATTCATATTTGTAAAAAAATGCGGGAAACAATTGATAAACATTGCAAACACACTGAAGTTGATAACAAATGAAATTGAATTAATTTAAAACGTATACATAGTCATCTGTCAAAACACGCCAATTCTAAATTCAAAACAAATACGTAATGAGCCGAATAAGAAACTCATTCGTTTCTGCATAAATTTAAAGATGTTCAAAGCTCTATGAAACACTGTCGAAATGTTTGAATGGCGAATGCGAGACATTGTGCAATACTTGCTCGTTTTCGTGAATTATTATTCGTGGATTGGATAAACAATAAACACACGTAGCTCGGCAGAAGTCCCGAGAGCTATCTGACATTTCCAGGCATTCAATATTGTAAACTGCGAAACAAATTCTTGTGATTTAATTATTCCAACAGGCACAAACAAAGGAGGGAATGATAACACTGCATTTAAATTTGTTGAGAAAGTCTCTTAATGTACACAATAATCTACAGACAGCGATAGAATTTCGAGTAATATTAGATTACACTGTGAAATTGTTCACCCCGGCTTTTGCGTCATTTTCTCTCTTATAACATTCATTCCAGGTGTTTAATTATATGATTTTATTGGTGTATATTTTTTTTACCATGTATTGTTATATTCATTAGAATATTTTTTTCCACACTTGCAAATGGATATCGAAGTATAAACAATAATAAACGTAAAAAAAACCCCACTTCATTTTGTAATTTATAAATTAAGAATTAAAATCAGTTTTTAGCTTATTCGTCTACTTTTGCGATATTCTTCTTAATGTGTATTTGTCTTAACGTGTCATAATTTGTTACACAACCAGTAAAATAATACAAATTTATCAATGTTAGTTATATTTATGATTAATCTCATTTATAATAAATAAAAAAAATAAAATAAATCCTATTACTCAGTAATTAAAAGTATAGCTTTCAAAAGTAAAATTTTACTCTAGTAAAATAGTTTTATGAAATATTCTACATACCAAATCAATATTGATCATCAGAACAAAATATATAGATTTCATTAATTTTACTTGAAAAACATAATAATATACGAAATAAATGCAAGAGTTCTACAGTTATTTTATGCGTAAGTAAATACGGCAATATGAAATTTTGTCTTAGAATTCTACTTAGATTATGGTTACTATAATTCAAAATAAACGAAAAAATCATTTCATCACATAAAAGAAAAGTCAAGAAGTCCTTCTGCATAGCAAAGTCACTCATGATTGTATAATGTATTGAAAAATGCCTTCTCTGCCTACTCCAAACATATCTTATTTGAAACTTACAACTTGAATAAATTTCCCAAGCTTAAGCTAAACTGGCACAAAGGAGATTGTTTTCCAGTCTGTAAAATGCAATATCGTATTTCGTATTTCTTTATATTCCGCCTTTTAATAGGTTTCGAGTGCAGCTTCTGCCCGAGGGTAAACCGCGCTGCCAAAAAGTCTACAGTATCTTTAAAGCGGGAAAAATGTGCTTTTCGGTTTAAGTTTACGGCCGATACATAAAAGTTAGGTCTACTTTATTGCAGTTATCTTAAATGTGTATAAACTTTTATAACAACCGGTTGTGTTTGTATTCAATTTGAAGCGATGTTCAAAAAAGGTTACATCTTTCGATGAGGTGCATAATAGTACAGTATTTAGTAACACAATAATTATTTAATACAGTATTAACTACATAACTCTCTATTGTCATAATCAATATATGAATATAATTTATAATAAATCTGGTGAAACTGTACAAAAACATAAGATATAATAATGTAAAACTAAATAAAAGCCAAATCAATTAAATATTTTAAAAATTACATCGCGTTGTCATAAAATTCATAAATATCAAAGTCCGTTACATTGTGATGTGAGAAATGCTTACATTTTTTGTAAGACAATTGTATTTATTACTGAAAATTGTTGTTGAATAAACTTTTGGACTGAATTTTTCAATTGGTTCATGGCTTTGTTTGTCCACATTCATGAGTTTTGCATTTTGATTTTTAATGAATGGAAGTGCTACTCTTTTCTGTCCTCATCATACCTAAACTTATCCTTATCTTAAATTCAAGTTCATCCGTGCACTTGAACGCCTGAAGATGACGAAATGAGAAACCCGGGTCGTTAGTGACAAAATCTGTGTGAATGTACATAATTTGAACCATTCAAATTTCTAAACATTGCAGTTCAATGCCTGACGAAGAAACATTTTACGATCTACTTTGTAAGCAGACACGGATATAAATAATATTTTAAGTTGGCTTGTATGCAGTTAAGCTTAAATAATTTAATATTATATCACGTACATTTCAATGAAAATAATTGTTAAGAAGATACAGTCTCATTCTGTTTCATTGCTATCCTGAATGTTTTTTTTACTGAAATACATACATACGCAGTTTGCAAGTTAGTGTGAACCATATGTTAAACTGAAATTATTATTTAAAGAAGCACTGATAATTTGATAAACTTGTGAAATTTGTACAAAAATCGGATTTTGCTTAATCCTATTCACCGAAATTGACAGTTCAAATACAAATCCAATTACCCTACTAAATACCTTATTATAAAAAAATCAGGGTGTGGCAGTAGATTATCCGATCCTAAAGTATGGCATTTAAAAGTCTAGACCGGTTGAAAATATTATGATGCCATCCCGGCGAGAGTAATTTCCTCGACCCGATTCCAAATAAGCTCGTCCAGTCCAGCGATT
This sequence comes from Himalopsyche tibetana, assembly GCA_030503985.1. Taxonomy (NCBI): domain Eukaryota; kingdom Metazoa; phylum Arthropoda; class Insecta; order Trichoptera; family Rhyacophilidae; genus Himalopsyche; species Himalopsyche tibetana. The sequence continues at coordinate 20,546,424 of JAPJYX010000013.1, forward strand.
CTCAAAGGACCGCACAAAAGAGCGCTCGTAAAATATTCACAGCGAGGTTTAATGCAGTTAGTCGCTTTCCATACCGCCGGATTGGTCGCTGCTCTCAACCAGATGCTTATACATTTTTTTTATATCTATAATTTTTGGATCAATTTTCGTCAGAAATCTGTTTTCATAATTTAATTATTAAATAAAAATAATAAAACATTTTTAGTACTTTTTCCACATAAAATTTATTGGATCAGGACCGGTTTCGCTCATGGTGAGCATTGACAACTGATAACAAATACAATTGAACAGTGATATTTATACAAAAGTTTAGTAAGAAAAACAAGGTATGATAAACAATTAGTATTACAACTAAGCAAATGAATTGAAGCAAAATACAAGAAAAATAAACTATAAATAAAAAGTTGAAGACCGCTTAGAAACGTAAACTTTTACCTATACCTTGTTTTTCTTTCTTTTTCATCTCAATCTGTATTACTTAAGATCAGAACCAGGGTATGATCAATTATTTTGCTGGTGATGAGCGAAACCAGTCCAAATTTTAAATAATAAAAATGTACAAAAAGATCATTAGTACAAAAAGTGTTTTTTTATTACCATGGTATATTGCATTACATATTCAGAAATATGACTGGGATACAAATAATCATTCACATACAAAAAAAAATACCTTTATTATTTATGCTCTATTATAAACTGCAACAGAAATTAGTGAAATAAAATGTAAAAGTTTAATACAAAATTAATTAAAATCAAAGATGATTCTCAAAGAGGTCAAAAGCGTGTCGTATTTTTTACACAACTTGTGGAATAACTATGTCAACAAATTAAATTTTGTATTAAAAATGCCACCGAATCAATTGAAAATGTGCACGACATAAACCGTAAAGTTCAATTATCTCGAAATTAATATTTTTCATTTATGTTGTTCTCAGGTAACGATATTGTAAAATAAATATACGTAAACGTTAATCAGGTCAACAATCCAAACCTTGTATAAAGCCTTAATTTCAATAATTATGCGTTATAGTATTCTAAGAATAATATACTTTATTCGAATTTATTTTTATGATTGTAAGCGTAAAACATTGAACAAAAAAACAGTCTACTGAGGATTACAAGTAAAAATGAATTTAAATTTTGATTTTATCGTTGATAAGTGTAGCAGCTAGATAATAAGATGAGATTACGTAATAAATGAGAACCCTTAGTTACAAAATCCCTATGGGTAGTTGGAATGACCAGACCGAGCCTGTAGTCGTCGATTCTCATACAGAAAGTAGCCTAATGCAACAACACAGATTTGTTTTTTTTTCTCCAGTGGCGTCATAATATAATATATAAGTAAATGGGGGAAGAATAAACAGACTACGTGTAAATTTAATGATTATCCTTTCACGTGGTTTTAGGGATAATTAAAAGGTATATATAATTAATTATTTTATACATAAGTAGTTTGCCAATTTTGAATTAATTCGTAAATCTACCATTGTCACCCTTATTCTTTACATGAATGTAAATTTAATTAATTTTCGTTAAAAACTTAATAATATATTATAAGTTACACACCTTTAAAATTAATAGGCATTTTCATGCTATAACCTTTTAACGATAATCATATAATATTTCGAAGACCTCCAGAAGTTGTATATTTTGGTTATATGATGACTTTCCTAATTGATTGAACGACATAAAAGTAAAACCATTAGTAAAATTAGTCGCCATCAATAGCTTTTAACTTATTGATTATAAATTGAATGCATAAATATACAATTCTATGTTTTAAACATTTTACTTAAATAGTCTTAGATAATGTTATAAGATTTCAGAAACAGTTAACTACTGCTTTAACCTGATAATATTGTTATGTTTCAAAGACTTGCGGTCTATGTTTAATTTAACCTCCTCCAACCTTGGACATAAAAATCTTTTATCGAGCGTTTTTTGCTGTCAACAATAAAGTAGTTTTTAATTCATATAAAATAACTTAGATTATTGCAAGTATTGTGCTACAAACTGTGACACTTGTTTCACATCTTTCAGAGGCATCCTCAGACAATCCTACTTTCATAAATGATTGTTAAAGTACAAAATTAATTAATTTTAATTTTTTAAAAGAAACTCTTCGGAAAATCATTATATTAAAAAAATAAAACACCCTTTTTTAGTAATCCTACATTTATTTAATATAATCAAGAACAGTTCGCTCTTAACGAGCTCAGTTTAAAATTATTATCATGAACTGGTCATGATAATATTAAATAAATGTGGAGTAAGTAAAAAATAATGTTTTATACATATGTACTTTGAATTCAAAAAATATTGTAATCATCATATAAATGGTATTTAAAACTCCCGAAGGTCTTCCTTTGGGAGTCAAAATGTTTGAAAAATATATAAAATCATGTTTCTTCTAATTATCATATTTTATAAAGCTCAAAGCGTCGCCGAGTCGTGGCCACAACACTGGCAAAGTCGGACAGTGTCCCGCGGGGAAAATTACATTAATACGTGACCTTTTTGTCAAACGCATCTCCTGGCGGCCGCACAACGCTAATTCAGAGCCCCATCGCCGTGCGCCGTCCCAGTGTTTTGACACGACTCGATCTTCGGTAATAAAAAAACAGAAAGAGAAAACCTTCCATTATCATAACCTCCGACTTTAGAAGGATCGAATCAGTGTTACAAGTTAGGAAAATATTGGGAAACAATTCAAACAAATTAAACATCTCGGGTGCAGTTTTAAAAAGTGGGATTCCACTAGTTTATTTATAAAAGAACATATGTTAATGGAATTTTGAAAATAGTGCACAAGCTAACTCACAGAGGTGAGAAAAAAAACATATAAAATACAGTAAATAATTCGCCTGATATCGAGCCTACGATTTAAACGGGCTTCGATTGCGTAATCATAAATTTCTTTGCGCTTCGGGGTTATTATAGGATATAACGGTATAAAATAGTAAAATTTATAACCATAGGTATTTATTTAGAGTCCCTTAATTAATATCCTAACTAAGTATCGACAATTTATAAGAGTAATAAGTCTACTTGCTACACGTAGGGGGCGGAAGGCTTGATATTCAGAACAGTGTCGGTCCGGTGACACAACGTTAATTTTACCAGTTATTTCGGCGGCGAAGCGCGAATTCCATTTTATCATCATCATCAGCTGTTCTCAATTCACAATCATGTCCGTTCCCTACGCGTGCCATATTTTAGTAACAAAATTCTTATTCGGCCCAGCCATGATAGCAGGAGGACGTCTCCCGGGACCCTCGGATCGGCGAGCACGGTGCCTAGGCGTGAGGAGGGCTGTTAGACCCTCCGCCTCCCAATCCGTGTGTCAACGTCCAGTTAACACAAACCAATGTGGTTAGAGCTCACAACTAGTGCTCAGAGTCAGTGCCGAATGACACTGATTTCTTCCCGGACGTTGCCCCCGCTCCATGCGTTGGGCTTCCTAGTATCTAAAAGTATCGAGCTCGTTTTTGTTTGGATAACCGGGAAGCGTGGGTGAGGGATGAAATTCCGTTCAAATTTCTCCGTCGACATGGTAGTCCGCCTGTGAAAAAGAAACATCATCCGATGTCCTGCCCGTTGTAACGAAACGGGTTTGGTTTACTATAGAATAGCTCTGCCAATTATGGCAGAGATGAATGTCGTCCACCAGTGTTCGCCTGCTAGACGACCATCGCCCACGGCGGTATCGGTCTTATGCATCTGCCATGTCAAAACGACCCGGTCACCTTGAGACCGGCGTCGCTGTCGCTTTCCGGTTATCCGGCACAATGAGCACCCACCTAGTCCTGTCCTAGCTACCTTATTTTAGGGGCAGAGCGCCAGGCCTGGTGGCATCGGCGACACAATCCGCCTAGGCTGTCCAAGATTTCATTACTAACCTGGTGCTCCGGCACCTCATGACTCGATAGACGGCGTGACGACAGCTCTTTATCGTCGGGAGACCAGATCGTCTCCCTAAGCAAACAGTCTCGGCAGACTACACACGGCTTCTCCAGCCGACTCCTCAACTTTTACACGCCTTCTATCGTCAAGTTATGCTATTTGTCACGTCGCCTAAAGATCACCTCTTACAATAACAAAATTTATTTCAGTTCCCGCACACATAATTTCAATACGTTTCTGGTTGTGTCATTGTTAAATTAAATAACGTTACTAGAAAAAGGTTTCTATTTCTACAGTTAGAATAAATTTGCATTACGCGTATATTATCAGATTAACATTCAGCGAAGGATTATCCTCCTACAACTTTCGATTCGATATATCGACCACATTCGATAGTGACTTTATGAGCATTTGCGTGTAATAAAATTATCGTGTGATAGAAAATAATATAATAGAACCTCGTGTATCTAGAATTAAATTTTCTGACACATAGTTATGGGCGCCGTTCGGGGCGTATTGTAAATGCGATAGCCATAAATTAGAGAATTGTTTGTGCTCGACAAGGCTTGATTTTACTGGATTAAAATAACACACGAAGAGGCTTTCGAAGACCTTCATCGGTCCCGCCGAAGCGTGGTCGCACTCGACTGAATTAATATGGTTCATTATTATAATGAGAATTTCGTTTATAGAATATAGACACTTAACCGGAAACGTATTGCTTTTAACACACATTAGGCTTCCCGGTGACTTTCGTCACGTACCGAGGTTACCGACATATTAACACCCACAATAAAATACATATTTATACAGGTCCTGAAATAATACAGTAGAAATTATAATAACAATTTAAATTGGCTTTGGTTTCAATACAATATCTTTACCGGGGTTGCTCCCCTTGCTTCCCCTCGCCTGCCAACGCGCATTCCTGTTTCGTACCTTGAATTTATTAATTTCCATGCTTTGAGACTATAGTCTTTTATGAAGACAACATTTAAATAGGCTTTTAATACATTCGGCGAGCATCTCGGTGCTCCGCCAGGTGTTAATAATTTATACCCGGGGTTCGCGTAATTTATATAAAATCCGCTGTCGGATCTTACGCACGCTTCTACTTTGCAAATCGCCGCTCACATATCACAAAACACAATGTTTAACAATAGAGAGGCGGCGACACCTCATCAACGATATTGAATGCCACAAACCTTGAGGTGTCGACAGGAACTTGAAGACGAGAGACGGCTGGTGCGACAGGCGGAGAACTCTTAATTTGAATGCGAAAGTGCAAGTTGTTAAATTTTGAAAGTTATTGATAAGCTGCTAGTATAATTATTCAAGTTCGAAGTGAGTATAACAAAATGGCGGCAGCCATAAGTGTGAATTTTAACAGGCGAGGTCAGGGGAGCAACCCTTAGAACAACTTTACTTGGCGAGCGCTAACAGAGAAGAGAGTTTGTTTGTTTGTGTTACTATCCCTCCCTTCCTGCAAAATGTCCAGATCTCGGCGCGCAAAAAAATGCATGGTTGCCGTTAGCGATGTTGCCCTGGCGTCAAGTTGGCTACCACAAACATATCTTTCGAATGATTGTATATTTGTATTCTCATAATATGCCTATCTCTCTCTGGTTTCTTTCGTACTAACGTCATGCCAGCGACATTCTATGAAAATGCTAGGGAATAATCGGGTCCCAAAAACCAGGTCGTGACAGTTTACAGAGTGACTTAATCGCGAGGTTTTCATTAAATCCAGCTAAATTGCAGCGCGCAGCCTCTTTTATGTGGGCGTCTTTTATCTTAACCCCCGCTGAGCGGCGACGCCCGTTTGGACGGCGTCATCGAGTGGCTGCATTGATGGCGTCAATCGCATTATCGAAGCTTTTACACAAGAACTTTTTCAGACGAGTCGTTATTATAAAATAGAATGCTACCACTTTACACTTTATTTTCTATTTCAGATAAACAATCACTACTTGCGCCACTTAAAAAAATGCTACGGTTAATAAAAAAAAGCGTTTTTAGCAGTGGCGGCCTGTCAATGGGGCATTTGATCAATGCACCCCTTGTATATGCAGGGGTGGTTATATTTCATAAAATAATATTGAAACATAGGATTTATACCATTCACTCATTTTAAATTCTTCATGTATTTATTGTCTATATATTTATTTTATTATAGGCAATTTTTAATATTTATTATAGACAATAAATACACGAAGCATTTAAAATGAATGAATGGTATAAAATTAATGTTTGAATATTATTTCATGAAAAATAACCGCCCCTGCATATATATACAAGGAGTGCATTGATCCAATGCCACATTGACCGGCCGCCACTGCTTTTTAGTATTTTGCGATAATTCACGGATACTTAAACTTGAATCGTTTAAATTATGTGCATTCTCGCCAGCAATTGCCTTAAGCTTAGTGATTAATTTATTTATTATATAAACACGATACATTCATTTGCTAAGCGTCAGTTCAAGTTCATCCGTGCACTTGAACGTATGAAGATGCCGAAAGGCGAAACCCGAGTGGTTAGTGACAAAACTTGTGTAAATGTACATAATTTGAACGATTCAAATTAAATATTGAAATTCCACCAAGCACCTTCAGTCGAAATCTTAAATTAAATGATACTTGCTCAAATTCGGAACAGATGCTTGTAAAAGAGAATTTCGTAAAAAAACATTAATATATATAAAATCATTAATAACTGCAGTAAAATGGCATTTCGACGATAGCGCGCGGGACGATAGTGCGCAGTACAACCTTAACATAGGCCAAGGATGGCGAACGTCTTTGGATCCGCGTGCCAAAAATACTAAAATATTATTTCTCGATTGTGTGGCGTGCCCAAGCAGTATTTTTTTTAACGAAAATAGAAAAAATGATTTTTTTATGCGATTGTCGTTTGTCTTGAGAAACATTTGAAAATTAATAAAACGTGATAGATTAATAATTCACGGATTATTTAATCAAAATTTTAATTTTTTAAACTTAAAAAATATTTTTTTTGAACTTTGGAATCGTTCGCGTGCCATGCGAATTCTCGAACGTGCCGTAAGTTCACCATCCCTGACGCAATATAAGGTTATTTTATTTTTACTCTGCCTTTTATATTATTTATAATATAATAGGTAAATATAAATTATTAAAGTATTACACTCTTAAGTGTTCAAAATTATTGTCATTCTTAAAATATTCATTATTGAAATTAGAAAAATAATAACTTTTGTAATATAATCAAAAAAATCGTAATAGCAAATAAATATTATGACTATGAATAAAGTGCTAAGCAAACCTGCTACTTATAATATACGTATTATATCTTGAATTAGTATAAAAAAATGTTGCATTTTTATAATACAGATCGTTTACTATGTATGTACTCAAATGAAAACGTGTTTATTTATATTTTCAGTATAATTTAATCAAGAGTATACCTTTGGTTTTGAGCTTAGAAGGAAAGCATCAAAGTTTATTTATTTTCAAACACTAAGCCGTGAACAAGGGTTTTAATTCGTATAATATTTAAATACGAATACAGAGTATCTTTGCTGGGATATAAAATAACACTTTATTTGAAGTATGATTCTCATTATCTGCAATATACCTTTGATGTCAAAAGGATAATCCAGCATTAAGACCCCTTAGAGTACGTTCGACAAAACTTGAGCTAGAGACGTATATATATTATATTTCAAGCAATTAGTTAATGAGCGATAATTGGATGTTTCGTTTCTTTGAAAAGCACCTCATATGCGTAAAGTGTGGAAGATATTAAGATATTATTAAAAAACGTTTGAATTTAATTGAAGACATTGTGGCATAAAAACAGTATCTTATAACATAAAACTCATTTTATTCACGAAAGGATAGAATCGTAAAATCTAGGTTATTAAAGACTTTTTTTATATTTTTTTAATTTAATATTTAAAAAAAAAAACTTGACATTACAGCTTACGCCAATGCGTCAAATACGTTTGAAGTTGAAAGATCATACGAGATATACTCGATGAAAATTTTTGTAAGTCACATGAGATTAACTCAAGGAGAATTAACTTCACAAACACCCATGTCTTAGATCTCAAATTAAAATTGAAAAAAATCTATTTGGCATTGGCCTTACCGGAAATCGAACCCAGAACCTAACCTAACCTAACCTAGACCACAGCGGATGACATTTTTATTAATTTGACAGTGAGGAATTGTGGATGAGTCTTGTGCAATAAACTAATATACTGTTTTTACTATATTTACTTTAGTTAAAATTGATTTTTGAAAAAGATGATGAACGGAACGTGACATTTATTGTTTTAAGATAATTTTAAGAGTTTTGCATTTTATATTTTAAAAAAATAGCGATAATTGAACGAATCAAAAATAATTTGACAGTTCAAGAATGGAATGTAGACTAACGCCGTCACGTGATAATGGGAAAACTACTGGATATTTGCTGTTTTTAGAAAAACTGAGGGAATTTCTTTTTTGCATATATATGTGTAATTATTGGCCGGGCATCGAGAAGTGTAATAAAATGAATATAGAGAAAGTGGACATGTATTAATTTTATGCCAAGTTCCTCAATTCAATATATAATAATAAAGAAAAATGTTGGACACTTGAACTTAATACTATCAAGGAGGGTAAATTTCTTTAACTATTGTTTGTATCATTTAATTATCCATCACAATGAAAGCCTTTCTTATGATAAAATTACTTGAAACATTAATGAAAATATAGTTTTACAAAAATATTGGATATAAACTTCACTGGTAGTTAAATTGTCTCTCTTTACTTAATTATACCCGTGCCCATTTTATGAAGTGTTTAATTTGATGTCTTTTACATTTGATATTAAAATCACGAGGAATTAAATCTGGAACCTTCTGACCACTAGACTTCAGATACCCAATTATAATTGATAGAACTAATCACGTGGTAAAAAAAGATTTTTTTCAGTACTACAACAAGCACACAAATAAAACAATGTTAAGTTTATTTATTGATTAGAATGAAATTTACTCGAAAGATAGTGAATATAATGAAGTTAAAAATAGAAATGTATATCTATGAACGTTCACAATAATTATATTATAATTTTTGATAGATATTTCAGCATCAGGTAGTTTTCATATCCAAGTTCTGATAATTCTATGAGACTGAAATACTTCTTTTATTTTTCTATTTTCATTTTAAATTTTAAAAACTTTAATAAAAAGTTATATATTTTATAAAAATATGTCACCTTCTGTTAATTGAGTTTTAATAGTATACATAGTACGTTCACGTGAATAATGTCAGTTCGCTAGACTCTATAAAGAGTGACGGGGTCAAAATTGTTTTGTTTGCGTAACAGGTCTTTCCCCCCTTTACGTCTCTTCCTGCTGCCATTTCAATCTTCACAAAGCCCTAAGACAGTGACTTGCAATGTTTCAATGTAACTTTGGATCGGCAAGAAATTCGCTGAGTAATTTAATGACTGAAAACCTTTTCAACCTCCAACGTTTCTGGTTTAAAAAAAGCGTCTCATTAATTAATTGAATGAGTTGAAAGTAGTTTTTTACAGTGTAAAAAATAAATTAATCCCATGATCATAATTAGTAATATAAATAAGGATGTTAAAGTGGACAGCAGAATATATTGTGTGTCTCTTCAAAGTCAGTATATGTATAAAGTTAATGTAGGTTTAAACATAGTTATCATAAAGGCATACGCCGAAAAAGCTTTCAACTTCGTCGAACTTTCGAACTAAAATAATGCCTGCTATAATAGCTCATTTGGTTATAACTTGCTCTACCGATCACACAGGTCTGGGCTCGATTCCTGGTAAGATCAGAGAATTATTCAAATCAAAGTTGTCATCGAAGACTGGTAGCTTGTGATGTCAATTCACATTATTTCCATTCCACCCATCCTTCTGATCCTTTAATAACTGGGTGAAGCAATAGCGATTCGTCAACCACTAGTCCAGTTCTAGCCTATCCTTCTTTCCCAACTACTCACTTTGAAAAAAAGTGAGGTTGAGCGACTCAGTAACAAACAGTTCCCGTATAAAAAAAACTTCTGTTGAGTTACCTCCATAGGAGGCCATATGCTCCACATTGGGAGCGGACATGGATTTTTTTTTTCACTTTATTACTATGGAGTCCTACCAAGTAAATGCCAATTTAATGAATATTTTTTTATGATTATCGAAAATGACTATATCTAAATGGCTATCTCTAAGCAAAGTTTTTATAATTATCGCCAGTAAAACAACGATATGATAATAATTTTATTTTAAAAAAATCGATAAATCAATGTTAGCAAGGTTGTGATTCCGACATGGTTTTTTTTATAATCCTTGTAGCGCTTAATTAATTACTATGCTGTCTGTTATCAGTGACCAAAATAATCCACCGATGACCTCCACTATCTAGTGAAGACGGCTTTGGCACGTCTTAAGAATGCCGGTTGAGAGTTCGACACTCCGTTCCTTTTGATAAAGTTTCGCGATACACTAACCCATTGGTCGGCAAAGTGCGGCTCTTTGTCCCCTTAAGTGCGGACATTAATAGACAGATTTGGCTCCCAATATTTTTTTAAATTGTTTGTTATGTTCATATTTGGCTGTTTGGCGAATAAGTTTGCTGCCGACGTTTGCACTAACCAATGCTTCAGCACCAACAATCTGCATGCTATTGTAATATTTTTGGATGAAGAAAGCTGTATGACTTTGATGAATATGAATACAATCAACTCTTTTTTTACACGGTAGATACCAATGTTCCCGCACTTTATTTATTTTTCTGAAAATTTACTGCTCACAGAAGTTGATGGTCCGCACACACAATAGAAAAATTAGAGGGAACGTCGGTAGATACGTTCAGCAAAGAAACCGTGTAAAACAGTGATAGAAGTCAATAAAAATGTAAATGAAGAAACACATTGTGGTAAAGCAAATCGCGTAAAAAGGTTAATAAATAATAAAGGCCCAATATGTAAATTACACAAAATTTTATTCCTAATATTATTTTTATAAATAAAAAAAATACTATTCATCGCTACTTGATGATTTACGGAGACCTTTATGAAGGACTGGACATAATTTTCTTTCATCGCTAAAAATATCTACCGCGTCTAAGCATTTTGTTTGTTATTACGGTGTTGTGTTGTTGAATTTATTGTTATTAAGAAATCAGTTTTCTGTATATTTTGTATCTGGTAACCGTGTAAGAACGGATAATTCGTGTAAAAATATAGTATTTGTTCTTTTAAGTGGACCGTGTTATTTTAAAACGTATAAAAAGAGAGTTGAGTGTATTTAGAAGTCTTTTACTCTGAATACTGCGGACTACGTGACAAATCGGTTTGGATATCGTTCAAGTTAATCTGACACGTTTCACGAAAACAGGAAACTTTATTTAAATTTGAATTGTTGCTTTTAATTATATACTAAAGTTTTAATGTGAGCATTGAACTTGAGAGCCATTAATTATTTATAAATTAGTATTTTTATATCAATGCGAATCTAAATTCACTAATGGCCACCCATAAGTCAAAGCAATTAGCGTCTTTGTCTTTGAAGCGAATTGAATACCATTAGAGACACGTGAGCTAAAGTTCTTTTCTGCGGATGAACTCTCCTGGCATACCCTGACGCTGACGTAAAAATAAAAGGATTATAACTCTAACCCCTGCCTCCTTTCCTTACTGAATGCTACCGCAGTACTGGTGGTGCAAGTAAAGAGAACTGACAGGACGATTTCCTTTGAGGATTGCACAAACTACCCTCTTGCACCTGAGAAGTTAGATACCTTACCCGCAGCCACAGGCTAGTGTTTATGAAGTAAATTGACTATTAAAAGGTAAAAGAGGATTTACACTTTATATATTTTTTGTTAGGAATATACTATAAGGTAAATAAAAACAATGTTTATGCATATTTCACATTTTTTTTCAAAATCATGACCAGTTTCGGACTCTGGTAGTGCCTCCAATCCTGGGATTTTGGTATTGAGAAAATTTAAGAATTTTGCGTGAGGGTTAAATCCAAATTTGTCAATTCTGTAGATTCCTAAGATTTTGGATACGAAATTCTGGGAAAAGCTAAATAAATAAAGGTTTCTCGTCTTTTTACTTTGGGAATTCTGCAAATTCCTGGGATTTTGAAATCGACAACTTTATTTTTTGTAAAATCCCAGGATTTAAAAATTGCTGAGCAAAAAATTCTCAATCCCGAATCTATAAACGATTTTATGTTGAATGTTCAATCCAGGGATTCCGGGATTGAAAAAATTGTCAATCCAGATATTCCGGGATCACAATATGAGTCCGGGGTTGGATGCCCAAGTCGCTGGTGACTATTTCAACCAAACGAATCCAGTAGTGTTTTTTTAATGGTCATAAGAGACAAAAATATATATATAATATTGCGGTCTTTAACACCAATAAATGTTTACTTATCTATAAAATGCGAAAATAATGCGAAAAGTATGTTAAATACTTGATTTAGAAAAAAAGCGTTATAAATATGTATATGATTATTATGACAGTAATTTCATAATGTATAGGTGTTAATTACCATAGCATATATAAATGTATCAATAACTATCGTAAGGTGTTATTTTGACCTTATTATAAATGAGTTTTGTAAATGAAGTGCCGATTTAGTCAATAACTGCCTAGTTTACTCTTTGGCATTTTGACACAAATTAAAACATATTTTTTCACTGTATCAACATTTAAAACAAAATCTTTTACACAGTAAAGATAGTGAAATAGATAGTAAATCGTATACGTTTTTTATATATTTTATATTTTTATGGACGAATTGATTTTTAATCAATTTATTTTTATTTATTTATTTAATTAACATAGCACAAAGTTGACAAATTATAATTTTTAAACATTTACAATAAAGAAAAAAAAGTATAATTTAATAATAAAAGCAGTAGAAAAAAATGGCAAGGAAGTCAAATGAGTAAGCTTCGACGAACTCTACTTCAATACATAAAAAATAGTATTGGTGGATTTCTGTTCAAAGGCATGAATGTATGTGATGTCTTGAATCCACTCCTACCCATTTTATCCTAAAAACGGGAGAAGCTATTATCTAACCTATCTTTATCTTCAAAAAAAGAAAAGTCGAGCAACTGAGCAACGAGCAGTTTTCATTGAGATAAACTACATTGAGAGTCTATCTCCTCCATATTGAGGAAGGACATGGTTAAAATATATATATACACGATATAACTTTTTAAAAGCTGCCAGCACAAGTTCATCCGTACACTTGAACGCCTAAAGATGCCGGGTCTTAAGTGACAAAACGTGTGGGATATTACAAAATGTGAACGATTCAAAGTTAATTAAACAAACATAAATTTGTAGAAAATCATTTCAAAAAAATATCATGGATAGATGTCGCTGGTATTTTTTTCACTCACTCTTAAATGATGCAAATCTATCACAAAATCAATGTGTGATATGTTTGTGATGTTTTGAATCGCCCCCATTCACACAAGTTATCCTTAAAACATAGCGTACCAAGAGCGATAAGCCAACCACTGGTCCTGACATAGCCTTATCCTTCTATTACTACTCTCTTTGAAAACAACAAGAGGTTGAGAAAATGAGTAACAGATATCGAAGAAACACTTCTGCTGAGAAAAACTTCATTAGAAGTCCTTATGCTTTAGATCGGAAACAAAAATGGTAAAAAACTAATAATACAAATATAGTTTTTTTCGTAATTGACCCATTGCTGTTTTTGCATGGGTGTAGATATTATTGGTTTATAATTTGTTTTTATTTTCAAAAAAAATTGTTAAAATAACAATAAATATCTCAAGAATATCGAGAAACAAAAAATGCTTGAGTGAACCATAATAATGTATTATCAAAATTCACATGCGTTCTACTTTATTCTAATGATTTAGTTTAAATAGTAATTAGGGGAATTTCCGATATAACCAAGTAATTGGCATATTGTTTATTATAATAACAAAATATACTTCAACTATAATAACTATTATCTCACCTAATATTATCGTTCATTATTTATTATCTCATCTAAGCCTTATTACACGCAAATTTAATTGGTAGATCTTGCGATAAATAAACAAACTACTTAATTAATTATTGTTATGAGGTAATTATTTATTTATAATACAATATTTCATTCTCTTTATAGAATTGAATATGTTCAGCTGTAAATAATTTACTAAAAACTACTTCACATACCATCTGTATCTTGAATGTCAAATTTCTGCAAAGATTTTATGAAGCATACCTGAAAAAATAAGAAAAAACTTTATTAGAAATTATAGATTAGAAACTTAAATTTCACAATATCATAACCAAGCTTTAATTTGACATTCATAAAATCAACGGAATATCTATTTTCAAAAACAATATAATGACAAGTTCAACGTTTTTTGTTTTTGAATACTTTTTGTTGATATTCATAATATAATAAAATAACAAAGTATTTAAGCTCTATAAACATATTTTCTTATATACATAGTTGATAGCTTTTACGGCGTATGCCATCATCAGAACTATGTTTAAAGTCGGTCAGATTGTTATAAAATTTTGACATGTATTATTTGAAAGATGATACTTGGCTGAAATCAAATTGATTTGCCAATAGTGGCGACATCTATATCTCATCTCACGAACTTATTGAGTGATTGATTACATATACTTGACTATATATACCGGCTAAGAAAAGATAAACATGTATCCTCTATTTCTCTTATAGATCCTGTATCTCTTCTCAACAATTAAATATGGCTGGAGTAAATGTAAATTAAAACATGGTTCTGATGAAGGCATACGCCGAAATAGTTATCAACTATATAAAACATTAATATTTGCCAAAATAAAACACGTTGTTATTTTTTCACCTTATTACAATGGAGTTCTACCAAGTAAATGCCATTCAATCATTACGTAATAGAATTATAGGATTTTTAAATATATCGATAGTCATATGGCACCCATTGCTTAAAATTTTCCTATCGTTGACCAATAAACTGTTAATATAAAATCTACTATTTACACATATTACGTAATCATTTAATTTGACGTAGAAAGTAGCACAAGAATTATTTGTTTTATATTTGGTGGAAAATTAGCATTCATCAATGTTTTCCACGACGTCATTAAAACTAATTCAATATTTCTCAAGCAAGTTCTCACACCAAAATATTATATAATATAATATAAAGATTAAATATACGTTGTTTGATTGACTTGGCAATAACTTTGTAGATATCCATTATAATAGGGTAAAAATAGCAACGTATTTGGTTCTACAGTTTTTATATTTACTAGTTGATAGCTTTTTCGGCTTTCGCCATCGTCAGACTATTAAACTTTCATTTTTCTCAGCTATATACACTGGCAACGAAGAGATACACAATGCATCATGTTATTCACTCCAACATCGTAATTCAAATTACAGTAAAACCCCCATTTATACTAAAGTCGGGACAGTGTAATTCGGGGTAGTGTAATTGGGGGAGTGAATCTCATACAAAATTAGAGATTTGGTTTTTTCCGAAAAAAATATTGACGAAATATTTAGTTACCAAGTGACATACCCCACTATACGTGTATAGCCTGGCACTTGTTGAATACACAGACGCTAGCCAACATTTGACAGTATGCACGGCACAGACGACCGTCTCATAGTAACGACAATGGAATGCGACCGTGCAATTGAAAGATTTGCGGCGAATATTTCAAGCCAGCGCGTACTTCGGGGTAGTGTAATTGGAGGTTCCATTGTACAATTATAATATTACATTTATTTAATATGACTCAAGTGCTTTGAAGAGCGATAAGCAATCTGTTTTTTTTAACGTGATGCATTGTGTATCTCTTCGTAACCAGTATATATATAGCTGAGAAAAATGTAAGTTTAATCATAGTTCTGACGATGGTGAAAGCAAAAATACTTATCAACTAATAAATATAAAAACTGTAGAACTAAATACGTTGCTGTTTTTACCTTATTACATATACGTTTTGACCATTTGTTAATAAATATATTTCCAATATAAGTGTTGCCAATCGAATCAGTTTTGGCAGAACGTTAAATAATAAATGTTACGTGAACACTTTTTGTGTCACACACGTCATGAACTCATGTGAAATTTGTTATTTATTATTTGAAACAATCGAGTATACAGCGATAACCTGTTCGCTAAATATTAAGTGAATGACTATATTTTATCAGCGTTCGGGTAATGAGCTGAGGTATGATTTCGACATCGCCAGATCACGGCTCGAATCCGTGCCGGGATGTGCTCATGGTACGCCACCATTTTATTCAGAATCGTGGGAAAAACTTTCACTGCTCGTTCATTTTCTAGCCGTGTATAAGTAATCGACTAAGCCAAAGATCTGACATTTTGAATTTCAGCTCATCTCGACGAGTGCCATTTGCAATTCTCTTGTGAATCGTTTTTGGAACGCTTACGAATGTGAATATCATCAATGACTTAAGCGAGAATTTAACTATACATAACAATAAAAATACCAGTTTATTTTTAGTTATGTATATTTATGAAATTTTATCGTGCGTGTTGGGAAATCATCGGTCATTTGAAAACAGTGTATGTATTATATAATAAATAAATCGTCAGAAGATTTCAGAGCAAATACAATGTTCACTTTTAGGGTGTTCACTGTCAATACTTGGTGGAAAGGCATTATATTAATAAAAACACAATAATCCTTTGTACTTCATTCCACTTTATTTAATATGTCAGGACCGGTTTCGCTCATTGCGAGCATTGTCAACTGATAAGAAATATAATTTAACAATGCTATTTATACAAAATTGAAAAGTTATACACAACAATTGTCATTGAAAAGAAATTGCCAATTACATTAAAGTGATTCTAAAATAACACAAAATTAAAATGTTCAACACATCTAACATATAATTAAAAAGTCATCCCAGATTAATAAATTCTGAACATTTTAATTTTGTGTTATTTTAGAATCACTTTAATGTAATTGGCAATTTCTTTTCAATGCCAATTGTTGTGTATAACTTTTCAATTTTGTATACATAGCATTGTTAAATTATATTTCTTATCAGTTGACAATGCTCGCAATGAGCGAAACCGGTCCTGACATATTAAATAAAGTGGAATGAAGTACAAAGGATTATTGTATTTTTATTAAAATACAATGTTGATATTTTCGATTTGTTAGGCTATATCTTTGTGGAAATTCATTTCTAATACAGAATTAGATTGGTATGTTTGTTAATCCACTGGTTGTGTTACTAAGTGTGACACGCACTTCTCTAGATCGGGGGTTCGTAACCGTTGATGAATTCTTCTCGGGGTATAACTTAAGAGTTCCAGGAAGGAATAGTTAGATTGATAGATTTTTGTTTTTGAATTGAAACTTGAATGAAAAATCTATTTAGACCTTTTTTACTATCACAATCCCGGGATTTCAAAATCACAAAATTAGACGAGATTCCGGGATTGGGAGCCCTAATCAGGACCGGTTGTGTTCATCACAAGCATTATCAATTTATAAATATTAAACATATCATCTGGTTTCACCATAACAAATAAAAAAAAACATTATATTAATTAATTTAATGCTCGATAGCATCGTGACACTTGTTTGTATTATATTTTAAGCCACTTTACAGCAAACGCAATTAATTACAAGCAAATTTTCCATGTACGTCATAGATACATAAACACCTATTTCAAATATTAACTTAACATAAACAACAATGAACATAATTCGCTGAATTAATTAAATGCAATAATAAGGATTATAGTAAAGATGATTCTTAACAATAAAAATAAACATATTGTTAGAATAAATATACCGTATGTATTTAATTTAAATTCGCTCCCGTGGCAGAGCGTTTTTTCAATCGGTTAATCAATTTCTGTACGAAAGCATGGATGTTTGTCTTAAAATTGTCTCCCACTCTCCAATCCTAAAATAACGACACGTATTAAAAGCAATTAGCTTCCTACTTATCCTAACCCTATAATTTCTATCCCTACTCTCATCGAAAAAAAGAGGTTGAGAAACTTAGTAACAAGCAGTTATTGTAGAAAAATTCTGTTGAGATACCTCTATTAGGAGGTCATATGTTCTTCATTAGAAGCGGACATGGACAAAAAATGTTAAAGTATCATTCATAAAATTGAAAACCATAAGCAGCTTGTTTTATGAGTAAAATTTTTCATATATTACAATCGACAGATCTGATAAAAAAACAACAACTATTTCATATAAGTTTCTGCCCACCAGAAGATAAATTTGTATTTTTTATCGACTTAAAAATATTCTCTTATTTCCTAATGACGGAAAGATTTGGTTTCAAAACTAACACATAATAAAATGTGAAAGTATTTCATCTGAAATGATTCAAATAAGTTTACGAGAACAATAAAAATATATACCGTAATACAATTGGCAAGTTGATGTAAAACATTGTTCAAAAAGTTTTCAATAGAAAGTCGCTGTTTTTACATATAGGAAAATCAGCCCTCTGGTCAAATCCTACCCAAGTTGGATTCAAAAAGGTTATATGGGACTGCGCCGTGTCGCAAATAACCAGGAGATTCACTTATCCCGTATTCAAATATGTTTTCGTTTTATTACCGTGTTTGAATACATTTAATCAAAATGTATGAGATATAAATGTACACTGCTATAAAAGGACACATACAGATCAGACTCCGAATAAGGCTCAAACTGGATTTTATTTGTAAGTAGATTTATTTCGTTCGATACGTTTCTACGTGGAACAGGGTAACGAATATATTTCCATCAATCGACTCTTCTGTAATTTCGTGTAAATAAATATATATGGAAACCCAGCAATCAAAAACGGCCATGTTAGTTTCACTTTATTTTTAAGTATAGGTGAAAGTTGAAAGTGAATTTACTCTTATAACTACGAAAAACCTAGAAAGTAAACGTCAACTTATACGACGTTTAGAATTTACATTCCATACAAAACACTAAACGACATTCAGTAAGCTGATTCAAATCCCGCGATATGATTGACTGTTAGTGACTGAGCCGTGTTTGATACTGGATGCCTCATTATTTATTTATATATCAATATTATATTATAAACCAGCACGCAGTTTATCTAAAAATATATATAACTATATTGTTCCTATTATTCATTGTAAATACAACACAAACTGCTGGAACCTGGGTACTAGGACATCCAATCCCGTACTCTTTTTGTGATGTCGCGATTAAACATTCAACATAAAATCGTGTATACATTAGGATTCGGGACTGAGAAAACTTTAACTCGACGATTTTTCAATCCATTTTTTCCTACACTCTGACGATGGCATACGCCGAAATAGCTATAAACTAATTTTATAAAAATATTGTAGAACTATATAACTACTTTATTACGGTAAATATTTATAAATTTAAAGGTAGCTAAGTAATGTTGAATTTAAAAAAAAATGTAAATATACCAAACTATAATAATGATGTTTGAAGTATGTACTTTTCTTTCTACTTTGGACCGCATGTGACCCAGGCCGTTACATACGCCTGTATTAGATGTAAAATTTCAATAGTTTTTGATATTACTGGTTAAATACTAAATATTACATAGAAAATACTAATATAACATATGTCCGTCAAACGAACACGTTCAAACGGGAGACCTGGCATAAATCATTAAATATCCTTATCTATTTTTTTTCTGAGTAATAATGAGTAGGAAAATTAGCATCTGAATCTAAGCTCCATGGAAAGCCAGATGGGTAAGATAGTGTTAAAAAAAACAAAATATCAAACACAGATAATTAATATGTTGAAATAAATGTTTATTTTATACGAGGTAAATCTCAATGAAGCAGATCGCTAGAGAATTTAATCAGATTCAAATACATGTTAAGAATTTAATGAATAAATGCAATGGCCTTAAGTGTAAATAATTTAGAGGTGCACTATGTTAATTTAAATAGCACACAATGCATAAACTCGTATTCAAAGATTAAATTAAACATAATTTACTGTTAATCCTTGATAGTGACATAATGTGTCCTAAGCAGATGGTTTTCATTCTTAATTTAGTATCATTAATTTTATTACGGCTATGACCCATTTTCTTTCAAATGTAGTCATGCTAAAAATCATTCCAATGTTTAATTCTTAACCAATTCATAAGACCCGACGGTAGATAAATAAGATAGTTGTATTTGTTTTGAATGTGGTATCTTAAATTACAGAAGGTCACGTGACCGAGAAATCGTTCAGTGGTGACCAAGGATTCGAATCGTTCATAATATTGTACATCGATTTTTAAAACATGCTTCACTCATCATTTATGGAGAACTTTAAACTGAGTATAAGAAAGAGTGATTGGCGTATTACTAGTCTTTTCCTAGATCTTTTTTCCTGTTTTCTTCAAAGAGAGAAAATTAACAACGTTTTAATTAATTTTAAGGTGTTTACCTCAATTCTCGTCGATGCGGCATTCATTTTTTTTTAAATACACTGCTGTACTAATTTCACATTTATTTTTATAGGATTTGGACCGGTTTAGCTCATTACGAGAAAAGATAATAATACAGGGCTATTTATACTAGACCAAGTAAGACTAATAAGAGTTAACAAACAATTGGAAATAGAAATACGAAAATAGTTTTTAAATAATAATACAAAGTAATAATAAGTGACACTAAACTGACTATATATTTTTTGCTAAGAACTTCTACAAATGAAAACTACTAATTTTTAATAGTATTAAAAAATAATTAATTAAGATAGGTATACACTAAAACTAAATTCATATGTAATCTATATCTAAAACTGAGACTTATAAAAATATAAATATTAGCTGTCAAGACTCTCTTAAAAGAACTATTGTTGAGATGAGCCACGTTTAAAAAGAAAATTGTTATAGTATAGATTTTGATTAAAATTATGAAGTACAGAAAACTTGCAAGCTAATCAATTAAATGTGTGATTTATTTGTTTACATTTAACACTACGATTGATGAAATTAAAGAGTAAATTTTATGTTTGATAATTTACTTGCAAGGATTTCAGACATCCTTACAACAATTTTAAATGTGTAGGATCCTCTCCAACTATTTTCTTGTATGTTTGAAAGAAAATATTCGCGTGATATGCTTCTGATAATTTGCTTAGGCGCCCCCTGTAAAAACAGATCTGTATGTTTACAAATATTGTCTGCACGCTTTATTAATGTGAATTAATCCTGTTTCTTTAAAATAATTTAGCGCTTACAATTTAATAGGTAAAAAATCAACTCAATTCAGTTTGCCAGAGTATGCAATACACATATTTTAAAAGTAGATTGAAATGTCTATTATGTGGCTAGAGCGACAGACTGTAATAATATAGTTTGCGCATTTTAAGAGAATATAGAAGCGTGTCCTTAAAAAATGATTTCCCCGAGGGAAAAGCTCTCGCCGACAGCATTGTAGAGGACGCTCGAAGCTCTAAATCTCACAATGGAAAAACAACACTGCATCGGAAAAGCTCCTCGAGTTTTATAAACTTTTAATTGCGTGCTAAATTGAACAATTGTGCAACATTGAATCCCGTCCTGTTGTGAGAGAACGGAAAGATTTTTGTCCGCAAAAGTATTATGAACAAATTTGAGATGGTTTTTTATTCAAAATGTTTTATATTATGAACAAAAACTTTCCCGTTTTTGTAATGTACTTGTTCATAATGCTTTATCTTCTAGTACATTTATTTTAAAACAGATTAATATAAGACAGGTTAATAAATACGTTATTCAATGCGTTTTTTTCACGTTTGGTTGTACTATTGTTTTTTTTACAATTAACTTGATTTCAGATTACCTCTGGATTCAAATTTTTTACTATACTAACAAAAATATTAATATTCCCGGGGTGCAATTCGGGTTGGCCAGGCCTGCTATAAGACAACGACGAAAACTAAAAATATATGCTAGGTATTTCATATTAAACAGAATACTTGTTAAAGCTTTATTTGAAACTATTAATTTAGATAGCATTTTATTTATAAATCCGGTATTTTCAATCATTGGTGTCCTACAATATTGGCCTGTCGACAATTAGTAAGTTGGTTCTGAATTTAAATGTTGTTTTATAATTACTGTGTTTTTTGATATTTTTAGTATTATTAACCAATTATTATTCGTCTTTATGTTAAACGTAGAAAAATGCTGTTAACCCACTAACAAGTGTTGTTTAACCGCCTCGAATGAGTTAATCGTATATTTATACGGCAAAAATGAGAATCAAGTAATAATACTGAAAACGTTTTGCAAGTTTTCTGTAGGAATTTCGCGAACATGCATGTACGTTTTCGAATAGTCAAACGGGGGAACAAACTGCTGGTATCTATCATAAGATCAAGTTGTGTGTGCGGGTTTATAGCGGCGTCGTCGGCGGTCAAAGTCGACGCGAAACCTGTTTGCCCGGCAATAACAGAGCCACGAGGCACAGCTCGCCGGTTCTTCTGATGATGACGAGATGGAACGAGGCGAGTGACGAGGTGTGTTACGAGAACGAGCGACGGTGTTGGGCCGTACCAGCCCGTACGAAGCCACGGGGCCGCGCCGCAAAATGCAAACGGGATGTCGGTGTCGCTTCGGCGTGGACAGTAGCGTGCCACTCATAAAAATGTACATCTCATATTAAATTTATCTCCATCGTCACCTTACTGTTCATATTGCTGCGTTTAGTTTATTATAAACCAGATTAACTTTCACTTCAGGAAATACTTAAAATCAATTTGCCAAATTTGTTAATTAATTATCACAATATAAATTAGGATGTTAGAAAAGAAAATACATTGCTATTTTTTCACCATGTTCTATCAAGTAAATTCCAATTCAATTAATAAATAAAAATGAACTTCAATTTTTTTTTTATGTATAGAGGTATTGTCTTTTTGCAATTACAAACGATTAGTTATATAATCTAACTATCTAACTAACATATATATATTTTGTGATTTTGTATATTAAGATTGAATACACGATTGCAATACTTTGTAATGACAATTATGGAAATGTAATGAATAACATGAATGTCTGTGATATACTCATTTCCTTAAACCCCTCCTTTTCTAAAAACACAACGATTAACTTTTCTTTCCTGGACTAATTATTCTATTATCACACTTTTGGGAAAAATAGGGATAAAAATCAATTCTCGTAGAAAAATACACACGTTGAAATACTCTTTTGAGGCCGTATATAATCTGAATTAGAATTTAATATAAAGAATGCTTTAAAAGCAAATACTGTGAAACGACGCCACTGGAAGCATTTAGTTCATAAAATCGCCGCTGACATCAAATCTCATTTTACGATAATCTGCATTGTGTAATTGCCGTCGCAGCTTCTTTAAGTGGGAAACGCAGATGCTAAAGAGAGATAAGACGCAATTTCTTTGGGAACGCAATATTTCATTTAATGACAAATATGCAAATATGTATACGAGACCAGTTCATAATGAGAATGTCATCGTTGTATCATTTTGAAATTGACAATAATGTATGCAACGTGATAGATGAGAACAGAATTGCCAATTCTATTATGTAACTACGTGTTTGCTAAACAGAGAATTATTTATTTTAAATCTGGGTATATTTGATCGAATACTGAATACCTTATTTCAACCTAGTACATTGGAATATTGTACCAATCACTTGACCAATATTTCTATCACATTAAAAATGTTATTTTTTCTGGTTTGTTGGGTTCGTTGTGCATTAGTTAATGTCGTTCAAATCCCAGTACGAACGGCATTTTTAAATGGGTGTATCGATTTTTGTTCGAAGGCATGGGTGTTTGTTATATCTAAAAAATATCTCCCATCCTTACTGTTTTCAAAATACAAAGCATAGCTAGATCGATTAACTAGCCACAAAGCCTACCTTAGCCTTTTTCTTTTCTATCCGTACTCTCTTTGATTTTTTTTTAAAAAAAAGACTGTTGTGAAAAACAGTGGACATGGTGCAAAAAAGATAATAGATGAGGAAGATGATCCAACATTATGAACTCCGTTATTTGATAGAGCTATAAGTTAACCAGTAGTTGTGTCCTAGCTATAACCTTTTTTATCACCACTATGATAAAAAAAAGAGGTAGGACAACTGAGTAATAACTGTTTTTTGTAGAAAAACTTCTGTTGAGATACCTCCTTTAAGATGTCATATGGCCAGTCGATATTGAAAGCGAACATCGTTTAAAATATGGTGTTAATTATTAAAACTTATTTAATTTTCATAATTTTGTAAAATCAGTAGGTCCTGATTTCGCTCAGCAGATAGGTGTATTAAGTGACTGAATGATCAGTTGAAAATGGTAACCATAGTCAGTAAGTATATTGAATTGAATTCATAAAAGATGGATGTTTTTCCAATATTCATGCGTTCAATTTAAAGTCGTCATGCAAGGTACGTGTCGGCCTTTTACAAATTTAAAACATTTGAATTGTAAATAATTAATTGTCATCCATTCATTTTTTATGAATTCTTTTCATATTTTTTTTTGACTTTTGTTTGCCACACTTTGTAATTAGTCAAATTTTACTAAATTATAAACAACAGGGCTGTGGTGTCAGGTAAAAAAAAAATGACTCCGAATTATTTTTGAATTAATTTCCCTCTAACTAAGATGTCGACTGTGGAAAGGAAAAAGGACGTAACCTACACATATCAAATTTTACAGGAGGCGCTAAAAACGTGTTTTGATGACTTTGTGACATATGCAAATTATGAATTATACACAACCTTGAAGTGCACGGATACTTCTAAACTGGTGTTTAATTGACATAATCTAATATTAATTAAAGAAATTGTCTCGGAAAAGCCTTTATTTCAGTGTTTTTTCTTGGTTTTAATTTTTTACAAGGTCATCTTTTTGAAACTTAAAAGCTAAATTTAGATACTAATTCGGCATTTTCAGCTTCCATCCTTTTGATAGAATGCGTGTCAAGTCGTATACATTGTGATTATTGAAAAAAAGCTGTTTTGGAAAATTGAGGGTTACGTCTTTTTTCCTTTCCACAGTCGATATGCATACAACAAATAATCTTTAGTCGGCCTATCATGCAGTGGCAAAACCATGAACTTTTGAGATTTGAAAATTAGTAAACATAGTGTTAGTATACATATTATGGCTTTCTCCCAAGAATTGACAGGGAACACCTAACCTAACTTTACGCATGGAAAAAATCAAATTAAAAATAATGCTACGAAGCGGTCGTCTAATCCTAATCCGTCGAAACAAATCTATAGACCACTCAATTAAATTCCTTTTGACTACGCTTACTGAAGTCTCACACGATCGATACAAGAAAAAAATATGTTTTTACTATACGACACAAAAAAAATGTGACCAACTTGTTTGGTTCGGCGGCAAAAAAATAATACGTACTTCCAACATACGCTGAAAACAAAAACCGGTTTTTTTTATCAAGTGTAATGTATTTTTATAATGCCGAAATTATTATTTTGTAAGACCAGCGCATGATTAAGTCGAAACGGTTAGTTGCACAATCGTTGAGTAATAAAATTCTATTACAATAACACCTCCATACTTTTTGTAAAGCATACACAAAATATAGATGTACACGTTCGCCCAATGTTTTCTGAGAACAATAACAAAAAGTTTCGGAAAATTTATTCACTAAATGCAATTTACCTTATCACGTGAACGGTCTCGTGATCTTCTTGGCGATAATTTTCAATTTAAAGATTGCTTTTAAATATTTATGTTTCTCGGAATAATGCGATAATTTATTTAAAGATATCATAAAACATTTTAAAGTTTTCTTAGAGTCGACAAAGAAAGAATATTTTACATACAGACATAGAGGTCTTTATTCACTAAATGCAATTTACCTTATCACGTGAACGGTCTCGTGATCTTCTTGGCGATAATTTTCAATATAAAGATTGCTTTTAAATATTTAAGTTTCTCGGAATAGTGCGATAATTTATTTAAAGATATCATAAAACATTTTAAAGTTTTCTTAGAGTCGACAAAGAAAAAATATTTTACATACAGACATAGAGGTCTGCACGAGCCGAAATTTTACAAAATTAATTTTAAAAAATAAACACAATGTTCCATATTCAAAAAGTAACGAAAATCTTTACATTTTTACTGCAACACTGTTTAAGATTTAATTGAAAAAAAAACACTGGATTATATAAAGCTGCTAGATAATTAAAAATCGAACAGTCTTTCGCGCGTCAAGACTTCGATAAAATAGTTCAACTAAATCCAATTTAGAGCTCGAACGGCGTAGATATGCCGCTTTATGAGATTAGTTTATCTAATACCTTCCATGTGTCCCCGGACGACGATTTCTCGGTCAAGTTTGACCAATTAAATCCAGACGAGCGAGCTGGCGCTATTTCGAATGACTTACAGTACTAAATCGATTGGTTTAATTATATTACATCGACGCTTTCTCTACCCTGGGAAATAATTCTCAATTAAACGTGGTAATCTGCTAAATAAATGACCGTACTTAGAAGCAATAATCGAAATTACATAATTTCAAGAAAATTTGCTATACTTTTAGGGTGTTCGCTGTCAATGCTTGGTGGAAAGGCCTTTTTAATAAAGTGGAATAAAGTAAAAAGGAATATTGTGTTTTTATTTTATTTCCTATACTATACTTACCAGGGCTGTGGAGTCGCGTGAAAAAAATACGACTCTGACTCCGTCTCCGACTTCAGCTTTAAAATAATTAGCGACTCCGACTCCGAGGAAATTTTTCAATAATTTCATTTTAATTGTCTACCATCAGATCATGCTTGGTTGACTTAACACTTTTGACTATTTTGGTTAAATACACATCATTATTAAATATATTTTAAAAAGAAAATCGAGCCACTCATTTTTAACGACTCCGACTCCATAGCCCTGATACTTACGGTACTATTATGTCGTCTCCATTGTGCAGTGGTCAACGTCGTTGATTGACGTGACGGACCCCACAAGTACAAGTATCAGTTAGCAAAAGTATCACTTAATTTCGGAAAGACACGTGTTCAATCAGGATCAAGGGATAAAAATGTTACACCCAAATACGGACAGTCATGAACTCTTTTTCTAGGAAATTTTGGAAATAAATAGAGCACAATTGCATAGTCTTCCGATTTTAAATGAAAAACTAAACCTACCGGGATCTCCACTTTTATACCCTATATAAATATAATCATAAAACCTATGCCGACAAACAAATAAATATAATTCTTGAAACTACTTACTTATGAGCTTATCCTTTTCGCCAGCAATGGCTTTAAACTCAATGATACATTTATTTTTTATATAAACACGAAACATTCATTAGCTAAGTGTCAGTTCAAGTTCATCCGTGCACTTGAACGCCTGAAGATGCTGAAAGGCGGAACCCGGGTCGTTAGTGACAAAATCTGTGAGAATGTACATAGTTTGAACGATTCAAATTCAATATATTATAATGTGAAGGGTTATGGAGGAGATAAGAAACTAATCCATTATTTATTAATTGACTATATAATATAATATATCTGAAAGGAAAATATCATTTCGACCAACGTTGACACGAGAAGCGTAATGATTGCTGGTTCAGTGATCGAGTGGCCATTTTAGCTATCTTAAGTTTCGGTGATCAAGTGCTCGACCCCAGGACTGACAGATTTATACATTGATTTTTCTGTTCGATTAACTAATCACTAGTCCTTTCCTAGTACTGTCTTCCTACGCCTGCTGTCTTAAAAAACTTATGTTGAGATAAAATCCATTATGAGTATAAGCGATCCACATTCGGAGTCGAAATGGTTTAAAAAAAATATTATGTACTCTTCCGATTTGAGATTATTGTGATTGAATATTACATCGAATTTAAACGTTTATCTAGATCTTATTTAGAACTAGTCGCTTAACCTCTCTTCAAAACGATTCTGGATCGTATATTATGTATAGGAAACGACTTAAAATACGTGTAGGGTTTAAAAACTATGCCGACATCTACCATAACACATTACGGTGATCCAATTAGTCATCACTATCAATCTTTGCGAGAATGGTATGTATATTTATTGACGTCAGTGTATTAGAGCTATTCTGCATTAAAATAGTTTACAAATTGACCATTATTTTAGTTAATTCATCCCATAAAATACATATCGTCAATAGTGTAAAATAGGAAAAAGGGAGATTTTTTACCGTAGAATGGAAACGATTGCTTCAAAAAATACAAATCTAGCAAATTCGCGTTGTTATATACCATAAAATGATATCATAATATAGAAAAACCAATTTCTATTGAAATAACATAGGCAAAAGAGCACTATTAATTTTGCAAGGCTAATTTTCATATTTAATGACGTAAGAGATTTTTATGTGCATTGAATGGCGATGGTAAATTAGGTATACAAAAGGAAAATTAAATAATGACTGTAATTTCCATTCATAAAAAGATATATATACATATAATTGAATGATTGTAAAATGAAGGATAATTAATCAAGTCTTGGTATCATTATCGCATAAAAAATATATTCTAATAATGTGGTTGGAAAGGAATTGCTTGAATGTGCAGCCATGGGGAGGGACCCAAGACCACAATATTGAAAAACAGTATTTAATAAACGTTGTTAAAATTTTGCAACTATTATGATCATTTAATCCAATATTTTTGATGAAAATAATTACAACACAAAGCATCTTTGTACATTGATTTGTCATTGTGGCAATATATGTACGTGCAATAAAATATTTATTTTAGATTTCAAAATTGAAGATTGTTTTTTATTGAATGAATAAGTTTTTCTACATAATAATCATAAAATTGGTATTTTTTTATTAATAAATGACATATTTTAAGCTGTTTAAATTATTAAGCAAATGAATTCTTTGTTTGTAAAACGAAAAACTTTGTTTTTTATGAGATCTCCTTCATCGATGTTAATTGTCCCATGGTTGTGTTAGTTTAATTGATTGTTAAGTGGATAGTGTCCAATTATTATCGGTCGTGGAAAACAGTTATGGATGGTAAATAATTTATTAAAATCAACAACAAGAGAATTATAGTCAAATGTTAACCACAATATTGTTATAGGTTACTAGGCCGTATTGTTAATGTTGTCAAATGTAAATGAAGCCAATAGTATGGAATATTACGTGAAATATATTGTACTGATTTAGCGCAGATCTTTATTGTATTATTAATATTATTTTTCTATGAAAATACATTATTTTGTAGCAGAGAAAAACTATTCTATTAAATAAACATTACTTCATGATAGAAATGATCTTTTGAATACTTTGCGAAGAAACTATGCAGTTCCCAGCATAGTAATGTGGCCAAAGCTCTGAAGAAAATAGTACATTTTCATTAGAAAATTAAATCATTTATTGGGTTTATTTGGTATAAAAGATATAACGACACTTTCTTAACGTATTATATAATATTTTGCTCACAGTTTCTCAGTTGTTATTGAATCTTTTTTACGACATTAGATCTTCGAAAGAATATTTTACTCATTTAGACAACGTCGCACAATTTGAAACATATAAACAGGAAATAGCGACTAGCAATGGCGGATCGCGCAAAAGAGACAGAAATAATAAAAAAAAACTCACAAACAATATAGGTACGTAGAACCAAGTCAAGGTCTGAGAGTATATTGTAATACATACCTATTAAACAGAGAAGGTAGAGATAATCGATTGTATTTTTTTTCATCATCGTGGTTTATTTCGAGCATACAATTTATTTTTCCATTCGAAGATATATATGAAAATACATTATACGCCTACAGGATAGAGCAGTGCTTCCCAAACGGGAGTCCACATTTTCAATTAATTTGCTTGACATAGAATTTAATGAAAAAAGTATTTCACAATTATGGGTAAAGCGACATCAATAATATGTCTTTCGCAAAAGAAGCCTTGTTTATCCTTATTCCTTTTGCGACTACATACTCATATGAAATAGAATTTTGGTTATTACTTTTACTAAAAATAAGCACATATCATACCTTTTCACGGGAACTTAGAAAGATTTATTTCAAGTAAGCATTTTTGACATTCAACCAGATATTGATTAATTATGTTAAAACTTGGAACCACATCGATATCATTAAATTGTTTGTGTAAACTTCATAGATGTGTAGTTTTTTTCAAAAATTGTATTTATTATTTCTTGTTTATGATATCTGATTAATTGTGATAAAATATAAACATGAGTATATAAATAATAAAAAATAATGCCGTATTAAGATTTTGACGACTTAAATATCTTTTTTCGGGGGGGGGGTACGTGGATTCCGTGAAGTCCGTGACATGAAAAAGTTTAGGAAACACTGGTATAAAGTATGACATTTAATTAACTGTAGAAAGAATCTTCATTTATCATGCATATATAGTTTTGACAAATAGTTTGATTTAAAGCATATGAACTACTACCAAATGTAAAAAAAGTATTGATTCTTTATATATAAGAAATATTTGTAATGATGATATTCCAACTGAAGTTTTTCCTAAGAGAACTGCTTGTTATTGCTCAACCTTTCTTTTTTCGAAAAAAGTAGAAATGGAAAAGATAGTGCCATGACAGGACTAGTGGTTATCAAATCGCTCTCGTTATACCCCGTTGTTCGAGGATTCAAAGAATATGAGGGAATTTTTAGATATCACAAGCATTGATACCTTCGAACGAAAATCCATAAACCGATTGAAAAATGTTACTCTTACTGGGATTTAAGCCGGTGAGTTCCGTAACGTAAGATAACGATGTTGACCACTGCATTACGGACAGATATATCAATTATTATATTTGGTGAAATCACCTTTTAAAGATACAAAATATCCAGCTTGTTTAATTTCGCAAAGATCTGCACTTTTTAATAAAGAAAACAATTACTTAATTTGATCATCGAGTTGACTTAACAATTTTCATAATTAATATAAAACTATACATTGACAGTTAACAATATTAAAAAAAAACATTACGTTTGCGATCGGACATTGAAATTTAATGCGTTAGTAATATTCCCAGGGATGTTGGCAACGTGGAAACGATGCACGTTCAAGTGCATTTTCAATAATTTTACAATAAATTATTTATATACGCTGCATTTACATGTTTTATCGGTTTGCACGTAACATATTTTATAAGCCAGCGGATCAGATACATTCTGAATGACGCAGTCATTTGAGAATGTTTTTTTTTATAACAATTGTATGTGTTATAATAGCAATCCGTTTGATGATGTCAACTGCAAATTCAAGCAATATGTTTCTATAAATGGGAAGTAAACTATACTATGTAAAGTTTGACCTAATTGAGATATCGACATATAGATAGATAGCGATGCTCTTTCAATTTAAATTGTAGAAAAAAACTCAAGTATATTCAAATTAATCATTTTAACAAATAATAGAAAAAAAGCAGTGTTTTTTTTATATAAACTTAATGAAGATACTTTGGACAACCATAAGAAAAAACTGCCATTTTCGACATAGTGTTTTTAACCTCCCATATACAGATTTATAAAAATTAAACATATTTTTTCTACTAATATCACAATTTTTAATTTATACTTTTAATAATTTCACAAATTGCGATATCACTATAAAATGCTCGCGGTGAGCGAAGGTGGTCCTGATCATTTGATGAAATTGTAAAACCGTTACAGATTTTTTTATTATTAAAAAAGAAACATTATTCTGTAGATATTTTATGCACAGAAACTGTACCTCATTTTATATATGAAGTTGTATCTTAAAAAAACTATTTTCATGACTGTTAGTGTGTATTATTCTAGTGCTAGTAGGTATTAATTGATTTGGCATTTACTTGGTAGAACTCCATTTATAACAGATTAAAAATAACAAAGTATTTTAGTTCTACAGTTTTTAATAATTTTATTCGTTGATAGCTATTTCGGCTTGCGCCATCGTCAGAACTATGTTTAAACTAATATTTTGCTCAGCTATATATACTGGCTCTGAAGAGATACACAATGCATCAAGTTATTCACTCTAACATCCTAATTATAATTACAATATTACACTTATCAAATGTGATTCTAGTTTTTCAAAGAACGATTAACAATCTAGGTTTATTTCTTAAAACATTAATTAGGATAAAATCATTTCAGAATCATTTTAATTTTAATATTGTAATTATAATTAGGATGTTAGAGTGAATAACTTGATGCATTGTGTATCTCTTCAGAGCCAGTATATATAGCTGAGCAAAATATTAGTTTAAACATAGTTCTGACGATGGCGCAAGCCGAAATAGCTATCAAAGAATAAAATTATTAAAAACTGTAGAACTAAAATACTTTGTTATTTTTAATCTCCTAGTAGGTATTCTTTCAAGTAACTGACAATTTATGAGTTTTTAAGTTATAGATAAACACTTCATTTTTATTAACAATTAGAATAGGGTTTTAATTGTTAAACGGATACCGTGCGTGCAATGATGAATTGAATAAATATAAATAATAATTTATTGTCGGCGGACGTCTAGACGTCTTCCGTATTTGGGTTATATCGTTTAACTTAGTTGCTTAAAAGATCCATGTTTTATCCGTCAGGAAAATACGCTATTAGCTTGGGACAATTCAACTTTGTTTGAGCAGAGAAACAAACACCACTTGGACGAGTTATTAGAATGTTTCCAGACGCACACACACACATTGGCAAATCCGATGAGATCCAAGAAGACAAAAGGCGAGCGCATGACATTTAGAATTTTTCAATCGAAATCGCCGAGTCGTGACTTGAAATGCAGATGGGGGAAAGGCCGCCATCCTTTCCTTTTCCTGCGAGAGACTCGCTCTCGACGAAGAAAATTTTCGCATCACGCCGCGGTGTTTAAGAGATAAAGCGTGTACTTTGCCGTGTGTTGTGTTACACCGGCTGTAATAATTCGATTTCGGAGAAACCATTTTACGTCAACACGGTGGAATTATTGAGAAAACATTGAATTTGATATATTTGTTATTCCACTCACCGTGTCGCAAGTCGTGACACTTGTTTTGTCTCTTTAAGAAACATCTATATTTATTATAAATTAAACATTGATATATTATTTTTTTTAAACCATGTCCGCTCCCAATGTGGAGCATATGGACTCCTAATGGAGTTTATCTCAACAGAAGTGTTTCTACGATAACTGCTTGTTACTCAGTTGCTCAACCTTTTTTTTCCAAAGAGAGTAGGGATAGAAGGATAGGAGCTAGGACAGGATTAGTGGTAAGCTAATCGCTCTCGATACACCCCATTCGTAGGATAGGATGGGTGAGAGGGGGGAATTCAAGACATCACATACACCCATGCCTTTGAACAGAAATTCATAAATCGATTGAAAAATCAATTTATAAAAACTGTCCGTACCGTGATTTGAACCCGGGCCCTCCGTAGCCGAAGCCAACAACGTTGACCACTCGACCACACAGGCGGCAATAAATTTTAATCGTTAAAATTATGTACATTCACACAATTTTTGACACTGTTTTGTTCAGCGTCTTCAGGCGTTAGAAACAAATGTATCACTAAGCTTAAAGCCATTGCTGGCGAAATGGATCAACGCATGGGAATGCCTACATATTTGAATGGTGAGTAATTTCAAGAATTATATACAGGATACAAGAGTGAGGAATTTGGCAGATTTACCTTTATTCTTATATAAACACGATACATGTATTAACTGAGCGTCACCTCAAGTTCATCCGTGCACTTGAACGCATGAAGATGCCGAAAGACGAAACCCCGGTCGTTAGTGACAAAAATTGCCTGAATGTACACAATTTGAACGATTCAAATTTATTATTGAAATTCCATCAAGCAGCTTCAGTCGAAATCTTAAATTAAACATTGATACTAATAATGAAGTTATAAATTACAAATAGAAAATTAGAATCAATCTACACTTTATCAATAAATAACCATTGGATGAACCCGGCTTGGGCACGTGCTGTAGATGCCCCAAGAGAGTCTGAACTATGACCAACTCTTCTACCAACCGGATGGATTCCGACATCGTAGAAGACCACTGATGACTATCCATAGAATGTACTTAGTGGAACTACGGAACGCTGGGATGACATATAAGGAACCAATGAGACTGGCGAAGGATAGAGACTATTGGAAGAGCCGTGTGGTCTCCATATGGATAAAAAAAGCCTTGGTTAGTCTGAAGATGCTTCTTAAATAGGCAATATGCGAGTCATAATTTTTTATATAATCAATAAAATAACACAGCTATCGAATTATTTTTATTTTTTGATAAAAATGAATTTTAGTCACCGCCCAATCTATTGGAGATTGAGACAACATTATCCTGGAAAGCATCAAGGAACTTTCCGATATAATTAACACGTCAATTAACAATCCTGTTTTTACAATTCATACGGTACACATACTCCTGTATTTTATGTAAGTTAGGAAAACTAATAATTAATATAACTTTGTTATTCTACAAAGCGACGGGTAATGAAAGATCATGTTCGCAAAATTGTTTGGAAATCCATCAAATAAAAGATTACATTAACATCATTGAAAAGAAGAAAAGTTTTGCTTAGTTGTAGTTGGCAAAATTGTTGAACATCACTGAGATGTTACTACGATAACATAGTTCGTGATTCCACAGGCAAAGGTCACCCTTTCGAATTCTATATGATTAGATTTGTGAAGGTGTTTCCATTTTATCTGTATATTCTATCGTACTTTAAGATTGTGCCAGGTACTGCCGGCGCGGTACCGGCTACGTCCAATAATCATAATTACACGTATATTGTTTCAAATTGTGTCTTGAAACAACACGTTCTTTAGTAAGTGGAAAATTGTTTTCCTATTTCTAGCGTAACCTCCGACTACAATGGCGCTTAAAATGTTAAATAAAAATCCCACGTTACCAAAAGTAAAAAAATAC
Organism: Himalopsyche tibetana; assembly: GCA_030503985.1. Lineage (NCBI taxonomy): Eukaryota > Metazoa > Arthropoda > Insecta > Trichoptera > Rhyacophilidae > Himalopsyche > Himalopsyche tibetana. Next base: position 20,581,267 of record JAPJYX010000013.1, read on the forward strand.
TTTTCCAATAACACACATAAAAATGGGTATTAAAACTTTCGAATACATACTTTAAAAAACAAATAAGTACTATGCGCACTACCATCTTTAATATTTGAACTTATAATAAATTAATAAAGCAACAATTTCCAATTAATTTCTTTTCTCAGGAAAGACAAAAATAGAAGAATTCGATGTACGCCATAGTCGTGAGATGGGATTAAGGCGGAAGCCTAAAAGCTTTGCCGTATAGCTATATTATACTGAAAATTAGTAACTTGCATCATAAAAACGTAGTGATATCTGTTACATATAATAGAAAATACTGTGTCTGTCTGTCACAATAACTCTTACGGAACGGTGAACAGTAGCGACGTGAAATTTGCACATCGTTGCTAATATTGTAAGAACACACAAAAAGTACTTTCTTCTCTCTCTATCTTTTATATCATATGCACATTTTTGTAATTACACATTTTTATTTTCAATGTGTAGCGCATAAGTTAATTATTGCAATATCAATTGTAACCAAAAAGTTTTCTATTTTTGCAGTAATATCGTTTTTTGTTTCCTGTCAAATGTACTCAAATTTACGATAAATGCTGCGACATGCCGTTTCGGCATTTCTGGATCAACCATTAAACTATCTATATATTAATAGCCGATAAAATAAGTTTTCACTTTTCACTTTTTACTTTTTACTTTTCACTTTTTACTTTTCACAAATGTGTGCGTACTGATGTCCACTTCGCCCAATGATAGCGATTTATTTTGAACATATTTTGAACATCACATTTTTCGGCCAATTGGAATGGACGTCTTTTTATATTCAAAATTCAAATTTCCTGGGACAGATTTTGTTCAGTGTCATCCATCTTCTATATGATTGTCACCGATTTCCCCTCCCCCTCCTCATCCCCAGCCCGACTGTCGACATTTTTTTTATTCATACTAGAAGTATTTTTTCATTACGCTGAAGAAGCACATAGTTTTAAATGTGAAAAAACGCTAAACTTTATTTCACATTTTATTTCTGCCGCGGGTCGGATTCGAAACGTGGAACTTTGCAATATGAACGGAACGTCTTACCGCTGAGGTAAAGGGCAAACTTTCAGGTGCGACAAAATTAGATTATATATATTAAGCATTCGAAAAAAGAACTATTTCAAACTTGACTTTGATTGTTTGTTTGTATTGAGAATTCAAAAATAGAATATGTCAAATACTTAGTGTGGCCAATTCAAAAAAAATGATTCCAAGATATTTTTCTTTTTCTACGAAATATATTTGTTTGCACACTTGAAACCTTTGCAGGGCTGTCGATATATGCGCCGAGGTCGATTTATGGTACTACGAAAAATGATTGTTAGCAAACTTGAACATTATTCCAAAGATTTAATAATTTACGAAAAATGGTTGTTAGCAAACTTAAACATTATTCCAAGATATAATAATTTACGAAATTTCTGCTACCACGAAAAATGGTTGTTAGCAAACTTCAACATTATTCCAAAGATTTAATAATTTACGAAATTTCTGCTACTACGAAAAATGGTTGTTAGCAAACTTAAAAGTTATTCCAAAATATAATAATTTACGAAATTTCTGCTATTACGAAAAATGGTTGTTAGCAAACTTAAACATTATTCCAAATATTAAATAATTTACGAAATTTCTGCTACTACGAAAAATGGTTGTTAGCAAACTTGAACATTATTCCAAATATTAAATAATTTACGAAATTTCTGCTCCTACGAAAAATGGTTGTTAGCAAACTTGAACATTATTTCAAAAATTAAATAATTTACGAAATTTCTGCTCCTACGAAATTGGTTGTTAGCAAACTTGAACATTATTTCAAAAATTAAATAATTTACGAAATTTCTGCTCCTACGAAAAATGGTTGTTAGCAAACTTGAACATTATTCCAAATATTAAATCATTTACGAAATTTCTGCTCCTACGAAAAATGGTTGTTAGCAAACTTGAACATTATTCCAAATATTAAATAATTTACGAAATTTCTGCTCCTACGAAAAATGGTTGTTAGCAAACTTGAACATTATTCCAAATATTAAATAATTTACGAAATTTCTGCTCCTACGAAAAATGGTTGTTAGCAAACTTAAACATTATTTCAAAAATTAAATAATTTACGAAATTTCTGCTACTACGAAAAATGGTTGTTAGCAAACTTCAACATTATTCCAAATATTAAATAATTTACGAAATTTCTGCTACTACGAAAAATGATTGTTAGCAAACTTGGACATTATTCCAAATATTAAATAATTTACGAAATTTCTGCTCCTACGAAAAATGGTTGTTAGCAAACTTGAACATTATTTCAAAAATTAAATAATTTACGAAATTTCTGCTCCTACGAAAAATGGTTGTTAGCAAACTTGAACATTATTCCAAATATTAAATCATTTACGAAATTTCTGCTCCTACGAAAAATGGTTGTTAGCAAACTTGAACATTATTCCAAATATTAAATAATTTACGAAATTTCTGCTCCTACAAAAAATGGTTGTTAGCAAACTTGAACATTATTCCAAAGATTTAATAATTTACGATAAATGGTTGTTAGCAAACTTAAACATTATTCCAAGATATAATAATTTACGAAATTTCTGCTACCACGAAAAATGGTTGTTAGCAAACTTCAACATTATTCCAAATATTAAATAATTTACGAAATTTCTGCTACTACGAAAAATGATTGTTAGCAAACTTGGACATTATTCCAAATATTAAATAATTTACGAAATTTCTGCTCCTACGAAAAATGGTTGTTAGCAAACTTGAACATTATTTCAAAAATTAAATAATTTACGAAATTTCTGCTCCTACGAAAAATGGTTGTTAGCAAACTTGAACATTATTCCAAATATTAAATCATTTACGAAATTTCTGCTCCTACGAAAAATGGTTGTTAGCAAACTTGAACATTATTCCAAATATTAAATAATTTACGAAATTTCTGCTCCTACGAAAAATGGTTGTTAGCAAACTTGAACATTATTCCAAATATTAAATAATTTACGAAATTTCTGCTCCTACGAAAAATGGTTGTTAGCAAACTTAAACATTATTTCAAAAATTAAATAATTTACGAAATTTCTGCTACTACGAAAAATGGTTGTTAGCAAACTTGAACATTATTTCAAAAATTAAATAATTTAAGACATTTCGGCTACTACGAAAAATGGTTGTTAGCAAACTTAAACATTATTTCAAAAATTAAATAATTTACGAAATTTCTGCTACTACGAAAAATGGTTGTTAGCAAACTTGAACATTATTCTAAATATTAAATAATTTACGAAATTTCTGCTCCTACGAAAAATGGTTGTTAGCAAACTTGAACATTATTCCAAATATTAAATAATTTACGAAATTTCTGCTCCTACGAAAAATGGTTGTTAGCAAACTTGAACATTATTCCAAATATTAAATAATTTACGAAAATTCTAATAAAAATAAAATAAATAAAAATAAAATACAATAAAATAAAATAAATTAAAATTAAATTAAATAAAATTAAATAAAATTAAATAAAATAAAATTAAATTAAATTAAATAAAATAAAATAAAATAAAATAAAATAAAATAACATAAAATAATATAAAATTAAATTGAATTAAATACTTTGCAACAAAAATCTCACGTTGCTGGGCAACGGGCTTACAGCTAGTCAATTATTAAAATACCACATATTAAACACGAGTTACGAGTTACGATCCACGGAGATATTTTCAACATTCAACTACCGACCACCTATCAAAATTAGGTAGTACCAAAATAAAACCACAATAAAATATACGAAAATTATTTTTATTTCCGGTATTTGCGTTTGATAATCAATACAACTAGTGCAAACCTAAACAGTTAATCTATTTTTTTATATATATAGATGCTGCATTATTCCAGTAAATATAGCATTTTTGAAGTTTAGTAGAAAGTGAGTGTAATGTTAAAAAAATGAGTTTAAGAGTTGAATCTATCCAGAGCGAAGTTGAGTACAACAAACACTGAAGTAAGTTAAACTGATGCAGTAATATTCTTTAAATAATACGGTATATAAATAAATCTGCTCAATAATTGACATCAAAGGTATGTGTAGCCACATATGTATATTTTCATAAAAATATCGCGAAAAATATTTTATGGTGGGAAAAAAGCACAAAGCTTATAAAGGAACAAAGGAACACGAATTTAATATTTTTAATGACGTAAATATATATCATATATCCCGCCTCAAGTATAAATACTCCATATTTTAGTAATATTTTACCCCAACATGCAGAGTTTCACATTACAAAGTAAGAATGTTTTTGACAAAAATTGTAATCTTACAGCATATTCAGATTCACGTATTTTTCTATAAATATAATAAGAAAATATTTGACACAAATTTTCCAATAATTAAAAATATTCATTATCACCATCATCTCAAAGCAGTGGTCGCGAAATTGCAATTCACTGTTCTATAGGCCAACAAGTCAAGTTATATTTTCATTTTTTCGTGTTAAATAAACGCTGTATAACTTAAGAGTCGCATTAAAAAAGGTTGAATAAAAAGTCAACTGGTTGTACATTATTTTTAATATCATTAATAAGTACAAAAGTAATTAAGCAAGTAATATTAAGTCAGTAAACCAATACAACTAATACTAAACCAAATATTAAACATCCAATTAAATTCAATGTATACTGTTAACATACTTTATTGTATCATAAATAATATACGTTTTTAATGAACTTTTAGTCAGAATACCTCCACCATATTAATCAATAATCATTAGTATAGAATCAGCAAATCAACTGTGTTAACAAGAATGCGTCAATGACTCATGAAAAATATATAACTAAATAAAAAAAAGATTATTTGGAATTATAATTTGATAACCCCTGAGAGTAAACTAAAAATAATCGTACTATTTAATGAAATTTCAAAATATTACAATAAAACCTCCACATTGTTTTGTTTTGTTTTAATAATTTTGTGGCTATTGAATTTGATTTGTTTATAAAAGAAAAATTTTAAAAAGTTATTTTCTTCTGGATAATTTTCATTTTATTTTGTGAATTACGGGTAAACGATATTTGTATTAAAACATTCTCATAACGTTATTTATTTTCCATAAATTTCAAAGGAAAATTTGTCAAAACTATGTTCATTGCCGAGCACAAAAAGTATTTTAAATTAGCTTTGTTGTATAATCTATAACCCAACGATCAGATTGTTCTAGGTTCAAGTCTAATATCAAATTTAGATTGTTTCATTCATCTTATATTTGAGATCTTTGGTGTTTATTCTCCTCAACTTGATTTGAAGTGATTATATACACTATCTTATCTACAACTTTAAATATCTTGCAACTTGACTATTTAAAGTATTTTTCAATATGTACGCACCCAATGTAAAGTATATTAACTATACAAAAACTATACTTTCGATGGTTTCGGCGGTAACTTTTTGGAAGTTCATTTTAATAGAAAATTTAAATTAACTTTGATTATTCCACTTTTGTGTTACTAACTGTGACACGTGTTTCGCCTCTTTCAGAGGCATCTTCAGACTTCCTATCGCAAAGTTTGCTTAAGTAATGAAGCAAGATTGATTCTAACATTTTAAAATTATGAAATTACAAAATGGAGTTTGAGTTTTTTTCCCTTTTAAGATTTTATAATCCCCTCCTTGCTTCCCCTAAAAAGGAAAAATCCCAATCTGATTGATTGAAACTCATTAGTATCATTATTGGTTTGCTTTTTTTCGATTCTACACCCCCCTCCTTGCTCCCCTTAAAAGGAAAAAAAACCAAACTCCATTTTGTAATTTTATAATTTTAAAATGTTAAAATCAATCTTGCTTCATTATATAAGCAAACTTTGCGATAGTAAGTCTGAAGATGCCTCTGAAAGAGGTGGAACACGCGTCACAGTTAGTAACACAATACGTGGAATAATCAAAGTTAATTTAAATTTTCTATTATACAAAAACTGTTTATTACTTAGTTGTTCAATCTCTATTTTTAAGAAATTAGTGGATAGAAGTATATGGCTAGGACAGAACTAGTGATTTACTCATCACTCTCGCTACGACCTATTTTTAGGGCCAACTGAATCAAAGAGAGCTTCATACATTTCATTCATCCATACCTTCGAACAAAGATCAATGATGAATAATCAATGTTGACCACTCGGCCACAGATCCAGCGGTTGTTAGTTGCCATGTTTTTTTGTTCATTCATTCACGAAAGCGAGTTAAGATCCTCTCCATCTTCATAATACGCGAAGTCTTTAAATACCATATTAGTTTCCGTATTTACACACAAGTTGGCATCTCACCAGAGGAATCGATTTTTTTTTGCTCTTTTGTTGTCCTCAAATATTCTCGATTGAAGTGATAAACCTGCTGAACTATGCTTCCACATTGAAATATTATGATTATTTTCGTTAAATATAATTTTTAATTAACAATTAATAATATGAGCTTCTTTTCGACAGACATACGATGTGGCATTGAACGAGTGTGTCATAAAAATACATTTAATGTTATTTGTTATAATATGAATGGGTATTTTTTTTATTAGCTGTCTGTCCGTGGTTTTTACTCACCACTGATTGTTTTTTTTTTTTGTATACCGCAGTACCATCCAGTACCACCTAATAATGAATTCAGTAAAGTCTGCTATTGAAATTGGACATTCAAACAGTTTAGAGTTATAATTATAATGAACGTAATAATAATTGTAGCGAATCTTTACTACCTGATTTATTTATGTACATAATTAATTGTTCATTATAAATTATATAAGTACGCATCACTAATATTAAATAAATTATAATATTCAAGAAATAAATATAACCATTATTAAGTTAATGCAAATTAAATTTGTTTTCCCACAGGTTGCTTAATAAAAATTGACACGTGCTTCGCCTCCTTGAAAATCATCTTCAATGAACTGGTTTCTTTCATACCAGAGTACAAATTGTGTAATTTTTCAATCGATTAATCTCGTTCTGTTCGAAGGCATGGATGTTTGTGATGTCTGAAAAAATCCTTTCTAACATTCCAATACTATAATCACATTGTCCTAGTCCAATCCATTCTATCCCTGCCCTTTTAGGGAAAAAGTTAGGTTGAGCAACAGAGTAACAAGCAGTTCTCTTCTGTTGACACACCCCATTACAGAACATATGCTCAACGGACATGGATTAAAAAAAAAACTTTGCAATATCGAAACCTTAGTAATGAACGTAATAATAATTGTAGCGTCCTTGTAGAATAATTGTAGAATCCTGACACATTTTTTTTAATATTCATGTACGCTCCCAATGTAGAGAATATGGCGTCCTAATGAAGGTATCTGAACATAATGTTTCTACGAGAACTGCTTGTTACTCAGCGGCTCAAACTCTCTTATTCAAAGAGCGTAGTAGGGATAGAAGGATAAAGCTAGGACAGGACTAGTGGTTAGCTAATCGTCCTCACTACACCCAATTATTAAAGGATCGGAAAGGGTAGGAGGGAATTTTTAGACATTACTAACACCGATACAAAATAATTCGATAAATCGTTTGAAAAAATGCTGTTCTTACTGGGACGCGAACCGGACCTGTTAAAAAACATACTGTTATTTTTATTCGTTTCCTAAAAGAGTTTTCAAGAGGTTTTTTTCCTCTCGCGAACTACATCGAATAACTTCGCGTCTCAGAGTTGTAATTTTTCAAAATCAAAAACAACTAAACCATCACTGACAAAAACCAAAAACAAATGACACATGTATTATAATGCGAAGTACCACTAACTTTTTGTAAAACACATGATCAACTCTTCGAATTCAAGCCTGTTATAGATTACTAAGCGACACACGTATTGAGTTTAATATCTGCTGGATAAGTACTACAACTATCGCTGACAGAATATTTGAATTATTTCAAAGGATAGCAATTTTAATAATGATAAATAGTACCCTTATATGAAAACGAGCTATGTTTCCAACGCACTGCATTTAAAATAGCATGATGCGACGTATGTTTTATACAATAAGAGGACTCCATAATAGGATATCATGTGCCAATGCAATGAATATGCATTAAACACAATGACAGTCAATAAATAATGATCTTTGAGATGGAAACCATGAGGTATTGAATCAGGTGGGCGTGATTATATGATAATTTTTCATTCAATTACATCCACAAGCATGTGATATAAAAATAAACACATCATTTTGCCATATTTTTTATACTCATTTCAAAAAGTATGGTGGCCATGCATCATTTGATAATTCATGACTGTCTATAGTTTTAGCAATCTGTCAATAAAATGTATTTATTTATCTTCTAAAATTGATATAATTTAAAAATTTCGACTGAAGGTGCTTGGTGAAATTTCAATATTAAATTTGAATAGTTCAAATTATGTTTTCAGGTTTCGCCTTTCGGCATTTTCAGGTGTTCTACTGCACGGGTGAAATGATCAGTTCAACTTCATCGGTGTGAATGTACATAATTTGAACGATTCAAAGTTTTCCAAAATTGATGTTTTGTATTTTATTTTCATAACTTTTAATGGTATTTTTTTAATCCATGTCCGCTTCCAACGTAAAGCATATGGCCTTTTAATAGAGGTATTTCAACAGGAGTTTTTTTACGAGAACCGTTTGTTACTCAGTCGCTCAACCTATATTTTTTTAAAAAGAGTAGTAGAGATGATAAGGCCAGAACAAAATATCTACATGTTTAGCTGTCATATAATGCTTTATTGAACAAATAAAAACAAAATCGATCATTCAGCTAGGTCATCAGTGGAACTAGTTGCCGCTTACGTATTTTGATTTTGTTATTTTTAAAAATATTTATGGAGTCTATCATTGTTTCATTTTGCGAAGCTACGAACATTATCCGCTATTAATGTACGTAAAGTTTTTTTTTATGTATTATGTATGCAATATCGATATAGCTAGGGCATCCAATCCCGGGATCCCGTTCAATTTTCTGATCCCGAAATTCCGGGATTGAGATGCCCGCGATCCCGGGATTCAAAATAAATCAATCCCGAAATCCCGGGATTGGAAAAAGGCTTCGGGATTGGATACCCTAGATATAGCTTGGTTCAATACCGTTTTAACTAATCTTGAGACAAAGACGTAAATTTCAATAAAATATTAAATTTTTATTTTAAGAATAAATAAGAAAAAAGAGTGAGTTTTATTTTGACCCTTCTGTTATGTTTTGCTATGGATGTTTTATCTATCATGTTGTGTTTTGTCCAGTTACTTATTTATGATTAAAAATATTTTAAGGTATTAATTGTATAATGAACAATTGACACTAAGACCATAGACAAGTACATGCGAGGGACATGATAATAGTTGATATGAATCATGATCGATACATTTTTTCATCCAGACATCAATCATATACAAAATCATGTTCCGAATTGAACTTTGAAATTCGACTTCCGCGTGAACAAGACATTTATAATATTATGATTATATTGTGCATTTATAATTATTGTTTGTATTAATATAACTCAGGGCTTTGGATTTGTTAAAAAATACCGCGACTCCAGCTCTGACATTTACAAATGGTTCGACTGTTAAAGTGTTATGTCATTTTTATAATATCTACTAAAATCTATAACTGAATGTATTTTAATTTAAAAAAAGAGATTTGGAGTCACCCATTTTTTTAATACTCTGACTCCAACTCTACAGCCCTGTGTATGACGAATGTACATTATTACATACACATAAAATAGCTTGACAGTATCAAAAAAATCTTCGATATATTCAATGGTAAGTTTGTGGCAGTTAATTTTTAATATAAAATTAGGTTTTATAACATTGTTATTCTACTTATTGTGGTACAGAATTTGACGAGTTTCGCTTCTCTGAGAAGCATCTTCAGACCTTCGTAACGTTTGCGTATTAACTAAAAGTTGGTTTTCAATTCTTATTTTATAAATTACAAAATAATATTTTGAATTCCTCGTTTTTTACTTAACGCAGATAGGAGGTAATATACAAACTTTGATATTACTAATTAACAACTAATTAGTTTCATTGTGTTGTGGTGATCCACTAATGACTAATGTTTCCTTTCTATTAGTAGCTTTATTAATTTCCAAAAACTTTAAAGTATAGAGTAAAACGGTTCCCGGTAAATTGCTCGAATAACATGATAATCAATTTGTTTCCGTTTGTTCTGTCTTAGCCCTAGTCTTCTATGTTTTCTGGAAATATATAGAAACAGTTTGAGTAAATAATTAATAAGCAGTTTTCGTAGAAACACTTCTGTTGAGATAAACTTCATTAAAAGATCATATGTTCCGCATTTGGAGCGAACACGGTTAAAATAAAACTTACGAAAATTATTGTTATATTTCACTCTCTAAACAAATGTCGCACAAGATAAAAATGAAATTCGTAGAAAAAGTCGTGAAAAATCGTTTAAATAACCAAGCAATTCGAATAATTTGTAATTCGAGCAATTTCCATTCGAGCAATTTACCGGCTCCCGAGTAAAACAGCTTGAAGTTTTTGGAAATTAATAAAGCCACTAAAAGATAATAATTTGTACATTTTGAAAGATGAAATCGTAATAGAATTTATTGCAAAATAGGAATCAATTTTTAAGTATTTTTTTTTAATTATCCATTTATCCATAAGCCAAATCGCTGGAATTTATAAAGCGTTGTTTATTGTAGCGGAATTGACAGTAATAATTTATTATTGTTACAGCGAAGATAAAAAAAAACATTCGCGTGACCCTGGCGTATTGTAATACCAGTCACGATAAATTTGCGATCGATCAATTAAATTGGTGCTAATTAATAACATTATGCACTTATAGTGTAGGTAATTCCTGCATAATGTCACGGTATTCGAATAGTACAATAAATAGCTAATGTCACGACATAGTGTACTGAAAAGTGCTCTAAATGCAAAGGCACAAAATAGTTTCAGTCGAGCATTTTTTTTGAAGCAGAGAAAAAATGATCATACCATTCGACTGTAGCAAAACTTAATACATGTGCTATCAAAATAATTCAAAATGAAAATGCCGAATTAGTATCTAAATTTAGTTTTTGAAAGCTTTTATCACTAACTAAAGGGTTTCGCCTTTCGACATCTTCAGGCGTTTTAGTGAAAGTTCATCCGTGCACTTGAATGCCTGAAGATGCCGAAAGGTGAAACCCAGGTCGTTAGTGACAAAACTTGTGTGAATGTACGTAATTTGAACGATTCAAATTTAATAGATTGCGTCAATTCACCAGTCTATAAATCTTTCTCTCTAAGTCTTTGTGCACTTCAATGCTGCGTATATTGTTTTTTTTACTTTGGTTCAAAACCGTCAAAAGACGTTTTTTGTGCCTACTGTAAATTTTATTATATTTTTGATTTTTTTTTAATACAAAAAGAAAAAAAAAATTACAACTTACGTCAATGCGTCAAATATTTTGAAGTTGAAAGATTATACGAGATGTATTCGATGAGAATTTTTGAAAGTCACATGAGATTAACTCAAGGAAAATTGACTTCACCAACATCCATGTCTTAAAAATCCAATTTTGACATTGACCTTACCGGGAATCGAACCCAGACCCACCTGATCGGTAGAGCAAGCTCTAACCAACTAGACCACAGCGGGCGACATTATGTGTGTCTTTTTGCCTTTTCACAGTTGGTATAATAATAAAAATATATAAATAATTGCAGAAAACGTGGACGATGACTATTATAAATCGTAAGACTATTTTTGACCAAAATTTAATTTTATACGTGAAATGTTTTTATCATAGCGTATGTGAGTAGCTTATTTAAATAAATGTATATTTCTCACGAAACTATAAAAAAAAAACAATAAAAGCGAGCTGCAATTTGCACCCCAAATTATTATTCTAAAGACAGTGTGACCAACCCATTTTATCACACATAATTCCAATTGTGTCCTTACTCTTAAATGATCCCAAGTTAACCTTGTTACTTGAATATTGCAGGCGATAACGATGTCAAACTTCCTGATCACGATTCTTTGGAAAAATATTACATCGAGAATATTAATTCAATTGGCATTTCGAAATAACGGCATCGAATTCAATTCGTAGCTATTCTGTGAAACAGCAAATGTTTTTACCGCTACATACTCTACAAAAAATAATGATAATTCAATGAACTATCGGTGGATATTGCGTTTGTCATTATGCGGTAAGAGCAACGCTTACTATTAAATTATTGTGATTTCTTTAAATAATAATTATAAGTTAACCTAACCTAACTATTTTAATCTATCTCGCTAGAATGTTGACAAATTTTTTATTGATTAATATGTTATAAATATATTTTTTAATGATACTGTTCTTAAGATATCGACTGTGGAAAGAAAAAATGACGTAGCCCACACATCAAATTTTACAGGAGGCACAAAAAAGGTGTTTTGATAATTTTGGGCCATATGCAAATTATGAAATATACACTACCTTGAAGTGCACAGAGAATTCCTAAACTGACGTTTAATTGACATAATCTTATATTAATTAAAGAAATTGTCGAGGTAAAACCTTTTTTTCAGTCTTTCTCTTGGTTTCATTTTTAACAAGCTCATCTTTTTTCAAACTTAATTTAGATACTAGTTCGACATTTGCAGCTTACATCTTTATGATAGAACGTGTATCAAGTTTGATACATTGTGATTATCGAAGAATAGCTGTTTTGAAAAAACTGTGGGTTACGTTCATTTTCCTTTCCACAGTCGATATGTTAAAGATTTATTTGCATTCCTCGACCCATTACTTTCCAGCTTTCCCAAAAGTTATTTTATACGACAGAAGAGAGAAGCAAACTTTTAGGTCATCTATAGTTTTTTCCCTCTTTTTACTCAAGACTCGATAAAAGATAAGTGTAAAATTGAATGTAACATAATATAATAATTAACTGTAGAAAGGGAGAAAGTATCTTACACAGGATTCTTTTTACAGGAGACACAGAAAACGTTTTTCGATAATTAATTATTAAAAAAAACATTGTAAGTGTTTAAAGACTAAAAAACTGGTGTTTTATTTACTCTATCTTATAATAATTTAATACATTTTAAGGTGTTTACTGTCAATACTCGGTGGAAAGGCAATGTATTAACCACTTGAATACCAAGCGGACACCGGTGTCCGGAACATATGCAAGCGAACACGGATGCCCAAGCATTTAAAAAGTCAAATACTTGGTATTCGAATAGACTATAAGCAATATGTTGATGAATATGTGTAGTGTCATCTATACTGAGTCAATACAAGTTTTTAAAATATCGAATTCGATTCCATGACCAGTTTCGCTCATGGCGAGCATTGATCATCAGTTGATAATGCTCGCAATCAGTGAAACCGGTTCTGATATTGGTAAATAAAAGTGGAAATAAGTAAAATGGAATATTGTGTTTTTCTTAAATTAATTTAATAAAATGTAAATCTTTTTTCCTGGTCGTAAATTTCACAGGCACTTATTTTTCCAACCATAAAAGCTAAATTTAGATTCTAATTCTGAATTTGTAGCTAACATCTTTTTGATGGCACGTGTATTAAGTTGTATGCGTTGAAAAAAAGCTATTGGCTACGTCTTATTGCCTTTCTACAGTCGACATGTTGTTATATAATATATAATATCAAAAAAACTAGTTCGAGAAAAGTCAAATTGGTTGCTGAAAATGTAGCTCATTAAAATGTTTCAATACATCGTCAAATAAAAATCCACGAAAAAGAGATATCGACGAATAAAAAAATATATTCGGAAAAAACACGTGTCAAGAATTTACACCTGTATCGATGAAAGAGGATCAACTAGCAAGGGTCTCCTGTATATTTTCTCAATGTCAAAAATAATGTTTGTTATTGGAATTTCTCGGGGGTGTTTGATCCCCTTAATATTTTTATCGCTTTCGAAATACGTTTCGTCTTTACATAATCAGAATAATATAACCGACCTTAAGAGAGGTCCGGCCGGTGCGGTCCCATGTCATTCGCGCTCCGCTGAGCAAATCGAGATTGGGTTTACTCGTGCTATAGATATCCTCAAATATTTTTTTCAGTCAACTCACGAAGTGTCGCACCTTTGAAAGATCTTTTTTCCGACCATGTCAGCTTTTAGCGTGTAGATTATGGAAATCTAATCAAGAATCTCAAGAAAGTGACTATAATTTACTAACATAAGCTTTTTAATGGATAATTTTTAAAAAAAGCTACAAAGAGGATAGTAGCTTATGATTTAAGTCTGCGTGTGCTGATGGAAATTTAGACATCAACAAAATCCGTATTTCAGGCTTAAACATTTGTTAAATTATTTTTATTGTGCCCACAGATCTTTATCACTGACTTAATTAAAACTAGTAAATTATATATTTCTAACCGCGATAAAATAACATGCAATATCTTTAAGATGTAATATATTCTAATGCACCCAACTTTTTTTATACACTATAAGGTTCATTAAAGATAAATATAACTTTATTTTTACACGAATTATGAATCGATCTAACAGATTACCAAAAATAAACGAATAACAGATTTCCTATTAACAAGAAAATCAACAACACGATAAAAACAAACAAAGCTCTTCATTAAATTCTTGCACATTAAAGATGTCAGACATTTCTAGCGTTTACGTCCAGTCACTCATAAACGTACGCATTTGTTATCAAGTAACGATGAACAGTATTATCTTCTTCTTAAATAAAATACATATATATGTATGAATAATATTCTAAAGTATGCATGTATTGTCGGATGCTGTGGCGATGCGGTTAGCGTTGTGGGCTTCCGTGCCTGATCTCACGGGTGTATCGTGGATCTATAAGAAATTAATTAATTACTTAAGTAAAAGCTATTGATGGTGACGTGGATTTTTATTCATACATATATTTTTTTTTATCCGTGTCCGCTCCCAATGTGGAGCGTATGATGAAGGTATCTTAACAAAACTTTTCTATGAGAACTCTTTGTTACTCAATTGTTAAACTTTTTTTTTCAAAGAGAGTACTAGGTAAGACTAGTGGTTGACTAATCGCTCTCAATACTCCCAGTTATTAAAGGATCGGATGGGTATTTTTAGACATCACAAAAACCCATGCTTTTTAACAGAAATCGATAAATCGACCAAAAAAATGCTGTTCATACTATGACTCGAATCCGTGAGATTTCGGAAGCCAACAACGCTAACTCGACCATAATTCCTTTGGTCATTTTTATTGCCTAAGTTACACTTCAAAACAATTCTAACATAATTTTCGAGCCCTAGTAGAAAAATAAGTTAAATCATTTTTGATACAAATTCTTTTGTAATGAATCTAATCCAGTTTGAGAATCTGTACTGTACTATGTGGATACCTTTCATGACCTGAGGTCCGAAAGCAACTATACAAATATCCATTGGCGAAACCCTCGAGTTAGCACAGTTCAACAACAAATGGTATTTAATGATCCAAAAACTTCAATCAAAGTGGTGCTGAAGTTTATTTCGGGACACACGTTAAGCCGAGACCAATTTTGTACGGCTATCTTGCCTCAGGCGAAAATATAAGTAAAGTATCTAATGGTAAGCCAGTGTAACGGTAATGCAAGAATATTATCTGTTAATAAAAAAGAAACAAAGATTTTACTCAACAAAACAAATAAGGATGTTAACCACTTTTTTTTACATACATATTATATATATGTATACATATCGACTGAGGAAAGGAAAAAGGACGTAACTCACACTTTATTTCAAAACAGCTTTTGTTCGATATTCACAATGTATACAACTTGATACACGATCTATAAAAATAATGTCAGCTGAAAATGCCTTATTAGTATCTTAATTTAGCTTTTAAGTTTTAAAAATTATGGGCTTGCATAAATTGGGATCATAAAAAAGACCTAAAAAAGGATTTTTTTTTAAAAAATAATTTAATTAATATCAGATAAAGTCAATTCAGAACCAGTTTATAAGTCTCCGTGCACTTCAAGGTTGTATTTGTGTATATTTCATAATTTGCCATTGGCCCAAAATAATTAAAAAAACGTTTTTTGCGCCTCCTGTAAAATATGATATGTGGGCTACGTCCTTTTTCCTTTCCACAGACTTCTTCATCGCTGACGTTCTGGTTATTTTGATTCATTTTCAATCGCTGTCGACGGAAGGGTGTGATCGTTACAGAGTTGAAAAATCTACAGTGAAGCCAGTGCACGTAGACACCATATGCCTTCATATGAAATCTATATTATACATGGGCCTATAAGAGGCGAAGTGAACTTTTTTTTTAACTTTTCTGTACTGCCACTTCTTTACTTGGTGCTTTGAAGGATTGCATATTTTTATGTTACGGAGATTACACTATTGCAATGTGTATTAACTGAGGTTACTTTACTTTTACGGTACTTTAAGACGTGTAGAATATTACAATGCATTTAACTTTTTTTTTAAACTTGCCACTTGGCTCACTTCACCTCTAATGGGTCTATATATATATTAATCCACGTCAGTTCGCAATTTGGAGCATATGGTCTCCTAATTTATGTATCTCATCAAAACTTTTTTACAAGAACTGTTTGTTACTCTGTCACTCAACCTTTATTTTTCAAGAGTACTAGAAATAGAAGGATACGTCTAGGAAAGGAATAGTTGTTGGCTAATCGCTCACATATGTATACATAAATTTATTTCTTATATTAAATAAACACGATACCAAGCGTCAGTTCATTCGTGCGTTTGAACGCCTGAAAATGCCAAAAGGAAAAACGGGTCGTTAGTGAGAAAGCATGTGGTAGTGTAGAAATTTTAATATTGAAATACCACCGAGCACCTTCAGTAGTAGCCTTAAAATAATTACTTAAATTTTAAAATAAATAAAACGTTATTTTTTACAGAAATTTTTGATTCAATATTACTATCAAATAAAATTGAAATGGTTTGGGTTCCATTTGCAATATATTCATGTCTACGTTTATAATAAATTTTGTTTCGAAAACTTTAAAATTGTCATTTTATTATTCTCAACAAACTGTACCATTATATTGGCGCGAAAATGATAAATTGTGTCTAACTAGCAAGACAAAAAAATATATAAAAAGTGAAGAATCTTCTGAATAAATATTGCAAAATATAGACGTGCCAAGGTGTTTTCTTGCTACCCAAAGTCACCTTGACGATTATGACCTTTTCAAAAGAGCCACAAGAAGATCTCAGCGCCACATCTACTACAATTAATAATAAATGTAATAATTTATTCACACCTGAATATGTCTATTAAATTAATACATGTAAATTTGTGTTTATTAATAATTTAAATTGTTACCACAACTAAGATAAAATCATTAACTATCGATCAGTTCTGACTATAGTGAGTTCCAAATGATGAAATGTATTTATTTGTATATCATACAATAGTTAGGGACTAC
The DNA here is from genome assembly GCA_030503985.1 of Himalopsyche tibetana. Classification (NCBI taxonomy): domain Eukaryota; kingdom Metazoa; phylum Arthropoda; class Insecta; order Trichoptera; family Rhyacophilidae; genus Himalopsyche; species Himalopsyche tibetana. The sequence goes on from JAPJYX010000013.1 coordinate 20,598,689, forward strand.
AAACGAATATTCGATTTTCGAATATCGAATATCATTTGTTTACATTAGCAATTCAAAAACGTCAAAAATGTAATGTAATTTTTGACAGCAATTTTAAGCAATAAGTCCCTTAATGGTTTGTTTTATTTATTTGATAGTTATTTCAGCTATATGCCCTCTTCATAACTAAAGATCAGTTCAATATGATGTGAGTAGAATGTGGTAGAAATAGCTATCAACTGAATAAAAAAGGTAGAACCAAAATACAATTGTATTTTCAGGGCTTGGACTGTTTTAACTTGAGTCGTTCTCGAATAAAACTAATAACTTCGAGTCCGTAACAAAAATGTATTCATATTTTTAGGGTCAAAAATGGCGCCACTGCATGCTACTAAGCCTAAAAACTAGTTAATGTCGTGTTTTCAGCTAATTTCGAAGTCGGAGGTGGAGTCGACTCTACAGCCCTAGTTATTTCTGACCATACTATAATGAACTTCTATCAAGTTGATGGTGATTGCCGATTAAATCAATTATTATCAAAACCCACCGGGCTACTCAAAGAAATTTATTCAGCTGCTAATTATATATTTTTCAGTTACCTATGTTGTTTATTAGACAATATGCAATATGCTGGCAAATATTATAGTATTTGCTTTTAAATAAATGAATTGATAAATATATAATTATGAAAAAATATTCGAATAGATACTTTATTTTTTTAATATTCGGAATACGAATATTAAGAAATCTGTTCATATAATAATAAAATAAAAAAGTTTTTTATATCCATTTTACCAGCTTCTTATGTAACTATTGGTGCGAAACAATATACATAATGTGAAAAAATGTTCGGTTATTTTTTTTCAACAAAAAAAACCGCTTAACCGATTAACATAAATCGGTTTCAGTCAAACCCAGACTGTGAACCCTATTAGCCATTTTTTGGTTGCTTGATCAAATATAATATGTAAATGAAACTCTTTTCAGAAAATTAAATATGACGGTTCTGTTTAAAGACACCAATTTAATCAAATATTTAATAATGTCTGTATTTTTCTTTGCATTCAGAGGTAAGCGATATGATAAGTAAATATTGTATTTTTATCTCCAGGTCCGAAAGATAAACGAAATTTGTTTGCATATACATAATACCATGCTAATTCATGTTTTTCTGCCGCACAAAAGATTTCTCGGAAAATTTAAGCATTAAAATTCCCACCCAAAGAAAACAAGTTTCAAAAGGTAGTTAGGTGAATTGAGTAAAAGAATTATTATTATCCAATTAAGAAAAATTTTCATTATCTTAATGAAAAAAATCTTTATAAATTATTTTGACTTAATATTTAAAATAAATTTCACTTTTTCACAAAATCACGCTTTTCGCCTGTTTGAGCAGAATATTCATATAAACTATCGTAAGGTTATTAACGAAAATACTATATTGTCTATAATAAATATTGTAGAACATTTTATTTTATTTCATTTTAGGCAATAAATACATGAAGAATTTAAAATGAGTGATTAGTATAAATGTTATTTTTGAATATTATTTCATGAAATATAACCGCCCCTGCACATACAAGGGGTGCATTGATCCAATGCCACATTGACCGGCCACTACTGCCTGTAATAATCGTTTTTATTACAACATAATTACATATGAGGAGCAAACATTCAAAAAGTGTATTGTCACACAAATACAAAGCTTGGAAAATGATGATTTAAGTGTAGCAAAAGTGACGGTTTGTATGAATGTGTCAACTTTATAATTTCATTTAAATATGAAAAAAAACCTTTTTGAACACTAATTTTGATTTCCATTCATAGGTTTTATTATGGGCTATCAGAATTGATATAAAACGCCATTTTTCAAAATTTGTGACAAAACACCTTTTGAATGTTTGCTCCTCGTATATGAGGATGGTTAAATGTCAAAACAAATGAGTTTGACAATGGTGAGCCGATCATATTTAAAATTTTAATAACTAATGTTTCACTTCTGTAATTTATTATCGTTATGGGTACTGTTTGTGTTTGTATAAACATACATAAATATGTTATAAATTTATGTGGCCAAAATTAGTATGCGTTACCCTAAAAATATATCTATATATATATATATATATATACATCGAAGAATACATATTTTTTACGTCATAATACTATCGTAATAAAGCTAGGTGAAATTAAGTGGAATCATTAAGCAATTAATGACATGGCATATTTGCAAATATTACAACAAAAAGTGTTGTGGTCATTCACGGATATTAATTACTTATCGGAAAATATTCTTTTACTTTTTTGGATAACGTTTTTCTAATAATGTGATAATAAAAATATTTTTTACAAGTAATATTGATTTATCGCTATTCGTGCAAGGATATTGTATGTGTTCCTGAAAAAAATATGAATATTGATAATAGGGCCTCTAATCCCAGAATCCCGTATAATTTTGTGATCTCGAAATTCCGAGATTGTGACAGTACTAATCCCAGGATTCCGGGATTGAGAAAATTAGAGAAAGTTGAGCGAGGTGAAATATAAGAATGTGCGAAGTTTTTCAATTTGATAACACTGGAGCAAAAAAAAACTGCCACGCTGATATTTTTTTTTGAAATCCGTCAATTGCTGCGGTTTTCAAATTTACATGAAATTTTAGGATTTCAAAACTGCCGAGATACAATTTCTAAATCCCAAATCCCTATTTATTGTTACGATTTTATGTTAAATGCTCAATTTCGAGATTGGAAAAATTCTCAATTCCAAAATCCCGGGATCACAAAAAGGGTCTCAGTCGATATCTTAAATCAGGGATCTCCAAACTACGGTTCGCAAGTCAACCGATTCGGCGATCATGCGCTAGCTACGTCTTGGCCCTAAGAACTTAGTTGATGAGTCTGTGTGGCCTGTAGGCTAATAAATTCTAAAATATCTGTCTTAAATGATTGAAAACTCAATGTATCCATTTATTCAATCAAAGATTCGTTCCTTTAGAATCTAATCAGTGATGCACAAACCGCGGCCCCTTTTTAATTTTGTGGCGGCCCTTAAACCTCTTTCTCAAACATATTTTTTTCACGTAAAACATTTATTTTATAAATGTCAGCAAGCTTTTTCTTTAATGAAGGAGAATAAATCGGTTCATAGAAACAGGCTTACAAATATTATGACAAATTATAAAAAAATGTTAAAAATTAGCAAAGACCAAGAACGCATTAACTTATGAATTGCATATAAATGAAACATAAATATTTCACAATAAAACGATTTTTAATAAGCAAGTACTCATAATCATTTTTTTTGCATGGTTTATTTATTTTTGAAATAACACGGTCAAAATAATACAATGGAACCTATTACTCATTTATTTAAATTCACTTAATCTTTTTTACACGATTTTAAAGCTGTTTTACATGGAACGCACATATGTTCTCTACAAAAAAAGATTGAGCGTACTTTAAATCATTTTCTTCTTTGCGGCCCGAACCCACGATAATTTGTTTTATGCGGCCCACTAGTCGGTGAAGGTTGTGCATCACTCGTTTCGTGAGAAATAATTTGAAAATATTAACTCAATTACAATTGTCTTTAAATGTTTTCAAATAAACTTTGCTCATCTTAAAAATATAAATAAACGATACCCACTCTTCTTCAGTGTTAAAAGTTCTCGAAACATCGTAAATTTCACCAAGCACCAACATACCTGAAACATAAAAAAATCATTTAATACAAAATCTTTACCGAACACTCATTAAAAAAATTTCAGACCACGTCGTAGGTTTAGTGGACCAGAGACAAGTAGTGGTAAAAAGTTTCTTTTTTTTTTCGTGTATAAAATATAAATAAAGAATTTGTAAGTTGGCGCGTATTTATTCTCAATATCATCGAACCCATAAAATCTATTGTTATACAAAAGGTGCAGAAACCAATAATAACATTCCTTGAATATTTATTTGCGTGCGTACGTGGCTGTGTTTTCGCCGAGAATTTATTGACATGCAAATTCAATTCAGTATACATATAAATAAATCTGAATTCATGAATAATGATGTGCTAAAGACATCGATTGTGATTTCAGAAAAAAACATTAATTTTATATGATGTTTGTCTATTAATTAATTTTCTTTTTGATTAACGTTTATAGCTCGGTTGGCGTAAAAATGTGATTAAAATTATGGTAATTTTGCTGTATTTTTTATATCAGAGCGAGTGTGATATCACCTGAACACTGCCATGAATCATGGGTGACCAAAGCACTCATTGGTGGCTTAATTCGAGCCAGAGTGCGATGCAGCTTGATTGGTGATACACCTTATACTTATTATCAGCGTATCGTGCGCATTTCAGAAATGTTGACAGGTAACACTACCACAGAGTAACTTTAATGTATATTGTTAATAATATCAATATCGAGAAGGCGGTATTAAAATGTATAAGCTCAAAGATGAAGTGATGATGCAAGTGGTAATTTAGAAAAAAAGTTAAGATGCGTTGTAATATTCTACACGTCTTGAAGTATCGTAAAAGTGAAGTAACCCCAATTAATACCCATCGCAATAGTGTAATCTCCAAAAAATAAAAAAAAGGAATCCACACAAAACATCAAATAAAGATTGTACTTAAAAATTCCAAGAAAAAGGTTTTACCATTTTACTAGTTGGCTCAATTCACCTCTTGAGGGCCCATATTTTAATATTACAAAAGGGTATTTCTTCTTCGAACAGTTCAGTTCTTCTTTACCAAACAGTTAAGTTCGTGTTTAAAATTTTTACAAAATTTAAACAACTAAAAAAAAATATCTTTAGTATGTAAAACAGCGGTCACCAAATTTGTTAATTAATTAATGTAAGTTAAGGCCGGATAATTTTTATAAAAAACTTTTGAGCCGGACGAAAAATACAAATGTTTGAATCCAGTTTCAATTGTATAAAATTCATATTTTGCATACAAAATATTTATGTATAAAAATTGAGGCCGGATGAAAATCTTTGGAGGGCCATAATTTGTTTACCCTCTCCCTCCACTGATCTAAGTAAAGTAACCAAGCGTCTCTTAAGCTGTTATAGATACACGTATATATTATTATACGATTGATTTAAAACAAAATGTAAACAGGATAAACAAAGATGTGTTCGTCCATTAGGCGTAATTGATAATTTATTTTGTTTGTTGAAAATGATGAATTTCGAAGACGTCGTTTTCTTAATACAATCCCGCCAAACTTCCATATTTAGTGTGTAAAAAATGAAGACTTCTGAAGTATTTTACATCATTAAAAGTATACTTTCAATAAGTAGAGAAAAGTTTTCATTAGGTAAAAAAATTTTGATTATTAATTACCAAGAAAAAATATCACTAAATTAAACGAGATTTCTTAGTAAGGTTTCAAAATCCAGATGTTCGAAATTGCTTATTTAATTACTTACTATTTGTCAAGCAAAAGTAGTAAAGTAGAAAATGAAAATAATTGCTCTTCGGTGGTATATTTCCTATAAATATGTATCAGTACTTACGCCCTTATTCCGTTATGATGAACACTGACTGGCGTAATGAAGGAAATTAAGACTAAAATGCTTACATTTCAATAATATTTAAGAACCACTATCGTATGCCCGTTAAGTAACCAAAAGTTAAATATACATATCTGTTTAATAAAATGAACACAATTGTTATTATGAATAAATTAAAATATAGAAGGTCTATTGTTGGTGACAAATTCAATACGAACATTATATTTGGCCAAAATTTCAATATTTAATCAAAAATCAATATTTTTGAAATTATTAAATTGTTACAAAATGACTGCTTTATCCAAAAGTAATTATATGATGCCAATAAGTTCTCCTCAATAAGTTATTTACGAAGGTTTAAGTATAGCGTTTGGAACACGAAACATGAACAAAGAAAATGGTGTTCATCTGTATCAATCTAGGTAATTTTCATTTTATTATGTAGGTACATTTAACAGCAATTAATTTTTAAATTTGAATCGTTCAAACTAAGTACATTCTCACAGATTTTGTCACTAACGACCCGGGTTTCGTCTTTCGGCATCTTCAGGCATTCAAGTGCACGGATGAACTTGAACTGACGTTTAGTAAATGAAAGTTTCGTGTTTATATAATATATAAATGCATCACTGAGTCCAAAGCCATTGCTGGCGAAAAGAATGAGCTCATGGGAATGCCAACAGATTTGATTATTACAATTTGATTAATTTTTAATTACGGTTTGTATATTGTTACATAATACAAGCATGATAATTGACTAATAATTATTGCGTATGGTTATATAAAAGTCTATAAACATCTACTCTTTTTTCGTATCACCACAAAAAGTTTAGAGATTAAACAAGCCATTTGTAAATGTATTGGGAGCCCACCGCTTTCTTTTATCCAACAGCCTCTGACAATGGAGTATAATAATATTTGATCGTTAATTGACTAAGAAATACAATCTGTGGATGTATCTGTTCACAGTTCAAAGTATTTAACTTTGAATGAATATAAATAGAAAAGCTGTCCTCTTATACAAATTCGGACCGTTTATTTAAACGAACTGTCAAAAACTCGCAAACACGAATAAAACTTACAGTTACTTGTTATAAAATATGTTTAAAATATGATATAACTAAGTTCACTCAAGCATAGTGTATACACGTTGAAAGTTAGTTAGTTTTTGTTGATGTTTCAAACAATGTTTGAAAGTGAAAATGATGGATATGCAAAGACAATAAAATATTAACTTAGTACAAACTTACAAACGACAAGATCCGAAATCCAAATAATGACGTCACTTCATGTTGTATTTTAGCCATTTGATACCAAGTGTTTTTCCATATTTGATATCAACTGTGAAAAGGAAAAAATACGTAGCCCACACATAACAAATTTTACAGGACATACAAAAAACGTTTTTCAATGATTTTGTACTAAAGGCAAATTATGGAATATACACAATCTGGAAGAGCACAAAGACTAATAAACTGTTTTTTATCGACTCAATCTGGTATTAATTTAATAAATTGTTTAAGAAAAACCTTTTTTAACTCTCTTTTTCTTAGTTGCAATTTTTACATACTCTTGTTTTTTCAAACTTAAAAGCTAAATTTAGATACTAAGTCGGCATTTTCAGGTTACATCCCTTTCATATAACGTGTATCAAGTTGTATACATTGTGAATATTGAAAAAAAGCTGTTGAAAAAATGACGTAACCCACAATTTTTCCTTTTCACAGTCGATATGAAATTAGTTTTATACTGTATTTTTGCCTCAACAAGATATTTTTTGCATTTACAATCTAGTGTGTATTATAATAAAATAAATGGTTTAAAGATGCAACTCTAGTATTTTGTAAACTATCGAGGGCTATTTTCAATTTTATTAGAAAATATAGACTAATTAAATTTGTTTTAATACTCCACGTGATATTTGTATTTTGTTCTTACGGTTGGTACAACATAAAGTTTTGGTCAATCTTTAACTATTTAATCAACCAATCAAAACAGTGCGTTAGAAAGAGGTTAATTTTGAAAAAAAAAAATAACAAAATTAACGCAATCTCGTCTATAAACATGTTTAAATATATTAATCATATGTATCTCGTATAAGCTTTTTGTGAGAAAGTAATCAAATTGACTATTTAAATGCAAGTTGAGATTTTTTAAGAGCCCTAAATAATCCCCAGTAACGGTAATCTGTATAGTAATAGTAGTGATAAAAAATCCGCAAATCATCCCAAATGAATTAAAGTTTCATCGACAAAAAAGCGACCCTTTTCTTGTTGGCCTGGAAAGATTTTTTCTAAATACATTTCCTTATATAAAATTTACAGCAGAGATTTTCTAATGAGGAGTAAATAATGAACTAAATTAAAAAATAATACATTTTGTGTATAATTTCCACATTTATAGATCGGGATCGCTTTAGCTCATAACGAGCATTACTATACAATTAAATATAAAACGATTCAGAGTTATCATACAAAAATAAGTAAGACCATTAACAGGGCTGTAGAGTCGGACTATTTAAGCTCGATTTGGGCTCGAAAAAAACTAATAATTTCCATTCCTCTTTAAAAAGATCTGTATTCAAATCGCTAGGGTTAAAAGTGGTAACCTGTGTATGTCACTAAGTGTAGGAAAAATAATTAAAGTCGTGATTTTAGTTAAGGTCAGAATCGGATTTTAAAAGACTACACGATCTTGCTAATCACAAGTGTGACAAACAATTACGAAAATAATCATGTCATGATTAACAAATAATAACGCAAATTATAAATAAATTGCCTATAATTTTCCATAATCGAAATGTTTGGGCCATCTAACAAATGAATACTATGTTATTAATTTGCAATAAAAAATGAACTACGTAACTAAGCCACCCATAATGTGTTTCAAAGTAATTTCTGAATATTTATTAGGAAATGGGATTTTTCACAATATATATTTGTGTGTGTAAAGCATTTGGGTAACAAGATTTTTCTAAGAGAATTGTCTTTTACTCAGTTGCTAAAAATCTCTTTTTCGAAGAAATATAGGATATAAGAATAGAGCTAGTGGCTATGACAGGACTAGTAGTTAATGAATAACTCTCGATGCGCTTTTTTATTTTATGATTGTAAGGGTGAAAGGAAAAATTTAGACATCACAAACACCAATTTATTCGAACGGAAATAGATAAATCGATTGAAAACATATTGTCCGTTCTAGGACTCGAACACGTGAGATCCTACACAAAAGTCAACGTAAAATACATTTTTATATCTTTACTTCACATGTTTATATTTGATATTGATAATTTACATTATAAAAACAGTACAGAAGTCATAACATATTCAATTGAGCCACATTAATTCATAAATATATTCATGCAAATTAAAAGCATATCTTTATCGATGGTTTCCAATTTACCATTTGTCTAACGTGCTATTATAGTTTCCCTCGTTATTTTATGTTCCTTGAATATTTTATGCGAGATACAAAATAACAACGAGCTACTTTTTTACCAAAATAATTCATGTAGTAAAAAATATTATAATGTTCGAGAACAAGTAAATTTAACTAAACGAGAGATTCCGCAGTTTTCAACACAAAGACGGCACGGGAAGAATTTGCGGAAATCTTAAAGGAAATTTCCAACAAAACCAGAAGCCTTCTCGGCAAGTTTGAATAAAAATAGACTGTAGGTACGTTTTTCCAGACGGTTGTCTTGTTGTTTCCGATATAATTTATTTGCATTATGAAATATTGCTGTTTTTCTAAAGAAAACAGACTGTATTTTGATAATAAAAGCCAGTGAGAGTAACATTGTTATGTAGAGATAACGTTATGATATGCTAGATAAAATATAAGTTGACTTGGCGTCACGTGGAAACGTATTTAATAAAAATAATGGAACGTGCTTTCTGGAAATAAAATATACAGTACAATCACGATATAAATATGTTAAATATAATTCATTTAATAATAACAATAGTTCAAATAATGATATATGTTTCTGCCATTGTTATAAAATTATACCTTTGTTATTACGTATTATTGTACTGCAGATATTTATAATAAATACAACAGTGATACCATGAATAAAAGATTTCGTAGAATTATATTTTCATAAAATGCTCTTAATTTCAATTGGATATTTAAATATACACTGTATGTAGTTCAATAATTGCAAGCATATTAATTAAAAATTCACAATACATAAAAAAACAAATTTAATCACTTGATTGAATTGTCATTCACTTAGTAGAACTCTATTGTAATTTGGTAAAAAATAACAAAGTATTTACTTCCACAAATATTTATGTAATAATTAAATAAACTAAATGCGTTTTTTTATTTTTAAATTAACAAATTTATTTAATGAACCAGGATTGGTACATGTAGCCAACGTTCTCTCTAAGCTGCGCGCGCACACGGCCGCGCAGCAGTTTAAAAGCTCCCGCGCACTCATTCCGAGTTGGCGCGCACTCCAAGACAACTATTCAATTCAAATTTGATTGGTCTGGACAGCCTTTGAAATTTCCGCGCAGCTAACCTTTTGTCTTAGGGGGAGCATTGCTTGTAACTTGTGTGAATGTATTACACATAATTTGAACCATTCAAATTTAATATTAAAATTCCACCTACAGTCGAAATCTTCAATTATAAAAAAAAGTATTCAAAGGATATTCTTATATCAAGATTCTTTTGTACATATTTCACATTTATGTATTAGAAACAGAACCAGTTTCACTTATCACGGTCATTTGTATCATTTATTTACATACATTATCAGTTGAAAATACTCGTAACGAGCGAAGACTGTTGTCATCCTAATTAATGAATATGGAATATGATTTAATATAATGCCTTGTCTTATGTCTTCAGTATTGACAGAGAACACCTTAAAAAAATAATCGTAGTTTAAGTGAATTAAATTAACACACCACTTACTATTATAAAAATAATGAAAAAGACAGAATTTAAAGTACATTGTTTCAACTAAGTTGACAATGTTCAAGCGCCGAGTGAATGAAGCCTTGTTTATTATTTTACAAAATAATATTTATTTTTCGAAGGATTGACAGTTGACAACAGTAAAGTGATTGAACAATTCCTTTTAACGAAACCCTGTTTTTTCAGTTTATTGTATACCAATCAAAAACATTTCGGAAAAGATGATTAGGTACGAAGAAAGCATTAATAAAATACCTTTTGAAAATTGATGTACAACAAACATTATTCGAGACATCACTGAGAATAAAGAAATAATAATAAATAACCTTTTTGTTGACTTATTTTTAAGACTCTCCGTTATCTATGTGATACACTTTTGACCACGAAGGAATTTTAAAGTGAGTCAGTAAGCTAAAAATAGAGTTATCAATGAGGTTCGTTAGGTATGCGTAAACCATGTAAACGGAAAGAGTTTTGACGCAAGTAAAAAATGTAACTCTATGAATAAATCAAAGGTTTAAGACAGTGGTCAGAAAACTGCGACTCTTTGGCCCCTTGAGTGTGGCTCTTCCACAAAATAACACATATAATGCAATTGAAACTTCGAGTCCCACGCGCAGAAGTCGGTTTTCGTTCATTAGACTTAGAGTTGGAAGCTATTGCAAAATCTCAAGCAAATTGAGGACCTTTTAGGCAAAAGCTAACATAGAAGTACCCTGGTCAAGTTAATAACAATTTACTTTAAAAAAATTGGCTCTCAAAAGAAATTTCAATAGTTGTTCAATTCACTTTTAGTGTGTTCACTGTCAATAATTGGTGGAAAGAAATTATATTATAAAAAAACAATATTCCTTTGTACTTTATTATACTTTATTTAATAGATCAGGACCGGTTTCGCTCATTGCGAGCATTGTCAACTGATAAGAAATATAATAAAAAAATATAGTTGTATAGTTGATATTTGGCTCAGTTGACTAATAAGTTTGCCGACTGCTGGTTTAAGATATCCAGCGGGGCTTTTTTCTCAAATTTATTAGAGGTTCTTTAATACTCGACATGATTTTTGGATTTAGTTTCAACGGTTGATATATAACTAACTGTAATAATTGCAGTTATGCTCACTGTTGTTATAGTCTTTAGGAGGCACATAAATTTACTTTATTCTACCGCTGTCGCTGTCGCAATGAAACACTACCGTAATTATGTTGTCCTTAATATTGTTGACAATGCTCGCCATAAACGAAACCGGTCCTGACCTTTGTAAATAAAGTGGGAAATAAAGTACAAAGGAATATTGTGTTTTTTCTTAACCTTGTTAACTTATTGGCAGTATACCGCTGTACTAGACTATTTTAAATCAATATGTTAGATTCTCTATCAATTCCAGAGTCAAAGTAATTTAAAATAGATAACATAGAGCTTGCTCTACCGATCAGGTGGGTCTAGGTTCGATTCCCGGTAAGGTCAATGTCAAATTGGATTTTTTCAATTTTTCAATTGAGATCTAAGACATGGGTGTTTGTGACGTCAATTCTCATCGAGTATATTTCGTATGATCTTTCAAATTAAAAACTTTCAAATATTTGACGCATTGGCATAAGCTGTAATGTCAAATATTTTTTAAATAAAAAAATAAACAAACTATAATTTTAATATTATGCACAATAGCAATCCAGATATGACAAACAAACTGTTAACACGTGTACTCATTCCATCTGAATATTGACTGATTAATCTACAAGCCAGCTTACTCTATCATAGCTGGAAAAAAACCAAAGTTGCTTTATGTTTAAACTATGTATTAAGTTTGCAAATTAAAGTTTGTATAGAAATTTCGAACTATTGAAAATGTACGTACGTTCAAAAACGGTCTAAGTTCTTCGATACATATAAATGTTTTCAACATAAAATTTAACATGCTTTTACAGAAGTCCTTTGAATATAGGCATTGAAAGAGTTTCTACAGACTAACAAAGTAGTAAGTATGTCCTCCAAAAAGCCTCCATATCTGAATTCCAAATATTTCCTTTACGCACACACTGCATTGCCATAAACACGAGAGGTTACAAAAGAAAATGGTTCTCCATCTAACGGTCGAATAAATAATATTTAAATACTGTTTTATTCTCGTTTTGTTTCCAGAAATGGTGCTCTTGATTTCATACTAAGTCACGACGTTATTATTTTTAAGATTTTATATTATTATATTTAAAAAATATTTTCCTATTTATTTGGTATTATACGACGGTCAGAAACCTCGTGCAGCAAACGAATATTTTTAAAATGACCATTTATTTTTATAAATTTTAAATTGCCACACAAAGAAACGACAGCTTAAAACATTCAAGTTACTAAATACAAAAAGAAGCTGTTTTTGTATTTTTTTCATCAAAAATAGTATCAAATTTGAATCGTTCAAATTATGTACATTCACACTAGTTTTTTCACTAACGACCCAAGTTTCATCTTTCGGCATCTTCATGCGTTCAAGTGCACCGATTATCGTGTATCGTGTTTATATAAGAAATAAATTTATCACCAAGTTTAAAGCCATTGCTGGCAAAATGTATATATAAATATATTTTCTTACATATAAGTTTTTTTAAAAAAGAGTATCAATTTCATTTAACTTTATTAGTTAGTGCTAAGTGTTAGTTGAAACACCGAAACAATCCCAAAACACAGCTTTATTTCCTTAATGGATTTATTTACTGGGCTTATTCCATAACACAGCAGCTTTAGGCACTGAAAGTTTTGTCAGTGAGGTCCTACATCCTATCAAAGTCTTAGTAGATTTTTACTAAATTCTTTAATATAATTAAAGAAACATCTAATCGTTTTTTTATCATCGTTTTTATTATGATATTTCAGTTATTATATATATGTTTGTAAGCTGTATTACTTGGAAATTAAAAAAAAGATGTTTGTCAACAAACTGTGATGAAGGTATTAGAGAGCTTTAATTTGTTAAAAATAGCTTGTTAAAATTATAAAATACCGTTACATATTTATGTATTTAAATTGACAGTAAAAACCACATTAAATACACGATTTTATTATGTTTTACAATGAAACGACAAATTTAATAATTCTCAGTTTATTGGTAAAAAGTAGCGGAACTAAATATATACTTGTTTTATATCAACAGCAATTTCACAACGTATTATGTATTTATTTATAAATAGATTGTTTTTTTATCAAATCATACGAAAAAGTTTTTTGTATAAAAATGTTATTTTTTAGTCACAAATCGGTCCATTCATACAGTTTTAAAAGCTGCGAAAAAAAAGAAAGCGCTCAGTTTATAAAGGACTAAAATCATCGTAGAGGATGGTCTACGACAGCTTTGGCCCCATTGTAACGATTTTTACGAGTCCTTTATTGTCCAGATATGATGATAGAGCATAAAAGGAAGGCAAAATAAAAACAAAGAGAAAGTAAAAACAATGAGAGGTTTCAACAAACAGTGTCGCCAAAGAGGAATAAAATAAAAATCTGATAAAAATAAACGCGTCATTTTTAATAGGTTTACAGCATGACAAAAGAGTCTTAAAAAATCATTAAGCACAGTGAAAGACGGCTTACATTTTAAACGGGTTAATTCACTATGAATTGAATTAACAGCAGAAGAGTCTTTGTTATCTACTTTGAATATTGTTCAATGAATCATTTGTATTGTTGAAAATCTTTCCAAACAGATGACAAAAAGGAGAAAGATACCATGTTTTCTTTCTAATATTATTCATTATGAATTCGCTTTATTTAATTACTGAAACGTTAATTAATATTAATTATAATATTGCAGACCAACAGAAGAGACGACCACGGTCAAACATTTGCTACTGAAATCATTTATGCTCGATCCCGATATAAGGTATCAAAAACAATTTTTACCAGTTTTAAACCAGTATTTACAAATTGAAAAACCTAGGAAATTACGGAATTCCCAAAAAATACCTACATTTATTTACCTTTTTTGGTCCTTGTACTTACAGTAATTGTCTCAATCGCGAAACCTCTGGATAAGTACTGTCACAATCCCGGGGTTTCGAGATAACAGAATTTGACAGGATCCCGGGTTTATATATCCTAGTTGTAACTATAGCTTTTCATTCTGAGAGTAATATTTTATGGCAAAAAATATATAATAAAAATACGTTGAAATAAGGTACGCATATTTTATTTCGAGATAAATCGTGTTAGTGATAAAAAAAAGGCAGTAAAAAATTCAAAGATGCTTGCCCTGAGCGTTATTTAATTGTCCTTCTCATACAAAATATTCGCCCTTTGAAGTTATGGGCGATCGATCGCAGGCAGTAGAAAAATGACATTCCACATAATTTACTTTAACGACAAACGATAAAACTGTTTCCTATAAGAACATTTAATACAGCCGTAATTTCCTCAGCGGTAAATAAGAAGCCGAAACGCACAATCGGGAGGCTGTAAAAAGAAGAACATTGTTTTCGGTATTAGTGACACATAAAAATGACAAGAGCCAAGTTTGCTTGTGTGCGCTTTCAATTAAATTGATAATAAAATACAAGAATAATTGTCTATAAAGCGGTTGCGAAATATCATCGAAAGTACATGTCGTTAATCATCAGGTAATATTAACTTACTGTACTTGGTAGAACTACATTGTAATACGGTAAAAAATATTAAAGTATTTAGTTCTACATTTTTTTAAATTCAGTGAATAGCTATTTCGGCTTATACCATCGTCAGAACTTGTTCAGTAGTCATTACGAAAATTAACACTACAAAATTTGCTAGTGTCGTAAAACAATGATGAGTGATTTGAAGATATATTTTAGTAACATAACATAATATGTAGTATTTAACAAAAAAAAACTATAATGCCTAGACTAGCTATAATAATTTTACGGCCCATAATTCGAATGCAGCTCATTCGGATTTTTTGTGGGGCCCAAGAAAATCTGGTATTGTTTTTGAAACTTAACATAAACGGTTAATTTTTGGATACATTTTTATTTTCGTGTACTAACATTTATATATGTTTTTGTTTTGGAAATTTTGGACATAAATAGAGCACAATTGCAGAGTCTTCCGATTTTAAATGAAATATTAAACCTACCGGGATCTCCACTTCTATACCCTATATAAATATAATCATAAAACTTTTGCCGACAAACAAATAAATATAATTCTTGAAACTACTTACTACTCAAATCTGTGGGCATTCCCATGAGCTTATCCTTTTCGCCAGCAATGGCTTTAAACTCAACGATACATTTATTTCTTATATAAACACGAAACATTCATTTACTAAGCGTCAGTTCAAGTTCATCCGTGCACTTGAACGCCTGAAAATGCCGGAAAGACAAAACCCGGGTCGTTAGTGACAAAAACTACGAGAATGTACATAGTTTGAACGATTCAAATGATTTTTTTTTGTTGTCATTAGGAAGTGTAAGGTTTATTTTGACAGCACTATAATATTATGGAGAGCAGTGATGCACAACCATTACTTTCTAGCGGGCCGCATAAAAAGAATTTATCGTGAGCTCGGGCCGCAAAGAAAAAAATGATTTAAAGTACGCTCAATCCTTTTTTATACAGAAAATATGTACGTTCCATGTAAAACAGCCTTAAAACGTGTAAAAAATATTAAGTGAATTTAGATAAATGAGTAATAGGTTCCATTATATTATTTTGACCGTGTTATTTCGGAAACATGTTGATGAATTATGTAAGTCAAATTTTGCCTAAAAGTTATTGTTTTATTTGTCACTCTACGACTAAAAAGTGATGCATCCTACGTACTTATTGAATGATATACATCCATACATTTCTGTCTTTACAGCATTTTTTTAAACTTTAAATGACTCCTGTACAGTTACAAATACAGACTTACGACATTTTTTTACTCGGTGCGAGTTACGTATTAAATAATATATACTATTGTTATAACTCTAAAGTAATGTGTTTTGTACTCAGAGAAATAAATTTACATGATAACTGAGACACGTCTAATCGAAAGTAAAATTCCGTTCAGTCATATTATTCCATCAAAAAAATAAAATCGTAATGGAAGATGTTTTGCATAAAATTTAATATATGCGATGACAATGTACTTTTAAGCGTAATCCAGACTAGGGAAGGCGTTACCGGTATCAACACTATGTCAGGTTTCCGGTATTTCAACTGTGTTCAGACATACATACTTTTCATCCAGTAAACATTGAATTTGAGAAAACTTTTACTGCAATCGGACTTATTTACACATACATAGATCTATTTTAGGATGTTCACTGTCAATACTTGATGGACAGGCATTATATTAAGAAAAAAAACACAATATTCATTTGTACTTAATTTCCACTTTTATTTATCAAGGTCAGGACCGGTTTCGATCATGGCGAGTATTAACAACTGACAATCAGTTTTGACATTCAATTCAGTCGACAGTGCTCGAGCGAAACCGGTTCAGATCTTAATAAACAAAAATGGAAATTAAGTAAAAATGTATATTGTGTGTTTTCTTAATACAAATATCTGAATAAGATCGATATGAAGCCTTATGGATGTCAATTTTAAATTGCGAGTTTTATGAACACATGTATGATGAAATATATTTAATATTGGTATTCTATATGAAATATCAAGATAAAAGTATTGTTTGAAGTAAGTTTTGTAATTACATTTAAGAGGTTTTTAACATTTTTATTTTGAGTCAATCTTGTGTCACTTATTCATATTTTGTACTTTTATTTGTAAATTCTTTTCAACCCCAATTATTATTTATGACACCGTTTTTTATCTGTATAAATAACTTTGTACAATTGTATTATCTTTTTTTTAAACCATGTCCGCTCCCATTGTGGAGCATATGGACTCCTAATGGAGTTTATCTCAACAGAAGTGTTTCTACGAGAACTGCTTGTTACTCAGTTGCTCAACCTCTCTTTTTCCAAAGAGAGTAGGGATAGAAGGATAGGGCTAGGACAGGATTAGTGGTAAGCTAATCGCTCTCGATACGCCCCGTTCATAGGATAGGATGGGTGAGAGGGGGGAATTCAAGACATCACATACATCCATGCCTTTGAACATAAATTCATAAATCGATTGAAAAATCAATTTATAAAACTGTCCGTTCCGGGATTTGAACCCGGGCCCTCCGTAGCCGAAGCCAATAACATTGACCACTCGACCACACAGGCGGCATTGTATAATTCTAGTTATGAAAAAAGCTGGTGCTGATATTTTTAAATAAAAGTGAAATCAGCACATATATATTTTGCTACTTTTTAAATATGATGCCTTTCCACCAAACATTGACAGTGAACACCATAAAAGTATTGATTTGTGTGTCCAGTATGACTATCTTAATTAGCCGATGTATATATATATATATATCGACTGTGGAAAGGAAAAAGGACGTAACCCACACATTTTCAAATTTTACAGGATGCGCTAAAAACGTGTTTTGATGATTTTGTGACATATGCAAATTATGAAATATACACAACTTTGCAGTTCACGGATACTTCTAAAGTGGTTTTTAATGGACATAATCTAATATTAATTAAAGAAGTTGTCTCGGAAAAACCTTTATTTCAGTGTTTTTTCTTGGTTTTAATTTTTTACAAGCTCATCTTTTTCAAACTCAAAAGCTAAATTTAGATACTAATTCGGCATTTTCAGCTTCCATTCTTTTGATAGAATGTGTGTCAAGTTGTATACCATGCGATTATCGAAAAAAAGCTATTTTGGAAAATTGAGGGTTACGTCCTTTTTTCTTTCCACAGTCGATATATATATTGTAATTTCATTAATATAAGCAATCTCGGCTTTGAATATGAAATACCGGTAGTGACATATTCTCCCGGCTTTGCAATCCCTAATCCAGACCATAGAGCTTTCAAAAGTTTGACGAAAATTCTGCGATAATAATTATACGCATTACCAAGATCTTCCACGAAAAGTAGTCGCGTTAATCTGAGAGTCAAAGTTTTCGCAAGATATCTTTTTGCTAAGCCACTAACTAAAGGAAGACGTCTTAGCCATTATATAAAGAATAAGTTAAACTTATTATTTTAATCAACTCCATAATAGAAGATAATAACTAATTAACTAACATAAATATAATGAATTGAATGATAACTCAATTAATTTATTGAAATAAAGCGCGGCTTAGTCGCCCTTAGTTATTTTCTCTTTGTCGTAGGGCGTATTCGGTGGCGATGCAAAGGGTCAAAGTTATTAAAAATTTGGTATCTTTCCGTGTCAAGATAATCTATCTATTATCAATAAGTAATTTGTAACGATGCATTGATAAGATGCGTCTCTATAGAGCAAAACACTTCATTTTGCAACAATTAACAAAAACAATGTTATCTGTTTTAATATTTGATTGCAAGCGAATTTTTTCAAAGTGAATATTTGCCGCCTGTGTGGCCGAGTGGTCAACGTCGTTGCCTTCGGCTACGGAAGTCACGGGTTCGAATCCCAGTACGGACAGTTTTATAAATTGATTTTTCAATCGATTTATGAATTTCTATTTGAAGGCATGGATGTATGTGATGTCTTAAATTCCCCCCTCTCATCCTATCCTATGAATGGGTCGTATGGAGAGCGACTAGTTAACCACTAGTTCTATCCTAGTCCTATCCGTCTATTCCTACTCTCTTTGGAAAAAGAGAGGTTGAGCAACTGAGTAACAAGCAGTTCTCGTAGAAACACTTCTTTTGAGATAAACTCCATTAAGAGTCCATATGCTCTACATTGGGAGCGGACATGGTAAAAAATGAATAACCAAATCTTTAAATGGTATACGCCAGTGGTGGACTGCCAATACGTCAGCAAGGAGCTTGCTTAATCTCAAAGCAATACTCGGTGTTCTGGGGAAGGAGTGAATTTGTTATCACTCCTATACAATTATA
Organism: Himalopsyche tibetana; assembly: GCA_030503985.1. Taxonomy (NCBI): domain Eukaryota; kingdom Metazoa; phylum Arthropoda; class Insecta; order Trichoptera; family Rhyacophilidae; genus Himalopsyche; species Himalopsyche tibetana. The sequence continues at coordinate 20,618,013 of JAPJYX010000013.1, forward strand.
AGCATTACTTACATTAGTTATCGATTGTTACTTAAAACGCTTACAATGTGTAACAATATTCAATTTGCCTTGAAATTATCAATCTTAATTGCTTAAAATGTACTACTGTATATACTGAAGATGTCGTAGATAATATGTAAGTCAGAAATTGCAGTTATATACTAAATTTATCTGAGAATATTGTTTTCTCTTAAATTAACAAGGGGCTCGCCAGTTTTAGTAAAATTTAGCATAAGGTTTACGCGAGCCCCTTCCAGCACATCTCTGGTGTACGCTGGCAAACAGAGTGCGAATAAATATTAAATAACAAAGTGAATTTACAACATTTGCTTCATTTATGTTAGTAATGACAAAATATGAAGTCCAAAGTTCCGTGGGATATTAATTAAGTAAATAAGTATACAGTTAATTATCACTGGTGAATGTTTTAACTGATTTTTTGTCGGCGTGTTTCCGTATACCCACGAAATAAGCGCAGGTGTAGGTGGAACTTCATAAGAATGGGGAAGACTTCGCACAACATCGCGTTAAGGGCGAACTTTCCCAAATTGAATTAGCTATTTTTAAGACCCGCACTTGCCTTGAGTAAGTCATTTATATTCCAGTGTCCACGTTTTAACAACCCGCACGTTAATGTAAGATACAACGTAGCATAAAACACGAAATATTATAATAGAAAATTTAAATTAACTTTGATTATTCCACGTATTGTGTTACTAAGTGTGACACGTGTTTCGCCTCTTTCAGAGGCATCTTCAGACTTACTATCGCAAAGTTTGCTTAAGTAATGAAGCAAGATTGATTCTAACATTTTAAAATTATAAAATTACAAAATGGAGGTTTGGGTTTTTTTCCTTTTAAGAGGAGCAAGGAGGGGGTGTAGAATCGAAATAAAACAAACAGATAATGATACTAATGATACTAATGAGTTGTAATCAATCAGATTGGGATTTTTCCTTTTTAAGGGAAGCAAAGAGGGGATTATAAAATCGAAACAGTGCAAACAAATTTAATCATACTACTAATGACGTTAAACATTACAAACTATTAAACTAATGAGCTGCAATCAATCAGCTAGGTTTGTGATTACTCTATTAATTGGAAACAATTTGAGTAACGGGGAACCACCTGTGCTATTAAGAATATTATTTAATAATATTTCTTTTTTGTTAAGAGTTTTATTATTAGTAGTTAGTAACACAATACGTGGAATAATCAAAGTTAATTTAAATTTTCTATTAAAATGAACATCCACAAAGTTACCACCGAAACCATCAAAAGTGTCGAAATATTATATTTTACAAAAGACAACGTTCATAATAATTGTATGTGCCAAAGGAAAACTGCATTGTTTCTTGCTATATGAGAATAATGAAAAATAAAGTGTTTTTGGCAGCACATGAATTTATATCACTAGCAAAGACTTGCTTCGACAAATTTATGTATTTAATAAAAATTATTCGTAAAATGATATCGTAATTCAAAATGAAAAAATAAATCATCGTCGAACAACGGAATTCGTTTCGGGATTTTTTCAATCATATAGTTATAAAACTTTAGATTTATGGAAACAATATATACCCGTATATTGTTATGTATAGTAAGACTATATTTCTAATGTAAAAAAGTAATAATTGGTTATGTTTCATTCTCAATCAATATTGGTAGATGGACATTGCCGTTTTTGTTAGTAATATACATGGCTCACACATATCTTCAATATAATTTAAAAACTATTTATTTCTTATACTGAATTGGTTTAAGAACATGATAAATGTTAAAATGATCAATTCATATCGACTGTTGCAAGGAAAAGGGACGAAATCCACAACATAACATATTTTACAGGAGACACAAAAACGTTTTTTGATCATTTTGGGTCAAAGGAAAATTATGGAATATACACAGCTTTGAAGTGAATGGAGACCTGGTTTTTAATTAACTTTATCTGATATTAATAGAATTTTTTTTAAGTATATTTTCCTGATCACAATTTCTTTATCTGATATTAATGAAATACATTTTTTCAGTCTTTTTTCATGATAGCAATTCCCACATGCCCTTCTTTTTTAAAGCTTAAAATTTAAATTAAGATAATAATTCGGCATTTTCAGGTTAAATCCTTTTGATAGAACGCGTATCAAGATGCATAATTTGTTATTATCGAATAAAAAATGTTTCGAACAAAACTGTGGGTTGCGTCCTTTTTCCTTTCCACAGTCAATATATTTGTTAATATTTATTTCAACTCTATCGACATCTACATATACTATATTTTAATGATTGGATTGTGAAAATCATTTTATCGATGGCCTAGTTTCAGAGAACGATAAGCAAAAAAATAATAATTGAGTTATATTATCCATTATATTCGAATACCTATCATCTATGACTACAAAAAAGAACAATTAGAAAAACTTACTAGTTTTCTCTCGGTAGGCAGATGTTTGCATATAGAAATTAAGAAACATAGTTCCATATTAATACAATTCGAAATATCATTTTATAATTGTGTCAAAGATTCAATAAATTTGAATTGAATTGAGACCAATTTCTAAACTATACGAGACAAAAAATAGTTAGCATTTTTATACGACTAAGTTTAAATGTGTCAAAACTTTGGTCAGCCATATCTCAAAATTATCAATATCTAGCAGTATGAAACTAAGCCATCAGCGATATGCGCAGTCGAAAAATACGTTCTTTACACGATAAGCTTTCTTTTAAAAGCTTAATATTCCTTTCTTGTTTTTCTAACGGAATATTTTCAGTCAATAGATTGCACATAGAAGGATGTCTACGCCGTAGTGCAGGCGAAACTTCAGTTGTCTCATTTACCTAATACCTGTCGGAAAAAACAGGTGCTTCCGGTACATTGGGAGGCTTGCGAGGCTTAACGGCGTCGCTGCCAGCCAAGTTTCCCGATCCAGCGAGCTTTGGCATCGAGACGCCTTCAACGTTGTAAACAAATCGCTTTAGCGTCAATATCGATGTGACACTAACACTTTTATGTAGCTGACCTTCCAATGCAGGAGGCATACAAAATAACATTCAAACAATATTCATTGATACCAAGACATCGCAAGTTATAAAAACGAATCGTTTAGTTCTAAAAATGATCATACAATACTGCCATTTATATGATTAAATCTTCAGATTTGAGTGTAGCAGTCTACAGTGACATCTGTAATTAAGACAAATTATTAATTGAGTTATTAACAAAGAATAGTGTAATTCAGGGGCACTCAACTTTTTTTATAAATGTCGTCCACGTTTGTATCTCTGTTAGTAGTAAAACTTTCTTACCGCACACCGGTTTCACAGCAATTCTGATTTATAAAGTAATTTCAAATCCTTCAATATCCGCCATGAAGTGTAGGGACCAAGTTGTCGACCACTGGTGTAATTTTAAAAAATGCAATAATGCAATAATTCTTAAAACTACTCACCATTCAAATCTGTAGGCATTCCCATGGGCTAATCTTTTTCGCCAGCAAAAGCTTTAGACTCAATGTGACATTTATTTCTTATATAAACATTCATTTACTAAGCGTTAGTTCAGGTTCAGGCACTTGAACGCCTGAAGATGCCGAAAGGCGAAACCCATAGTGACAAAATCTGTTTGAATGTACATAATTTGAAGGATTCAAATTTTTAAAATCAGTTCAGAAAATTAATGTCAAAATATTGAAAACTAGTTATACAACCCTTTTGTGCTTATTTCGCTATTATTAAGTTCTAAAATTTTAATTTTAAATTCAGTTGATTGCTATTTCAGCGTATGCCTTCATCAGAACTAGTGAAATGTTTGAAAAATAGTGTTTTATTTTAACATTAATCATTCGTGCTTGTCATTAAATTTTCGTTTGTTTTTTGTTTATTTTTCGACAATTTATCATATCCATAACAAGAAAATGAAATAAAGCACAATGGCCGGATAAATGCTGTCATAAGCATTTAATTTCTTCTTTCCGACATTTTGACATGCCGGCAAGCTGTAACGGTCACGCTGGAAAGCCTGCGGGCCGGCAATAATGGCGGGAAAAGTCAAATTAACTGTCATGGCCGCCCCGCGGTCAAGGTTATTATTAACAACGATATGAATAATTAACCGCAGACTGACGCATTCGAATGTAGGTAATTATGATTACGTATATTAACAATACGGGATCTTTCGACAGCTTAAAAGTATATCGATATTACTAAGTGTGACTGAATACGCAAGCTATTTTTAACAAATTTAACTAATGGCTGCTTTTTTCCAACCTTTCGGCTTTGGGACTAAATCTGTTACGGTGTTAAATGCTTAACTTTATTTAATACAATTAAAAACGTTTCATATATGCCGTGGTGAAGATTTTAAATCGAGGCTAACCAAATAAATTTTCAAGTCACATTTTCTTCTCAAATGTGTTTTTTACTGGCATTAAGGAAATTTTCGTTGATGATTTGTCAAAAATCTTTGACATAACAAACTGTGAAACATGTTTTGCCTTTTTAAAAAGCATCTTCAGACAAACTATCGCGGGACTATTTACCAAGTCTGTGGAGTTGGAGTGGTGCTTGAAATAATAATAACTTTGAATATTTCTAAAAAAAGTTGTGTATTAAATTACTAGGGCAAAAGTAGCGTTACTGTATGCGACTAAGCCTAAAAAATAATTATATTCGTGTTTCAAGCTATGATCAGAGTCAGAGTCGTCTTATTTTTTCATGACTCTACAGCCCTGCTATTTACAAGCAAACTAAAATCTATATATTAATAGCCGATAATGTCCGTCTGAGTGTAAGGACGTCCTCGACCTTCCAGTCTCCACTTTTTTAAATAAAATAAAATCTATAATAATCACTTTTTACTTTTCACAAATGTGTGCGTACTGATGTCATCGGGTCTTTTTCTTCTTTTACGAAATTTATTTGTTAGCGTATTTGAAAATTATTTGAATAAAATATATATACTACGAAAAATGATTGTTAGCAAACGTGAACATTATTCCAAAAATTCAATAATTTGCAATTTAAAAACTGCAGGGCTGTCGATATATGCGCCGAGGTCGATTTATGGTACTATGAAAAATGATTGTTAGCAAACTTGAACATTATTCCAAAGATTTAATAATTTACGAAATTTCCTCTACTACGAAAAATGGTTGTTAGCAAACTTCAACATTATTCCAAAAATTAAATAATTTACGAAATTTCTGCTACTACGAAAAATGGTTGTTAGCAAACTTGAACATTATTCCAAATATTAAATAATTTACAATTAAAAAACTGCAGGGCTGTCGATATATGCGCAAAATTAAATAATTTACGAAATTTCTGCTCCTACGAAAAATGGTTGTTAGCAAACTTGGACATTATTCAAAATATTAAATAATTTACGAAATTTCTGCTCCAACTAAAAATGGTTGTTAGCAAACTTGAACATTATTCCAAAAATTCAATAATTTACGAAATTTCTGCTACTACGAAAAATGGTTGTTAGGAAACTTCAACATTATTCCAAAAATTCAATAATTTACGAAATTTCTGCTACTACGAAAAATGGTTGATAGCAAACTTGGACATTATTCCGAAAATTCAATAATTTACGAAATTTCTGCTACTACGAAAAATGGTTGTTAAACTTTATTCCAAAAATTGAATATTTTACGAAATTTATGCTACTACGAAAAATGGTTGTTAGCAAACTTAAACATTATTCCAAATATTGAATAATTTACCAAATTTATGCTACTACGAAAAATGGTTGTTAGCAAACTTAAACATTATTCTAAAAATTAAATATTTTACGAAATTTCTGCTACTACGAAAAATGGTTGTTAGCAAACTTAAACTTTATTCCAAAAATTCAATAATTTACGAAATTTCTGCTCCTACGAAAAATGGTTGTTAGCAAACTTAAACTTTATTCCAAAAATTGAATATTTTACAAAATTTATGCTACTACGAAAAATGGTTGTTAGCAAACTTAAAAATTATTCCAAAAATTAAATATTTTACGAAATTTCTGCTCCTACGAAAAATGGTTGTTAGCAAACTTGAACATTATTCCAAAAATTCAATAATTTACGAAATTCCTGCTACTACGAAAAATGGTTGTTAGCAAACTTGAACATTATTCCAAAAATTCAATAATTTACGAAATTTCTGCTCCTACGAAAAATGGTTGTTAGCAAACTTGAACATTATTCCAAAAATTCAATAATTTACGAAATTTCTGCTACTACGAAAAATGGTTGTTAGCAAACTTAAACTTTATTCCAAAAATTGAATATTTTACGAAATTTCTGCTCCTACGAAAAATGGTTGTTAGCAAACTTGAACATTATTCCAAAAATTCAATAATTTACGAAATTTCTGCTACTATGAAAAATGGTTGTTAGCAAACTTAAACTTAATTCCAAAAATTCAATAATTTACGAAATTTCGGCTACTACGAAAAATGGTTGTTAGCAAACTTAAACTTTATTCCAAAAATTGAATATTTTACGAAATTTATGCTACTACGAAAAATGGTTGTTAGCAAACTTAAAAATTATTCCAAAAATTAAATATTTTACGAAATTTATGCTACTACGAAAAATGGTTGTTAGCAAACTTTAAAAATTATTCCAAAAATTAAATATTTTACGAAATTTCTGCTCCTACGAAAAATGGTTGTTAGCAAACTTGAACTTTATTCCAAAAATTCAATTATTTACGAAATTTTGGCTACTACGAAAAATGGTTGTTAGCAAACTTAAACTTTATACCAAAAATTGAATATTTTACGAAATTTATGCTACTACGAAAAATGGTTGTTAGCAAACTTAAAAATTATTCCAAAAATTAAATATTTTACGAAATTTCTGCTCCTACGAAAAATGGTTGTTAGCAAACTTGAACATTATTCCAAAAATTAAATATTTTACGAAATTTATGCTACTACGAAAAATGGTTGTTAGCAAACTTAAACTTTATTCCAAAAAATCAATAATTTACGAAATTTCTGCTACTACGAAAAATAGTTGGTCAGCAAACTTGAACATTATTCTAAAAATTAAGTAATTTCCGAAGTTTCTGCTACTACGAAAAATTGTTGTTAGCAAACTTAAACATTATTCCAAATATTAAATAATTTACGAAATTTCTGCTACTACGAAAAATGGTTGTTAAACTTTATTCCAAAAATTGAATAATTTACGAAATTTCTGCTAACTATAAAAATAAAATAAAATTAAATAAAATTAAATACCATAAAATAAAATAACATAAAATTAAATTAAATTAAATACTATGCAACAAAAATCTCACGTTGCTGAGCAACGGGCTTACAGCTAGTATGATTTTAATTATTAACTTACAAATTGGATGTTGGGGTTTCATTTCTTCTGGATGTTGAGTGAGGGTGAGATACAAACACTGATAGTAATCAAACGTAATAGATACTTAGTAACCATCGAATCTATCGAAAGTATAAAAAAAAAACAATTAATTTTCACATTCGAGTTTAATACACAATTGTTTACATCCTGTATGAAAACTTTCAGCAAAAACACCGTTTTTTCTCAAACCTAAATTGAATCGTGTATTTCGAAAACGTTTTCACAAAGTCACACTTTTTCCCAAAAATGAGTTAAGTTTGCAACATTTTCAAAATATCTCAATACACATTATGATACAAAAACATTCCATGTATGTATGTTATTAATGCATATTAGAGTATTCCAAAAATGCATTTATTTCGAAAACGTAATAAATTATTAGAAAAAAATGATTTAATCAAAATATATATATAACCTTAAAGAAAAAAAATGTTTTACGTTTGAATACAAGAGTTAATTAATACCTACCATATAATAATAAATTTTCACTATAAATTTTACAGGAGACATTTTCACTCTCCTGAACAATTACAAAAGTGTGTCTCGTAACGTTTTCTAAATACAGGCGTACCTCACAGTTCGATATTTCGCACAGTTTTAGAAAATCGTTCTTTTTAGTTTTTTTGGCGATAATGCAAAAATGTTTTGTTTCGACAAGAAACGGCTGGTTTGCCAAATTTAAAACGAAGTATTATTATTATTTACATAATATTAAATTCATTGGAGAATCGGCTGATGCGGATAGAGATGATGGAGAAGTCTTTATTTCCTCATTCTAGAAAATTATTGAATATGGAGAATATTCCACTAGTCAAATATTCAATGTAGATGAGACTGGTTTATTTTGGAAGAAAATGCCTAAACGTACATTCTTATCAAAGGAAGAATCAATTTCCCCTGGGCACAAACCTTCTAATAACCGATTGACATTGCTTCTTGGTGGAAATTTAGCTGGTGATTTAAAATTGATGCTAATGTTAGTTTATCAAGCAGAAAATCGTTAAGCATTCGTTGAAAGGGAAAGATTAAAAATTGCTTCCAATCATTTGGAAATCCAATAAATTTTAAAGGACAATTTTGGTGTTTTTTACATCCCTCTACTTTTGAACATTCAGCATTCGCACACATTTTCAGGAACCAATTGTGTGCGAAAGTGGAGGTCCGCATGTACACGATTCAATCGACTAGTTAAAGTTCATAAACCGTCTCGTACCTGTAATAAAATTCTCATTTGCATCTTCTACAATAAGATACCGATGAATCAATTATCCCCACTTTTTTATACACGTAGATGTATTCAAATTTGAGATGTGTTTGAATACACGCAACACTACATTAACAGTTATTCTTAACCTTTTGCCCGCGTCGCCAAATTTAGCGAACATGCCCTGAACGCGTCTGCTTTTTTGCGAATTTTGCTATCGCGTTTTCGACTATAAATATAGGTTGTAATATTTTTTAAACTAATCAAATATATTAATTGCCACCCAAAGTAACTTTTTCAATAATAAAATACAAAACTTGTATTTTCGCTTTAATTCAACAATAATCATTCTTCATACAATTGCGGCGTGACGTCGCCATATTGCAAAATACCACCACGTGGGACCGAGAACACTGCGCCACACCCATACCATGCTTATAATATTAAAGTCTCGGAACAATTTCAATATCACCCGCACTCGATCGCTTATTAACATTATCCAAAATCTTGCATTGGTGACGTATGTTCACGGCGTGTTCCAGAAATAAATTATTTTAGCCTATATTGAATATTTTTTGACTAATGCCATATATTGAATTTGGTAAAATATACATTTAGTAAAATTTTCAACCAAGTTATACAATTTGAACACAATAAATAGCTCTTATATAGGGTTTGAAATTTCCATGACATCTATACGTGTCACACGCGCTGAGGGCATGTTCGCTAGGACATGCATAGATGTCATACGCGGTGAAAAGGTTAAGTCGGATCACTCGTACTCCAAAGGGCATATCTTTACAGTTGAAGTATCATTGGTTGTTGTAAAATATTTCTCATCATTTGTGGTCAGATTTTAAAACCTACTTTGCGAACAGATAACGCCTCCATCATTTCCTCTCAATGAATAATAATTATAGCCAAGCACTCAAATACAACGGCATTTTATGATGGCGGCGGAAGAAAGATGTTTGTAATAATTGTTGCTGACCTTTAGAGTTTTCACAGAGAAGCGATAAGTTGCAGATAGATGAAACATTCACTCACGAATTTGGTATATGTACGTAAAACACTCAACGGTTCATTGAGAAATATATATTATACAATGTATTTCGCTCTCACTAGCTTTAATATTCATATTTACACGTTATTGTATGTATAAAAAAAAATCTTTTGGGATTTACCTGTGCTGATAATTACTATTAGTTGATTGATTTGGCATTTAATTCCATTGTATACGGTAAAAAATTTCAATGTTTTCAGTCTACTAAGTTATCAATTTCAATTTAATGTTAATTGAATAAACGCTCAAGACCGCCGATATTATAATGGTTGTGTTTCTAATTATGACACGTGTTTCGCTGTCGCAAATCCTTGCTATTTTATATTAAAAATATATCTCCACTAATTTAAGAACAAATTCATATAAAAAAAAATACTTACATAGTGAATTTCATGTAAGAAGTCTTTGAGTAGGAACATGTAGTATACCTGAAAGAAAATAAAAAACATGGTTTAGATATTTTTTTTTACTTCAAGTAGATAAGTTTTTAACATACGGATTCATCATATCTTGATTGGTGGTGATCGAGGGCCGGTGTAAGCGTTGTAGGCCATACAGTCATCTTTTCATCAATTTGTAAGCCCTAACTTATAAAAATAAAGTTTTTCAATGAAATAAATGGACTATGTGTTTTTTTATGAACAGTGACAAATGTTAAATTATTTTTTATGAGATAACATTGTTATTTCAAATAATGGTAATTAAATCAACGAAGCACTTGCATTATTTATAAATTATCATTGTTTGAAAACATTAGCCCGAAAAATGCTTTTATCTTTTTTATTAAAATAAACATTGTTTGAAAAATTCATTGAAAATAGTATGTACCTAAATGCATTTTTAATTTATTTGTATTTCAGTCAAAACAGAAATAATGAATATTATTAGCTCAATTAAAAAGTTTTTTTTGAACAATTTATTTATGTTTTGAGAATGTATTACTGCTGCATAAATATGGTAATTAAAAAAATAATTTGAATTTTATTTTGATTCACTTGTGGTCATTAACAATGCAGTGTGGATAATTAATATTCTAATGGGTATAAGCACATTAGTGCGTTTTGTCATATATGTGGAAATCCAATAATCGTTATGTGACAGCATGCGTCAGAAACGTAAATATTATAATATATTATATTGCATACATATATTAATTTATTTGTTTTAATTTTTTATTTTCTATATCATTGTTATTTTTTTATTCTATATGGTGTTGCAAAAATTAAAAAAAAAATCATTTTAACCGTTTTTTATTGTTTACAGTGTTTACGCATATTACACACTCTTTTTATATGACGATAAAAACCAGTGCTGCTCATAGTGAGCATTTTTTCTGAATGAAGTCAGTAAAGTTGATATCGCATTCATCTTGACAGTTCTACTTTACGGTTGCAAGTCGTAACACATTACGAAAGCACAGAGTCGCTTTGAAAACAGATGCCTTCGGCAAAAACTAGCGAAACGGTGGTTTGACTTTATCTGAAACTGAATATAAAATATCGGATTAGCCAGCACTAGCCTCTTATTATAGAGCAAATCCTGCATATCTTATCAGCCAACCGGATGAATCCCGTCGTCGTGGAAGGTTATTGATGACAATCCATATGATGTACTCAGCGGAGTTACAATTTGCTGGAATGGACTTGAGGGGAAGCAAAGAGACTGATGGGGGACAGAGAATTTTGAGAAAATGATAATATCACGATGGGGTGATAACTTTAAGCCAGTGGTTTCTAACCTTTATGTTGTTGCGCCTCCCTTTGAAGAAAAAAATATATTCGCGCCTCCCCGCCCTTTATTTCATATAGTGATAATGATTCTTTTTTTTTTTAAATATAATTTAAGATTTCGACTGAAGGTGCTTGGTGGAATTTCAATATTAAATTTGAATCGTTCAAACTATGTACATTCTCACAGATTTTGTCACTAACAACCCGGGTTTCGCCTTTCGGCATCTTCAGGCATTCAAGTGCACGGATGAACTTGAACTGACGTTTAGTAAATGAAAGTTTCGTGTTTATATGAGAAATAAATGCATCACTGAGTCCAAAGCCATTGCTGGCGAAAAGGATTAGCTCATGGGAATGCCAACAGATTTGAGTAGTAAGTAGTTTCAAGAATTATATTATTTGTTTGTCGGCAAAGGTTTTATGATTATATTGGGTATAGAAGTGGAGATGCCGGAAAGTTTAGTATTTCATTTAAAATCGGAAGACTTTGCAGCTGTGCTCTATTTATTTCCAAAATTTCCTGGAAAAAGAGCTTATGACTGTCCGTATTTGGGTGTAACATTTTTATCCCTTGTTCCTGATTGAACACGTGTCCTTCCGAAATTAAGTGAATGCCTGAAGATGTTAGTGACAAAATCTGTGAGAATGTACATAGTTTGAACAATTCAAATTTAATAGTGATAATGACATGTTTTAAAGAGTGAATACATTTTTTGGACTATTCGCGCCTCCCAGGTTGGAAATCGCTGCTTTAAACTACATAATTTATTTCATGTCGTAACAACCACAGTCGAACTTGGTTGCTGCGAGGAAGATGAGACCGACTAAATTTTCTCATTTTAAGCATTACTCGTGATATCAGAGAAAAGATATTTTTAAATGCTTACAAACATACCCATCACACAAAGACATGAAGTATCTGGAGCGGTCACATAACACAAAAAGTCATAATACAAACAAAAATAAACAAGTAGAATTTATTTGCATAAATGTTACTTTTTTCTGTCAATCCACTTTTCTTACCAAATTTAAAATTGATGTACGTTTTATTGTTTTCAATCTCATTGACTATATTTTTTCTCGGTATACCCGATAAGTAGCTCGTAATAAAAGTGAATAAATGGATGGAGAAAACCAGAAACTGAAATTTCAACAAATGTTTCCTCATTACATCCGAGATCGTAATAACCAAGTTCGTCTGTCTTCTGCAGTTTATAACCTTACCCAAGTTTCTATCGTTGGAAAAAAGTAAAGTGCATGCTAAAAAATTATAACTGAATTTAACTGCGGGAAATATTTCTTTTAAAGCAGTGTGAGTAATAAAAAAGTCTATGGTTCGAAATATTCTTTTTTCCGATGCAATCAGGCAGACATCTGGGGAGTTCCCCTGAAAATACGCGCGACGGCGCTGAATAAAGCGCGGTACAGCGATTCCCCGAACTCATAACGAAATGATAATAGAAAATTATTCGCTGCATGTGAAAAAGGACAAGAGCGTCGCCGCACACCGGGACACGGCGCCAATAAACATACCGAAACAAAAAATCTTTGTTCCTTTTTTAAAATGTACTAATTCGACTCGATTTATTTCTTTTGTAGTAATTAACTATTTTGTTTTTTTTTACAATACATGTTGCAATATGAATGAATTTCGACGAAGATTGGAAAAATTCAGTGCTTGTTTTTTTGTCACTGAATAAAGAGTATGAAATAAGCAACGATGTCGATTTTATAGAGCAGTGATGGCCGGTTCGTTGATTGCAAAGGTATTTTTAGTCGATCTATACAATGAGGTTTTATTATAAAATATAAAATTAAATATGATAACTTTGTTACTATACTTTTGTTAGAAATTACAACACGTGTTCCGCTTCTATAAAAAACATCTTTGGACAGAACAGCACATTTTTTACGAATAAAGCTACTAAAAAAATATGCTAATTCTAGAGATATAAATTACGAAATAAAAGTCGATTTTTTTTCTTTTCTGTTGAACCCATGGAGGGGGTAATATACAAATATTCAATATACTAATTACAAATAAATTTATCATATTAGATAAGGTGAATCTCATTGGAAAAAAAGTTGAAAAATGGTGAGCCGCCTGTCTCATTTAAATATTTGGATTTCTATTAATGACTTTATTAATTTCGTAAAACTCTAAGTAATTCATTCGCAATGGGTTATTTTTTTCCCTCGTAATATAATTACAAGCGATATTAGTCGGTCACCATTAATGATTTTATGAATTAATCGTTTCTAGAAGTTAATATAATCTGTAATATGCAATGGGTTATTTTGTTCCCTCGTGATATAATTACAAGCGATATTAGTCGGTCACCATCAATGATTTTATGAATTAATCGTTTCTAGAAGTTAATATAATCTGTAGTATGCAATGGGTTATTTTGTTCCCTCGTGATATAATTACAAGCGATATTAGTCGGTCACCATCAATGATTTTATGAATTAATCGTTTCTAGAAGTTAATATAATCTATAATATGCGATTGGGTTTTGTTACCTCTTCTTGTGTGATATTTTTTTTTCCATTGTCGTGTCCGCGGATTAAAATTCGCATTCAATCAATATATGGATTTGTGTCAAATAATATTGGATTTAGCGTGCGAGATTAACTTACTGCTAGTCTTACCCTGATCCCACCCAACTTTTGTAACTGTCTATAATTGAATAAAAACCAGCCTTCGTTCCACAATATCTGTCGAAACGCTATTTGGACCAAATCGAAAATGAACTTGATGACGAAAAAAATAAAGACTAAGACAGGCAGAAATAAGTCGAAGAAAATGAAAGTACAGTTAAAATTTTGTAAAATACGATAAATTACTGGTGCGTTATGAAAATAGATTCGAATATCATTTTCAATCAAAATAAAACATTGTTTAGATATTAAATCATTCGCAACGAAGCGAAAACCGATAGGACAAAATATTTTCGCAGAATTTATATATATTTCAATCAGTTCCCAGAATATATTTCATTCAACCAAAAAGTAAATATCTGTATATAAAAAAATATTATTAAAAGAAGGAACCTAGTTTTCGTCAGATGTCTAGAGCAGGTTTCCCAAACTATGTTCCGCGGAAAAATGGTGTTCCAAGAACACCATTAAAATACTTCAACTTCATATTGAAACTCGAGTGATTTTTATGACGATTTATATTATATTTTATTGTCAAGTACTAATATTAATTAGTTACTAAATAAATAATAAGTGTTACACCCAAATACGGACAGTCATAAGCTCTTTTTCCAAGAAATTTTATAAATCAACAAAGCACAGCTGCAAAGTCTTCCGATTTTTAATGAAATATTAAACTTTCCCACATCTCCACTTCTATACCCTATATAATCATAAAATCATATAATCATAAAACCTTTGCCGACAAACAAATAATATAATTCTTGAAACTACTTACTACTCAAATCTGTTGGCATTCCCATTAGCTTATCCTTTTCGCCAGCAATGGCTTTGGACTCAGTGATGCATTTATATCTTATATAAACACGAAAATTTCATTCACTAAACGTCAGTTCAAGTTCATCCGTGCACTTGAATGCCTGAAGATGCCGAAAGGCGAAACCCGGGTCGTTAGTGACAAAATCTGTGAGAATGTACATAGTTTGAACGATTCAAATTTAATATTGAAATTCCACCAAGCACCTTCAGTCGAAATCTTAAATTATATTAAATAATAAGTGTTTTAGTAACATATTTATTTTTACTGTTATGAAATACCTTACCTAAAAAAATACTTAAGTGTTAACATTTTTGAATTCGCGAAATTTTCCATTGCGGAACAAGTTCGGGAAACCCTGGTCTAGAGAATAGCTATCTGTATAGTAATTATTGCTTTTTCTCAAGCTCTTCGACTGTACTTTTCATTATTCTGAAAACGTTTCATGGATTCAAACATAACATAACATAACAAACCTAGCATTATATTTTCTGTTAAATGCTATGATATTTATAAAAAATCTTTCGTTCATAGTATTTCAATGAACTCACTATTCTGTTATACATGTTAATCAATTTTTCAATAGTAATTATGAGCATTTTTTTATCATTTAATTTGAGTTTATCCTTACGCGTAAACAATGAAATGGTGCAGTATTGTGAATAGTTCAATGCAAATACAATATTTTAAGTAAACAAATATCCAAATATATATTTGGTTCAAAAGAGGGTGCAAAGAATTACTCGCATTCACCTTTTGGTACATTAGGCTCAGCCTTCAAATAAAATCGTGTGACTCTTTAGATTCAAAAAGGACTCTGTGAGAGTAGTTTAAGAATGAGAGGGGGTGGCTTCGTCCTCTCGGGTATAACTTTTCAACATAAAAGCGGCGAAGGATGAAAAGAGGTGAAATGATTTCCTCTGGGCTCCTTTTTTAAAAGCGTACATATTGAAAGCAATCAAAAACATTACTCCATATTTGCATAAATATAAAATACTTTTATTTTAGGCTTTATTAAAAAAAAAAAGGCGGCTATATGAATGTCCGCTACACGGCTACGTTTAACAAAATTGTATACTTTTAATATAAAACATTTTTTCGTACTTTTTTTTAATACTCCAACTATCAAGCAAACTCGGATATCGTCGGTATTCTGCCAGAATACTTTAAATAAAAAAAGGTCTTTTGAGTGATTGCAGAATGGTGGATTTAAGCACGTTTTGTAGTCTCGAAAAGCAAACCATCATTTATTTAAGAAAAACAAAATATTATTTTATTTTTATTAACCAAGATAAGGACCGGTTTCACTCATGGCGAGCATTATCAACTTATAGGAAATATATAAACACATTTTTATTTCAATTTTTTTTGTATAAATAACACTACTTAATTATATTTCTTATCAGTTGATAATGCTCGCCATGAGCGAAACAAGTCCTGATCTTAGAAAATAAAATTGGAAATAAGTAAAAAGGAATATTGTGTTTTTATTTATATAATGCCTTTCCAACAATTATTGACAGCGAACACCCTTAAAGTGATTCTCTGTTATAATATTGCCATTGCTCGTGTTTCATGAATCAACACACAATGGAATTTTTGATAAATTTTACCATGCATACTTTTGAGCTGTAAATCAATGCTGTTAACAAGTATATTTTAAAACTTAAAGTTAATTGATCAACCCGCGGTAGAAACGGGTTTATTTAGTTTATATGTCCGCCCATTAACAGGTTAAATACCGAAAATTCTTAAATACTTACTGTTTTATTACGTTAAAAAAAGTTAACATGTCTCTAATCAATTGATTATTTATCTTATGCAACTTTTATTACAAGTTGTCATTAAAATATTTCTAATAATATGTCTTAAATCCATTCAACCTGTTTTAATTTGATTATATAAACATTTGTATACAAAACAAATTGAAATAAAAAGGAGTAAAAAACAATTGGAATTGAACAGAATTTACAAATTACAGTATAAACTATGAATAAGTGACTCTGAACTAACACAAATTAAAAAATTTTACATCTCTAACATGTTATTACAAAGATTATAATAGAATAATAAGGCCAATGTGGTGGCTAATGGTAATTTCAAACAAAATTATAATGTCGGAAATTTTAACAAAGTGTTGAATATAAATTATATTATGTCGGGGCTATGGTACAGTGGTCAACTTCGTTGCCTTCCATACTGGACCTCACGGGATCGAATCCCAGTACAAACATCATTTTTCAATCGATTTTTATTCGAATTTTGTGGTGTCTAAAAATTCCCGCCAACCATTCCCACCCCACCAATGTGTAGCGAAAGTGATTATCCAACCACTAGTCCTACCTTGCCTTATTTTTTCTATCCCCTAACAAACAGTTCTCGTAAAAAAATCCTGTCAAGATACCTCCATTATTAGGAGATCAAATGCTCTGCATTAAGAACGGATATGAAAAAATATATATTAAAAATCATTTAGAAGACATCAATAGTAATCAAAAGCTCTTGCAAAATTTATGACACAAACAAGTTTTTTTTAATGAATTCAGTGGCTTTGATTGAATTTTGAAATTTTGTTTACTTTTTATGCGTATATTTATTGAACAAGTTTGCTTAACCACTTTTTCTTTCACACATAACAATTTGAATTGAATTTAATGAAAGATGGCAATATTTAGTCTCTAAACTTTTTTTTATCAAGAAACAGGTGGCAAGGATATGTCTGTGCTTTCCGAGATGGAAGAGATGATAGATAACCTTGCATTAAAACCATTTTATAAAAGTTTACATTCAGTGATTCTATGATCTGATTGATCACGTAACCAGGAAGTACGAATGACAACACGGCAACGACAAACGACCGTATATATCAGGCGTGGGGAACCTGCGGCCTTTTGGCTACACTTGTGCGGCCTTCTAGCCAATTCTGTAATTTTGTAAATTTATGTAAATTCGTAAATTCCTGACATATTCTGACCGTAAAGTCCTGATTCCGGCCAAAGACTCCCTAGTAAATGTTTACTGCGGCCTTATATCGAATCAGAAATATGAATGCGGACTTTAGAGAAGAAAAGGTTCCCTACCCCTGGTATATATTATTGTTATGTTCCCACAGAATTAATTAATTAGAGATTAGAAAAATTGATTACATGACAACATATTTTTATAAATAAATGACAAAGTTTCTAATATTGAAATCATAAGAATATGAACATTTATATTGTAGAGTTTTATTATTATATTGTTCATTTAATTTATTTATTTACTATAAAAAATAAAGCACATTCGTTGGGTACAAATGTCCGTGGTTGTAGCACAGATATATTTCGTTTACAGAATAATAAATGCGTTGATTAGTTTTATGATTTCTCATAAACTGTCCCAAAGAAATTAATTAAGGAATTCACCGAATTACTTTAGAGAGCTGTTAAAATAAATTGAAAGCTTATAGCTTAGACTATCTGCAACTTTTTACGACTTGACTTACTATTAACCACTATTTGCCCTACTTAACAATTTTGAATGTATGCAGTCATTACGTTGACAGAATAATATATGTCTACTTAAACGCGAACATTGTTTTATCAAACAGATGGAGAATTTAACTATTCAGGGTCATGAATGATAGTGTTACATGCATGAACGATGACGTCTGTTATCACAAGGTGAGAAAAGAATGTTAACTGTCAATCATTTGTGGAAATATATATACTTAATCAAAATATATATTGTTGCTCGATACCAAAAACTTAGTTGTACACATTCTGAATCATTGAATATCATATAGCTTCGCTTTCAAAAAATGATTTATTGAAACAGGAGTTGTCATTAATGCTTTTATAATTAACTCTTTCGTTCTCGGCCTAAATCAGGTAAAACTATCTCTTGCTCCTGAGTTATTTTTGAAGAATTGCATTTTTATTAATAGATTTCTAAGCGTGCTATAACAGTAAAATCACTCAGTCAAATCAAATGTGATCTTTTACGGTTGTTTCGAATTCTATAACTATTTCATTTTGTATGTCTTATTCTGAGTATGCGTTTTACTGTTTTTTATTTACTTGGCGCACACCTTGCAGGTTCTACAGGGATATTTTTTGTTGTTGTTAATATTAGTGTCAACATATTTTTAGGGATGTTTTCTGACATCCTGTTTTATCGATTATCCAAATTTAGAATTCGAAATGGACTCGGTGAATATAAATAAAATATATTTCTTTATGAAAATAATAATTGAATTACTGTTAATGAATGATTTTGGTATTTACTTATATGGCTTTTAAATTTCTTTAATATATTTTCTCACCCTTATTATTAGTATATGAACTGAAGGATGAGAAGGCTGGAAGATATATTTTTTTTAAAAATGAGGCGTGGTAACACACAGTTTGGAAACCACTGCTCTAGAGTCATAAATGGCACGGACACGTCTTAAAATAGTTTTCATTTAAGAATATAGCATTGGAAATATACGAGCACAGCACAAGCACATCGGGTCAGTACTACTACAAAATTCGTATAGCTAGTTCGTTCCCGGTGATTAAGAATGTATTGCTATATACCACTGTAAAGAGTGTCATAATATTCTAGAATTTTTAAGCGTGATATCAATGTTTAAATATTTTAACTAACTAACGACGTAGTGCATAACTATTGTTTAACAATTTCATTAGTGTGTCATTCTTTCACAAATAGTTCTTATTAACCACTTGAATGCCAAGCGGACACAAGTGTTCGGAACATATGCAAGCGAACACGGATGTCCAAGACATTTAAAAAATCAAATACTTGATATTATAAAAGATCATAAACAATATTTTTAAGAATATGTGTAGTGCCATCTATACTCAGTCAATATAGGTTTTCAAAATATCGAATTCGAGTGTATATTAGTCAAAATTATTTTTCTTAAAAACACGCAGTATCTCTGGGGCATATTAATAATTTATTTGCGCGGCATTCAAACGGTTAAATACTTTCCGTTGAAATATTTCATAAAGGAGTCTCCACGAGGTCGTTCAAATCATAAAAATAAAACCCTTATTATGTACTTCATAATTTCAATTTTGCTAAATGTGACTCCTCGGAGATTAAAAATGAAATTAAACTATTATATATAATTAAAACATATTTGTTTTTATTACGCAGTTAACTTAATAGCCTTATTTGCCATTTTATTCGCAGTGAATTATTTAATATAACAGAAACACGCTCCACCGTCGGTAAAAATGAAATTTAATAGCGAAAACTGATGTGATATTTAATCTTGTAAACGCTTGAACCGCACATAAAACTATTGGGAGAAAATCAGAATATGTCATTAAAGGGGGGGGGGTTGGCTGGTAAAAGGGTAATGAAACAGTAACGGGGTTTAAAGTGTGGGTTCCCACTTGCTTCTAGCACGTCTGCGACCTCCAGCAGGGGTTTAGCCAGGACTAACGACCACCTTAAACATACGGACATCTCGTAAGGGTTACGACTTACGGCTCATAAAGCGTACTGCCTACGATCTGGCGCCGCAGAGAGTATCCAGAATATTGTGTATTTAATGTCGACCAAATATTACTTATACCAATTACAGTAAGTAATATATTACAAAGCTGATACTAACCTTAGTGAAGATCATAGATCATAACCAGTTGAACTGTGTGTAGTTAACATCAGTAATTTAGGACAACAAAGGATTTATATCAGCACTAAGCCTATCAAATTTGAATCTTTCAAATTATGTTCATTCATACAAATTTTGTCACTAACGACTTGGGCTTCGCCTTTCGGCATCTTCAGGTATTCAAGTGCACGGATGAACTTGAGAACTTGAGAACTATATAAGAAATAAATGTATCATTGAGTTTAAAGCCATTGCTGTCAAAAAGGATTAGCCCATGGGAATTCCCACAGATTTGAATGGTGAGTAGCTTAGTATTATATTTATTTTTGTTTGTCGCAAAAGGTTTTATGATTATATTTATATAGGGTAAAAAAGTGGAGAGCCAGGCATGTGTAGGTGTTCTTATATAAACACGAAACATTCATTTACTAAGCGTCAGTTCAAGTTCATCCGTGTACGTGAACGCCTGAAATTTGTGTGACTGTACATAATTTGAACGTTTGAAATAAAAATAATTTGTTGACAATTTTTGGGGTATTTTTACACTTTTATATAATCACTATTTACAGAAAATATGTATGAAAATATGTGAAAGGTTTGGCTCATAATGAAGTCGATAACGGCGCTGTGCGGTGCATAGGGGTTGGCCGTTGACAGGTTAAATAATACGCACCAAAAACGTTATAAAACTTACGATATCGATCGACCACGGGGTGTAATGGACCCTAGAGATGTCAGCAGTTAGCATTCTTGCCAATCAGGAAGCACAACTTTTTCATTGTTATCTCAAAGTTACACTTTTATCGATATCTTTGCGGTTTTATCACCCTGGGCGCGATTATAAAAGTTTTACTGGCCGGAGATATATCTCTGTTATCTACGCCCCCCTTAAAGAGTTGATATTATCGAAAAAATTTTGATACATATATCTGGCTTGCATTGTCAGCATCGTCTATTCATCGACATGTGGCATGACTGTTTAAAAAAACCATGAACACAGAACCATTCATGTTGAATTTGGCTCTTGAAAAGTAAATAACTTCTGCCCAGTGAATTAAAAAACAATTTGACTAAAAATACGTTAAAGTTATATAGAAAATGAACTTTTGTGCAGCACAACAATATTCAAGAGAAAATGTAGTATTTATTGAAAGTTAATTGCCAATTAACATAATATATATTAAGTCACTAAGTAGATAAGCTTATTGAGTCCCACATTGCCTAAAATATAGAACATCACACGAAACATTAGACAAAAAAACATCGCAGAACAATTATTATTTTATAATGTATGTCAAATATTGCAAAGTAACGTTTCATCTATTAAGACATTGTAACCTATAACCATATGTGATATCACTCCCACCATTTCCAACCCTTTAACAACTGGGTGCAGCGAGAGTGATTAGTTAACCACTAGTCCTGTCATAGTCTAATCCTTCTATCGCTACTACTCTTTTTCAAAAAAAAAAAAAGAGAGGTTATATGACTGAATAACAAACAGTTTTTGTAGAAAAACTTCTGTTGAGACACCTCCATTAGGAAGCCATATATTCCACAATGGGAACGGACAAAAATAAAAAATAAAGTTAGAGGTATATGCAATACTTTGCAATCTTTTTTTCGCAATCGCTAAAAAACAGTAAAATATTCTTTATAAAATTACTGCCAAATTATTTTTTTTTGGATCAATATAATTAATAAGACTGGATAAATAGAAGACTCTAATAACTGATAAGTAGATTCCTTTGCCTATTTCAGATTATTGACGTCCACTTTTGCGTTAGCATCATTGGAAGAATTGTATAAATATCACTGTTTCTTCGTTATCTCGGTTAGTTTTTATTACTAAGTATATTATTCTAGCGATTATTAAGAAGAAGACAAACAAGTTGCAAATTCAGGTCCGATATTCACCAAAAGCTTGAGTAACTTTTTTTTACGGAGATATCTGTGCGTTTACTATTTTCTTAAGACGAGTTCCTAATACGACGTTTGATTTGATGAACCATTGAGAAACTTCCACATGGTCAGCTATATCAGTGGAGTTCAGTGTTTACCTGATTAAATCTATTGCCATTCTGCAAAAAATACTTATGTTTGTAACTAGTTTTGGGTTAATCAATATATACGTGTCAGTCAATCAAAACAATGAATAAATACATTTCTAAACATCTTTGAAACAATTAAAAATCATACTTTTTAATTTTGTTGTAAGATTTAAAATTGATATAATATTATTATTTCAATTGAAGAGATACACAAAACATCTTGTTATTCACCATAACATCCTAATTTAAATTACAATTATAGTATTATATTAATAAAATATGATCACTTTTAGGGTGTTCACTGTCAATACTTGGTGGAAAGGCATTATATAATATTAATAAAAACACAATATTGCTTTGTACTTTATTCCACATAATTAATTCAGGACCGGTTTCGTTCATTGCAAGCATTGTCATCTAAACAACTGCCGGTCCTGACCTAATTAATAAAGTGGAATGAAGTACAAAGGCATATTGTGTTTTTATTAAATTAAAATATGACTCAACGATAAGCAATATGGGATTTTTCAAGGTTAATTAGGATGAATTAGGGTGTTATAATAAATAACAAGATGCATTGTGTATCTCTTTTGAACCAGTATACATAGCTGAGCAAAATGTAAGTTTAAACATAGTTCTGACGATGGTGCAAGCCGAAAAAGCTATTAACTAATATCATCAAAAATGTAGAATTAAATACGTTGCTATTTGTACCCTATTATATAAGTATTTATACCTATATTTTGCGTTCCAATATTGAAAAGTTGTTATAATTCAATATTCTAGCAATATAAAGCAATCTTTTATGTATACATATATTGTCTATACTATACTAGGAAAAAATTCCAATCGAGATTGCGTTGGCTTTTGTTGAGAACGTTTCCGTTTAAAAGAATGGAAGAAAGACATCAGTGCACTTGAAACATTGCGTTCGTTCACGTCGATTTGATGTGACATGCTTTGCCTTCAAAAGCTCGAAATTCCCCCGAGAGTCTGTTTCCCAGAGCTTATTCGTTACTACTTTTACCGGATACGCTTTGGAAAGGAGAGTTACAACTCAATCACGAGATTTTTTTCTTACGAAAATTCAATATAAAAACAGAAATCATACAAAACTATGAAATGGGAATCGATATTCAAATATAATCAATCGGCACTTTTTTAATATGTAGACATTATAATATTTAATATTACTTGTTCATATAATAGTAATTATCATTTTTAAGGTATTACTGTGAATATTCAAATAATAAAACACAATTATTGACACTTGTTTCACCTCATTATGAAGTGGACAACTAATATAGCAGCGATTTCCAAACTGGGAGGCGTCCTCTATTGAAAAAGCAGGAGCAGTAACATAATAAAGTTATATATTTTTATATAGTAAAATAAATAATGACAATCATTGTTCGATTTAATACAATGAAATCTGAAATTTGTTTTTATTGATTCATACACATGTCATAGTTTGATTTGATTAAAACCAAATGCTATTTGTTTACCGCTTGCATTTTACAATTGCTGCTTCACAGTAGAGAATCATGGCACCTAATGACTCAGAAACACCATATACTGAGCATTAGGAATAGATGCTCGCGTCGGATAGTGGGGGTAAAGTGGTTTAAATTCGTGAGGAACTCGGAGGTTAGTGGTTATGAAGAGACGTTAAAACTTGCTGGATCACGTGCTGCGAATACCTCGGGAAATCCTTGTCTATGCTTCTGTCTGTACCTGGTGGAACTGAGGGATGCTGCCATTTTATAAAAGAAATCAAATCAATAGCAGGAGACAGGGAAACATGGAGGTGACGACCATATGCTTCATATATGGAACGAATATGGTCAAAGAAGAAGAGTTTGTTTCTGGCCCTTCTTTAAATACTTGTAAACTCATAAACTTTTGAACCATGCGTGTATATTTAAAACATCTACATTGGTCATAAGCCTCTGTGTGTTATCGCAGCTATAGCTACTAAGCTTCACACCATGCGAAGGAGGCTGTGTAATTGGAAATGGTCAGAGCTTTTATAGACATCGATAGTCGTAAAATGCGAAAGTTTAATTCGGTAGGACAGGAAAAGGAGGTCCGTTGTGTCATTGTCGTTTTTAAGACGGTCAGATCAGATTTTGGAATATTCTGTAGTGTTGTTACTTGTCTCGGTCTTATTTTTCAATTTATTTATATACAACACTTAACAATATATATTTTAAGATTTCTATAGAATGCGCTTGGTGAGATTTCAATATTAAATTTTAATTGTTCAAATTAGTTGTAAATTTTCCACTCTTAAATCAATGAGTGATAGCTATTTAATGCGTATAATAAACACGTATCACAAAGCTTTGGTAGTTTCAACATGTGTCACGTAGTATAATAATATAACGTTGCGCGTAAAAGAAAATCGCTATTATACCCATAAAATATAAACAGTTTAAAAATTTTCAGTCTAACTTATGACAATTTAAATTTGAGACCTAAGACGTGGGTGTTCGTGATTACAATAATTTCAGATCAAGTTTTTCTCGTATGATCTTTTAACTTTAAAATATTTGACTTTAGATTTGACTTTGATTAGAATTTAATAAAAAGAAATAAATAGGGTTTATTTTGTAATATTTGAGTAACATTGCATATCGACTGTGGAAATGAAAAATTAAAGGAGTCGCAAAAAACGTTTGGTGATGATTTTGGGTCAAAGGCAAATTATGAGGTATACACAACCTTGAAGTGCACGGTGATTGCTAAACTGTTTTTTTTATTAACTTTTTTTAGTTTACATCCTTTTGATAGAACGTGTATCAAGTTGTATACATTGTGATCAGTGTTCCCTCTAAGCTGTGCGCGTGTACGCGCGCACATACATTACAACACAGCGCACAAAAGTTGCATCAGTTTTACTACAACCAAAATAAATTAATTGACATAAATAGTGTTGTTAATTATTTTCATTATCAAAAATCAACCTTTTTGCTTAGTATGTCTAAATACCGTTATGTGAGGCACAAATCTTTTTATTTCTTGTCAATGTTGCACGGCCAATGTAGTTTGCGCACATAACCTTCCGAAAATTAGAGGGAACATTGATTGTGATTATCGAAAAAAAGCTATTTGGAAAAACTGTGGGTAACGTCCTTTTTCCTTTCCACAGTCGATGTTATATATACGACTTACGGGCTTAAAGAACACCCCTTACTCGTATTGTTCCGTTATACTGAGGCTTAACTATTATTCTTATATAGCTCAAAAATATTTTCTGAATCAATATACGGCTAATAATAAAATATACGAGCTGTAAGCCCGTTGCCTTCAACGGGGGGGGATTTTTGTTGCATTTTGAAATAGTCAGAAAATTAGTGGCGTGAAAAATAAATTGCAAACCTATTTATTGAATAAGCCAGAAAATCTAAATGTTATTATTTCTCTAAGTGGATTTTTTTAGGAATACACCCGATTATCTAAAAGAACTAAATTACACCGGGACTGCAAAACGAAATATGCAAATAGCGGATAAAATAAAATAATATTCATAAAAATCATAATTGAACTGCCCTGCTGTGCTACTATATCCAATATCGACAGTCCTGCAGTATTCATATTGTATATAATATAATTTTTAGAATAATTCAAATGTTTCAAGTATGCAAACAAATATATTTCGGAAAAGAATAAGAAGACCCCTGGACATATAATATATCGACAGCCCTGACACTCAAAAAATCCTTTCTAGTAATAAAATACTCTAAAATAATACAAAAAATATATAATCATTTTGGTATTTTTAGAACAATCTAATATTCTAATTTTTATAATAATTTAATATCAATTGTTTTTTTTTTTTACTCCAGTGGAATGTGAGAAAAAAGTCAGAAAATAAATGGGCAAAAAATTAAATTATATTCATACAAAAAATGGTTCAGCGATTTTTCACATTACAAAATGTACTTCTTCAGTGTAATGAAAAAATATGTCTAGTATGAATAAAAAAATGGCGACAGCGGGGATGGAAAGGGGGAGGGGCAGGGGAAAGGGAAATCGGGGACAATCATACATACGGACATTATCGACTATTAATATAAAGATAATAGGGTTCAATGACCTATTAAGACGACTAAGGATTTAACCTTTTTAGGCACTGGTTAGTGCAGCGGCCGAATTATTGTCTCGTGTGGCGTAAGCTATTTATTAGGCTCTGTGGCTGCCCCTGATTACTAATCCGATTATACTGATTAACGAGTCTGCTACTCATCAAACGCTTCGTGGCTGCAAATGATATGCTCGTCAATAACGCATCAGCTGCATGCACTACATGCACAAGCGGGTGAGCAATTTCATACCTGCGCATAACAGCATTATATGTACAAAGCGAATGACTTGCTTCAGGTTTATATAACAAATGTTATCACTGTGCCAAGATTTTATAGAATTAAACTGCTGATAGGTTTATTAATTGAACTGGAAATTTCGGTTATCTTAAAGAATAGCGTCGTGAAGCATTTGACGTTTAATCGAAATTGCCGCCAACACAGAAATCGTTCGTGAATTATTTGTTTTAATTAATTATACAAATCTAAGAAGCGTTATGATCTTTGATTACTGTCAGAATAAATGAAAAAAAAAATGTATATTCAATCGTACCGATTTCGCTTCGAAATCGTTTTAATTGGAAGCTATGTGTTACTACTTATACATCTTAGATAAGATACGATTGAATATACATTTATTTTTTTCATTATAGACTATTTTATCATCATTAAATATAATTTCCAAAAAATATTCGAGCCGCTCATTTTTCACGAGCGATTTTACCGCGACTCCGACTCCACAGCCCTGATATAAACAGTTCATAATTTAATTAAAAGTGTCATGTTGCAATACAAAAATGACGCATATGGTTACAATTTATTATACACATTTTTTGCATTTGTTAAGTGAGTGTAAAAAATATGTGTAGCACTAAGATAATAAAATGATGTATCAAGTATGTATGTAGGTAAGTCTGAGTATGTTAATTTTCAATTCAATATTACAATACAGCACATTTTTTCTAAATTAATAAGCCAAAATATGTATTAAATGATCTACTGTTTATATACATTAAAATTGAATATTTCGCTTGTTTTCATTCTGAAGAATATTTGACGCAATTGATATAAGATACTACACATTATAATAAAACAATGAATTTTATATTTAAATATTTGAATGTATTCTGTGTACGGAAGGTTTTGTGTTCAAAAGAATCGGTGTACGGAGAATTCGTGTTACTTTCACAAATTCTTGTTTAAGTACGAATGATTTTAATTTTACTATTCTAATATATTATAAAAATAAAAATAATACTGGGAGGCAAGGAAATGATGAGGGGAGGGAAGCATTTGTAAAAATAAGATTGTCTAAGGATGCCTCTGAATTAAACATGTGTCACACTCACAGCTCGTAGCACAATACGTGGAAAAATTTAAGGTTACCGCCGAATCCATCGAAAGTATTAAATTGTGTTATTTTACTGCATTGTTGTTGCTTTAATCACCATTTCGCATCTTGGCGGTTGGTCAAATAAATAACCAGATATCAAAAAAATATATTTATGTATTTTTTTAGGGAAAAAAACAATCCATTATTTTTTATTATGCAAAATAAATATGACGAATATGCTTAGCAGAGTTCGATGAACGAGAACCTATCTGGAACCGCAATGGAAAATGACAGCAAATATGAGTAAAACCGTTAGTCTGTCGCAAAAGTTTTCCGCAGATTATCGTTAGGATTTTCGCTGGACATATTTCGCCCGACTCTGCTCTCATGCGAGACGATCGGATTTCCCCTTTTGGATATTTTTCTCGTAGATATCTCATAAATCAGTGTGTTGGTCGATGCCATGGTAAGAGTTCTTTGACATGTTATTACATATTTTTGGAATTCTAGTAGCTAAAACGAATATCGATAATGTATCCAATAAAATGTCTAATGATAATTTAAATATATTAGATACTAAATTTAAATACTAAGACAATTTCCATCTAAAGAAAATATAATTTACATTTAAAAACTTGTCATTTTAATTTGGTTGGGCTCTGAATTAACTATTTCGATTCGGTTCCGTAGCGCAGTGTTCAATATCGTTGGCTTAAATTACAGATCTCACTGGTTCAAATCCTAGTACGAACAATATGTTTTCATTATATTTATCGATTTCTGTTTGAAGGCATGGATGAGTGTGACCTTTTTATCCCTTCTCTCTTCGAAATAACAGAAGTTGAACAACGAAGTAACAAGCAATTCTCGTAGAAAAAAACATGTTGAGATACTTCCGTTAGGAGGCTATAAGCTCTACATTGAGAATAGTTTCCATTACAGCTAATGTCAATGCGCCAAATATTTTTAAGTTGAAAGATCATACGATAAAAACTCAATGAGAAATTATGACAAGTCGAGATAAATTGACATCACCGACACCCACGTCTTATGTGTCAAAATTGAATAGTCTAATCTAAATTTGACATTGACCTTACCAGGAATCGAACTCAGACCCGCCTGGTCGGTAGAGCAAGCTCTAACCAACTAAACCACATCGGACGACTTACACTAGAATGCTTCGCTTCTTTGGCAGCGAATAAATTTAATAATATTTATAATGTTAATTTAAAAGATATCGACTGTGGAAAGAAAGAAGACGTAACCCACACATATCAAATTTTACAGGAGGCGCTAAAAACGTGTTTTGATGATTTTGTGACTTATGCAAATTATTAATTATACACAACCTTGAAGTGCACGGATACTTCTAAACTGGTGTTTAATTGACATAATCTAATATTAATTAAAGAAATTGTCTCAGAAAAACCTTTATTTCAGTGTTTTTTCTTGATTTTAATTTTTTACAAGGTCATTTTTTTAAAACTTAAAAGCTTAATTTACATACTAATTCGGCATTTTCAGCTTGCATCCTCTTGTTTGATACATTGTGATTATCGAAAAAAAACCTGTGGGTTACGCCCTTTTTCCTCTCCACAGTCGATATGAAAACGAGATCTAAATTGAACCTATAGTGAGGGTGTAAATTGTGTGCTTATATAGGTCTCAGATGAGGAGCAAACGTGGTTAAAAAAATATATAAAAAACAAATAATATTTGACAGATACAGCAGGTATTACATAATATTATTAAATAATCCACGTTGGACTGATTGTCCATCATAATTCATAGCGTAGGCAATGTTACAATTGTAGGTGGACGGTTTCGGTGTATATACACATAATTATTATGTACAAAATAGGTGGAATTTACGCCAGCGGTTCTTATCGCACGTTCCAGGAGAGATAAACGAGGGTCCGCAAACGTGACAGAGGTTCCTCCGGCTGCAAGCTAAATAAATAACCACCAGTCTTGCCCAAACAAGTTCCGCAATCTACATATTATATTAAAAATCTATCCCTGCTAACATTCTTACTTATTTAAGTATTCCAGAGGAAATTCTGCTGAAAAGGGTTGAGGAATAAATTAATAGATGTAACAGCCAATTAACATTATTTATTTAATATTCAAAAAAACATGAAAATTCAAATCCTGTCAAATATTTTACCGTAGAAAACGAATCAAAAACATACCATCACTTTCGGATTAGTTTAAAAAACACGCAAAATTGCGCAAGGATTATTGATGTTAAAAATATATATCGTCGGTTTTCTGCAAGAAATCATTAAGTGACATTACTGTCAATAAGGCTAGGACAGGACTAGTGGTTAACTAATCGCTCTCGATACACCCAGTTATTAAAGGATCGCAATGGGTGAGAGGGAATTTTTACACATCACAAACACCCATGCCTTCAAACAGAAGTCGATAAATGCTGTTTTTACTCCAACTCGAATCCGGCACAGAAGCCCACAATTTTTTTGACTGTCATAGAAGATTGTGATCCTAATGAAAACATTTACCTCAAGTACGTAGAGTGATTGTGAAAGACACAACACGTTATCAAAAAAAAGAAAAAAAAATGGTGGTATTCAAGTAACACTTGGCAAGTTAATAAAGAAAACACGCAAAAGCACTTAAACACGCTTCGTTAACGATGTATACTGATAAATATATTTTTTTCATACATCTCTCTACTTTCGAACATTCAACATTCGCACACATTTTCACGAATCATTTATGTGCGAAAGTCCAGGGTCGTATGTATTTTACGTAGTGCATTTACTGCTCTGTTCGAGTCTATTTTTATTTCTTCCTTGTGCTATTAACTTGCGTTGTTACTTTGGAATGTAAAAAAAACCTTTTGAACGGAACACTATCGCCATCTCTACCCCAGAGCGAGCCTGTTTAATAGTTGATTACGAATCACGATAAGTAATCCACTATAAGCCGGTGTAAAAATATTTTTATGTGAGAAAAGTCCGATAAGATCAACAGTTCAGTCATTGCCTTCTACTTGTCAACTAAAGCCGTCACGCCACTCTTATATTTAATTGACATACAAATCAGGGTTGTGAATTCGGAGTCGTTAAAAACGGGCGACTCCGACTCTTTTTTTTAAAAAAAGAATTATAGTACTCACTGACTGGACTAGTGTCTTTCATCTTTTACATAGAGAAGAGCTCTTGCTCTATTTCGTTTTCTTCTCTTGTATTTTTAAATGTTGTTTTTTTTCTCTTTTCTTTCCTTTTTCCCCTTCTGCGGTGTCTGTTTGATTATATTGTAAGTTGTAATCAGTGCCCTTTTCATATTTCTGTCGTTTGACGTTGTCAACAAGACAGGGAGTGGGAGAAGTTTTGTATTTTAGTAGATATTTGAAGATACGCAAATACTTTATTTGACAGTATCTGTTCCCACCATTCTAATCTTAAAATAACGGGGTGCAGTGAGAGTGATTAGCCAACCACTAATCTTGTCCTAGCCTCATTCTTTCTATCCACACTCTCTTCGAAAAAATGAGAAAAAATAAAACACCCATGTGCTTAATCCACCACTACCCACAGTCAAGTATCCAGTACTACAATACTCTTGGTACTTAATGTTACATTAAATTTGATAACTTTAAAATTTCACTTGTTGACAACAAGTTATCGAATTAAATTTGTATATCAAAAATGAACTTTCACAGAGTTACCGCTGAAATCATCGAAAATACTTTTGGTAGTGGCGGATTAAGCACATGTGAGACCCCAGGCGCAATCAAATTTGGAGGCCCTGTTTTACGGATAACATAAAAACGTCAAAAAATTACAACTAAAATAGTAAAAATATATAAAAATCTGAAAAAAAAATATATGAGTTATATTACAAAAGTTATTTTTGAGCCCCCTCGTAGGCCCCAAGCGCGCGCCTTATTTGCGTATAGAATAATTCGCCACTGGGTATGTATTTTGTTAAAGTCGATTACGCGGTCAAAGATACGAATTACCGACTGAAAACTCTCGTAACGTCAAGCAGTTGATAACATGTTTATTTCGCCAATATCGTTCACACCACTTTAGTCGGGTCGAAATATTCGTAGTATTTCTGATTGAAACGATCGAAATTTAGAGGTAGCCGCAAACTGAACAAGTGATGGGGCCGTTCTGCATTGTTTCATGTTGTTTCGTCAGGTATTTGAGCCGCATGCGACAGCGGAGGCAATGGCGGGGCCAAATGGTCGCGCTTAGCGGCACCTGTCACCCGCGCCCGGGCACCGCCATTCAAAACGACCGCCCGCTCTGCTAATTGTCCCGACAAATTAGCCCAGACCGCTCCTCAATGGCTGCCACGGCGCAAAACCGTGAGCTGACTGCATTAAACCTAATGAACCGATTACACGATTAGGGAAATTAAACACGACTATCCAAAGAAACGGCGAAAAAGCCAATTGAAAAGATTACGGTAAAGGCGAAGAGACAACTACAAGTTTAGTACCTTTCACGGTTCATAGAATATTACAACACAATGGAGCCTTTTGACAAAAAAGTGTTTCAGCATTTCAATGTTTAGAACAAAGTCTTTTTTCAACAATGTCCGATCCCAATGAAATGCTGAAAATAATGTCCTAATTTATGTTGCTTTTAATACCTTAATTGTCATTTTTTTATGAAATGGTATTATATTAAAAAATAAAACACTTTTTTTGTACAAATTTCATTGATTTAATTGACGTTTACTTGGTACAACTCCACCGTAATACGGTAAAAGAATATCAAAGTATTTAGTTCTACATTTTTTTTAAATCAGTCGAAATAACTATAAACTGATTTTATTTTTATTGTAAAAATACACATTTCGATTCTTATTTAAAATAGTTTTGCTTATCACCAGGGGTGGGCTGCAGAGGGCTAGGAGGGGCTCGCGCGAGCTCTTTGTTGAATTTTACTAAGGCCGGCGAGCCCCTCGTTAACTTATGAGAAATCAATATTCTTAGATCAAACTAGTATATATCTGCAAATTCTAATTTATAAATTATTGACGACAGCTTCAGTATACACAGTAGAACATTTTAAACTATTTACATTCATAAGTTTACAGTAAACTGTATATTGTTACATATTATAAGGGTATTAAGTAAAAATCGATTGATTATTTAAATATTGCATATGATTACATAGGAGCGATAAGAAAATTCACTCCTTTCTCAGAACACTGATAATTGCTTTGAGATTAAGCGAGCCCCTTGTTAGCGTATAGCCTGGCAGCCCACCGCTGCTTATCACGACACTTTATCAACTGATCATCAGTTGATCATGCGAATTTTTTTCTTGTCACTTAATGAAAGAAAGTTCTCATTAATAGCTAGTAAGTAATAATCTGGTCAATTGCTAAATTAACACTCGAGTACCAAAACTTCGAAAGTAGGATCGAGAAGCAATGGGGTACAAAGTGATTACAGACAAGTTTGCGTAATATTTGCATTGCAATGATTGAGGTATCATTGACCTAACCAAGATATTAATTTGAGGGTGTTGAATTGGTGGAAAGGTATTATACTAAAAAGTTAAACACTTATTTGTGATAATTTCGCATTTTTTTACGATAATGCTCGTGCTGAGCAAAACTGTCCCTGATATTTTTTTAAGATATTAAATTGTTTGACATGGTTATTATTCTGTTGGCCCAACCTCTCATTTTTTAGAGAACACGGTGGAAGGATGGGGCTAGTAAAGGATGCTAATGATTAGTCTGCTTACCACTCTCGTTTTGCATTTAACTGGTGAAAGGGAATTTAGACATAATTTAGAATATAGATCAATGCCTTTAAACTCAAATCAGTAAATCACTTAAAACATCAACTTATTACTTTATCCGTACGGATATTGGAATCAGCCCCCCCCCCCCCCCCCCCCGTTAAAGAGAAATAAGAACTCATATGAGTGCTGACCACTCAGCAACCGGACTAAAATTAGTAAGTCATTCAAAAATTATATATATATTGCATACTTAATTTAGCCGCCAACGTCGAAGTATTCAATACACATGCGACTCATAGGTGAGACGATGGCGTTCAAAGGGTTATGAAAGATAACAATTCATCCAATCCAGTAAGAATATAGTAACAATTGTTTAAATTATTTTTTAATTATCTTTATTGCAAAAGGTCTTATCTATAATATAAAAAAGATAGAGATTAAATGAGCGTGTTTGATGATAGCTGTAGCGCCTTCCAAATATGTACTCAAATATAATATATTAATCTAAAATGATTGCGAGATATATTCATTGAAAAGTCATGGTAACTTTTCTTTTGATCGAGGCAGGGAAAAATAATAAAAACGAAAGTAAAATGTGTGGGTTTACTTTTCCAACGATAACGTTTTTGATCTCTGTAATCCTGACTGAAGGAAGATTCTATTCAGAGCCTAATACAAATGCCTCCTATACACGGTGTTCTTAATATTAGGAAGCTTAAAGCTTAGCTTAGCGACGGGAAGATTTGTATGCCATGTTGTGATTTAATATTCATTTTCCGACTCAAAACTAAATAATTACGAATATTTAATATTTCTACGTGTCATGATGAAGACCGGGTTCATAAATCAAACAAAACCAGGGCTGTGGAGTCGTGTAAAAAAAGACAACTCCGACTCCAAAGAAATTTTTCAATCATTTCATTGTGTCTTATATACAATATATGTATGTATACCATCAGATAATCTTTAGTCAGCATAGCATGCAGTGGCTAATCTATGAACTATTGTGGTTGAATACACATGGGTCTGGGTCGTAAGATCTTGACTCAGACTCCACAGCCCTGAATAAAGCGTTTGAAACAATGATGAACAAAATATTAATATAAATAATATAATAAGAAGACGTGTTGTGTTTAATAGTAAATTTCCTGACGTTTCAAAACCAGTTAAGGCTTCAAAATACTTCCCTCTTTTAGATCTTTAAAATACAAACTTGTAACGGTTTTGAAGCAGTTTTTTTTTGAATACCGAATTAATGGAGAAAACATTTTGAAGCTTTTTTTATCGCTGATGTTATTGGTTCATTCATTCCTTTTCCACCGTTGCCGATAGAAAGGCGTGATCGCTTCAGAGGTGAGCAATCCAAATTGAAACTTCTTACAATATGCATCTATATACATATTATTTTATGTATACTTCAATATTTTACTATACTCATACATAAAATATAAGGAAACAAGCTTAGGAGAGTAGTTCCTATGATACTAAGGATCATGTGTGAAGTTATATTTATAATAAAAATCAAATCTATTGGATGTAAACAGAACTGCTATCGCCTAAAACGATTCTTTAATATTTTCTTCATATAATTATGGATGTATGACATCGCTGTGTTATAATGTTTGCCTACTTAGCTGTGGAACTTTTGAGAAACTTCACGAACGAACTCACATATGCTAGATATTTTAAGTCTCTGTGGAGCAGCGAGTTGCGCACTTACCATGGGTCTTTACTTCAAACTTCTATCACAAAATGGTAGGACATACTAAATGGCCAGCATTTGAAATCAATTCAGAGTGTTTTTAACTATTGTATCTTATAATATGCATAATGGTAAATTGCGACTTAATTAAACGCAAAAGTTTTTCACTCAAAACGGATTTCTAAGAATCCCCTGTTGCAGGGATTGAATTGGGTTGGGTGTACGTATGGATAAAGGCAAAGATTGGCCGCACAGGAAAATGAGCTATAAGTCAAAAATATTAATAATGAAAAATACGAAAAGAAAGATTGTCTGATGAAAACCGTAAATAAGAAATTTTAGCCGTCTGCCCGAAATTGAGATGGGCGGTAACATTACATGGCGGATTGGGGTGTATAAGATATATTGCAAAGATTAATGAATGCACGGTTGCCAATAATGACGTGCTTTCAAGATTGTTATGGCAACATTGAATCTGACATATAAGTGAATTTTCTGTCGACATATTCAATGACAATATTGACTCGTGCGGTCCAGGACAGAAAGTTGCCGTCTGAAGCCACACGACTTTTTATGATAGGTAAATAAAAAATGAATCACATTTCAATTAACATTAATTTTCACATAAGTTGGTTGTTCCACCACCACTGTTGTGTATACATCTGCTGTTTCACGGCCGCCTTTCATAACGCAATACGATCAAGAAAAATAACGAATTTACGCATCATATTCTTGGCCCGATACAGAGCTGCACGGGACCTATCTCTTAACTATGCATTGTAATGCTTAAAAAAATAAAGATACATAAATAAAAAGAGAATTTGACTTGCTCAGCCACTTAGTTTAAGTGATACAGCTTAACGACCGCACGTTTTTTTTTAAAAATTTTCACCAGGTGAAATAAATTTTTGCGAAAAATTGTAATTTTACTAAATTCAATATAATCTGTAAAAAAATTGAGATATCTTTACCAAATTTAATTTTCTTAGCTTCCAGATACTTCGCCTATACGCATATACGAGTCCGCCCGCCAGCAACCTTTGTTTTCAAATACGCGTCCGCGGTCGTTAAACTGTTAAGTATACTGTGTCAAATATATCTATCATTAACTTATCATTCATATACCAGTATCCATTTCATCTTTTTTTCTACGATTTTTTTTGCACGGCTGTTCTAAATTGAACGTTTAAAAGATAATTTAGTGTACTTTAATTTTAATTTTTCCTTGCGGCCCTAACACATGATAATTTGTTTTTATGCGGCCCACTAGAGAAAATAAGTTGTGCATGTCTGATTTAAAGCGTTTAATAAAAACGATATCTCAAAGCAAAAGTATTTTATATTAATGAGGATTTCAATTTCAAAACCTACCTAAAGACCATTTTTGATTGTTTTTCAAATTTTGATGCCAATTTGTTCTCTATTTCAATATCTACATTCTACACAATCAATAAATTTCCGATTTCAAAACCTTTCTTAATACAGAGAAAATGCATTTTAAAAAACGTGTTTAGTCTCAAAACCTACTGAAATCCCAAAACCCCAAAAGAGTTTTTTACACTTTGCCAACAATTTTGGTTTTTGGAGTTAGGTAGGTTTTGAAACTAATGCGCTCTTGTGTATGAATTAAATTTACTTCAACAATTACCAGATAAATAAATAATACAGTTTCTTTGTTAAATAGTAATAAATTCTTGTCTTATATTCGTGTAAAAATATAATAAAAAATATCATTCATCTTCATGCTATAATAAACGAAATCTAACGAAGAGTGATAAAATTAAAGTGAATGTTCCCATGTACGTCGAGTAAAAACGCTAAGCGTGTGCAATAAATTCTATGGAAAGTTTCGTGTATCATGATAAAATATGAAAAAATGTAAACGAAAGTAACACATCATCGAGCGAAATTCACGCTATTACTTCTAAATCAGGTACTTTTACATTGCCACTTTGTTGATAAATTATTAACACTTACGCTCCCAAGACACGGCAATATTGTCGACATAAAAAGAAGACTTTTAATCTAATTATATGTAATTGATTGACTCTACGCACATTAAATTAATCGAATAAATGAATCTAATATTTACTTCAAACGTTGTGCAAGTTAGCCTGATATTAAAACGGGTGTTTCCTTAGAAATTTATTTTTCGAATTATGAACACCTTTTCAGCGGCATGCAATTTGATATATGACAACTAATTAGTGCTCAGTTTGGTTTGCCGTTTCACCGTGAACAATATTTACTTACAAACGTGGTTACTTGTTGTGAAAATTAACCCGATATAATAAATAAAAAAATATCCATTTAATCTATAAAAAAAAATGACACAAATCAAAAGGCCGCAGGTTTCCTACCACTGTTCAAGAATCTGGATATCAGATGGGTCTAAGCTTAGTAACAGACAATAAAGCTCGATATAAATTTAAAATAAAATAAGATCATGGACAAGGAATTGATCTCTTACCTCGTGTAATTTAAAATTTTAAAATTAAATATTTGGTGGTTTGGCGTATGATGAGCTAATTATAAACCATTTGACAGAGGTATATTGGGTATTTTTGTATACGCTCAAAATAAAAATAAACAAATCGTATGATGATGATACCGTCTGCATTTTTCAGTTTTACCGCATTAATAATAATTAATTAAAATTAATGATAAACATTTTTCATTTGGCATGCAAGGTTAACCACCTTGTAAAAATATAAAATTAAAACTGGTAATTACAATATTTTAAACAATAAACGTACGATATTTTGAAAATTAACATATTCAGATGGGTATTTTTGAATATCTGGCGATTATCATAAACACATAAATATTCAACAATAAAACATCGTAAATTATGTATCAACATATTTTTTGGACGAATAAAAAAAAAGTGTTGTATCAATAACTTAACATTGAACTTGAAAAGACTATTTTTATCAAATGCAATACAATCTATATGTACTGATATAGTATTTATAGTATATGATTAAACAAATTGATATGGTTTATAAAAATTTCTTTTTCAGAATCTTCATTACTGCTGATTTTGTTGAAGTACATCATTGCTTGGAAGCGGGAAAAACACCAAATCATCATTAGGATATTTACTTTAGTAATGTAGTGTTTCACTTTGTTTAAAAATTTCCCAAAAAATTTAATTGTGTTTATAATTGACATCGTTTGCCACTTAGATTTATTATTCTTTGATGATGATTTTTTTAATTGTTATGGGTGTTAAGCATTTTAATTTTGTGTAATTATAATGTAATTTGTTAATCCTTTAAATTGTTAATAGTTGCTTACACCTTTTTATTTCAATTTAAATTTGTATAAATATCACTGTTTATAAATTTTTCTTACCAGTTGATTTATTATTTTTATTATAATGCTTTTCTACCAAGTATTGACAGTAAACACCTTAAAAGTGATAAAAGAATATTGTGTTTTCTAAAAAAATTCTAATAATTTAAAGTTTTTTAAAACGTGACAAAAAGTTGATTTATTTGGAAGACAGATTTAATTGTAAGTATTTTTTTGATCAATACATCAAATAATGAGCCAAATATATTCAAATATTCAATTGAAATCATTATATGGAGAGCTCAAAACATGTAAATGCCTGTGATGATAAGTGTATGTCGCAAATTTAGGTTAGATAGCATTTAAATCTTCTTAAAGATTACTCTTGTCATATAAATGCAGCAAGCGGTATTAATGTACCAGGCTATAAATTCTCCACTCGCATTGTTTCATATACCAACAAACTAGTGCAAACAAATGCACTAGACGTTATCTACATACCTCACATTCTGTATTGTTAAAGTGTGTGACCTACCAATCTAGCTTCCCATTCAAACCTGGACCTACATTCTCACAAGCAACGGGTTGACCTAGCTGCAGCGAATTGTTTTCAATTATAATTTAACAATACGTTTAATATTTCATTGTTCGTGATATTTCGAGGATTTTCAAGAATATAAATCACATTCGTAATAATTATTTCTTTGGCTGGAATTACGAAATAAATTAATACCATAAGTCTGTTTTCCGTTTGTTTGAAACAAGCAAGTATTATATCAGATATCTTTTGTTTCATTGGAAGAGGTGAAACAATAATATTTCAAACATTTTAATACCAATATAAATACGAATAAGTTCAGTAATATAAAATTTGAATCGTTCAAACTATGTACATTCTCACACATTGCAATCTATGCTCTTGTTGTACAAAGTTTTATATCGGCAACACAGAAAGGACACTGAGCATCCGAGTTTTAGAACATATGGCAGCCTTTAGATTGAAAAAAGACACGTCTAATTTTGCTAATCACTTAATTTCGGAAGGACACGTGTTCAATCAGTTACAAGGGATAAAAATGTTACACCCAAATACGGACAGTCATAAGCTCTTTTTCCAGGAAATTTTTGAAATAAATAGAGCACAGCTGCAAAGTCTTCCGATTTTAAATGAAATATTAAACTTTCCGGCATCTCCACTTCTATACCCTATATAATCATAAAACCTTTGCCGACAAACAAATAATATAATTCTTGAAACTACTTACTACTCAAATCTGTTGGCATTCCCATGAGCTTATCCTTTTCGCCAGCAATGGCTTTGGACTCAGTGATGCATTTATTTATTATATAAACACGAAACTTTCATTTACTAAGCGTCAGTTCAAGTTCATCCGTGCACTTGAATGCCTGAAGATGCCGAAAGGCGAAACCCGGGTCGTTTGTGACAAAATCTGTGAGAATGTACATAGTTTGAACGATTCAAATGTAATATTTAAATTCCACCAAGCACCTTCAGTCGAAATCTTAAATTATATCAGTAATATAACTTAATTGAGAGATTTGAAAGATATCAGACAATCAGTGAAATGATAAATGTGTCACTTAAAACCGGTCTTTTAATGCTTTCTTTTAAAACTAATTTTAATGCTTTCTTTTGCAAACGTTTGAAAATATCTTTTTAAATCATGATTTTGCAAAAAACGTTACAATGATCGGTTTTTGTTCGAAGGCGTTGGTATTTGTGATATCTATCCTTCCCACTCTTACAATCCTAAAATCAACAGGACAAAGCGTCAGCGATTAGTCAACTATTAGTAATGTACCAGTCTTATCTTTCTATCATTACTCTCTTTAAAAACGGTAGGTTAAGCAACTGACTAACAACCAGTTCTCGTAAAAAAACTCTGTTGAAATACC
The DNA here is from genome assembly GCA_030503985.1 of Himalopsyche tibetana. Classification (NCBI taxonomy): domain Eukaryota; kingdom Metazoa; phylum Arthropoda; class Insecta; order Trichoptera; family Rhyacophilidae; genus Himalopsyche; species Himalopsyche tibetana. The sequence goes on from JAPJYX010000013.1 coordinate 20,658,589, forward strand.
GCCATTAGAATGCCATATCCTCCACATTGAGAACGGGTATAAGTTAAAGAAAAAAAAAGACTGACAAAAATTTAGTTCCAGCACTTTTTTTTCAAAAAAACACTACTTAAACGATTAGTAAAAATATTACACTAATTTATTTGTGACTAAGTTATGTTATTAATTCATCGTACGTTTTATGTATCGTACATATTTTTTAATAAAATTTTAGATCTACATTTATGGATGCATCATAGACCGACAAACAAAATATGTCGTCGTTTTGCTGCAAGAAGTCATTAATTGTCAATTTGGTAAATATTGAGTTTTATTAACGAAAGTGCTTTTATTAAATTCCATTTAGTGTTTTAACGTCAACTAATATTTTCCAATGACACAACTGAAAATATATTATATTGTACTTCATGTACATACCAGAATAAAAGACATCCTTTACAAGCTAATGCCATTCTTACGAAGTCGATTTTAATGACTTCTTGCGTCATCACGACGATACTATATAATATTACATATTATTACTTAGGTCTATCAAGCAAATCTATATAAAAAAAAACAATGTTATGAATTTAAATAAAACAGCATTTTCAGCTGTGCACTTCTCCTCAAATGAATACATCATTTTAATATCGATAAAGTTATACGGTTAATACAATTGAAATTATAAAGATTTTTCAATAAGTCAAATATGTGAAATGGCTTACGAATTAACTCACGTAAAACGATCAAAAAGACATTCAAAATTAACTTGAGGAGAGAACACGTTAATAAATAGTATTTTGTAACCATTTGGTTAAGTCTTCTGGGCATTCGTACTTAGTAGCGGTTAGGGCTTGTCGGTTTTCAAAAACCGGTTTTAAAAACCGATTTTTTGGTTAAATTTGTGACCTACGAAAACCTAATTTTTCAACGTCGTAACCGGTCGAGCCGAATTTTCCATAAACGAGTCTATAAACAAAAGGAAATAAAATTCGGATCGTTTATTTGATGGCTTAAAGACCATATGCTCCACATCGTTACCTAGAGAAAGGGTATTTTCTATATCAGAAAACTTTGTTACAAAACGATCAGTGGACGCTCTGTGTTTTCTTAAATCATATTTACTGAAGAGTAAATAATCTCTTATTGTGTATTATTATGTATCAAAATAAAAAAAATTGAACCATTTCTCGCTATTTTAATTGAATTATCCATTTTTTGTAAAACTTCGAAAACCGGATAAAACCGGTTTTAGAACAATATTGATATTATAAAATCATAATTTAAGATTTCGACTGAAGGTGCTTGGTGGAATTTCAATATTAAATTTGAATCGTTCAAACTGGTTCAAGTTCATCCGTGCACTTGAATGCCTGAAGATGCCGAAAGGCGAAACCCGGGTCGTTAGTGACAACATTTGTGAGAATGTACATAGTTTGAACGATTCAAATTATAAAACCAGTTATTTCAAAAGTCTGTTTTTGTATAAGCCCTAGTAGCGGTGGTCACGAGCTTAAATACTTACTTATCTATACTAATCTTAGAGTTACGATATCATAAAACCGTATTAATTTATTTTGAAATCATCAGATTTTTTACAGCGTCCAATTCACCTTCATTAAGCCAACAAGTTAAAAAAAACATTTCCTGTTTATATTCATTATTTAATAAATTCAGTGCAATAGTTTGTTATTTATAGTTGGCCAGCTTGCAACAGGAAATGGCCGGGCATGAATGAAATATTGTTTTCTCGTATTCTACTAGAGAACAAGTTTTAGTTTGCAGTCATACAATGGAGCTCCTTCAGTCGTTATTTATTGGTTAGATTAAACGGCAAACTTTTTAACCTATATCCAAGAGAATCGGATATTTTCAAACAAGGAGGTAATATTCCTGCCACGGGCTGCAATGTTAACTTGTAAGTTGTAACCAATATATCTCACATCTCGACATGCAGTTCAATTCGAGTTGTATTGTATTTATTTCTTTTAACAATCGATTTACAATTGAGCTAGTTTTTTTAAAGAGACATCCTTTCCTGTACAATTCAACGAAAATAGTCGTTCAAGATTATTTAGTTACAATGACTGCCGACAGAGCGCCACTGCTGTCAATATATGCATGTTCAATTGTTTTAACGTCACAAATCAATTAACCGATTTGAAAATCATACAATCAAATATTCCATTAAACAAGGAGGTAATATTCCTGCCACGGGCTGCAATGTTAACTTGTAAGTTGTAACCAATATATCTCACATCTCGACATGCAGTTCAATTCGAGTTGTATTGTATTTATTTCGTTTAACAGTCGATTTACAATTGAGCTAGTTTTTTTAAAGAGACCTCCTTTCCTGTACAATTCAACGAAAATAGTCGTTCAAGATTATTTAGTTACAATGACTGCCGACAAAGCGCCACTGCTGTCAATATATGCATGTTCAATTGTTTTAACGTCACAAATCAATTAACCGATTTGAAAATCATACAATCAAATATTCCATACTGGAATTTGAATTCGGAAAATATATAACGACAAAATATTAAATTAAGCAATTCAACACTTCTGCACTAATTGTGCATAATTTATACTTCATCAGGTCCCGTTTTGCGTGGTAAGCATTCATCACTTGAGAATCTTTACCTTGAAAAAAATTGGCCCTTATATAAAATAAACAATGTGTAATGAGTACACAAGTATTTTTAATTTTGCTGCGTGGTTGAGCGTCAACGTCGTTGACTTACAATACGGAGGTCGCAGGTTTGAATCCTGGTACGGACAGTTTTTCATCAATCGATTTATTGTTTATTATTTAAAAAAACAAATTTACAGTACATGACATAAGAGCTGACGCCAATTCGCCATGCACTAGACAGAATGTTAATGAGACAAAACACATATAATGAGACAAAAAATAAGACTACATAATACAACAAAATCAATAAATAAAAAAGAAAAACTTTAGAAAAACAGTTCACGAACACTATCACCAAAAATGTCCAGTTTTCTAAGCAATGAGTTGATCAGTCGGATTATGATTACTGTCCGAAGCCATGGATGTATGTGATGTCTTGCATTCCCTCCCACCCACTCTATCCTAAAAAAGTGGCGTAGCGAGATCGATTAGCTAACCACTAGTCCTGACCTAGTTATATCTAGTTTCTATCTCTACTCTCTTTGAAAAAGAGAGGTTGAGCAACAAACAGTTCTCGTAGAAAAATATGTATAAATTGCGATGCCACCATTATGTAGCCATATTGGGAGCTTACATGAATTTAAAAAATAAAATAAAACAATAACCTTTTAGGGTGTTCACTGTCAATACTTGGTGGAAAGGCATTATATTAATAAAAACAATAATCCTTTGTACTTCATTCCACTTTATTTAATATGTCAGGACCGGTTTCGCTCATTGCGAGCATTGTCAACTGATTGTCAGTTGTCATAGTCATTGTCAGTTGACAATGCTCGCAATGAGCGAAACCGGTCCTGACATATTAAATAAAGTGGAATGAAGTACAAAGGATTATTGTTTTTATTAATAAAACAATAACAATAAGTTTCAAAGGACTCTTTGAATTGTATGTATCAGTTAAAAGTGTGCAACTGTTGAATTTGTGGTGTGAAATGTACATATGTTCCAAATTTGAAAGATTATTTCTTCGCATATTGAAAAATAGCTAAACCTTATTCTAACTGACATATTAGTATATTTCTACTTGACTTCACTGTGTACTATTTTAAAATAAAACATTTATATTGACATACCTTGAGACGACAAATATTTCCAAAAATTTAATGAAAATAGTCCAGTAACGCGGCTTACCTGAAAATAAAAACATTACATTATTAGTATCAATCAATTCGGAGATAATGTCGACGACAAAATGGCCGCATGTAAACAGCTGTGCAGTTGAATAGTGCTATAATTGATAGATAATCCGATGTACAATTTATTTGCGCACTCGGTGTTGATTCGAATTGATAAAGCTTGAATTTAATTACATATGAACGGTGTTCCAAACGGTTAACCATAGTTTAGCAGATATTTTTATTTGCATGAAGGATCAAATAAATACGTTTTATGTAAAAACATAAAAGAGCCTGTAATTTGATGTTATATTTATCATTCGTTGGTAAAACTAATCCGTAAGCAAAAGTGAACAAGTACATAAAATAATAAGAATCGATGTTTTCTTTACAAATATCTTTAGTTAGTCTAAAAATATTTCCTAAACAGGAGAAAAATATGTCACATTTTACAACAAACAGTTAACAAATTTATTTTTTATACTAATACCTATGCTTCGTTTAGTTGGATTAATTGTAAGCCGATCACTAATTATTTTTAATAATAAATGAATTTGCTTCAAATGACTCGACTATCGGACAGAAAATATACCACATCTCCAAAGTTTGCCTTAACGAATTATGTAATAAAGTAAAATTCACTTGCTTGAAATTCTATGGTAGATTAAAGATGCTTAAACGTGTTGTAACGTAGTTTGATGAGGAAGGTGTACCGTTAGACAACAAAACCAATTCAACTTTATTGAAGCTCTTAGAACAGTTAATGAGGACATCGTTAAGAAATATGCAATGTACACTTATCCATAATATGGTATTAAAGCATACAATAAAAATATCACTAGCATTCGATTATCCGTACTTCGGTAGAAAGGTTGAATAATTTTTAATATTAATTAAATTGTAATATAGCGGGACTTATCATAGATCGATCAGTCTTGCAATCATCGTTATTTTTAATGATCCCAGCCAAACACCATAAATGCACTGTGAAACTTACGGTGTAATATAAATTTAGAATCAGCCATCGAATTAGAATGCCATTATTAAGAGATTTAACATTGGTCAACGGCATTTTTTGGATGTTGAAGAATTCGGCGTGGACGTGAGTGAGTTCAAACGAGTACTGTTTTTTTAATGTATTTAAGTAAATTTTGTCAAAAATTAATTGGTTGATTTTTTAAACTTTGTTTAAGCCTTTTTTCACATTGGGAAAAAAATAACAAAAAAATATACAATTTTCTTAATGTACATATTGTATAAAAAATGTAAAATAAATAGATTTCTTTCAGTAAAACTTTTGACACGTGTCGTAGTACGACAGTATTAGAATAAATGTTTACTTTATTTAATATATAACATAACATAACGACAGTTAGTTTAAAAATATTTCTCAAAGAGACGAAGTGCGTGTCAAAATAAAAAAAGTTATCTAGATTCCAAAAAGTTTGAAAAGCCAAATATATCGAAAATAATAAGCGTCTGGCTTAAGAAGTGTTTATTCAGCGTAATTTTCTATATTTTATTGTGGTTTGATTTATAGTTGAATCTTCTGGATCGATTGATAGTTGAAACAGTCGTATCTGATTTCAATTGTATTATCCAAAACTATTATCAGATTCAATTTGAACAGACAGACAGAATTGTTCCTAAACCATTTCTCGTAAGCATAATTCTCCTAAGATAAATTGTTTCCACTTCTATCACTATTTTCCGTTAGATTCTAAGAGATAGATACTTCACAAAGAAAGACTACATCGAAATGAACTGATACAAATGTAATTTCCTGAAAGTTTCTGTCCACCTGCTGGCACGGAGGGATTTCAATTGAAAATAGTTTCAGAAACTCGACTCCAAGCTCTTGGGGCATCATAGCAATAAAAACAAGAACGGCGCTCAGATAGCGGGAAGAAATTGAAAACAATCCATTCCGCAGTGAACGGCCTTGAAGGAAAAATAAATGTATGAATTCAACATTTTCTTAATGGATAAGTGAACATTTGAACCGGGTATAAAAACTTTGTTCGACACTAGCGAACACTTCGATGGATTAGAGTTAAAATATTGTATAACCAATTTTGGGCGAAAATGTACTGAAATATTTTTAAGTGCTAAAATATTTTATCTACAAACCTTCTGTTCCAAATATTATAAGCTCGTATTTTTCTGGTCAGAATTTATATTAAATGGGCATAATAAATAGTAATAATTTAAATGAAATTAAAAAAAAACTTAATCTACTAACCAAAATTGTTTTTAAATATTCTGACCGTATAATATTTTTATTCTGACCGTTCATATTTTTATTCTGACCAAAAATTGATTTGAATTCTCACCATTTAATTTGTTACCAAGATTATATACATATTAAAATACAATATTGTCAATCCTCCAAGCAAATTTTTATGAAACAAAGATATTTTTTTTATCTTTGTAAATAGTTTCATTTCTGATTATCTGTTCATCTGTATTCATTATACTCAATCTAAAGTTTAAATAATAGTTTTTATTTGACTGCAAACAATATCTTTAAATTGGCATCTTAGTTGTAATGATAGAATACATACAATATTGTTATAATTACATAAATATTAACGAGATTAATAATGAGATAATTATGCTTAATCGTTGATAGACAACAATATTTGTTTATAGATACAAGTGAATCAAAACAAAACCGATATTAAATACAATATTCAAACTTTATTTCAATCACAAAAACTTTTTGCTGATGCCATCTTCTATAGAAGACTTTTTACAGTATATGAAGATGGCTAAAGCATTGGAAATTTATCGATTAATGTGTCATTTCAAAATACGATACAATTCACTTTAAACAACTACAAGTTGAATCTTTTAAAAACTCAAAATCATTTGTGGACGCTGAAAAACGCATACTAAAAATAGTCCACTTTAAATGCTCCCACTAAACACAAGTGACATCAGTTTTGAGGTTAATTAATAATATGAAATAAGTACAAAAGAGTTATATTTTTTTATTATTAAGTATGTATTATTTTGACTATAGAGGGGTATTATATTTATTAACTAGATGTAGGAATATTGTAAAATAGACAGCGGTAGAGCAAAACTATTTCTCTAGCAAATGAGATAGGAAGCAAAGACAATGGGATTTTTTATACATAAATTGAAAGCGGGAAATTTTCAAACATTCAAAAGGGCGGAAAATGAGACGATTTAGTTGTTGGGAAGTCGAGATTACGTCGCCGGAAACGATGGCGGTAAAACGAAATTGAGACGCGGGAAAAGCGAGGAGAAAGATCCACGAGCATCTCGCCCTGGCTGGCGACACTGGCGCCGCGTCGCGATGAAAAGTGGAAGGTCAAGGGAATCAGTGCCGCCAAATTTGCCAACGCAATATTTGTTTATGGCATAATATCTAACCTTATTTTTTTCATATTGAATTTCGAAGCATATTTCGACACTTCCGATTAACCTTTGTTCAATATCCGAACCTGTGGGGATGTTGTCTAAATCTGTAACATTATAAATGTAAAATATTTTCAATATTTAAAACGATTTTCTATTGGAAATTAGTGTACACATTAGTGGATTACCCTATAAGCCAGCGATTTCTAACCTGAGAGGAGCGCCTCCCTGGGGATGCGTGGGCTATTGCAAAGGGAGGCGCGAACAGTCCAAAATATTTATTCACTCTTTAAAACATGTCATTATCACTATATTAAATAAAGGGTGGGGAGGCGCGAATACATTTTTTCTTCAAGGGAGGCGCAGCAACATAAAGGTTGGAAACCACTGCTATAAGCGAATGAGGCGCGCGCTCGGGGCCTCCGAATTTTAGGGGCCTCAAAAAATGCTTAATTAATACAACCTTAATATAACTTTTTGCTTAGATTTTTATTGAGAATTTTTTTATATTTGTATGATATCCGAAAAACAGGGACTCCAAATTTTATTGCGCCTGGGGCCTCTAGTGTGGTTTATCCGCCACTGAGTGTATAATATAGTATATGATTAATGACTGTTTTTACACTGAACCAAATACATTTATTAATGGTGTAAAAAACAATTGGTAGCAGATATGTGAAAATAATTTACACATATTATATTACCATCTATTTTTATACTCGTAACTGTTTTATTTTGTTCAGTATAAATAGCACTGTACTGATTTGTATTCATATGAGTTGAAAATAATTTTCATGGACGAAACTGGTACTGAACATATTTTTTTTTTTGCCATGTCTGCTCTCAATGTGGATTATATGGACTCCTAATGGAGTTTATCTCAACGGAAGTGTTTTTACGAGAGCTGCTCGTTTGCTCAACTTCTCCTTTTCGAAAGAGAGTAGTAATTGATAGATAGGGCTAGGACAGGACTAATGGTTAGCTAATAGATGGTTCATATGATTTGATGGGTGGGAGGGGGGCATTCAAGACATCGCACACATCCATGCCTTCGAACAGAAATTCATAAATCGATTGAAAAATCAATTTATAAAACTGTCCGTTCTGGGATTCGAACCCGTGACCTCCGTAGCCGAAGAAAACGACTTTGACCACTCGACCACACAAAAAAGTGTTTTTTAAATATTCATATAATAACTTTCCACCAAGTATTGACAGTGAATACCTTAAAAAACCTTAATAATATTATTTTTAATGAAGTACTCAAGATGGTATATGTTTGAGCTTCCTCTCATTATTTTAATGCTGTTTTCTAAGTCCCTACATAATATATTTAAGTGAAGTGGAAAGATTGGTAGTTTGAAAGTAGGCGGGTACCCGCATTAAATTTGAAGCCAGCGTCAATCCGATTCCCGCTTAAACCAGCTCCTCTATATTGCTTCGCCTAAGTCAGTCCGCCACCCCACCCCCCGTGTCCCGTGTGGCGGAAATGAAAATGGTCGGGGATTTTTTGCAAATCGCTCGCGCGCAGAAAAGGTACAACACGACACGACAGACGTCGGGCAAACATGAAGGTCTGTGGTAAATATTAGCTTTTCGCAGTAAACCACATACCGCTTGCAATGAGTGGCAATTGAATCTACCCGGATGCCGTAATATAATATAATATTTTTACCATAAAGTTTAATTTTAACCGAGAAATATGAGTAGGATTTGATAATTATACAGTATGTTGAACTATTTGAAGAATATTTTGGTATGTGAATCTTTCAAAACAAAGATGGCGATATCGTATAATGGAAGTAATTATTATATTCATATTTCACTTTTAGGGTATTCCAATACTTGGTTGAAAGGCATTATATTAAAAAAAAAACAATATTTCAGTCTACATTATTTGGACGTTATTGAAAAAGGTCAGGTTGCTCATTACGAGATCAGTTGACAATGCTCGCAATGAGAGAAACCGGTCCTGAACTTTTAAAATAAAGTGGAATAAAGTGAAAAGTAATATTGTGTTTTTATTTGTATAATTAACTGATTGAAGATTACTTTGGTAGGTGACTCGATGCAAAACCAAGATGGTGACATTTTATGAAGGATTTTATGATTATATTCATATTTTAAAAAAAGAAATTTTATATTTTTAATTGTCATCTTAGAGGTTTTCTGAAACCTGCATCCTCCACGTCGTATATACAAATCCAAGCTGGCTTAGTCCATTAAAACCAATATAAAAGTACTTTGGCAGTCACGTTTACTAGTGTATCACTGATGTGGGGCAATAAACAATGCATACATATATAATATTTTATAACCAATAAGGCAATGGTCCGATAAGCAGAAAAACACAATATTCCTTTGCATTTATTTCCACTTTTGTTTACCAATATCACGACCAGTTTCGCTCATGGCGAGCATTATTAACTGATAAGAAATATAATTTAACAGTGTTAATATAACAAATCAAAATATTTCTTCTGTTTGTTTAGAGTCAGTTATTCATAATTTATACTGTAATTTTTAAATTCTTTTCTATGTCAATTGTTTATTACACTTTTTTATTTTTGTAAAAATAGCACTGTTGTTTTTAATATAATGCCTTTCCACCAAGTATTGACAGAGAACAAAAGTGACCTGACAAGACACAAAAACTAACCTTACTGATCCTACCCTTCAAGGCTACTTACTCTCCGAGAAAAGTGGTTGATTTCTGTTGATGGTTGTTGATTGAATGGTTTAATTATATAAAATTGGTTAAAAAAAACTTAAACTTATAGTTAATACAATAATTTCCTTCATTCTATCGGTAAATAAAAATAAACAACCACACATTCTTTATAATAAAATCCATTTTCAATATACATATATATATTTATATAATATACCTTTTAACCGAATACTGATCATTTTTTTTCTTTTTCGCCAGAGAATAAAAGAATTGGAGAATTCATTTAAGTGCTTTTTCGGCCGGTCAAATAAAACAACAATTAAAACTTACTTTAATTGAAACAAATGCTCAGGAAACGCTGGAGTTTATTGGTATTTTCATTTAATTAGAAAAAATACTTACAAAGGAACAATACGAATTCATCCAGAAACAAAAGTACATTTCCACCTTACCGTTGATTATTCTTTTTTCGGTCGTACAAACCACGGGTCAACGTTTTTGGACATTCTCCTTATTCAATTGTGGAACAACGGGCTCAAATGCCGGAATGGACACTTTTAATAAGTTGTTTTTAATCGATTTAAATATGTTAATGAGATGTTGGACGACTGGAAAATAGTCACCGTGAAACAACATCTGTTGAGATTGTTATTATGGTTCATATGCTACGCGTGGTGATTACATAAAAATAAAATTCTCTTCTTTAATTCATAACCGCTACTTATTGGGCACATATCACCACCACACGGTTCCTCCAAGATTCTCTATAGTCCGCCAGTCTCTTTTTTTACCTCCAGGCCATCACCAGAGTGGTAATCAGTGGCCTTCTACGACGTAGGGATCAAAGGTAGGGTTCAGAGTCTCTTTGGACATCCGCAGTATGTCCAAGCCAGGTCCTTTTTTTTTTTTTTTTTAACTAATTCCATATTTTGAAATAAAGATTGCGACCGGATTCGCTCATCACCAGCACAGAGTACTATCATTGAAAAATATGTATTTAGTAAAAAAATGTTTTAATTTGCAGTCATTCCTCTACGGCAGTGCTTCCCAAAGTGTGGTACGCGTATCCCCTGGGGGACGGGAAGACTTTTGTGGGGGTACGCGATGCAACGGGCTTTGGCTGCACCTGGTGCAACAAGCGGCTTGTATATTTTTACTAAAGTATATGCATTTTTTTTGACGAGGGGTACTTGGTGTTTCGAAAATTAAAGAAGGGGTAGACATATGTCAAAAGTCTGGAAAACACTGCTTTAAGGCAACATCATAAAAGCAGGCTAGTTTTTTAGGTATAAGTGAATTTTGGATTTAGTTAAAACGAATTAATAAAACAGTTTTTTGTACTTAATCCGCATTCATTTAATATAATCAAAACCGGTTTCTCTCATGACAAGCATTTAATTGATAAAAATATATTACATAAATACATTACTATAATATTATATTACTTATTTTAGTATAAATAGCACTGTATTATTGTAAATTCTTATCATTTGAAAATGCTCGTCATGAGTAAAACCGGTCCTGATTATTTTTTACAAATGTGATGTCAGTACAAAGTAGTCCTTTATTTTTTTAATATAATACCTTTCCTCCATGTTATATTAACAGTGAATGCCTTAAATTAAAAGTGGATTGTAAAACTGTATAATTTAGTGATTGACCACATTCATACTAACGAAATAAAAATTCAATTCTATCGAAATTTGAAATTCTTTTTTTCACTTGAAATACAAAAAGTACTCCAAAATATATACAAAAAAAAAGAATAAAAGCACGTATTAAAAATGTTGTAAAACAAGAATGATGACGCTTTGGTAATTTTTGTTTGAAACAATTTTCATTCGAGTAATAAAAGAGAAAAAATAACGCTGAGAAAACGTTATTAAAAGTGGTATACTTCAAGCTCTCCCAGACTTGAAGATTAATGATTTTCCTTCGTCTTTTATTGTTTCCACTTAAATGAATAAACAAGGACATTACATTGATTGTCTTTTTAGAATGAAATGAATAATAGTTTCCCAAATGATGGAACGTTGTCGTTATTCTATTTTAAACGCAGGCTTAACTATTATAAATATCAATCTATTCAAGTGAATAATTAGACCAATCCTAAATTAATTTTCATCTTAATAAATATTTTATTTTTTAATTAACATTCACTCCCAATGTGGATCATGTGACCTCCTAGTGGAGATATCTCAACAAAAGTTTTTTTAATACGAGAACTGGCTGTTAGTCATTTTCTCAGTCGCTCTTTTTATTGAGAGAATATGGATAAAAGCATAAGGTTAGGACAGGACTAGAGAACCGAGGTATATCAATATAAGTAGTTTATCCGAGAACTGGTTGTTAATCAGTTGCTCAACCGTTCTTTTTTTTCGGAGACAGTACGGATAAAAATCATAGCTTATCGTTTTCGCTGTTAGATTCACAATATTTTAGAATTGGAAGGGTGGTAAATTGAAGAAATTTATAAATTTTGTTAGTTAATAATATCTCTTCTTGAATCGATTTCAAGCAACATTAGTTTGAAAATAATTAAAAAATGTTGCCGTATTCAGATATTTTTTTTTGTATTAAAATAAGGGATATATGAGGAGCAAACATTCAAAAAGTGTTTTGTCACAAATTTTGAAAAATGGCGTTTTATATCAATTCTGATAGCCCATAATAAAACCTATGAATGGAAATCAAAATTAGTGTTCAAAAAGGTTTGTTTTCATATTAAAATGAAATCATAAAGTTGACACATTCATACAAACCGTCACTTTTACAACACTTAAATCATCATTTTTCAAACTTTGTATTTGTGTGACAAAACACTTTTTGAATGTTTGCTCCTCATATTACGTGTAAAACAAATGGAAACATTAAATAATGGGAAATGATCTATCCCGGGGTTCCGGGGATGCCATAATTACATCAGTATTTTCCCCAATGCATATGAATTGGATTTTTGTTTTTGAATTCATAACAGTATTGTAAAAATAAGATATTGTATTCTATTTTTAAAAAATCTTCTAATAAAAAAAACAAATTACAAATACAAGTTTTGACATTTGGTTAATTATGTCTAGATTCAACAATCAATTTGGAAGATTGTTTTCTGCTATGCATTGTAGAAAAATGTTAATACCGGCTCATATTTTGTAAGTAAATAATAATGCTATATACTTTGATAGTTTCCTCATTATTTTGTAGTCACAAATTGCTAATAATGTTGTAGAAAAAACTGACTCATTCCGAGATTATACTCCTACAGTTTCCTGCTCTTGTTGAATTGCATTTGACCTTAGTGATACAAAATCCTTGGGAATAGCGTCATTGCTAACAATGCGCTTAGTTATAATATGCGCACACCTGCAATATTAAATTATAATTATGTTAATGGAAACGTAGATATAAAAAATAGCATTTTGAATCCTCAGAATTCACATTTTCCCCTTTTTTAGTCACTTCATTGCAATAAATTTTCACACCCAGTAGTGGTTTAATTCTCAATGGCTAACACAGAAAATATTGCAAATTAAATCATATGTACGTATAATTAAGTATTTCGACTGAGGGTGCTTGATGGAATTTCAATATGAAATTTGAATTGTTTGAATTTTGTACTTTTCCATGAGTTTTGTCGCTAACGACCCGGTTTTCGCCTTTCGGCATCTTCAGGCATTCCAAGTGCACGGATGTACTTGAACTGACGCGTAGTAAACAGTTTGTATCGTTTATATACAAAAATATAAGTAGATCACTAAGTTAAAAGGCTATTAACATGTAAATTAGCGAAAATTGAATGTATACACATTCATTGAAAATTGTATACATTCAATTTTCGCTATACAAACTGTTTACTACGCGCCAGTTCAAGTACATCCGTGCACTTGGAATGCCTGAAGATGCCGAAAGGCGAAACCCGGGTCGTTAGCGACAAAACTCATGGAAAAGTACAAAATTTAAGCAATTCAAATTTCATATGTACGTGTTTTTAATGTAGTGTTTTTGATTTATAGAAATATGTATATTTAAAAAAATAATACGCTCTGATCTGTAGCATGGGATAAAACTATAGGTCGATTTATATCGTTGTGAAAAATAAACATTAAACCAAGATGAATCACTTTTTACAAAATGTGTGCTAAGTGCGACCACCATCAAGATCCATCCGCAAACATCATCATTCATCCAGCTGAGAAGGATCCACCAGAAAAATTACTAAATTTACAAAATCTCGCTAATTGAATTTTGAGTGTTCATTCTTAATATTTTGATTGATAAATTCATCAGTAATTTACAATATTAAGGCATTACAAATGACATACGTGTAATCACAGTGAAAACTTGAAATGGACGTTTTTTGTTGAAAAGTATAGCAGTAAGATGGTAATTAGAAATAAAATTATTTCAGACAATCGAAAGGTTATGTCATAATTTGTATATGCTTTATACCAGGATGCCATATCAAATCACATAATCATGATTTTCAGAAAAGTTTTGTTTATATTTTCAATTTTGTAGAAATTAGATTCAAGAACTACTATGTAACATATTTAAAAATTAAATCACAATTTATTTATTATGTTTCTATTTAAGAAGGCTTGGAAATGTGAAAACATACACAATGTTTTTTTCCTTCGGATATCTGCTATCTAACGCCATGACACGAAACATGCACAAAATGGCGGCATTCCTAATTCGAATTACTAAACGAAGCAAGACAAAGCTGGCGGAAACGTCATTTGAGAGAAACGCCAACGCGGTCAAAGCGATTTCTGCAAACAGTCGAGATCCAGATCCGTGCACAGCATGCAGCGTCTGATACAGCAATCCTCCCAAAAAAACATAAAGCTGTCATCTGACATGTGTTTGAGATGGAATTAATCAAGATGTTTACGTGTGTCAGTTTCGAAATACGAGCAATTCTGAGCGTTTCGTAGTCGACCATTTTAATGATGGGTCAACTATTTATTAAATACACACTATAAGTGTAGCTGTAAACAACCATGAAGATTTATAAATTATTTATTTAAAATAACGTATACAGTGTAAACCCAATCTACCGTTCCCACATTGTTCGTTTTCCCGCATGGGTCGTTTATTTTTCATAGCCACAAAAAAAATGTAAAACAATCCCACATAAATCGTTTTCCTCGATCTATCGTTTAAATATTTTGGTCCCGTCACAGATATTATCCCGATTGACCGTTTTTGTTGAATAATTCCCATAAATTGTCTTGATGATGACTGGGTTAAGCTAATTAATATTTCAATCTTAACAGCCTCTTAAAAAGAAGACTAAGCGGCTAGTTGTGATTAGGGCATCCAATCCCGGGATCCCGGGATTGGAAAAAGGCTTCGGGATTGGATACCCTAGTTGTGATTATTACTTCTGTTGACATGTTCAATTGAGAATCGATAAGCTTTTACAATATATTCTGCCTGATGATGCTTCTTAAGAGAATCGAAACACTTTTTGCAAATTCTAAAAATTGAGCGCGCAACTTTATTGTGAAGATTGTTGTCTTACATTATATTTATTTTTTGATACATGTTCGCTCAAAATGAGGAGTACATGGCTTCTTAATCACTAGGACAGGACTGGTTGTTACCTAATCGCTCTCGTTACTTCCTTTTATTTTAGGATAAGAAGGGTGGTAGGGAATTTATAGACATCACAATCACCCATGCCTTCGAACAGAAATCGATTAATCAATTGAAAAATTGCTTTTCGTAATGGGACTCGAACCCGTGAGATCCGTTACGGAAGCCAACGACGATAACCGCTGCGCCACGGACACGATTTGACTATTCAATAAAGTATAAATGACACTGAAGTGTATAAAATTTGATTGCGTAACTGTTGTTTTTTTGTTCTAGGTAAGTAGGCTAATTGTCAACAAACCGTTCCCGATACCAATGCATTTGAGAACTGGGCATTAGTAAGCCGCACGCCGCATAAAGAGGTTATGTTATGGTGAATAGCTTTGAGGCTTAGCGCAATCGCCCGAATAGTGAGACGAGCGTAAACAGGAAGCAGTGTGAAAGGACTTCAGCTCGATTGAGTGGAATGGAAACGATTAGCCCCGGTTAGTTTACACCGAGAACAACCGACCAGCGATACTTACTAAGACCGTGTGAGTAAGTACGGCTTCCTCTACGGATATTCAAAAGAACGTCTAAATACTTATTACGGGGTATCTAGATGAGAGAGACGGTGCTGCGGATATTGGCAATCAATAGACCGTTTTAAACAGATTGTAAATATAGCATATAGAAATTTTAGATTGTAAAAACACCGACGTTAAAAATCATTCGTGGCGATTGAGTACAGTACGTTGTTGTTTTTATCAGTGCTGTGGAGTCGGATTCGGAATCGTAAAGAACAAGCGACCTATTTTAAAAAACATACATTTAAAGATGTTTTTTCAAAGCACAATAGTACATAGTGTTGACATTGCATGCGTGGCTGACTAAAGATGATCTGATGGAATACATATGTATAAGTTAAAGTTAAGTGATTGAAAAAATTCTTCCGGAGTCTTTTTTTTACACGACTCCACAGGCCTGGATTTTTATAATTGAATTGTAAAAAATATCCACGAATTTAATAATCCTTTTTCTGTTATAAGACAACATGAATTGAAATAAATTTTGTATCTATTGTTAATTAATTAACTTAAAAAACAAACGCTGGATATTTTACCTATTAACACATAAGAGTTGAAGTAAGCCAAGTGGTATTTTAGAAAAAATATACTAGATGCGTTGTAATATTCTACACGTCTTAAAGTATCGTAAAAGTGCAGTAACCTCAGTGAATACTCATTGCAATAGTATCATGAAAATATGCAATCCACCAAATAAAGATGTGATACTAATTAAAAATCCAAGAAAAATGTTTAACCATCCAGTTACTAGTTGGCTTATCTTACCTCTTATGGGCCCAATTGAATCACACTTATATCAATTCTATTGGTCCACCGTTTTATGGTAAAATAAGCATGGTTTATAATTAATATAACCCTGAATATTGTGTGTAAATAATTTTTTATTTGTTTCTTGTGCGTCTTATTTTTCTAGTGTTTTACGCCACGCAAGATCTTGGAAATTCTTTTACATTTTACAAATTTTGGTTTTGAGTATCAGACAGGTTTGTGACGAGTACCGCAAAGTCTTCATCGACTGAATAGTAATATGTTATTCATTTTTTTACACGCATGCCTTTTTATTTTTTTTAATTAAAAAAATATTCTTGTATGTCAATCATTGATTCAACAACATACAGGTATTCAAAACGTTATCTAAATATCTATTCTGCATTGTTACACATCCAATTATGAAAAATCTTTATTTATTTAATTTGTAATTTTTAATCGTAGTTTTTCTATCTATTAAACTGTGCCCAGTAAGTGTTCTGAATATAATATAAATTCCCATTCGACTTAAGACTCCAAAGGTGAAGTTTACAGTAATCAGCGATGCTTCCTGCATTTAATTTGAAAAGCCTGTATCAATTAATAACGTATAAATGAAAATGCTTATGGCTAGTGATAAGGGTTGAAACTCAACAGCTCTCAATCAACCCTAATTAGAAACACTATTTATAATCGATAAATTTGAGTTGTGTATTAATATCATTAATGATTTAATAATTTATATAAGAGGAAACTGTGCTTTAAACCTTTAGACGATAAATTTATGAATAAACATTTTAAAGTTTAATGAAATTAATAGTACAGTATCGCTTATGATAAAACACTAATTAATATAAAACATTAATGGGTAGAAAAAAAAATCTACTTTGTCCAACTTTTCATATTTACAATCAATTGAATTTATTTCTTTTAAAAATGTGTTTTTTAACCTTGCAAATGGAATACGTATTATTAATTTAAAAGGAAAAAAACCGACAGCTTTCAATTTTTATTATTTAAAAGTAACTAATGATATACAATTTGACTGTCACCGTGGCCTACTTTGGCTATCCGTTGCAATACACCAATAAGTATACATTATTGCATTTTATCATTGCAGGAAACGTTTCAATTGCGCGACACCCTGGCAGAAGAAGAATTTTTTGCCTGATAAACTGATTCAATATTTCAACCCTGTTTGAGGGCAGCAGGCGAAGAAACGATTGCTGTCATCATTACCGACGTCCGGTTGCGGTAATAGCATAGAATTAAAATGGAGGTTCGCATATAATCAGCATAAACCTCCTAGTGACGTGATAGAATACCGTTATTCAATCACATAGACAAACTTACACTACAATGTTAATAAACACTTCCAAGATGTAAATACGACGGTCTCCCATTAATATGCAGCCCCACGTTTGTACATTGGGTATCGACGAACGCGTTTTCCCTATTTGAGCATGCATGATGAGATTATAGAATTATCACGCTTTAAAAGCATATCCATTTAAGACATTTCACCTAGTTCACCCCTTCAAACGGTCTGAATCTATTTCCCTCTAAGCGAACGATTTAAATCAGGGATGCTACGACTTGCTCGAGTTGTGGACGGGTGTTTTATTCAAGGCAAACTAACAGTAAACCGATCTGAATATTTTTTATTTATTTTTTTAAAAAAATGGCATAACAGCTTATGACAATGCGCCAAACGCTTAAAAAATTTAAAGATCATACGAGAAAAAACTCGATGTAGTAATGTAAGTCACTCTATATAAACTAAATTGACATCACAAACACCCATGTCTAAGGTCTCAAATTTAAAATTGAAATTGACCTTACCGGAAATCGAACTCAGACCCACCTGGTCGGTAGAGCAAGCTCTAACCAACTAGACCACAGCGGGCGATGATGCAGCTCCTGCAGCCTAGCAGTGAACTATTTTTACTAAGTAATTGATCAAACTATATACATATAAGATTTTTTACTTCTGAATCTATCAAATATATAAACTTAATGTCTCTAAAGATTCAACCTGTTGTGCTTTTTTTAAATTAGAAAACGCTATATACGTGACATCACACCTCGTACTCAAGGACAGCATGGGTATGAGGGGATGAAAATATCGCAACTACCCGTTCGCAAAATATCAACCTTGTCAATGCAAAAAAAAATGTGATCACATACCGAAATTCTAAAAACAATAGCGTTTTTTTGCTGTTGCTAATACAAATCATTTTAATTCTATACTCTTCTATAAAATTTGTCGCTAACCCTGGTTTCGCCTTTCGGCATCTTCTGGTTCTATCAAGTGCATTCGTGCTTGACAAAAATTATGGAAGAGTACAGAATCAAAATAATTCAAATTTGATTTCAAAGTTCCATCAAGAACCTTCAGTCGAAGTTCTAAATTAGCTTATACATTTGGATTACACCTTGTTGAACACACGGTTGAATTTTAATCAACTGGTACTGTTTTTCATGCAAATGTTTGAGAACCACTATATGCAACTATGTACACAGGCACTTTACGTAAATATACGTTTAACGTTAAATTCTATATTACGTGGCTTAGCAGGGATTAGTTCAGGGGTACTAATTAAAACGTAATGTTGGTAGGATGGGATTTGATAAATACGATATTAGGAATAATAATTACGTACATCAAAATATACATCAAGTGGGGTTACGATCAAATCCAGATCAACGAGTTTCCCAAAAAGTAGTTGTGATATCCTAGTTGTACATTTGTGTATTTATTTAATTAGGTATATAAAATCGTTGTATTTTTATTTTATAAATAAATACACTCAACTCTTTTTTACACAGTTTTTAAATAACAGGGTCCACAAAAAAGAGCGAATACTATATAGACTGTGGAAAGGAAAAAGGCCAACAGTTTTTTCAAAACAGGTTTTTTTCAATAATCACAACTTGATACACGTTCTATCAAAAGGATGCAAGCTGCAAATGCCGAATTAGTATCTAAATTTAGCTTTTAAGTTTGAAAAAGGTAACCTTGTAAAAAGTAAAACCAAGAAAAAGACTAAAATAAAGGTTTTTCCTAGACAATTTCTCTTATTAATGTTAGATTATGTCAATTAAACACCAGTTTAGAAGTCTCCGTGCACTTCAAGGTTGTGTATAATTCATAATTTGCATATGGCCCAAAATCATCAAAACACGGTGGATAACGTCCTTTTTCTTTTCCACATTCGATATGCATTCAATAATTGTAAGTTCTTACAAGATTCAGAGAAACAAAACATAGAGAAAAGGGTAACGGATTTTCTGATTACAATAAATTCAACAACACAATACATTAATAAAAAACAAAAGGCTTTATAAGATCCTTAAACATTAGACGCGTTAAGACATTTCTAGCGATGGAAGCAATTTATGTCTAGGTGTTCATAAAAAAATCCTGTAATAATTAAGTAGCGTACTCTATGAATTCTAATACGGTTTTTTGTAGAACGTATCTACCGTGTAAAAGCGAGGTGAGTTTATTATATAAATGGTAATGTTTCGTGTTTTTTTAATAACTGTAACATAATTCTTAATCATTTATGTTTTTAAAATAGTCATTATATATTTAAGACTGATGTCATGTTTTAATATTAAGTAGTCAAAAGTAGACATGACTACGAATGTATGAATGAAAAATAAATAGTGTCATTATATAAATTATATATATCGGTACAAAATTATAAATTTATTTCTAATACATACAATTAAGATGATATGTTACGTAAATATATTATAATATATATAAATATATTTAATGACTTGATTGCATACAGAATATGGCATGTTTGACCGATGATAGAATATTTAAATTCAGTGACATTAATAATCTTATCACATAATAATAATTTGTATATTTGTAGCATTAAATTAGAGAAAAAAAACTGGTTTTATAAATGAAGTTATCAATGATATCAATTGATTATTACTTAATTTGAAAAATATATATTAACCGTGGTTATTTAATTGTCAAACGCAAGATAGCTAAATAAACTACAAGCATATTGATGTAACTATTATTAAATTTAAGTAATTATCTAACTATGTATTACGAATCTTCAACTGTCGGCCAGTGTACGCATATTTTGGAACACAGATAGTAAGTAAGATACAGTAGATGGGTGTTAAATTTGACCAAAGACAATACACTATAAACGGTTAATTAATTTCGGAATCATTGGCCATGTGTGTTTTTATTTGTCACTTTTCACGTGTTCACTGACAATTCTTGATATGCATTATATCAACAACAACAAAAACACTTTTATACTTATTTCACATTTATTTATTAAAATTGCATCGCCGATGTAATTCATGCTATCATTTATTTAAAATTAAACCGGTAAATCCGGTTTTGATCTTAAAAATAAAAGTAATGTAACACTCCTTTATACTTGTTTCACTATTATTTATTATGAGCAGGGCGGTTTAACTCATAACCAGCATTCTCGACTGATAAACTAATAGTGGTCCTTATCTTAATAAATAATAGTATTATAAGCAGGGCTGTAGGGTCAGATAAAAAAACGACTACGGTTTTTAATTCAAAACCGACCTAGACTTCGAATTGATTTTTCCAATCATTGCCGCGACATGACTCGAAATTTTAACTCCAGCGAGTTTCATTTATTGTGAGAAATTTTAAATTTGTATACACGATGTTATACCCAAAGAATAAATTTACACTAATGAAAGCCTGTGTGGTCGAGTGGTCAACGTCGTTGGCTACCGCTACGGAGGTCACGGGTTCGAATCCCAGTACGGGCAGTTTTATAAATTGATTTTTCAATCGATTTATAAATTTCTGTTCAAAGGCATGGATGTATGTGATGTCTTGAACTCCCCCCCCCCACCCATTCTATCCTATGAACGGGCATATCGAGAGCGATTAGCTAACCACTTGTCATGTCTTAGCCCTTTCCTTCTATTCCTTACTCTCTCTGGAAAAAGAGAGGTTGAGCAACTGAGTAACTAGCAGTTCTTGTAGAAACACTTCTGTTGAGATAAACTCCATTAGGAGTCCATATGCTCCACATTGGGAGCGGACATGGGGAAAAAAAATTAAAGTCATTACGACCAACCGCAGTTAGGATGATAAATCAAGGTGTAACAAGTAGGTAGGAATAAAAAAAACATCGCTCAATTGTTACGAAGTATGTTTATTGATAATTTGCAATCATTTAAACTTTTAAATGTCTGCCAGTTGTCATCACAAAAGGGCTAGTGGGAGCTTAGGCTTAAAAAATCTCGTCACATTTCGATATGTATACAATTAAATAATTTTTGGTCAGCCTAGCTAGCTAGCATACAGTGGCAACACTATGGACTGGGAGCCGGTAAATTGTTCGAATGGAAATTGCTCGAATTACAAATTACTCGAATTGCTTGGTTATTTAAACAATTTTTCACGACTTTTTCTACGAATTTCATTTTTATCTTGTGCGACACTTGTTTAGAAAGTGAAATATAAAAATAATTTTCGTAAGTATTTATTTTAACCGTGTTCGCTCCAAATGCGGAACATATGATCTTTTAATGGAGTTTATCTCAACAGAAGTGTTTCTACGAGAACTACCTAATTAGTAGTACTCAAACTGTTTCTATATATTTCCAGATAACATTGAAGACTAGGGCTAAGACAGAACCAACGGACAGAACAAACGGAAGCAAATTGATTATCTTGTTATTCGAGCAATTTCCATTCGAGCAATTTACCGGGAACTCTATGGACTTATGTGGTTTATATACACACCATGAGATATTTTTTGAAAAATAGGTTAGAGTACAATAGTGTTTTTTTTTTTGCCTTTCCACTAATTATTGACAGTGAAAACTTTAAAGGTGAATAAATTTAGAATTAGTACATTTTATGTGGTAAGTGTTTTTATTGGCTAACAATGTTACATTGAGAAATATAAAACCGTAGTAAAAACAATTTCATATTTCACGGTTCAGAGGCACAAATCTTTATTGTAATACCATTGACTTTCTTATTGTTTTTTTCGCATTGATGGTATGGTCTTGAACAGCAGCGATCTAACCCATGCCCGTATGTTCTCAGCGATGTATAAGTTAAGTAACATAACGTTTCAAATTAATGTAATAGAGGTGCTGTGATATAATCTAATGGAGGTGTTCGATACAAACATGTTTCTGGGGTCAACGCACCAATCAAGCAGATCGCAGAACATACCCACTTAATAGTTCAGCCGATGGTTAACTAGTTTATGGGTTAACTATACACTAGCGAACATTTTAAAAGACAGCAGAATATTAACATATGTTTAGGTTAGCAAAGTTATTTATAATTTTTTACATTCCCAATGAAACAAAAAACAATTTGAATCGTTCAAATTGTGTAGATTTCAGATTTCCATTGAAATACGGTAAAAACAGCAAAGTATTTAATTCTACAAAGAAAAAAAAACAAAAAAAGTTGATAGCTATTTCGGCGTATGCCTTCATCAGAGTTCATAGTTCACTCGAACACGCCTGAAGATGCCAAAAGGCGAAACCCGGGTCGTTAGTGACAAGAAAAAATCTGTGTGAATGTACGTAATTTGAACAATTCAAATTTAATATTGAAATTTCACCGAGCACCTTCAGTCGAAATCTTAAATGAAATAAAAAACATTTGTTAAAAGAATGGTATTCTTTAAAAAACCCTTTACGAATACTGACTGTGTGAAAAGAGTAATAAACAAGTATATATTATTGTGTGTAAACTTGATATATCTTGATACGGTAAAAAATATCACCAGCTAGAACTATGAACTCTGATGAAGGCATACGCCGAAATAGCTATCAACTTTTTTTGTTTTTTTTTCTTTGTAGAATTAAATACTTTGCTGTTTTTACCGTATTTCAATGGGGTTCTACCAAGTAAACGACGATTCAATCAATTTGTATATTTTAGCTTGTCCGGATTTTAACTTTCAGTGGTTCTTAACTTTTTTAGCAATCTGCACCTCCTTGAATCTGAAAATATGTTCTCGCATCCCCTTAAAAAAGTAATCCGATTTTTTAATTTTTGAAATTACATTTACTGCAAGATATTTTTTATTGAAAAATATTTATTACGCCTACATATAAATACAAAATAACATCTTTTTTTATTAATCGTTTTTAGTGCATTTAAGATACACTTTTTCTAAATATGTCAAAATAGATTTTTTTTTCCTGCACCCCAGGTTAAGAAACCCTGCTTCCAATCGACTACATGGAAAATCGTTCACATATAGACGCGAAGTCTAGTTCACTCGTTGATTTTTGAGCCGTTTCACTATTTCGAGCGATATTAATGATCCATTTGAATAGAATTGCTCGCGAATGAATTTAAAAAGAGTTTTTTTCTGAACAGCGGAAAATTATTGTACTATAACATCGCGCAAAAAAGGTACCGTAGCTTATTCATTTTTACACTCTTACTTATATAGTTAACTGTCGTTTCATATAGAAATGTATTTACAGCCTTGAGTTTTTCCTAAAGTTTTTTATGTTTGTAATTGTCATTCAAATTTAGGCACATTGATGTAAATTTTCAAGCGACACCGTACACATAAAGCGCGTGGGACAACCAGCCTGTGATGTTAATGTCCTGTTTTGCTAAATAAATGAGTAATATTGAAACACAAATGTAAATAATATCATTACAGCCAGGGGTGGGCTGCCAGTACGTCTCAAAACTCAAATATCAAAACAATTCTCGGTGTTCTGGGGAAAGAATGATTTTTTTATCACTCCTATACAATTGTATGCAATCGATTGTTACATAATACATAATGTAACAATATGCAATTTACCGTAAACTTTTCAATGTAAATGACTAAAAATGTACTACTGTGTATACTGAAGCTGTCGTAGATAATATATGAGTCAGAAACTGCAGTTATGTACTGGTTTGATCGGAGAATATTGTTTTATCTTAAATTAACAAGGGGCTCGCCGGCTTTAGTAAAATTTCCCCTCCGAGCCCACTCCAGCTCACCTCTGATTACATCCAACAGTGAAACAGCCGGACGTTTTTAAATTTCATTCTATCTTCTAAAAAAAAAAGTTTAAAATATATCATTACAGCTCTGACATACTTTACCGCATATTGAGAACTGCTTCGTCTCCCAAGGTATTGTTAGAAATACTTTCGATGGTTTCGGCGGTAACTTTGTGGAAGTTCATTTTAATAGAAAATTTAAATTAACTTTGATTATTCCATGTATTGTGTTACTAACTGTGACACGTGTTTCGCCTCTTTCAGAGGCATCTTCAGACTTACTATCGCAAAGTTTGCTTAAGTAATGAAGCAAGATTGATTCTAACATTTTAAAATTATGAAATTACAAAATGGAGTTTTGGGTTGTTTTCCTTTTAAGAGGAGGGGGGTATAGAATCGAAATAAAGCAAAAAAATAATGATACTAATGAGTTGCAATCAATCAGATTGGGATTTTTCCTTTTTAAGGGAAGCAAAGAGGGGATTATAAAATCGAAACAGAGCAAACAAATTTAATCATACTACTAATGACGTTAAACATTACAAACTATTAAACTAATGAGCTGCAATCAATCAGCTAGGTTGGTGATTACTTTATTAATTGGAAACAATTTAAGTAATGAGGAACCACCTGTGCTATTAAGAATATTATTTAATAATATTTCTTTTTTGTTAAGAGTTTTATTTAAGAACACGTGTCACAGTTAGTAACACAATACGTGGAATAATCAAAGTTAATTTAAATTTTCTATTATTGTTAGAAAGTTTGTATTTTTTCTTACAACTTAAATTAACCAGTTTTTACATAACATTCTAATTGCATTGTTTTTTTTTTGTATCAATAATAATCAGTCGATGTTTTGATTTTTTCAAATCCGTCATTGTATGAATCTCGTCCACTCTATTTGTCAAACAAACTTCTTGAGATGCTGTTTCCAACGGTCATTCTAAATTGCAAATGTAAATAAATCTGATGTGAGATACCAAGATGTTGAAGCATGTAAGAATAATGTATACCCATAAATTATGACTTATAATAGTTTATGACAATATGAAACATTCCCACAATCTGATTTCAAGATAAAAACCATAGGACCACATTTTTTTAAAATATCGCGTTGGTATAAATATTGTTCAATGATGTATCAGTATGGCATATATTTTTAATTCATAACTGAACTTGGATGATACGTTTTAATCTGGTTATCTGGTGTTATCTGTTAGATATTTTTAAATATACTAATCATATTTGTGGCACAGTTACTACAAACCACAGTAAAGTGCAACCTACAATTCCAGCTTTTATCATAGAGGAGATGCCTGTGGATTATTCTAACGTGGCGAGGTCAAGAACAACCACACATAGTTGTTCGTTAAAATGTAAATGTTACAATAACAATAAATTTATATGACTAAAGTTACCGTAACATAATAAGCCGAATTGTCCAATGCCTGGAGGTTCATATTGATTTTTTTAGCTATATTAATGGAACATAGACAGAGCCGTTACAATGATTTTAACGCCCTTAGCAAATATCAAATATGGTAACCATATTATTTTAATACGACCGTCTGGCGGCGCCCAGCATAATCCCTGAACATAGATATTTCTTTTGAATACGGAAAAAGACATTTGTCTGAATTTAGGATCTAACGCTTTCATTATTATCTAATATATAAAACTGAATGTTTGTTTGTTCGTAATTTATGCGTTCCCACACCGCTCATCCGATTGCAATAAAACTTTGACAAACTTTTTGCTTGCACTTCCGGGAAGGTTATAGGCATAGTAAAATTAACTTACACTAGGTCTTAATCAAAATAAAAATCAATGTTTGTACGTCTGCCATACAGTTCATTTTGACAACGTATACTTGCATTTGCGCAAAGGTTATAGTACAATTAACTTACAATAGGTGGCGCATGTGTCGTACCATAGACAATCAGTAGCAAACGTCAAACAGACAGAAAAAGAAAACATGCACTTCAATAAACACAAACACTCTCTTTCTTTGAGTGGCATTGCAACGCTTGCTAGGAACCGGCTAGTATCTCATAAAAAGTAATTCTCTGTACTCGAATTCATTGCTACTTCATACCATGTATGCGATATATCAAAAATGGCTTCGTATTATCATTTCGGTATAAGTTGTTGTGGATTTTTCTTTATTTCAATACGAAGCCCTTCATCGATTTTTAAGACAGTGCTAAAAGCGGCTGCAATACAAATTTACTAGGGCATCCAATCCCGGGATCCGGTATCTCGCAAACCCGTCCAGTTTTCTGATCTCGAAATGCCGGGATTGACATGGTCGCGATCCCGGGATTGAGAAATTTTAGGCAAATCCCGGAGGATTTCAAATTTCTCGTTGAGCTAAAAAAAAAAAAACGAGTTTCGGAGATAATCTGGGGTAAAGTACAGCGAATTGAAGATTTCAAATTCTTCGGTGAGATAAAAAAAAAAATTACTCACCAAACTTTCAAATTATACACGATTTCACGTTGAGTGCCCAATCCCGGGATCCCGGGATTGGAAAAAGGCTCCGGGATTGGATACCCTAATATTTACTGCTAGATATTATACGGGTATAAAGTCAAGTAAATCTATTATTATCTACTCAGTAAAGCAAAACCAGCGGTGCGTAAGATTATGTAAAATACACACATTATTCGTGTATTAGACAAACTTAACATCATTTTCGAATTGCACTCACAATGCGTGACCAATGTATGCGAGAAATCTGTTATGGGATTTATTTTGTATAAATATGCACTTGAATCACGTTTCTGAATGAAATAGATATTTGACAATGTTCTTATTTTCATTATAAAATTGTAATATAGATCTTTGTTGTTTTAGTTGGAGTGTTACTTACTTAATACTTCTGTCGCTGAAAGTCAGAATTAATCAGAAGGGTGGTTAAATAAATACGTTAAAAATATAATAAACTACGCTTAATTACATATTTAATAATAGGTTAAAAATAATTGCGTTTGTGTTGTTTTCACTGGTACAAGTGAACTTTATTTTTAAATTAATAAAAACAATAATCCTTTGTACTTCATTCCACTTTATTTAATATGTCAGGACCGGTTTTGCTCATTGCGAGCATTGTCAACTGATAAGAAATATTATTTAACAATGCTATTTATACAAAATTGAAAAGTTATACACAACAGTTGGCATTGAAAAGAAATTGCCAATTACATTAAAGTGATTCTAAAATAACACAAAATTAAAATGTTCAACACATCTAACATATAATTAAAAAGTCATCCCAGATTCATAAATTCAGAATGCGATTGAAAGTAATTACAAACATAATCAAAATTTGGGAAATTTTTGACAAAGTGATAAAATGCTACATTAATAAAGTGAATATGCTTAATGATATGAATATGCTTAATGATAGTCCTGACATATTAAATAAAGTGGAATGAAGTACAAAGGATTATTGTTTTTATTAATATAATGCCTTTCCACCAAATATTGACAGTGAACACCCTAAAAGTGATTATTTTTAAATATTTCGCACATTTTAGTACACAAGAATTTTTAAAGAAAGTTGATCTTTAGTAGTGCATCCAATCCCGGGATCCCGTTCAATTTTCTGATCCCAAAATTCCGGAATTGAGATGGCCGCGATCCCGGGATTTCAGAATTGAGAAATTTTGAGCAAAACCCGAAGATTTACACGAAATTGGCAAATTCAAGATTTGAAATTCTTCGGTGAGCCAAAAAAAACGAGGTTCTGTGAGAATCTGGGAAAAATTATATTGGGATTAGATACCCTAATCTTTAGAATGACAACATGATGCCAAATTAGCAATATACTACATAATAAGGTGATTATCGATAAGCCACATAATGTGTATTTTTTTACCTAGTTTCTCAAGATTTGATACGTTGCCATGTGCACAGTTATATAATTACATTTTTTACATTCAGAACTTACTGTTACGTGCATAGACAACATAGTTATCTGTGCGTGGATGAATTCATGTACATTTATGGTGAATTGTGATGCAAGCGCATTGTTGCCAGAAGTAGAAAAACATAGTGAAATTTATTTATTTCAAAAGCGCAATTTTTTTGTTCAAAGCTTAAATATTTTCCCATTGTGGGATAGTTTGTTTGTTATGTAATATATTTGTTATTAGTGACAATTATTTCTTTCCAATTGAAAATGATCTAACCGAAAGTTCATTTAATTCTAAGCCTTTAACAATATTCTCAACAAAGTAAAACAGAATAACTAATAGGCAATTATACTGACCGTATTTTCCTGTTATATCATGTCCACGTACAAAGTTGACATAACTTTGTGCATACCGATTCTTCCGTACACATAATAGTCTAAATATTCTCAAAAATTTAATATTAAAACTGTTGTTTTATTAGTATGGTTGTCACGGACCACAGAGACACCTATTTATTTATTTAATTAACATTGCACAAGGTTGACAAATTATAAATTTAAAACTTTTACAATGAAGAAAAAAAATAGTACAATTTAATATTAAAAGCAGTAGAAAAAAATGGCAAAGAAGTCAACTGAGTAAGCTCCGACGAACTCTACTTTAATACATAAAAAATAGAAATTATTAAATTGCTTATACACAAAAATTCGTTCAATTTGTAGAATATAGCTTAATAGGATTTTAAAATCATCTCAGCTGAATGCAAAATGTCTTATTATCATATTATAATAAATTTTATTTGTAAAAAATGAACAGGGAGCCAGTGGCGTGCTTAAGCAGGGACCTCCTATTTTTTTCATACAAAAATCGCATCTCAACCAAAACACACTACTTATTTTTTAAATTAAATATAAAATTGTTTTGCTATAAATTTCCACTGGAATCGTTTTGTCCTCAATATCTTTGAGGAAGTTAATAAGGAAGGAAGCAAATACGTTTCCATCTATGCCATTATGCTAAACATAGCATGTTACTATATTATTTGCAAAAATATTTTTTTGTCAACGTTTTTGTGTTCTTTTGGATACGAGTTAAAGGATTATGTGTGTATTGAAATTGTTAATTCATTACATCAAAAAACTCAAAACTGGCAAAAGTGAGATTCGTGCTTGTTGAAAATTAACGATGATTTGCCTATTTTTTATTTTTTTTTACCATGTCTGCTCCCAATATGGATCATATGGACTCCTAATGGAGTTTATCTCAACAGAAGTGTTTCTACGAGAACTGCTTTTTACTCAGTTGCTCAACCTCTCTTTTTCCAAAGAGAGTAGGAATAGAAGGATAAAGCTAGACACGACTAGTGGTTAGCTAATCGCTCTCTATACGTCTCGTTCATGGGGTAGAATGGGTGGGAGGGGGAATTCAAGACATCACATACATCCATTCCTTTGAACAGAAATTCATAAATCGATTGAAAAATCAATTTATAAAACTGCCCCGTACTGGGATTCGAACCCGTGCCCTCTGTAGCGGTAGCCAACGATGTTGACCACACAGGCGGCGAATGTTTATTTGTCCATTTGCCGTTAAAATAGTATGTGTAGCACCGATGAAGAATCTAAAATATTAAAATGCACGGAATATTCTGTGTAAAGAGAATCCGTGTTCCGAAAAATCTTGCACTGAAGAATCACTTAACCAAATTATCGCATATGCACTGCTATTGCCACCCATACGAGTTTCAAATCGATAACATTTATAATGCACACATTTCACGTCAAACTACTTGAATTTATTATTAGACAAACGTAAAAAAAGTCGTCACTCTGTCATCAGTAAAAATTATACTGTTATTTCATTTGAAAAGAAAAACACCTGGCGTAAGTTCTTTGGAATGAAACATGCACAAACATTACTGATAATATGATATGAATAATTCATCTGCAATGAGTGTTAGCTTTACATTTTTTACCACTTACGTAAACGAAATTCCTGAGTATTTCATTAAAAGGATATTAATCATCAACAAGTATATAAAATCAATTCGTTTGCCGGCATTTTGCGAAGGTGAAAGCATATCACGCCTTAAAATACAATTTTCTGGGCATGGCCAAGAATACTAAAATTAAATCGTTATATTTGTGTGGGGCATGGATGTTTGCAATGATATCATCTGTCTCCTTCTCAATTGATCCTTAAAACATTGTAATAAACAACTTCTAATATTTTTTCAGCACCACCATTTTACTCTTAGTCTATTCTAAAAAGGGAGTCTGATCGAATCAATAAAAACACTGCAATAATTGGTATCAATAAAATTATCAATTTCTGTCCAAATTGGGTACGTGCAGTCTTAAGATATTAACCCATTGTTTGTACAACCAAACGAAACTAGTTGTAGAATTAATAGAAACCATGTTTACTGTTAAGAAATCTATATATATATTTTATTAAAATCTACAGTGATAACCACAACTTTATTGACTTAAATATATTGAGTGTACATTTTAATATGTTGGCATATTACGATTAAAATCATTGAGGCCAAGCATGGCCACGGTCGAGCAGTGAACATAAAACAATATGGATGCTATATCGACCGGCCCACCGCAACTGTATCGACGAGGCATTCGTAATGGACGAGTGGGCACAGTCGAGGTGTATTGAATCTGTGTGCCCACTTCATAACCAGGCGGACCAGTTTGCGCAAACGTAGCAGAAAAAAAACCAGCTCGGCAAAAGAAATCATTGCCAAGTTCAAGTTGGTGGGATGACCACATTCCGGAATTGTAGATCGCAATGTTAAGCATTAGATATCAGTTTTTATTATGATAAATGATTATTTGTACGATTACCAGTGGCATAAATGACGTAACAAGAATTACGTTTTTTACTACGCAAGTATAAAAGTATTCGTGTCTTGATATTCAATGGAATATAGCTTCACACGTCTAACGGAAAATCATGGTGACAGCGAAATGTTCTCATCGAAGAAAATATATGCCGATATTGCAGCGGACTATTCGCGCTTTTCAAGTTTTGTCCTATACAATTTTGATGTCCACTTGTTCAAATAATCTTATGAAAAAAATTGATAAATTGGTTTACGGAGTGCATTGACCTATCTCATCCTAAAAGATAAGCGCTTGATGTGGAGAATATGACCTCCTAATGGAGGTTTCCTAACAGAACTTTCTCTACGATAACTGTTTGTTTCTCAGTCGCTCAACGTCTCTTTTTTCGAAAGAGAGTAATGGAAGGATAAGGGTAGAACAGGATTAGTGATTTACTAATCGCTCTCGCTACGCCTAGTTATTGAAAGATCGGAAGGGTGAGAAGTAGTTTTTAGACGTCACAAACACACATGCTATCGAACAGAAATCGATGAAAAATTCTCTTCGTACTGGGACTCGAGCATGGAGATCCGGCACTGAAGCCAACAACACTAAACGCTGCGCCATAGGACCCGGCAAATTAGCTAACTTTTATTCTACCCTCTCCAAAAATGAAAGGTTGAGAGACCATATAAGATCCAGTCTCCGTGAAGCCATATATATTTGAGGTTGCCCATTAGGAGTCTCTATTTATACCATATTTTGGAAATTAAAAAAAATATACGAAATTGTACGTACAAAGACGTACATCATACGACCTTACAACATAAGGGTTAAATCATGGTTTTTCAACGGGGGGCCAGTTTTTGGGGACCACGGACAAATTTGTGTTTTAGATATTGGAATGTCTAAGAGCTAAAAAAAAGGTGTCAATGCGTTCATTTTGGGAAATCTGCAAATACCTGGGATTTTGAGCAGGGATAGAAAAGATATGGTTAGGACAGGACCATTGGTGAGCCAATCGCTCTCGCTACGCTCCATTACTTTAGGATTTGAGGGAGGGAATTTTTGTAAATCACAAACATCGATGTCTTCGAACAGAAATCGATAAAACAATTGAAAAGATGCTGCTCGTACTGGAGTTCCCGTGAGGTTTGGCATGGAATTCAACGTCGTTGGCTTCCATGCCATGGACCTGACATATGTAAATAAAGCTTTGTTTTTTTTAAAGACTACTATTTGTCAATTTGACATAGTGGCAATTACTAAACGTTACAATTAACCATAGTAATCTAAAACCTACTTTTAAAAAAATCTACATTCCAAATTCAGAATTGCTAGAACGTGATCAATCACAACACCATTTTTCTGTGGATATTTTGAAATTCATTTGATTAACCGTATTTTTTGTCTTGGAAGGTTTAGCTTAACTGATTTCAACAGAATCAATTCAGTACCTACTGAGATGATGTTAGGTAATATTAAACTGAATGGATCAGTAAGTTGGCATATAGTATATGACAATGAAACTGTCTAACACGAAGTTATGCCAGCCACTTGAAATGGTATCGCTAAATGAAGTCGATCGAGCGACAAACCAAATACGTGCTACGCAGATGATATGTCTTTGCTATTGATTCGTACATTCGTAAACTTCTAGACATAATAACTATTTTTAATTGGGATATAATTAGAAAGGTTTACTGTTCTTCAAATCAAACATGTTTTTAGAATAAATATTAAATAAATAAATATGCACTTAGAACTAAGGTGTACATACCGTTAAAATCACATTCTGAATAGTAAAAACCATGAGAATGTTATATTTTGATCTTTA
Source organism: Himalopsyche tibetana (assembly GCA_030503985.1). Taxonomy (NCBI): domain Eukaryota; kingdom Metazoa; phylum Arthropoda; class Insecta; order Trichoptera; family Rhyacophilidae; genus Himalopsyche; species Himalopsyche tibetana. The sequence continues at coordinate 20,691,955 of JAPJYX010000013.1, forward strand.
CATCAGTGACGTTTAATTAATATAGAGGAATCTGATATGCTTCATTTCAAGTCCATGTTTTAGCGACAAGGTAAGAATTTATTATCTAAAGCTAGTTGTTGGCTGAGAAAGAAAATTAATATAACACAAGCATCGCTTTTGCAAAATTTTATTTGTTACTTTGGTATCATTTTGGACCTTTTTCGGAAGGCATAATCTTACAATCCCGAGATTCCGGGATTGATCATTCACCACATTTTGACAAACCCCTGATTTTATGGCACGGCAACGGATGTTTTATTCGAAAAACCACAGTTGGTTGTTATCAATTTAAATAGATTAAAATTTAAAAAACTTTCGGTTCCTGTCGATTGCCACAAAATATGAGAGGGAGTAGGGTCACAATTATTCATTTTTTTATGTTTTATACAAAACTATGTGCTTAATACAAACTGAAATACACTGTCGGGAATTATTAATATTATTTTAGTATATAGGAAAGAATAAAAAAATGTTTTTTTACATATTATAGTGAATCCTTCAATCCTGGGATCGATAGACTATCTGAGGATTAAAGAATCTTCAAATTGATTGGGATCCCGGGATTGAATGTCTTAGTACCAATGTTATAACGACAAAAGAATACTTTACCGACACAATTTGCATTGAATATTTTTTTACTTTTACCGGTGAACTAAATTGCTGTTTGTTTCTCAACGGCCTAGCATTGGGATAGCATTATTAACCGTTCTTTAGTCGCTTTAATAATTGGCATAAAGTTTTTCTAAAGTTTAAAAGTGTTAACGACATTAACTTTTATCATTCGCTGTGCAATTAAGGTTTCGCTTAAAGAAATTAATTAAATACCTAGTCAAGATTTTGTTAAATCCAAAAAAATTAGGTATTTTTCTGATGCAATACAACCGATTCCTCTCAAAGAACCAAAAGATATTTTAAATATATATATATATATATTATTATGATTTGTTGGCATTTTTCGATAGTTCTCTAGCCTTCTCATAAAAATATAATAAAATTTCTCAACAAAGCAGGAAGCAATTATACACAAATCATTTTAATGTGAAGTAATGCAATATCTTACACCGGCGGCGGGTATACATTTTTAATATTCTTCCCAAATGAAAATGTTTTATAACTGCCTTGTAAACAGGTTGCTCGTTGCAATAACTCTCAATTTTGGCAAAATGGCGGTAGACATCGGCCATCTTGTGATTCATTCATTTCCCGCCGAAAAAAACTGCAAAATGGTTACGGTAAAAACGCCGACGCGGAAACGGACCACTAACCTTACTTAGCCGGTTTGAAGCGGTGACGTATTATTTAATTGAATATCGAACGGCGTTAGTGAGCAGTACTTGTCTATGGTGTATTAAAGCAGACTTGAATTTGGAATATTAATTCAGAATCAATAGATTATTATGTAATAGAGCATTGCATATATGCATCACTTCTGAAACATTTTTTTTTTATTAAATTAAAGTTTTCAGAAAATTATAAAAATCAAAAATGTTGTTTGTCATTAATATACAATTATGTTGATACGTACATTTAAAAATAGCGAAAGACATTATTATGCTGAAGTTCAAATAAAAAAAAATGTTTAATGGTAGATGCATATTTTTTAAAAATTATATCTTATAATGTTTATATATCAATATTAAACATAAAATATTATTAACTCAAGCATATATGTGTATAGTAAATTTATATTCTCAAATTATAGTACAAATATAAGCAATTTAATTACAATTGATTAATCGGCGACATTTTATATGCAAAATAGTAATAAGATTGTCATTAAACATTTTTTTGAACAATTAACAAATAAATTGTATTTTTTATGGTTCTTATTACGGGAAATTAAATATTCAATTTTAAGAGATCCGGTTGATACTCAAAGACAATAAGATACTTAAAATCAAAGACAATAAACATCTTCAATACTTCAAGTATTTTGAATCAACATTTTTTATTGTATGTACTAGTATTTGATTCGACGAATTATTGTAGATGGGAAGTTTTTTACTCACTTTTGAGTTACAGCATTCATAAGTTTTATGTGGAAAATTCACAATCTCATGCTTGTTGGTGTAAAAAGCTTTTCTATTTTTTTCAATAAATCATTCAAATTGAATTATACTTAATAGACAAACGTCAGAGTCATGCAGAAATGTAAATTTATTTTTTACGCAATTTTCTCACTAAGCAGCTCATTTTTTTGTGAAAAAAATCAAAATAATCTAAAACATTTTCGAAAAATCTGCTTGAAATCGCTGGAGATGATTTTTTTTCTCGATTATCAACGCAGATATGAAAAATTCTGCTGCACTTAAAAAACCTTTTTGTGTATTTGAGAATGAACAAAATAAATAATAATTTAATGAAAATTCTCAGTAAACGCAAACTCGGCATTTCATAATTGAACAAAATGAAAACTCTCTAAATACATTAGTACTACGAACAGAAGAAAGCATGTCTTAATCATTTATTACGCAGAATTGAGATTCTGCAAATGTGGGTGAGATTTACTTTAAAAGCACTTATTTTTGGTCGTTTTTTTTTATTATAGAATTAATGTTAAAATATTATATTATAATGTAAATGAATGAACTAACTCGGTCAATTTCTTAAAGAGCCTTAAAATATTGAAGTGTTTTTATTTATAAATATACTCCGTTGCCTCACATTTTTTTTATCTGGTGAATACTAAATCGGTGTAATTTATATTAATTTTTCCACACCCAACACAGTTCATTAGTTATTAAAAAGAAGTATTTAGACTTCTTCTTCTTGTTGGACCATATTCGCTTCCAATATGTAATATATGGCAACAACGAGGTGCATTCAGGATTTCTTGTCACTTTGCTAACTTCCATAAGCAATCAAGCATCATTCAAATCCGCCAAATACATGCCGTGGATAATAGTGCATCCAATCTCAGACAATTTTTCCAATCTCGGGATTGTATATTCAACATAAAATGGTGTATATATTGGGATTCGGAATTGAGAAAATTTTACCTCGGCGATTTTTAAATCAATTTCATGTCGATTTCAAAAAAAAATTTAACATTTCGCTCATCTTTCTGTCATTTTCTCAATCCCAGGGTTAATACTGTCATGATCCCGGAATTTCTGGATCACAGAATTGGACGGGATCCCGGGATTGGAGACCCTAGTGGAAAGTAAGTAGCCCGCAGTCGTTCAGAACGCCGGAATCCACCGGGCGTAAAAGTCACCCAGCACTTGACCCAGCCAGTTTCAACGTCTCTTCAAAACCAAAAACATTTTATAATCTTGACAAACAAATTTATCAAGACACTTCGACAAAATCGGTTCACTTCATGATTTTTTTAATGAGAAACTCAGGTTTCGAGATAATTTTCCATCATAAAATTAAGCGGTGGAGAGTAAGGTTGTTAACCTTCTCATTTTATAAGCACAATAATTATAAAAGATCGCAAACATCTGTCAGTATGTAAACAAAAATGAGAAACTCTGCGCTGTATAAAAAGTTAGTTTCCCGAGCACAAGTTGGGTGCATTGTGTCTTTAATTTAAAAGATGGCCACAAATTCAAGTCTCAGGGGGTGCAGGTGAAGGAAGTTGGAGAAACTGCGAAATGTACGAACAATACTTGAACAAAGCTGTTAACGCAACAATGGAGTACGCCCGCAATTATAACCTATCTCTCATTCTGCTTCAGTTTGAGAAATATGAATAATTATTCAAAATACAGCACTATTCGCAATACAATACAGACCAAAGAAATGAAATATGTATTTTTTTAAAAATTTCAGTGTTACAACGTGTACCGTAGACATTTTGTTTCTAACTGAAAGCTGCGATTTCACATTTCATGGTGGTAAAGTTTTACATATAATTTAAATAATTTAATATATTCAAATAAATACATACACAATTACTGAGTTATTAAAGTCGTTGGGTTTGGTTTCGGTGTTTGTATTGAAACCTAGAGTGGATAGTTTCATACATTGATTTTTCAATCGTTTTGTGGATATATGTTAAAAAGCACACTAATGTATTAATTGCTTTCACTCGGTTTCTATATGGCCAGCAAAGTATCGGAAGTATTTTTTAGCTTTGTATGGCAGTGTTAACCAAATCATTCTACACTTACTCTTTCTGAAAATGGGAGTTCTACATTCTACGGCTAAGACAAGCTCCATTAGAAATCCAAATGCTCCATAATTAGAGCGGACATTGTATCAACAAGAAATATTGATTAGAGACATATCATTTTATTTATCAGCCAGTCTAAAAATAAAAAAAATCTAGATGCGAGCCTTCGGTCAAAAACTTTGCCCAGGCCTGTAAGTAATTAATGTGTGTAATTGTTTTGGAGAAATGTTTTTGAATGTTGTCAAAATGACAGCTATTAGTGCTATTTGTAAATTTAGGCTTACAAATAATTGAAATCGTCGTTATGTTCAACTATTATTAAATACTAATCAGAGGCGCCTAATGGCTTTTTAATTCGAGGCCAAAATTTTGCTCTTGAACTATTTAGACGGTATATAGATTAGTTTACATCGTTTGCTTATACTATTATATGTGAATGATGCGGTTGGGCATAACGCACTAATCATACTCAAATTTTAAATTTAATTATGTATTATGTTAAGCATTTATATATATTTTAAATAGATGTATAAAATGACAGCCTTAGTTATCAGTACTTGAAAGAAATTGTGATACAGATTTTTTTTGAACTGTCATTATGAATGTAAGCTTCACATTTTCGATAAATTTTCAATCAATAAAAAATTAAACGCGTTACTAAGTTTTTCCAAAACAAAAACAAATTATGTTTGTCATTTATCTTATAATAACCATCCCCATTCACAATCGATACGTCATTGGAAAGTGTAAATATAAATTGTTTTTTTTTTTTATTATCGTTACAAATCTTTTATTATAATTATTTTAAGGTGTATGTAAATAACGGCAAATTAAAGGCATGTGGCACTTTGCTGTTTTTTTATCTCATCTGCTAAGATATGCGCTGATTAAGGTCTATTAATGAATCTATTTTTTTAAGCACAGTCAAATATTAAATATCAATACAAAAATATATTATTACAGTAAACAGTCAAGGTTGACTTGTTTCATGTCTTAAATCTTAGAATTTCAATTGAAACTAATCCAATTTTTAAATTGACCTCGTTGAGAGTTGAACACAGACTCATTACATCGTTAAAGCTAGGTTGTTACCACTGGATCACAGAAAACGACATTACTTATGACTCATCAGTGTTTGGATACACTATTGAAATGTTATTTTATCGTATTGATTTCCTTGTGTTCTCAACGTTCTCGTCCACAAAAAAAAGAGATAAAATGGCTGCTGTCATAAGCATTAGATTGTCAACCACTGGTCTACTACTGTATATTATAGTTATCATAAAATACCATGAACTGTCATTTTTTGAAGAACAAATTGTTGAAATCAGCTTCTTTCCATCGATGATAAAAAAATATTCAAAACGGCATTCGCTGAGACGCAAAACATTTGCATGTCGTTTATATTTGATGACTTCAAAGAAATGCGTGAACGGTTTCGAAATTCTGCTTTTGTCCCATAATTTCCGGTACGCGGAGCTACTGAAACAAACTAGTTCTTAAACTTGACAAAACTTGGCGACAATAGACGGAACTTGAAAGCTAACTTCCCATAATTCATGTCCCAGCAAAAGCTATGAGCAAGCGACAAATTTGTCATTATTTGCTAACGCTAGATTATTAAGTTGGTTAACCAAACAATGACGAAGATTTTCCTTAGGGTTCCACGACACCGGATCATAAGAAAGCATTGTTAAAAAGCACAATGTTTAATAGTTCCGAGAAAGTACTGAGAACTATCTACGTGTACAAAAGGTGAATCATCGCATTATATCGAAATTAAAATATGTTACAGCGAAAGTGCATTTTAAGTAAAACCACTTTTTCAGTTAAAATACACTTTGTATCTCACAATGGATTTACAATGTCAGTATCATTCAAACCATATTTGACAAGTATTTGAATACAGTGCTTAACCTACAATAACTTGGCCATACAGTATAACCCTATACCCGAACACAGTAATTGAATATTTCATCAGATTATATGATTTTATTGGTCATTTCACAACTTTCAAACTTAGTTTTAGTGAAAGTTTGAAGAAGAAGTTAATGTGAGTTAAAGTTCATATTCAATATTAGTAATATATTAAATTTATTTAATTATCTTTAGTAACCAACAAAAAATTCTTTTATATCCCATCATAATATGAAAACTCAAGCAATAATATTACTGTCATTTTTACAAATCGATTTTTAAAATTTTCAAACTTTGAATACTTGTTTAAATTAACTTTTTACTATAAATATTGAATGTTTTATATTTCATCAGATTAATAAAATTATATTTTCTATGTCTGAAAAAAAATACGTTTTCAGTAAAGTATTTTTTTGCGGAAAAAACATTCAATGTGCTGCATGTTGTAGGTTAAATCACTAATCTTTCCTTGACTACCCTTTCAATTATATAAACACGTGCGTAGAGAACCGATATTTTTTCCCGATAATGGTCATTTAAAAAAATACGTTAAGAAGTTTCGTACAAGATGACATTAATAGTTAATTTTATAAAATGAATACTTAAAAATAGTATTTACTTGTTTGCTTGTTTTCATATATAAAATAATGATTCGTTACTTAAAGCACTGGATGACTGTAACGATTCGTTATATTATTATGAACACATTAAACTACTGAGACATTTCAAAAATATTCAATTTAAGTGTTTCTATTCATACGAAATGTTATTCATAACATTATAAAAGTATTTATTACCTTTTTCTTCGTTCGGAAAACCTGTCTTGTTTCACTGTAGAATTCGTAACGAAAACAGCTCTTTCTTTATAGGAATGGAGATTTTTTTACCTGAAAAAGAAAAGAGATATAAAAATTAATCTCAACTGTCGTTTATCTTATGATGTTTGTGTATCAACAGTAAAAATACATATATTAATTGAGACAACGTTTTTATATAAAGACTTGAATAAAAACTTAAACACTAAATACTTTCATCTCATAATTTTTACAATTTCTAAGCATCTAAAAACTAATATTCATAAATATGTATGTGAGTAATTTGCAGAAGGAATGGCACGCATTTTCGAATACTGCATATTATAACCGCCCAGACAATTTGCGATCAATATGTCGCGATGATTTGAAGTCCATTGTATTTTTTTATTCAGACAGGTGGGTCAACTGACAACAGTTTCGTATCTGGGTTATTGGACACGCCAAAACGGCCTTGTTTATTAGCGTTAAGTATGAAACTGCATTTTCTTTATAAGAAATAGTTACTTAAAATTAGCATTGAGTAGAAGCCCAAATAAGAAACATTTATTGTTAGCACGTGTATTTTTATTATTATTAGTCCTAAAAACAGATTTCTAAAAATATTATTCTTTTAATTGCCAGAAATTAGTTCTAGATTTGTTATTTTTTTTAATCATTTCCGCTTCATATGTTTTGCATATTGCCTTTGTCTAGAGCTTAATTAAAAGAACATAAAAAAAATCTGCAAAAACTCAGTCAGTCAGTTGCTCAACTTTTTTTTTTCTAAGATAGAAGACATAGAAGGATGGGGACTAAGGATGGTTAGCTAATCGTCGCTGCTATTTTTTGGAGGATATTTCAGACATCACATATATCCATGCATTCGAACAGAAATCTATATATCGATTGAAAATCAATCGATGAAGCTGCCCGTAATGAGATTCGAATCGTGAGCTCTGCAACCGAAGATATTGACCACTCGACCGCGGACCCAACAGATATTTTTTTATATAGGTTTATATAACTACATCGAAGAAATTAATCCAGTAGGTCAAAGTTTAGAAACATAAAAACGTCACTGGAAACAGCTTTTGTAAATAAATGTACTGCCAGAGAGAAGTTTGTTAGTGGTGAAGTGTACAATGAACATACAACTAATCGCCGAACTAAACTTTACTAGTAATGTTATTAAGTCAATAATTATTGAGGTGGCAACATTTATTATAAATAGGTGATTGTAATAATGGCTAATATTTAAATACTGTTTTTTTAAATATTTATCAGACTAATGATAATATGAGATGAGATTTTTTATTGAAAAAAATAGGAGGTCCCTGCTTAAGCATGCCACTGGCTCCCTGTCAATTTTTTTACAAATTAACTTAATTAAAATATGATAATAAGAAATGTTTAACTCAATTGAGTTGATTTTAAAATCCTATTAAGCTATATTCTATTAATTAAACGATGTTTTGTAAATAAATAAATTTAACAATTTGTCTTAATTAAAAACCATGACTCTTACCCCTTTAAAATCACTTGAATGCGCTTAAAATTTGAGTGCTGAAGCATACGGGTTATAAGTCCTTTGCGAGAAGAATGTTGAGTAACATAGGAAGATAGAACTTCGCTAGATATGTAAATTGATAAAATAATAAAACCGTCACTCTGAAACGTACATTTAATAAAATATACCGGGGGCTTCTAACTAAAGAAAGCTCTTAAAAATAAGCGAGTAAGTTTGTCGGCAGGTTGCTGTCTTCGCTCTTAATGTAAATGTTCTCGCAGAAACTATCGTATTACCGCGTTAATGTTTGCAAGTTTGTCTCCTGTGGGAAAAACATCAATTATTCATACCACTAACTTCTTCATATTTAAATTACTCACATATTCAAAAGTTAAATGCAAAACAATACGTAACTCTTAAGTACTGTTTTGTAACACTCAACTAATTATTGTTGACTTTCACTGATAATTAAGTAGTAATAACAGTGGTATATATTCATAAATAAATGCAGAGGTGATACTCCGCGTATCATGTGATATGGAGAAAAAAGATGATGACATCACCCGAGTGATTAGCTATCTGCTGATGGTTTTCTAGTCACATCTGTCTGTCTTTAAAGACAATTTCGCAAAAGTGACGTTTAGCGAATGAGTAACAAGCAGTTTTTATAGAAATCGTTCTGTTGAGACGCTCCATTAAGAGACAATAACCTACAAATTAGGAAAGGGCGTAAATGAGAAAAAAAATACAAATACAATAACAGCATTGAATACCATCGTGTTGTAAATTGTATAAAAATAAAAGAAAAAGTGGCATTATTAAATCAAATATGTTTTTTCTTTCCAATCAATGTCCGCTTCCAATGTGTAGCATTTTACCTCCCAATGGAAAGTACCTCAGCACAAGATTTTCTACGAGAAATGTTTGTTACTCAGTTGCCCAACCTCTCTTTAGACCGGTGGTTAATAAATAGCTCTCGCTACGCCTCATTTTTTATAATTGGATTTTTTTGACATCACAAACATCCATGCCTTTAAACAGGAATCGATAAATCGATGAAATTTGTTGGGTCCGTGACACAACGAACAATATCGTTGGCTTCCGTGAAAGTTTCACGAGCTCGAATCCAAAAGATGATTAATATTTTGTTAACCGTAAATCGACAGCTTCAGATTTGAACGTGAATTTTCAGTATTGTCATTTGAATTTTGATGCGGCTGTGAATGTTTTACATTCATTTTTCTATTTCTATTAAACTTTGTATATTCCATTTTTTATACTAGAATGTTTTTGTCTCTCATGTAAAGTGGTGTTTTAGAAACACACAATGTTCGTGTTTTGATACGCTTTATATCGTAAAAAGTATAAGTATATTTTTGATTTGTGTATTATTTTTATGAATCTTCTAAGATATTTAAGTAGGAGTATAGTGGGGCCAAAACACGACAAAGCTTTTTAAAACTATTCAACTAAGACGTAGATATACATAATAGATACTTTGAATAACTTTATTGTATACTATATCGGATAAATCTGCTATAAAGAAGATTGAAGAAGTTTCTTCTTTATGATAAAAAAAGACTATCGACTAAGCCCTGCTGTGTGATGTGCGTAGAAGACGCAAAGCTTGTTCACGCATGGAGAATTCTGTTGTCGCACACAAATCTGGGTTACGTGCCTCACATCTTCAACCAAAGACGGGAATGATTCATTCTTGCTAAGCCGAAAGAATTTTCACACGGCGGAAACTGTACATATGACCATACACGCGAGAAAGTCTAAAAAATAATAAATTACAATGTATGTATCTCAGTCATTCAAAAATAATTAGTAAAATCTAGTTGCTTTTTTTTATTCTACAGTATGTTTTTTTAGTTATAACAGTAAATACAACATAAACTGAAACTAGGTAATGTTATGCTGGTAAAATCGAAACCGGGACTCGTTGTGTTTTTTTTTTAATTTTGTGGGATTGAAAATGCGTTATAAATAATTGCGCTTGTGGATTGGATGGTTTTCACTGGTGAAAGTGAACTTAATTTTTAATTTTTTTGAAAATATAGCAAAATACATATTTATGTTTAAAAATTGTTATCACAGCCATCTGTGCATATAATATTTTATTTGTATTCAAAAATAAAATATTGTAGCCAAACAGAGCTATATGGGGAACTACACTATAAGTGAAAATGGTCTAACCGAAAGTAATTGAAAATTAACCAAAATTGGATTTTGAATGCACAAAAACCATCGACAGGTTCCAGAATTGACGAGCCTTTCAATGGTGTGCTATTGTATTAAGAAACCGAAAATTATTTTGCAGTTAATTTTCTACAAACACGTATCTCATCTTTTTTTTCATGCTTTATTTAATCTAATACAAACGCGTTGGCAGAAAAAATATATGGCCACGTGCTATATTTAGCATGAAAGAATGAGTAGCATAAACGGAAACGTCTTTGCTTTCTGCCTTATAATATCCCTTACAGATGATAAGGACAGAACTATTTAAGTAATGATTATATCGATAGAAAGCGATAGTGGTGGAATAAAGTACATTTATGTGTCTCCTGAAAATTTGCCTTATTTGAGATTTTTCTCCCAGATTGTGGAAAATTATCGAAGATTTAATAAAGTCACCAGTTTACGTTGTTGTTTTTTTTTTATTTGAAGAAATACAAATTTAATATTGAGATCCACTTAGTTACTAGATTAACCATAGACCTCCTTTATCTTATACTTACCACAAAACTACGGGTGTCTATATCGTTGACCAATATTATTTATTTAATTAAAACAAAATGGTAAATGTTAGTTTACCGTTTATCTTTTCACTCATGGCAAACATATTCTGATCATGGCATACAAGTCGTTAGAGCTATAAGTTTTGGTTTGAATAAAACTCTTCTATTTTACAGTTTTAAGATAAAATAGATTCATAAAAAAAGTTATATTAAAATACATAAATGTTTAAATATTATAACGTTTAATAGAAGAATAGGTCGAACTTTTATCAATAGAAAACTAAGTAAACTTTAACAAGTTACCAAAATATTATAATATACTACTAATCACGTAATAATAAATAAAAATATCTAAATAAAACATTTTTTTCCATATATCACACGTAATACTTTTATAGTTTTATTGGATGAGAAAAATGTTAAACTTTGTTCACAGAACATTTGTAAAGTTTTATAAGTTTAATAAGATAACATTATTGTTATTGTAACGTATTCGTGAGTAACGAACGCTGTGCAAAGTTTTGTAACAAAGTAACAAACAAAATAATCAGACTTGTTACTTTGAATAATTTAACGAGTCTTAACAATATGTTACTTTTGCTGTCATAACAATCATCACCAGAAAATATGACAAATTATGTAAAACAGGCATAGCTTAGCGAATTAAAAGTTTTCTTATAAACATACAAAATAATATAATTAACATACTTTAATCCGTTCTCAGAGTAAAATATAACATTTCGTTTTTGTTAATCATATTGAAATAAACTGAAAGTTTTTTTTAAATATGAATATATTTAAAAAGATCATTTTTTATATTAAAAAGACAATATTAGCTAATGAATAGTGTACTAAGATTTTATGCATAAAATGGTTTGTATCATTGATAAAGTTGTACGTAATTTAAACGGTGTATTAAAATAAAAATAATTCGTTCTAAATCAGTCATTTCACCTTTAATATACACCCAACTCAAGCGATAGATACCTTCCAAATAACCGTTTAAAAAATGAAGATTGGTTGTCTGAATTTCATAAAAAACCGTGTTATTTGAAAAGAACCACATCGTGGTCACTTTTAAGGTGTTCACTGTCAAAGGCATTGTTTTTTTTTATATATAAATACAATATTAATTGGTACTGCTTCTTTTATTTAAAAAGATTAGGACCGGTTTCACTCATGACTAGCATCATCAATTGATCGTTGGTGAACTGACCGAACATCGTGGTATAGAAAATCATCTAAAAGAATGTTATAATGAAGACAAAATAAGTAGATTACACAAAATATTATCTATATGTGTTTTAATTAAGAAAAATAATAATATTCATCGCTACTTGATTATATACGGTGACTTTTATGAGGAACTGGACATAAATCGCTTTCTTCGCTAGAAATTTCTGACACGTCTATTGCGTAGGAATCTAATATAGCATTTTGTTTGTTATTAGGAAAACCGCTATCCGGATCTGTTTTTTTGTGTATGGGAATTGTGTTGAAAAAAATAATTTGTTGAAAAAAAATATTCTTTATTTTTCGTGGACCGTGTTATTTGAAAATCGTATAAAAACGTGTTGTGTATTGTTAAAAACGATGTGAATAGAATGACGATGTTAAAAAAAGTATAGATGCTCAAAATCCATTCACTCTACGATGAACATTTCAGATTATAGATTAGTGAATATACTTATTACTACGTAAACGAAAAATTGCAATCCATTGCAAAATCATGAGACTGTTTTTTTATAATTCCCTTTTTGAGATTTTAGTATTTTGATTAATGTAAAAGATTGAAAAGGCTACTACTTGGCCATGGTGATTTGCTTAAAATATATATGCTAATGTGTTGTTTGTATATTTATTTAAATAAACAAAAACAAAATATCATGACATGATAAATATGTAATAAAATTACTTTTGACTTTACGCAGTGAAGATTTCAAAAATATACACACAGAACCCTAAAAACCAGATTTATCATTTAAATTAAAAATTTCCGAATTAATCTGAAGAATAAATTTAAAATCGCAACCCTTCCGAAAGCCGCATATGATACTTTTCCCAGTCAAGTTAAAAACCGTAGCGGGTCGTAGCCACTCCGGGACGCATCCCCCTTCGCGTAGAGGCGCGGCGAAGAAGCGTAGACACGAAGCGGCCCTCCGTCATTTCCCTATTTCCGCACCGTTCGTTAGGCGCCGGATACACGCCGCTAGCAGGCTTCACGGGTAACCCTTTCGCATATTTCAATATCAAATGGTGCACACTTTAAACATTCGTGTTTCATTATTAGTGTAAACGAGTACACGGCAATAATAAAATTGCTGTTCTGATTCGATTTGATTTTTCAACAGGGCTTACAATATACCTGACTTAGCATAAAGCCGACTAAATATTTTAGACTGAGGGTTGCCATAGCAATTTGAGTGTTATTTTTTAAAAGTTAAAGTTACTTTATAAAATAATAATGAACAGTTTTTATTAGTACAAGAAATGCTTAATGTATGGATATTGAGCAATTTTTCAAGAAACTTTATTATTTTAAACTACCAACGAATTATACCAAACATTAAACGAACCTTAAATTTTAAAAAATACATCAAAATAATATTGTGAAGTATTTAGCCTATTTTTGCCTGCTATAATATATTGCCTTACTTGAGTTACTGCGCAACAAACTTGAGTTTATTATAGTACATTTAAAAATAGCACTAGTCAATATTTTGTTTGATTTGATGTCGGATCCTATAGAGCAGCGGTTAGTGTTTTTGGCTACCGTGCCAGATCTCACATTTTCTGTCAAGTGTTATTGAAATAATATTTCTGAAAAAAGTTTAAAAGAGAAGATGATTATAAATGACACCTTAAAATAGAAGCTTTCGTGTAAAAGCAGAACGAGAATGGTAATAATATAATGGGGCACTAAAAATCATGTAATTATTTATTCAAAGTTTAGCAGAAACACGAAATGGACCTGGAAGAATCCAACAATTTATAGGGCGCAATGTTAGATATTTTTTGGCTTGAGACAACTTTTTTTATAAATCGGTCTATCTCTCGTTCAATAAAATACAATACTCAATTGGAAGAAAAGAGTGAGGAAGAATCAGGAAACAATGAAACGTACAAAATGTTGCAATTTCCAGCGCTTTTTGTTTTCGGAGCGTGTTGATAGATTTTATTTTTGTTTCAAGTTTTCCTTTTTACTTTTCTACCCCTCTTGGAGATGTTTTCAATTTCGCGCCGGAAAACTGCCTTTCACACAATGCGAAACGGTCTCGGCAAAAATTTTGGTGACAAAGCATATTTCTGAATTAGATGAAAATACTTGGCCACTGTATGTAGAATTATATGATATTCTCCTGGACTCTGAAATATGGTAACGTATTCAACTTATTATTTTCATTTGAAATATTGTAACACCGCATAATACTTTTTAACAATAATGGCCATGTACTATTTTACTTCGTATAGTGCTGTATGATTCTCACAAATATTTAGTTGTATATAATATATAAAGCAATATTCGTACACTATTTCCACAACTCTGTCGGCATTCTATCACTCTTCAAGTACATTTTTGAACACAATAGAAATTTAATGAACCACAGAAAACTTTTCAAAGTTTGGGTGATCTTAAGGCCGTGTTAAAAATAATAAATTGACATAATAAGATGTAGTATTCTTACAAATTTCATTCAAGGTTATATTAATTTTCGTTTGTGTCCGCATAAACTACTGTTGTAAAGTAGTATTATACTCAACAAGGTCTTAAATGCTAACTTTGATGTTATTTTTTATTTACATTTTAAGAATATCGACTTCTTATTTTGGTGCCCGGCTAACTGTATGTAGATAGAAAATTTTTTCAAGATAATAAAAATCTAACTCTTAGTTACTTGATCACTTAAAAATAAAGGTAACGAATTTTATTTTCGAATTACTAAATTCGCTTAATGTTTAAAGTATTACGTTTTTTTTCTTTGTTGTGACAAAACCTTGCAAGTGGATTTTGCTGGTTTGTAAATGTGCAGTCGATATTTAATATTGATTTAATTATATTTGTTGGAAAATATATTAATCACATCGCATACCCAAAAACACACAAACAGCGGGGACATTATTCAAATGCGAATTATAACAAAATAATAAACTTCAGCCCAAAGTTCGTCTAGGCTTTAATAAATAAATGCTTTTCCGAAACTCAAATGCAGTCAACGAAAAAAATGTAATGCTATATAGGTGTTCATAACTGACTAAGCTACCGTGAAGATTCACTTTGTAAATGTTGACGTGCATTGAGTCTTTAACGTTCAGTCATCAAAAGAAATAAATTCAAAATCTTACTAGCTCACTTTCCACATCGAGATTAAATCAAGCAACGTTCAAACGAATGAAACATCGTTTGCATTGTAATCTCATCCTGAGCAAATCTATTTTGAATATTTTCATTTTTGTCTTTTAAATATTAGAAAACAATCAACTACTAAAAATTGTATACATATTACATATTTTTGATAAAATGTACATTTTTACATTTTGTTTATTTGCAACAATGAATTTTCATTTACATAAAGACGTATTGAACAATAACCAACTGTTTGTGACACTCTTATTAATCTTACTTCGTTTTGTGTATTTTTTAAATCCATGTCCGCTCCCAATCTGGAGCATATAGCTTTCTAGTAGAGATAACATATCTCAACAAAAGTTTTTTCCACTAGACTAGTGTGTTATTCAGTTGCTCAAACTTTTTTTTTTCGACCTACTCTCAGTGGGAATAGAAAGATAGGAAGGACTAGGACAGTATTATAGGTTAACTCATCGCCCTCGCCATGACTCGTTATTTTAGGAATAAAAGGGTGGGAGGGAATTTTTTAACATTACAAACAATTTTTACTAACTTTAAACATAAATCCATAAATCAATTGGCAACATATTCTTCGTATTGAGACACGAATCCGTGAGATCCGTCACGGAAGCCAACGGCTAAAATGCTTGTGATGAAACCTGTCTTGATCCCTATAAATTATTTTGGTGTAAAGTTTATACTATAAACACAAATGAATACTTAATTTAACGCTTTTCCATCAAGTATTGACAGTGAACACATTAAAAGTGAACTTTTAATAAATTGATTGGCAGACTTCGGTCAGTTGTCGCCAAGCACCCTTTGTTAAAATTCTGACTGACTTGTGGGTGTTCTTGTGTGGGGTATTCGGGCTTTCGCCCATGGACCCTTTCGTCTAAAGTGAATTGAACTGATTGTGGTTGAAATAAGTGAGCGCTATAGCCCTGTTTGTAGAAGGTACGGTCGCGGAAAGGCAGAAGGGGCTTGACGAGGAGGTCAGCCAACAGTCCACGGGCTTGTCGGCTGAGGGCACGACGAGCGGGGACGAGCGTAGAACGAACAACTGACAGCAACACAACACGTGGACGGTCACCAAACATCACCCTCAAGGGGGACATCAATCAACGGAAAAACGTTCAAACACTGAACAAACAATACAAACGTCGTTAAAATTCTTCATTAAGTGTCGTTATACATATGAAAATAAATCCAACCTTTGTACAAGTGAAGTTTAAAAAATAATTATTTGAGGCAATATTGTGTTGGCTTAGCCTCTGACTCCCGTGTTCTTTTCCCCAAAAATCTTGTCATACATAAATGTTTCGGAGCGGGAAATTATACGGTAAACCGAATAATTTCCTTTCTGTAGAAAAATAAGTGAAATATTCCGAAGAAGTACGCTTTCATCTTTGGGTCGCTTTTAAAGTACGAAATTATGTTGTTATACAATTTTAAATGCACACAGACCCGTGCTTACTTTCGTTTTGAATGGCCTGGTAATGCGAGACCTGATTTTTTCCTATTGTCAGTTAATAGTCAGATGAAGATTTTTAACAAAAAAACTGTGAATGAAAGATAAATTTTAAAGACTGTCTTGGTATCGTTAAAACTAAAGATCCCACTTTTATTTGTCTTTTTTCGGTTAAGGTTATAACCAAATTACGCAGAAAAAAACCAATACAGTAGTTATAAAATTCCTATCGAAATTACAACGTGATAATTTAACTATAGAACACTTAATTTGAAAAAAAAAACAATTGAAAAAGAAACAAAACGTTTTGCTGGACTTTAAATATTTTATTTTATACCACTCATCCGATTTCATAATAAATTATCAAAATACAAAGAAAATTGTTTTTTTTATATATCTTTGATGTTGTAACGAAAGAATAGTTTCGATTATTTGTAACTTTCAAGCAATAAAAGCACTAGAATCATTTTTTCCATCACAATTATTTTATACAAATTTGCTTTTCAAAGATTTTTTTATTTTAATAAATTTGTGAGCTTTGCCAGAAGATAGACCTTAAAAATGGGGAAAATTCGGTATAATTCACACAAAAAAGACATTACTGGAATGGAGACGTAAGATTTATAGATTGTAAAAATATACGATATAAATGAACTGTACAATGAAAAGACTTTTCGCAACCTCGTATGTGATTTAATCTGTGTGGGTTAGTTATTGCGTTTTGGTGTAACTATAATACATCAAATTGTGTTCATTTTGGGTTGTAGAAGATTGCGTTAGTATTTTACGAAATACTCAGTTACTCATGATGATTGTGATTAAATTAAAATTAGTAACAAATTATTGCGCTATTTAATGATAACGTAATAACAATTTATAAATCATAGTTTATAATATTAAAGGTATATTGCAACATTAGTGTTAATTAAATGTGTTGGTAAATTCTTAGAATCAAAGTACATTAATCAAGGCATAAAACGTTTTTTAATTGTACAAAATACTGCTGATTGCTGTGTGATATACTGATAAATAAAACAAATGTTAAATGCATAATATTCAATTGTTTAATTAATTTAAATGTTTATACTAATGTCTTTTAAATTCTCTTTATAACGTTTTAAATAACTAAAATAATATATATGTATATAATAAAGGTAAATATATGTATATAAATAACAATTATTCACTCGTAATATAATAATACTTATAAAGTCAAAAAAGTTAAAGTTAAAAGTCAAAAATAGCAAATAAATAATCTTTATTGTCTAATAAGAGAAAAACGATTTATAAACATAAATACAACGAAATATGAATTCGTTTTGTGTTGAATTTTGATCATATTTTTTATGTTTTTTTACAAATCTTTCATGGATTTAACTAAACCACGTATTAATATTTTTTTTGAAAAATCAGTATTTTTACCAAAAAAATATTGCAGTACGTAGTTTTATAATTCTAACATTAAATCAAACAATAGTAGTGTAACAAATGACTCAAAAATTGTCTTAACGTTATACTATTCACTAAAATAATCGACAATAATTGAAAAGCTTTCGGTGGCCAATCCTTAAAAAATATATTACTTATACAGTATAAAGAACTCTATCAATTTGCATCGCACTGCAATAGTTCAAATCAAGCTAAAGAGATGAAGGTTCATTAATAAAGTACTATTATGTATGTAAACACAAAAATCAAGCGAACAGTTGCGCACTCTAGTGTGTGCCGTTTTTGCATACACCCCTCACTGATTAGAGGATTTCGTTGAGTGCCTGATTATTCCAACAAACGCTTTTACTATCAACGTTAACTCAATAGAAAACGGATCGTTCTAATTTTAACTGTATGTATCATTAAAACTAGATAAATTCAAATATAGAAGCATAACGAAGTAACAATCACATAATTTTAGTCTATGGTGACGTTTGACATTTCTAACCAAGATGGCCGAACAACATTTTTTCTTCAGTTAATGTCATTGAAAATACTTATAGCAAATAATGGTGTATGTATATGTTATTATATTATAGATAATGATAAAATAAATAACACTGCACATTTAGATTCATTTTCATTGTTTTTAGTCTGTGATTACGAAGTGTTCTCTGACATAAAATAAAGACTTTGTTATCAAACCAGATATTATATTATTTCAAAATTTTCTATAGAAGTATTTTCTGCTGAAATATATATTTCAACTATTGATTTTATTATTTGAGTGGTACGGCAGTTATTGTGAACACTTTGACGTAGTGTAATATGCTGACTTGGAATTTTCGTAAAATTCATTTGATTTATCAATTTTGCTGACTATAAACATTTTATATGCCTATTTAAAAGGTTCTTAACAATTTTAAAGCCGTTGTCAGCACATATCTAAGGGTTTCACTCCTAATTCGCTTTTAACAAATCCCGTTGGTACATGAATTCATTGGATTGATATGGACAGAAAACTTTCCCTGAATTCTGACACGAAATACATCGAGCGACACTAATTGAACGAGTGTAATTAACGAATGTGCAGTTGAATGAAACTTTTGATTTTTAATGTCACTCGAGGCATTCATTGTCAAGCGTCTCGTTAACGCCACTTTGCAATTAATCGCAAAACGTGACACTAAAAAACTAGACAAAATAATGAACTACATTTTCTCAATTATACCAGCTCTCGGTGTTAAGCGAATGGAATCCAAAATGTTTTTGCAATAACACGTTGCATTACAGACGCTTAATAATTATTTTTCGAATAAATTAAGAATAAAAAGATAGTGCTGGGAAAGGGCTTGAGGTTAGCTGATCGCTTTTGCTCCTTCGCGTAAATATTCTGATTTTTTCTTTTATTAGACAACTTACTATGCCAATAACATACTGATAAAACAATACTGTAGCCTACTGGTCAACGCTTTAGGGGAGTGGTGGACCCCTTTTGGGTGAGTGCTAAAAACCCCCAAATATTATTCAACAACTTTTCAACGTGCCGAACTAAAAAAAGTTAACCATATTAACTATAGTTTAATTATGTATGAGTAATGAAATGTTTTTATTTTGAAAAAATCTAGCAATTTATTGTTGTATAATTACATAAATTATTATTTCAGAAATAAATATTTAGGAAAAACATAAGATTTGCGAATCGTGAATGTGTCTACACGAGCACGCGTGCCCTAGGTTTTTCAATCTAGCTCGAAAGTGCTATGTGCGTAGCAGTGCATACGGACATAAATTCATCAATATAAAAAAAATATTGTTTAAATAGATTTATAGTTTATTGTCCAAAGCAGTGGAGGAGAACCTGCGGCCTCTTGACTACTCTAATGCGGACTTTTGACTTGATCAAAAAAATATAAAAGGAGCGTAATCAACCCATTACATGTTCGACAGTCGAGAAAATAGGGGGTGTCAAAGTTTTCTTTACTGCGGCCTTATGTTGAATCAAATAAATGAATGTGGCCTTTAGAAATAAAAAGGTTCCCCACACCTAGTACAAAGCAATGGATTTCTATGATGTGTTGATTCTCTCTCACTAGTTCAATACTAGCCTTTTCCTAGCCCTGTCCCTTACCCTTATTGAAAGCGAAACGATGAAGGACATAATGACAACTATTTCTCACATAAAACAAGACAATTTAATACCAATGTTTTAATATTTAAGTGTGTATAAAAAAATAATTTCCACTACAGACGAATCCATCGAAAACTTTTTCTTGTTTAATTGATACTTTCTAAAAAGTATAGAATTAGTATATAATAATTTACATAAGGATTAGATTAAAACAAATGGCGTACAATTTACAATGGCATGTTTATTTTAAGATTTATATATTCATTAAAATATGTTTAAATATAATAAAAAATGATAAAAGTTCGATTGAATACTTTGTTTATTCAGCTCACACTGTATTAAGAAAAAAACACAATATTCCTTTGTACTTGATTTCCAATTTTTATTTATCAAGATCAGAACCGGTTTTACTCATGGCAAGCATTGTCAACTGATAATAAATAAAATATAGCAGTGCTTTGAAATTGAAAAGGTGTAACAAACAATTGACTTATAATAATTTCCAAATTACAGTAGAAATTATCAAAAAGTGACTCTAAAATAACACAAATTAAAACGTTTCACTCCTCTAAAAAGTGGAAATGAAGTACAAAGAAATATTGTGTTTTTTTTTAAATATTATATAATGCCTTTCCACCAAGTATTGACAGTGAACACGCTTAAAGTAACTCACACTAGTTTTAATCGTGTTTTCGCTATAATTAAATAATTAGTTTATAACAAAATTATGAAATAAAAAACACTTAATTGTATTTCAATGATGAAATATTGAAAATAGACAGCGAGTGACATTTCATATTGGAAATTCGGCCGCGTGACGAAATTATCGATGAATAAATTTCACTGAATATCGGTCACCTAAAAGTGACTGACGGCTGACTCGGTGCGATTCGATAGAAAGACGATACAGAAAAGCCCTCGTTTAGAAATTTTATGCTGCGTTACTATTTTGATTTATCGTGAATTACGTTATTGGAAAATATAACGTGCCATTTATTAAACATGACGTGTCACGCAAAAGATTAATCATCGAAACTATTATACAGTACATTGCATTCACGCCAATTATAACAAAATCAGCAACCAAAGTCGTTTTAAATCGTAACGGTTGCGAGACAGTATAAAAACAGTTTGGAACGTTATTTTCATTGGTCATGAAGTTGATTATTGACTGTAAAAACGAACGAAGAAGCTACACTTTCATATACTATATATTTATATATCTCTTTCTCTGCGTAATATTCGCATCAAGCGTACGGGTGAATACTGACACCTTTAATGATAGTTTGCTATTCAACAAAAATATATATAAGAAAGCGCAAAAAATTGTCGAGACATGTGATTTAACCGTTTAACAGCCATAAGCGTCTTAAGGCGCACAATTTCCCGTGGACGGGACCCCGGATATACAAATTATGCTCCGCTTTAAAAGGGATTTTACTAACCTAAGTCAATTATTTTGAGCATAGAAATATGTTAAACGCACGACAACATTGGCGCACTCTTCATTTATTTGGTATTTTTTTACAAATAAACTTTAATACATTTTCAACAACGATATATTTAGAATTTTTTACTTTTGCAATAAAACTCGCGGCGTGCTAGTTACCGCCATACGTACACCTAGCGGCAGTTAAAAAGTTTAAAATGTTCAGTGCCTATTTATTTGTCACTTTAAGAGTGTTCACTGTCAATACTTGTCAATGGCAATGTATCCAAAAAAATAAATACTGATTCCACTTTTATTTAATACGGTTAGGACCGGTTTTGCTTATGACAATCATGAGTCATCATCAACTGATAATCCTCGTCGTAAGTGAAACCATAAGTGGAATTAGTACAAATGAGTATTTTATTTTTTAACATATTTATTTACATTGCTTGCATATAAAACAAGAATTATTGGAGATATCTCAGCTATTATATGTGATTTTGGGCAAAGGGTTAAATTACATATTAAATGCTTAATATGTTAAAATACATATAAATTACATATAAAATTAAACTATTTCCTTTTCCGTTTGGAAAACTAGTCATATTTTTATGTCAAAAATTAAATTTTAAATCTTAGAATAAAAATCAAACTTTTTTCACCGTGAAAAGGTTTGAATCGACAGATTACATACTCAAATACGATTTTGTAATCGATTTATGATTATGTATCCAAAGACATCCACTTTCTGATCCCGAAAACAAGACAGAAATGCCAACTATATAACTATTTGTTCACGTCTGATTTGTTCCTAAATGACTTTTTTTTTGTTGGATATATTTGAATTACTTTATTATGAGCCCATATGCTCCATATTGAGAGCGGGAATGAGTGTATCAAAATCAACAATCTCACACTTGTACCCTTCAGTAGCGATAGAAATATAAACATTTCAGAGGTCAAAAAAGAGACACTTAAATATAAGACTATTTGCAATTCTTAGGCAAAAAAAAACATGTATAACAATCAAGTCTGGTTAGCATAGCTAAAAAAATAAATGTATGTTTTTTCATCGATTGCTACTGATCGTTTGTTTTTATGAAACCTTTTCGCAGAAGTTTTATCAATAAATTGTCATCGCCAGACTGACCATAAATCTGCCACGTTAGATACCAAATCGACTGCAATTTGGCCATAATAAATATCTGATAGGCTATGCATTCAAAAAAAGAACATTCGCAATGTTTACACGCGCAAAAAAATGGACGAAGAAAAACAGAAGAAGATCGAAATAAAAATTTATTTTCAGATGACGTCTATCCCCGATGAATTATTTTAAACATAAAAATTTATATGCGCTGTTTATTGGGTTTATTTATCATCATATTGCTGGAGATCAATATAAATTTGGAAAGAATGAAGATATAACACGTTAAACGTTTTGAAAATATACATATAAGCCTATACTCAAGCATAAACAATCCATTATGCAGAAAAAACTCATAAAATGGAAACTATTTTACTAAATGTCATGTCTGCTCGCAATGTACAGATAAGGGACTATTTATGAGCAACATAACATAATTTTCTTTGATGAAAATTGATTGTTACTTGTTTTTTAATCGCCCGGCCTTTCTTCTTCTGAGAGAGTATCGATTGAGAGTCGGAGATATTTAAAAAAAGCTAGTAATTAGCTTATAACATAATTTTATTATTTTTTACTGTGAGGTTTATTGAATATAATATTGTAAAGTAAAGTTTTCTGACAATTTCAATTAAAAACAACTTGTGTTAATATGCTCGATTAGGAGTATATTTACTCCAAATTGGAAACAGACAAAATTATAAATGGGGTCAGTAAACCTTTTTAAAGTTAATTTAACATGTTTATTTTACAAAGAATCTCTATTATTAATTATTGTCAAATAATTTATGATCGTAAGAGGTATTGGAGCACACTGTACGTATCAAATTTATTGGGAAGGCTTTTGCAGTGTAAACATTCTATCGTCTTCAGATTTGGGTTAACTTGGTTATTCATGTGTATAATATTGCTTAAAATTAATATTTTGCCATGATATTAAACGATTGATTTTCTTCCTTCTTAGCACAAAATGGATGTCAAAACAAAACCCTTAGAACTTAACAGAGCATATGATATTGCCAAATCGTCTGTATATTTAATAACTGTAAAAAAAATCTCTCGGCATTTTTTTGACTAAAACAACCAGAAAATAGATCCAAATATGTTTAGGAAGCGATTTGCTAGTTGCAGTTGGATGCCAAAAACGCATATCTGTTGTATCTAGAGCAGCCTGTATAAAACTTTTAAAATAAATTGTGACCCCTTTACCACATCAAAGTTATCAAACACGCTCATTTTTTTTAAATTACACTATTGTTGATAATTATCTATGCAACCTAATGAAGAATAACTCGGTTAACTAACGCAAAGAAATTAACTTGGCCAACCCACAAGTATTGACAGATATAACCGATTCCATCATCCCAATAATACGCAATGATTCACATGCTTACTTGGATTTCATCAGCACCCTTAAAATGTAATAAAGACACCTCAAGATTTTTATTACAGTTTTTTAAAATATTTTTAATTGAAATCTGATGGTATAGTTTTTATTGATTTTATCATTATTTTACAGCTAACGCAATCATCTCGATACCATTCATTATCTTATCCTGAAATATTTGAATAAATTTGCTATGGCTTAATATTGAAATATTCAATTAGGGGTGCATATTCTCAAATAGCATTTAACTTCAAACTATATAATATAACTATCCTTTCAATTGCAAAAACAAAATCAATTTTCGTAATCCATTTGTAAGGTATTAAGCCCTTCAGAAAATCTTTATGTTTATTGATAACGAGACGATGAAATCTTTATGTTTACCCTCTCGCATGGACTGGTTAACCCAAGAAGCCTTTTCGACCCCCAGTTGTATAGAATGTCTCAATAGTTATAGAAACCAATTTAAAAAAAAAATCATTTTTAAAATGAATAATTACCTGTCTGTTTAACATTCAAGAAGTATTTTTGGACTTTGGTAATAACTTACGCTATATTTTCACTGGAAAATATAAAACAGAACTTCTTGAGTTATTGAGAAATAGGGATAAACTAATATTTAATAAATTTTCTGAAAAAACTTTTATTTCAGTTACAATTGTTAAATATTATACGTTCCGTATTTAAAGGCGTCTCTCCAAATTGTTTTCTCCACTCCAAAACGTATAGATGAGGACCTCAATTTCAAAACCTACCCAAAGGCTATTTTTGATTTTTTTCAAATTTTGATGCCAACTTGTTCTCTATTTCAATATCTACACAATTTTTGATTTTAACATCTCTAAATACAGAGAAAACGTTTTTAGTCTCAAAGCCAACTCAAACCCAAAAATCCCGCAGCCGTTTTTTGCACTTTACCAACAATTTTGGATTTTGGAGTTAAGTAGGTTTTTTTTAATCTAAAGCGCTCATATAAACTTTGACTTGATAGTATTATTCTATCGTAACAGTATGATCATGCTACTCAAGACAGCTAAAAATATATGGTTTCAAATAACACATCATAATACATACATAAATTCAAAACGAAGTTGTCAATTGTAATTCGTATTAAGAGAAAATGTACACAAAATGTTTTTGAATCCATTGAAACTAATCCATCACTCAATTAATTCGTAGGATGACTAATAAAACAACAACTGTTTTCGCAAAATTTGACATAATGCATCCACATAGTCTCCTTTAATAGTGATACATTCATTCAACGCTTTTCTAATATTCTAATGCCTTTTTTGTAGAAAGATTTATTTTTGACCTCAAAATAGTCATTTTATTCCTACTCCATGTAGATGTAAACATATATAGGAAGACACCGAATCAAGTCTATGGTCCGAAATTCCGGATCGCACGGGTTCGAATAGTTCCAAAGATTTCCGTGATGTCTACAATTTCTTAACACTCACCAATGCCTTAGCTTTCTTCTAACATACCCACTCTCTACGAAGTAGTGAAGTTGAGCGAACGAGTAGCAAGCTGTTGTCGTAGAAAAACTTCTGTAGAGATATTTATGGAGGAGATATTTACACTGAGGGCAGACATGGTTAAAAAACGCTATCATATGAATGACCATATTCAATAAATCATATATTAATGTTATACAAACTAACAAAAGAGATATCTTGCCAAAGCTATAATGGTTATTTTGCTATATAATTTAAGATTTCGGCTGAAGGTGCTTGGTGGAATTTCAATATTAAATTTGAATCGTTCAATCTATGAACATTCTCACAAATTTGGCCACTAACGACCCGGGATTCGCCTTTCGGCATCTTCAGGCGTTCAAGAGCATGGATGAACTTGAACTGACACTTAGTAAATGAATGTTTCATGTTTATATAAGAAATAAATGTATAATTGAGTTTAAACCCATTGCTGGCGAAAAGGATAAGCTCATGGGAATACCCACAGATTTGAGTAGTAAGTAGTTTCAAGAATTATATATATTTTTTTGTCGGCAAAGGTTTTATGATTATGTTTATATAGGGTATAGAAGTGGAGATCCCGGTAGGTTTTATATTTCATTTTAAATTCGGAAGACTATGCAATTGTGCTCTATTTATTTCCAAAATTTCCTGGAAAAAGAGCTTATGACTGTCCGTATTTGGGTGTAACATTTTTATCCCTTGTTCCTGATTGAACACGTGTCCTTCCGAAATTAGGTGATTAGCAAAAGTAGACGTGTCTTTTTTCAATCTAAAGGCTGCCATATGTTATAAAACTCTGGTGTTCAGTGTCCTTTCTGTTTTGCCGATATAAAATTCCGTATATAAAATCAAGTTCATCTGTGCACCCGAACGGCGAAACCCGGGTCGTTAGTGACAAAATCTGTAAGAATTTACATGGTTTCAACGATTCAAATTTATTATGTTGTAGTTGTATCTGCCACAGTCTGTACATCTTACCCAACACACGCACGCAAAGGATATGGATGTAGACATGTATTATACGCTATGAAGCAGGATATTGCATCGATACAGGAAGAGGAATTCTTTCAATCTTGAAATATAGCGGCCGTAGACTGATAGCCGTAAAAGATTTATTTTCGAATGCCGTCGCAAGTTATTGCCATCAAGTTGAAATGCCATCATCTTCGCGGAGTACAAGATTTTTATTGCTTTTGAGCAACTCGAGTTATCGTCTATGTAAAACTGTCAAATGTCAAAACGGTCACATAAATTTTCTCGAGCCTTTTCAATTGTAATCAGCCGCTGTGGAACAGTAGATAACGCTCTAGGCTTATGTGCTTTTATCTGGGTCAGCATTCTGGAATATTTGCATTCAAAGTTTGTACGAAACCAGCGCTCACAAAAATAACAAATCACTTTTTTTCAAAAATACGATTGCTTTTTTTTAATGAATCTTTCTAACTATTAACTACGAAAAATACACAACTTGTTAAACATTCACTCACGAATAATAATTTATTCGATGTTACGCATTTCAAATTTTATAAGAGATGTAAATGATTATAGATATAATTTAGTTTTGTCATTATCGTATCGTAATAAATTGACACATATTGAAATGAGTATGGTCGAGTGGTCAACGTTGTTGACTTCGGCTACAGAGGGCCCGGGTTCAGATCCCGGCACGGACAGTTTTATAAATTGATTTTTCAATCGATTTATGAATTTCTGTTCAAAGGCATGGATGTATGTGATGTCTTGAATTCCCCCTCTCACCCATCCTATCCTATGAACGGGGCGTATAGAGAGCGATTAGCTTACCACTAATCCTGTCTAGCCCTATCCTTCTATCCCTACTCTATTTGGAAAAGAGAGTAGGGTAGTTGAGCAACTGAGTAACAAGCAGTTCTCGTAGAAACACTTCTGTTGAGATAAACTCCATTAGGAGTCCATATGCTCCACATTGGGAGCGGACATGGTTAAAAAAAATTGACAGTTGAATTGTCTAAAATAATCATTTATCACGACAATGCTAATGAGTAACAGTTTTTTACTCATCCAAATTGTATGATAATTAATTTGATAGTTCAAGCGAAAAACACGTGGATCCATGAACTTGAAGATATACAAACGACACGAATTTATTATTGAACTTCCAATTAATAGTAATTTTAATGTAAGTAATTTTTCATGAATTATCATCTATGTCTATAGCCTGTCACATTGCGTCATTTAGTTATGCCACCACCAATGATTCGAGTCAGTCCATAGATTCATAATATAACAATACAATCTATTAAAGATACTTAAACGCAAATATAGCCACTAAAGTTTGGCTACAAACACAGACAATAATTGTCGAAAATCGAGTCCTATTACTTGTGTATTTTTATTATGAATATAAAAAGTATTGTACTTGACACTCAAGTTAAATTTTACAAAAAAGAAAAAGTCCAGACTAACGGTAAAATATATCCGATTTTGTACGACATCAATTTTATGTATAATAAAATGACCATAAAATTGTTCCGCTAGAAAATATAACAACGATCGATCGAATGTCATTGACCGTTAGACAATCGATGTACAATAATTCAACATGGCTGTGGCTAGGGATTGCATGAACAGACTTAATATATCAATACCGGTATTTTGGTATTTCATATTAAATGCAAATTGGGATCGATATTTTATTTAAATAATGCCAAATATATCCCACTCTTAACATGCGAGTAAGTTTCTTAAATTGCACACGGTTTCTAAAAATAAAAATATATTATTGGAAGACTCATTAATTCTTAAACCTGTTAGCATTGGTACAACTTTTATCAGATTTAAAATATTTCAATTCATCGTGAATATAAAAATACGTGATGGTTTGTAATCATTAAAAATTTAATGTTGACTCATTCTTATTAAAATATTGGTTTTGAATTCGAATCGTTCAAATTATGTACATTCACACAAGTTTAGTCACTAACCACCCGGGTTTCGCCATTCGCCCACTCTTGTATCATATATGTAAGTAAATATAATCATATTTTTTTCCACCAAACAAAATAAATATTTATCTTAAACTCAACATTCAAATCTGCATGCATTCCCATAGGTTAATCCATTTTGCCAGCAATCGCTTTAAGCTTAGTGATACGATTATTTCTTATATAACATGGTACATTTATTTACTAAACGTCAGTTCAAGTTCATCCGTGCACTTAAACGCCTGAAGATGTCGAAAGGCGAAACCCAGGTCGTCAGAGACAAAACTTGTGTGAATTTAAATAATTTGAACGATTCAAACGATACATTTATTTACTAAACGTCAGTTTAAGTTCATCCTAGCGCTGGAACGCGTGAAGATGCCAAAAGGCGAAACACATGTCATTAGTGACAAAACGTGTGTGAATTTACATAATTTGAACGATTTAAATTTAATATTGAATTTCCACCAAGCACCATTAGTCGAAATCTTAAATTACAGTATAAAATATTGGTGTTTTTGCATTTTAAAAACGCGGTATTTCTTAAAAAGATTTCTGAAAAGACACTATGAATACCGGGATCACGGTCTCGGTAATACCGGTATTGCAATCCCTAGCTGTGGCCACTTGAGTCATACCACATCAAAAAAGAAAGGCGTACAGAGTGTCCACAGACTTAATATTACGTATTGTATGCATGGGAGGAATAGCGGTCAATAAACTATTAGTTTCCCAACATATTCCTTCGATTATAAGAAGTGGTCAATTATTATAAGACGCATAATTTTGTTTAATACCAATAACTAAAACATAAGTACAATACATAAAGTTATATGATAATAGTAAAAAGCATTTAATGTACGACTTCGTCTGCAATATCACTATCTGATTTTTGTATTTCGTCTCAGAGTTGCTGTTTTTTTTTTTGTGTGAATTCCAATAAAATATCGTCTTCTGCGCCATCAAAGACATAAGTGACTTTAAAAGAGTATTCCACTATTTTCTACAGAATTTTCTTTGGAGAATCTGACACTTTTGCCAATTTATACTATCGGAGATTCTAACAACTGATACATTTTTTACAGCGATTGGCAGATACCATCATTATTGGAAATATGACCATCATTATTGGAGATATGACCATCATTATTGGAAATAAACGAAAAAAATTTAATTAATAAAAGTGTTTGTACAGGGATTCAAGACTGTCGACACCACAACCGAAGAAAATGATAGCGACCAGTGGCAGTTCGTGGATAAAATATATGTAAGTGCTGTGGTAGATTAAATATAAAAAAGGACATTTGGATTATATTTTATTTTTAACATTAAAAATTATACTTAAAATGTATTTTTATTTCATTGTAAAACTCATTCTTCTGTTGTTTTGTTTGAAAAAAGGTCTATCACTTTTTTGTCGCTGTGCTTGCGTCGTTTGTACTGCCGAAGTTGCAGTACGAACTAAGCGTATAAACACTAAGCCACGTTCCCGCGCCCCTCCTTCGTCCACGCGAGCATATTCCATCGAAAACGGTACTGCACAAAATGTAGACGTACGTCGCTTTCTGATATTAGTACTACGGTGTATGATAACTATTGGATGTATCGGTGCGTTGGTGTGCTTAATTGCACGCTTAAATAATATTGATATTTTCATTTAGCACACATAAATTTATTAACATACATAATATTACATTTTTTTGATTCGCTTGGGGGTGCTGCAGTTCCGCAGTGGGTATAGACGAGCCGCCACAGCCAGTGACCACACACAATAAGAATGCATTAAGAAAGATAAAAATCTCATCTATCTCTATAGCTCTTTGAATGAACCGTGAGAATGCAAACAGTTGAACATTTTTTTTTAAATACATTTAAAAACTAATAAAACTTCTTTCTTGAGAATAATAAATGAATTAATTTGGTAAATTAACTTTATGTACAGATGCATATTTAAATACTATAAAAACTTCAAATATTTTAAAGTATATAGCTTTGTTATAGTTTTATCTCTGTTACATACTATTAATTAAAGGGACAAACAAACGAAGTGCTCAGAACTTCTGTAGTTTGTCATTTTGTATGTACATTTAAAGCAGTAGCGTAGATGTTGTAAAACTAAAGTATAGCTAAAGCTTAGGGCCTAGTTGGACAGTTCAATGTTTTTAATGTTGAAGAAATTAAGAACAAAATAAGTATTATAAAATTATCACAATACTTATATCAATTTGAGAATTTTTTAAATTGTATTCGTACAATTTGAAGTGTCGTTATTCAAATAAATAAATTAAAAACAGGCAAAAAAGATTATTAGTAAAACAGAATTTTTCTGGTATCCGAATTAAATTGAGTAAATATCTCAAATTATTATAATAAAATTAATTTGGAGAAAAATTAAGTTTCATCACTAGGGTGTTTACTGTCAATACTTGGTGGAATGGCATTATATTTAAAAAAAAACACAATATTCATTTGTAATACTTTTATTTTAGCAAGATCAGGACCATTTTCGCTCATGACGAGCATTATCAATTGACCATGAGTTAGTAGTACCAAGTAGTACAAAAGAATATTGGTTTTTTTTAATTTGAAAGATACATTATTTTGTATTAGATTCGGTATAAATACATTTTTACCCACCTTTGTAATGAAAATTTTTTGTTGGTGAAAGAGTACAATTTAGCTGAATAGCTGGCTATTAACATACATTAAAACAATGGTTAATCGATGGAATAATAAGAAAAAATCAAAACATTCAATAAACATAAGAAGCATTCGCGAATCATTGAATATTCGTCAATATTGAAAATTAATAAAAAAATGTATTTCTCAAGATAAATATGTCTTTGATAACAGCATCATATAAGTAATTATCAGTTTCATCTACGAGGGATGCTTTCAGTATTTATTTAATAACTAAAATAATTACGGGGCCTCTTGCGTTATTATCAAATGAGGGCCCCAATTGTATGTATGTGCAAGCCACTGGCAGGTGTAATCGTAACTGGTTTGTTTCAATAATAAATCCCTCTTACATTTTCATACACCGTTGGACACAATACAAGAGCGTCCGATAAATAGCCCCACGCATTCATGCTTTGCCTTTCAACATCTTGACATCTCAATTGAGATTGTACGCATGAGCAACTTATAATCGACAATTAATCACTTCCTTTTTATCTTTTAATATTGCAGCAAGGCATAACTGAATATAATATATTGCGCCATTCAAACTCGTTTATGATAATTATTTCAGATAAATAATAATTGAGTACTAATCACGGTATTACAGGATCACGAAATTGGTCGAAATCCCGGGATTAGAGGCCCTAGTCACCAGTTAGTTAACCTTTATTTTAATTATTCTTAGTTCTCCTTTTCTTACACGCTCATTTTATTTGACATAATAATTAATTTTCTACTAAAACTGTTTATCATTTTGCTACATGAAAACGTTCGGATAAAATTTTAAGCTTATTTTAAGACAACTCAACTCTGTGACAATTTTATGTTAATTGTTTTGTCATCACAAAATAGAGTGAACGTCAACTGAAATTATATATGAAAAATACTTTATCAGTATGTGCTAAAATGTATCTTTTGACGGTTTGGTAAAAATTACTCGATCACCTCCGAGTGATATTTTAAATGTACTAAATTAAATTTCGTTACAATCAAAAATACACGAAATGACAGCTCAACCACGATGGAATTAGCTTATAAACTTCATACTAAAGTGCACTGATTTCGCAAACTGCATTGTTCTTTCAGCGCCATTCATTTTCGCCTTTCTTTTTACGACCATTGTTACATTCGTAATAATTCTGTCGTCACTTCATTTGAATTCAGACTATCGGAACGCGTTGATGACTAAACTTAATTTGATTTACTGATACTTAATAATAATGGCGAAGCATGTTCCATCTGACTCGGCGACAGTTCACCTTCATTATCATGACAGCAAATACGTTGTTATCATCATTATAATGTCGCGCTGGCTGTTAATCTCTGAAATATGGACTATTTGCACTGCGAACAATGTAATGCAAATAGTTAGAAAGTGTGCAAATATTTTTTTAGTTTTCCATGTTACTGCTTCTGTCGTTCGTTGTGTTTTCAAATAAAATGCATCGTACACTACGCATTACCTAATATAACTGCAAAATTTACCGAAGATGTACATATTGTAATTATTGATTATATAAAATAGTGATACGCAGTTACAAAAGGTGAGAATGCGGATGACCTGTCACAGCGAGCTCGAAGCTCTGACTAAATTTAGAGCGGCTCGCTTCATAACAATTACAATGTTAATAGTATATGTACATGGTAAAAGAAAATAATTTTGTTGCCATCATCTAGAATCATTTAACAGCAGAATAAATAAAAAAAATAACTCATTTGAAAGTATATTGCCACCGAGTATTGCATTTCCGGGATTGCGATAGTACTAATCCCGGAATTTCAGGATTGAGAAAATGAAATATGTGATGTAGCGCTGTCATTTTTAGTAAATCTGTAAATTCTTGGAATTTTAGGTTCAAAAATGATTGGAAGAGCTAAAAAAAAAAGGTTCTTCGCTGGTAATTTTATAAAATCTGCAAATTTCTGGGTTTTTTAAATTGACATGAAATTGATTTCAAAATCCCAGGATTTCAAAATTACCAAGCAAAAAATTTTCAATCCCGAATTTATGTTGAATGGTCAATCCCGGAATTCTGGAATTGGAAAAATTGTCAATCCCAAAAACCCGGAATCATAAAAATGGTCCGGAATTGAATGCCCTACTGTCAACCAATCTATTAGTCGTTCTAACTAATAATTAATACACGCAATACGGAAATTTGTCTATGACACTAATTTACATCGTAAGTTAGGTTATGTTTGAAGTAAATACATAAAATGCATAGACAAGCGCATTGATAATAAATTATCTAGTAATACATAATAATTTATCGTATGTAAACATTGAATGTTGTGTTATTATATGTACATACTATCTTAATAGTCAACTGACACATATCAATTTTAATATTTAACTGTTAAAGACTTTTTTTATAGGTGGCAAATCATATCATCATAGCATTGGGCCAGGTCTCAGTGTGAAGAGCATTTTATTAATACGATTTTTCTTCGAAAGCATGGGTATTTGTAAAGTCTAAAAAATTTCGCCCACCATTACAATCCTTCAATAACGGCGTATCGAATGCGATTAGCTAACCATAGTCCATAGTCCAGTGCTAGCCCAATCTTTCTATCCCTGAACAACAACCAGTTCTGATGATATACCAACATTAGAAGCCCACGTGCTTTACATCGAGAGCGAACATAAATTAATATACATATATAGAGTTTGTTAGGGGCTTGCTTTTCAAATAAGTAACTTAAAAAATCTTTTTTCCAGCGACAGCCAATTTGACAGCTGACAGCTGAATTCTGCTCGGCTTGGTTAGCAAATTCGCCATGAATAGACTTACGCCGTAACAACATTTTTTTTTCTTCGAAAATGATGCCGGCTTGAACGTTACAGTCGGTGGAGATGGCTATGGATCCATGATTACTGACATTTTCGTTCTTTAAATAAATGACATTAATGTGGAAAGCTGTGGTTTCAACAAGACTGCGCATCATGCCACGCAGCGTGCGCCACAATTAATTTAAAGAAACATTCGACGAGTTTATAAAATATATATATTAATAAAAAAAACAGCCTTCATACACCTAATGTAAAATTAATTCGTTGATGTATCAATTTCCTGCAGAGTTTCTCACTAATAATAATATCGCCACACAGTACATATTGAACGAGACTACGATAATGGAATCTTCCTAGTTTCAACCACTCATATCGTTGTTTGATTTATGGGGAGTCATCCATATCGAAATGATTAATTATTAATAGTTAGCTTCCCAGTTGGGCACACAAGTACGCCGCCAGCCCTTTGTTAAAGATAAGTGCATGTACAACATAGTTTCTACTTGCATTGTAGTTGCATCAGATCGATTCTTCTTATCTATAGCAAGACGTTTTGTTGCATAGTAAGTGCACTGCCATATCGCGTGGATGGAAGATAAAATGGATATGAGACCGCTATGGTGTGGTGTCACTGGCATACGGTGTTTCAGGCAATATATATAAACAATAAAACGCTTTCAATAAAAGTTTATTCGGTAAATATGGTTTACAGCGTGCTACACTTTTTCTACATCAAAAGTTTACTAAATGCCGCTGATAAAAGTGCAAATTTGTTGTAAATTTAGTTATGAACAGAAAAACAACAAATTTTAATACGTAGGAATCAGAAAAACCCTGATTTTTTGCGAAATACGGGCAAAGTAAAATATGACACTTTTTAGAACAAACTATAGAGCATATTTGAAATATGTCAACGAATTGATGTAATATTATTTCGTTATTCGAATAAATTATCGGGTTAATTGCTTTCATCATTTTTTTATGTTTGTTATTAAAATTCTTAAAAAATTACATTGTTTTTGCGGCATTTAGTAAATTTTCGAATAGAAAAAGATTAGTAAGTTGTTATGCCGTTACCGTTTGGTCAACAATATATTCGATTATAATGATAAATTGACGATTACTAATAGTTATAGCTATTTATTTATTTGACTAAAAAAACGGAATGACAGATGGTTAACAGTTTGTAACGTAGATAAATAAGAAAACATAATTAATATTACTACTAAGTCTGGATGGAACATATATGATGAGTAAAAATTAAAAAAATGATTTGTCACAAATTTTGATGTCGCCAAATATCAGATTGAAAACTTCTCTGAAATCGAGAGAATAATAATTGAGGAGCCAACATTCAAAAAGTAATTTGTCACAAATTTATAGCCGTTTAAATCAGTTCTGATAGTCCATAAAAAAATCTATGAATGGAAATCACAATTAGTGTTAAAAAAAGGTTTTTCCTATAAAAATTAAATAATAATATTTCCACATTCAAACAAACCTTGATTTCTCCAACACTTGATATTGAAATTCCATCAAGCACCCTCAGTCGAAATACTTAATTATATCAACATTGCTAGTACGGCAAGATTGACTGAACTCTACAGTATTCAAACAATTCAAATTTACTCAAATTACCATTTCCCAAGTTCTGTATTTGTGTTACAAATCACTTTTTGAATGTTTGCTCTTCATATTGGTACAGAAAACATGAATACAGTATTATCGAGACTCATTGGATATATTTTTACGAACAAAATAACGAGACTTGTCTGACAATATTGAACGCCTGAATCGACACCGCTTCGTTTCCATGAAGTGTCTCCATTCTCTCACTGACAATTGCCCGAGGAGTAATTTCCTGATCACCGTGTATGGCAGAAGCTGTCAGCGTGAAAGCCACACCGGGTAACGAGGTTGAGTCTCGTAGGGAACGATTTACGGGGCGCACTCAGCCGTGGAGCACCCAAAAGCGTACGGATCTGCCGTACTAAGCTGAACCAGAGATTCACAACCCCTGCAATATGAGATATCGAGTATCAATCAGAGATTTATAGCTTCGTTCCACGAAGCTTTTTCATCACAGTGTCGAACGATGGTATAATGTTAGATACTTCCATTATGTATATTTAAATTCAGAAACCAACTACTCGTGATTAAAAATATCTGTAGGTAGTTGTTAATTAAACTGGTGCGACGGAGGCCACAGCAATGGTATATGCGATGACATATGAATAGTTTTATTGTGCGTTTATTTTGGATATCCAAGAGCATTCTATTATTTCGTTACCATTACATGAAATAAAACCTCACTTTTCTAGTAAATTAACTAACACAAACGACATCAATAAGAACCAATATCAATTTATTTATTTTCGCCATAATATCATATTATTTAATTTTTATAATGCATTTTTTTTACCATGTCCGCTACCAATGTGGAGCATATGGACTCCTAATGAAGTTTTTTTTCAACAGAAGTGTTTTTACGAGAACTGCTTGTTACTCAGTTGCTCAACCTCTCTTTTTCCAAAAAGAGTAGGAATAGATGGAAAGAGCTAGGACAGGACTAGTGGTAAGCTAATCGCTCCGATACCCGCCCTGTTCATAGGATAGGATGGGCGAGAGGGGGGAATTCAAGGCATCACATACATTCATGCCTTTGAACAGAAATTCATAAATCGATTGAAAAATCAATTTATAAAACTGCCCGTACTGGGATTTGAACCCGTGACCTCCGTAGCGGTAGCCAACGACGTTGACCACTCGACCACACAGGCGGCATATTATCATATCGAATAAATAAAATTACTTTGTAAAATGGTATCAAACATTATATTTAATTAAGAAATAATAATATTCTCCCCACAGACACAAATATACGACAAATTTGTTTGATTTCTGATATTTACAAATCACTCACACAAGACAACAACCAATACCAATAAATTTTGCGAGAAACTTTTGTTAGCAATTTTCTTTGTCTTGCGTCGTCAAAGGTTGCTAGCCTCTGTTGTAGACAATGTTAAACCATTGTTCTTCAGCCGACCACTCCTAAATGCAGTGAAAAGGAACCTTCGTGGGCGTTGATGTTGACAATATTCTCGAGACAAAATTAAAAGCTACACCCACGCTTTATTGTATTTAAAAAGTTCAGTCAACTCAGACGGGTAAATTTTAATATGGTAAATAAAAGTGTTTGAAATACATTTTTTCTGTTATACTTAATTTTTTTATATACTCATTGTTTGACCGTAATTTAATATGAATTGTGGATTGTTTTCATATATGGCATATTTTTAATTTATCAAGAATCAGATAACTATGTATAGAGGATAATAAAAAAAGAATAATATATGTTGAGAAATCAAAAGTGTTTATTTTATATGTGGAAGCTTTTATTTTATAAAGTATTTAGATTTCAAACTTTTTTTTTGATTCGTTAAAATAAATTCCCGATTTGTGATCAGGAACCGAGAATTGGACGCCATAGTTATACATTACGCTAGGGATAGACTCGACGTTTGTTTAAAGTTGTTCTTAAAATCCAAAGCCAATTAAAATGCATAGTAGTGGGAAATCTATACTAAATAAAATACTTGAATTATGTAAACTTAACTTGTATTAAAGATAATATTAAACACATTTTATACAACTTGTAAGATGGAAAATAACGAGGGAAAATTTATTCATTTAACCCAATATAAATAACATTTCCATGACATACACAATTTTAATTCAAAAGAAATACATTTTAATAATTATTATCTACATAATAACGGTTATAATTTATTAAATGTCAAAAGCACTGAGAAATAATCAAAAAATTAAATTGAAAACAGGAAAATAGTTAAATATAAAATAATATGTTATGATGATTAATCTATAGTTGCTGGCTGCGTGGTTGAGTAGTTTATGAAATTTTGTCCGAAGGCACGGATGTACATATGTGATGTCTTAAATGCTCTCCCACCCATCCTATCAAAAAACGGACGTAGCGAGAGCGATTAGTTAACCTATAGTCGTGTCCTAAGTCGTATTTTTTTATATCTACGTTTTTTTTTGTTGTTGTTGAGAGATGTGAATTTAATGTTTCTTTAAATGATGGAAGCAATCTCTTATCTTTGGCACAGCAAAAACCTTCAACGCAGAATTAAAAATGAAATATTATTTACAATATATGTATTTCATCCAATAGAATTCTCGGAAAAGGGGGCAATTTTTATGGAGCCAATTTGAATGCAGGAGGATTCACTTACTCACAGAAACGGACGCACGGGTCTTACAAAAATTAACAGAGATGATTGATTGCGTCAACTGATTAGACTGAAATATATTCTACTTTTCAATATGAATAGGTTCCCTATCCATGACAGAAATGTTTTATTTAAAACCAAATCATTGTTTCCTAATCTTTTTTGCGCCTAGTGCTTAGAAATATATATATAAGTGGCATACTTATTAGATTATTAACTTATTAATGAATATGATCTGCATTGTTTTTTTACTCAATGAAAGTTGCTCAATGTTTACATAATTCATTTAAAAACAAAGCTAGTAAAAACCAAATGGGAAACAGTGTCAAATTTATTTATTTTCACGATTATGCAAAAGATGTAAGGTTACGTCTGCAGTTTTTTCTAGCACTCTTAGTCATAATTAAATGGCAAACTCATTTGGCGCTACTAACGTAAAAAAGACAATTTATTTTTGTTGATTGCGGAATTTTACGATTGTAATAGATTAGTTAACTAGGTCATTATTATATTGTAATTGAAAAAAAATACTAGATCAATAGCTGCATTCTCAATAGTCAATATTTTTGGGAATCCGTCCTACACGATTGCGGAATGAAAGCAGTGATGCACAACCTGCGGCCCGTTTGAATTTGTTTGCGGTCGTCAAAAGTCTTCGATTACAATACGAATATAGTAAATACATTTATTTTGAGAAAATAATTGCATTTTATAACCGTTAACATCCATTCAATTTTGACTGTAAAAAAGTTAAATTTACAAAGAAAAACATCAAATTAACGTTTAATGCAGTGGATCTTAACCTTTTTAGTAATCCGCACCCCCTTTTAATTCAAAATTTAATGACCAGGTTGTTTTGTAATACATTTTTTTATATATATGTCAAAATATTAACTTCTTCCGCACCCCCAAAGAGTGCACACACCCCAGTTTAAGAACCACTGGTTTAAATTAACACCTTA
Source organism: Himalopsyche tibetana (assembly GCA_030503985.1). NCBI lineage: Eukaryota > Metazoa > Arthropoda > Insecta > Trichoptera > Rhyacophilidae > Himalopsyche > Himalopsyche tibetana. The sequence goes on from JAPJYX010000013.1 coordinate 20,731,540, forward strand.
TAAAAACAACATGTATAAATATTTCCCACTAAAAGCATTTTTTGTAAATGATTCTAGGACTCGGCTAGAGAAAAAAGTTCGAGGTCGACCGCTATACAGCATTGTATTTAAAACCGATTTAGTTTTGTTTTATTACGGTTTATAACGATGGTCATAATTATTTAAATATATAATTAAATTTGAAAAAAAAAAATTACTCCGTTTGTTAACATTTATAATTTATAACTTTAGAATTAGAATCAAATTTTAGTCTATTCGTAAACCTTACGAAATTCTGTCTGATGATGCTTCATAAAGAGGCAAAACACGTGTCACAATTGAAGCACAAGTGGAGTAACTATACTAATAATAAGCTTCCAGAAAGTCACTGCCAAATCCATCTAAAATTTTAAAAATCTTTTTTATTCGGATCATTTGATCGATATTGACATTGCACACATTAAAAAAACTAGCTGAGCCCGAATTGGACCGGAGTGCACTGACACGGCGCACATTTTTTTTTCGACCGTTCCGGTTCGTGAAATTTCCCAATTCGAGCTCGGGATACAGGCGAGATGAAAACTCGGACTGGCTGAGTTAAATTTTTATTATTATTTAAATTAGTTTAAAGAATGTACAACTAATATATATTTTTTAACTATTTCTTTTTCATCTTATGTTTAGTTGTCTTATAGGGAGGAAATTGCAGCAGTTTGTAAGTAAGTGCACACAGCTCTAAATATCTATATATTAATAGCCGATAAAATAATCACAATTCACAAATCACAACCCACAAATGTGTGCGTACTGATGTCACAAAATTAAAAAATTTACGACATCTGTTCTGCTACTACTGCGAAAATTCGATAATTCACGAAATTTCTGCTACTACGAAAAATGGTTGTTAGCAAACTTGAACATTATTCCAAATATTAAATAATTTACGTAATTTCTGCTCCTACGAAAAATGGTTGTTAGCAAACTTGGACATTATTCCAAATATTAAATCATTTACGAAATTTCTGCTCCTACGGAAAATGGTTGTTAGCAAACTTGAACATTATTCCAAAAATTCAATAATTTACGAAATTTCTGATCCTACGAAAAATGGTTGTTAGCAAACTTGAACATTATTCCAAATATTAAATAATTTACGTAATTTCTGCTCCTACGAAAAATGGTTGTTAGCAAACTTGGACATTATTCCAAATATTAAATCATTTACGAAATTTCTGCTCCTACGAAAAATGGTTGTTAGCAAACTTGAACATTATTCCAAAAATTCAATAATTTACGAAATTTCTGATCCTACGAAAAATGGTTGTTAGCAAACTTGAACATTATTCCAAATATTAAATAATTTACGTAATTTCTGCTCCTACGAAAAATGGTTGTTAGCAAACTTGGACATTATTCCAAATATTAAATAATTTACGAAATTTCTACTCCTACGAAAAATGGTTGTTAGCAAACTTGAACATTATTCCAAATATTAAATCATTTACGAAATTTCTGCTCCTACGAAAAATGGTTGTTAGCAAACTTGAACATTATTCCAAATATTAAATAATTTACGAAATATCTGCTCCTACGAAAAATGGTTGTAAGCAAACTTGAACATTATTCCAAAAATTCAATAATTTACGAAATTTCTGATCCTACGAAAAATGGTTGTTAGCAAACTTGAACTTTATTCCGAAAATTCAATAATTTACGATATTTCGGCTATTACGAAAAATGGTTGTTAGCAAACTTAAAAGTTATTCCAAAATATAATAATTTACGAAATTTCTGCTATTACGAAAAATGGTTGTTAGCAAACTTAAACATTATTCCAAATATTAAATAATTTACGAAGTTTCTGCTTCTACGAAAAATGGTTGTTAGCAAACTTGAACATTATTCCAAATATTAAATAATTTACGAAATTTCTGCTCCTACGAAAAATGGTTGTTAGCAAACTTAAACATTATTCCAAAAATTGAATATTTTACGAAATTTATGCTTCTACGAAAAATGGTTGTTAGCAAACTTAAACTTTATTCCGAAAATTCAATAATTTACGATATTTCGGCTATTACGAAAAATGGTTGTTAGCAAACTTAAACTTTATTCCAAAAATTCAATAATTTACGATATTTCGGCTACTACGAAAAATGGTTGTTAGCAAACTTAAACATTATTTCAAATATTAAATATTTTACGAAATTTCTACTCCTACGAAAAATGGTTGTTAGCAAACATGAACATTATTCTAAATATTAAATAATTTATGAAATTTCGGCTACTACGAAAAATGGTTGTTAGCAAACTTAAACACTATTTCAAATATTAAATATTTTACAAAATTTCTACTCCTACGAAAAATGGTTGTTAGCAAACTTGAACATTATTCCAAATATTAAATAATTTATGAAATTTCTGCTTCTACGAAAAATGGTTGTTAGCAAACTTGAACATTATTCCAAAAATTCAATAATTTACGAAATTTCTGCTACTACGAAAAATGGTTGTTAGCAAACTTGAACATTATTCCAAATACTAAATAATTTACTAAATTTCTGCTCCTACGAAAAATGGTTGTTAGCAAACATGAACATTATTCTAAATATTAAATAATTTACGAAATTTCGGCTACTACGAAAAATGGTTGTTAGCAAACTTAAACATTATTTCAAATATTAAATAATTTACGAAATTTCTGTTACTACGAAAAATGGTTGTTAGCAAACTTGAACATTATTCCAAATATTAAATATTTTACGAAATTTATGCTTCTACGAAAAATGGTTGTTAGCAAACTTAAACTTTATTCCAAAAATTCAATAATTTACGAAATTTCTGCTACTACGAAAAATGATTGTTAGCAAACTTGAACATTATTCTAAAAATTAAATAATTTACGAAATTTCTGCTACTATGAAAAATGGTTGTTAGCAAACTTAAACATTATTCCAAAAATTAAATAATTTACGAAATTTCTGCTACTACGAAAAATGGTTGTTAGCAAACCTAAACATTATTCCAACAATTCAATAATTTACGAAATTTCTGCTACTACGAAAAATGGTTGTTAGCAAACTTAAAAGTTATTCCAAAATATAATAATTTACGAAATTTCTGCTATTACGAAAAATGGTTGTTAGCAAACTTAAACATTATTCCAAATATTAAATAATTTACGAAATTTCTGCTTTTACGAAAAATGGTTGTTAGCAAACTCAAACATTATTTCAAATATTAAATAATTTACGAAATTTCTGCTCCTACGAAAAATGGTTGTTAGCAAACTCAAACATTATTTCAAATATTAAATAATTTACGAAATTTCTGCTCATACGAAAAATGGTTGTTAGCAAACTCAAACATTATTTCAAATATTAAATAATTTACGAAATTTCTGCTCCTACGAAAAATGGTTGTTAGCAAACTTAAACATTATTCCAAAAATTGAATATTTTACGAAATTTATGCTTCTACGAAAAATGGTTGTTAGCAAACTTAAACTTTATTCCGAAAATTCAATAATTTACGATATTTCGGCTATTACGAAAAATGGTTGTTAGCAAACTTAAACTTTATTCCAAAAATTCAATAATTTACGATATTTCGGCTACTACGAAAAATGGTTGTTAGCAAACTTAAACATTATTTCAAATATTAAATATTTTACGAAATTTCTACTCCTACGAAAAATGGTTGTTAGCAAACATGAACATTATTCTAAATATTAAATAATTTACGAAATTTCGGCTACTACGAAAAATGGTTGTTAGCAAACTTAAACATTATTTCAAATATTAAATATTTTACAAAATTTCTACTCCTACGAAAAATGGTTGTTAGCAAACTTGAACATTATTCCAATTATTAAATAATTTACGAAATTTCTGCTTCTACGAAAAATGGTTGTTAGCAAACTTAAACATTATTCCAAAAATTGAATATTTTACGAAATTTATGCTTCTACGAAAAATGGTTGTTAGCAAACTTAAACTTTATTCCAAAAATTCAATAGTTCACGAAATATCTGCTACTTCGAAAAATGGTTGTTAGCACACTTAAACATTATTCCAAAAATTGAATATTTTACGAAATTTATGCTTCTACGAAAAATGGTTGTTAGCAAACTTAAACTTTATTCCAAAAATTCAATAATTCACGAAATATCTGCTACTGCGAAAAATGGTTGTTAGCAAACTTGAACATTATTCCAAATATTAAATAATTTACTAAATTTCTGCTCCTACGAAAAATGGTTGTTAGCAAACTTGAACTTTATTCCGAAAATTCAATAATTTACGATATTTCGGCTATTACGAAAAATGGTTGTTAGCAAACTTAAACTTTATTCCAAAAATTCAATAATTTACGATATTTCGGCTACTACGAAAAATGGTTGTTAGCAAACTTAAACATTATTTCAAATATTAAATATTTTACGAAATTTCTACTCCTACGAAAAATGGTTGTTAGCAAACATGAACATTATTCTAAATATTAAATAATTTACGAAATTTCGGCTACTACGAAAAATGGTTGTTAGCAAACTTAAACATTATTTCAAATATTAAATATTTTACAAAATTTCTACTCCTACGAAAAATGGTTGTTAGCAAACTTGAACATTATTCCAATTATTAAATAATTTACGAAATTTCTGCTTCTACGAAAAATGGTTGTTAGCAAACTTAAACATTATTCCAAAAATTGAATATTTTACGAAATTTATGCTTCTACGAAAAATGGTTGTTAGCAAACTTAAACTTTATTCCAAAAATTCAATAGTTCACGAAATATCTGCTACTTCGAAAAATGGTTGTTAGCACACTTAAACATTATTCCAAAAATTGAATATTTTACGAAATTTATGCTTCTACGAAAAATGGTTGTTAGCAAACTTAAACTTTATTCCAAAAATTCAATAATTCACGAAATATCTGCTACTGCGAAAAATGGTTGTTAGCAAACTTGAACATTATTCCAAATATTAAATAATTTACTAAATTTCTGCTCCTACGAAAAATGGTTGTTAGCAAACTTGAACTTTATTCCGAAAATTCAATAATTTACGATATTTCGGCTATTACGAAAAATGGTTGTTAGCAAACTTAAACTTTATTCCAAAAATTCAATAATTTCCGATATTTCGGCTACTACGAAAAATGGTTGTTAGCAAACTTAAACATTATTTCAAATATTAAATATTTTACGAAATTTCTACTCCTACGAAAAATGGTTGTTAGCAAACATGAACATTATTCTAAATATTAAATAATTTACGAAATTTCGGCTACTACGAAAAATGGTTGTTAGCAAACTTGAACATTATTCCAAATATTAAATAATTTACTAAATTTCTGCTCCTACGAAAAATGGTTGTTAGCAAACTTGAACTTTATTCCGAAAATTCAATAATTTACGATATTTCGGCTATTACGAAAAATGGTTGTTAGCAAACTTAAACTTTATTCCAAAAATTCAATAATTTCCGATATTTCGGCTACTACGAAAAATGGTTGTTAGCAAACTTAAACATTATTTCAAATATTAAATATTTTACGAAATTTCTACTCCTACGAAAAATGGTTGTTAGCAAACATGAACATTATTCTAAATATTAAATAATTTACGAAATTTCGGCTACTACGAAAAATGGTTGTTAGCAAACTTAAACATTATTTCAAATATTAAATAATTTACGAAATTTCTGTTACTACGAAAAATGGTTGTTAGCAAACTTGAACATTATTCCAAATATTAAATAATTTACTAAATTTCTGCTCCTACGAAAAATGGTTGTTAGCAAACTTGAACTTTATTCCAAAAATTCAATAATTTACGATATTTCGGCTACTACGACAAATGGTTGTTAGCAAACTTAAACTTTATTCCAAAAAATTAATAATTTACGATATTTCGGCTACTACGAAAAATGGTTGTTAGCAAACTTGAACTTTATTCCAAAAATTCAATAATTCACGAAATATCTGCTACTTCGAAAAATGGTTGTTAGCACACTTAAACATTATTCCAAAAATTGAATATTTTACGAAATTTATGCTTCTACGAAAAATGGTTGTTAGCAAACTTAAACTTTATTCCAAAAATTCAATAATTCACGAAATATCTGCTACTGCGAAAAATGGTTGTTAGCAAACTTGAACATTATTCCAAATATTAAATAATTTACTAAATTTCTGCTCCTACGAAAAATGGTTGTTAGCAAACTTGAACTTTATTCCGAAAATTCAATAATTTACGATATTTCGGCTATTACGAAAAATGGTTGTTAGCAAACTTAAACTTTATTCCAAAAATTCAATAATTTACGATATTTCGGCTACTACGAAAAATGGTTGTTAGCAAACTTAAACATTATTTCAAATATTAAATATTTTACGAAATTTCTACTCCTACGAAAAATGGTTGTTAGCAAACATGAACATTATTCTAAATATTAAATAATTTACGAAATTTCGGCTACTACGAAAAATGGTTGTTAGCAAACTTAAACATTATTTCAAATATTAAATATTTTACAAAATTTCTACTCCTACGAAAAATGGTTGTTAGCAAACTTGAACATTATTCCAATTATTAAATAATTTACGAAATTTCTGCTTCTACGAAAAATGGTTGTTAGCAAACTTAAACATTATTCCAAAAATTGAATATTTTACGAAATTTATGCTTCTACGAAAAATGGTTGTTAGCAAACTTAAACTTTATTCCAAAAATTCAATAGTTCACGAAATATCTGCTACTTCGAAAAATGGTTGTTAGCACACTTAAACATTATTCCAAAAATTGAATATTTTACGAAATTTATGCTTCTACGAAAAATGGTTGTTAGCAAACTTAAACTTTATTCCAAAAATTCAATAATTCACGAAATATCTGCTACTGCGAAAAATGGTTGTTAGCAAACTTGAACATTATTCCAAATATTAAATAATTTACTAAATTTCTGCTCCTACGAAAAATGGTTGTTAGCAAACTTGAACTTTATTCCGAAAATTCAATAATTTACGATATTTCGGCTATTACGAAAAATGGTTGTTAGCAAACTTAAACTTTATTCCAAAAATTCAATAATTTCCGATATTTCGGCTACTACGAAAAATGGTTGTTAGCAAACTTAAACATTATTTCAAATATTAAATATTTTACGAAATTTCTACTCCTACGAAAAATGGTTGTTAGCAAACATGAACATTATTCTAAATATTAAATAATTTACGAAATTTCGGCTACTACGAAAAATGGTTGTTAGCAAACTTGAACATTATTCCAAATATTAAATAATTTACTAAATTTCTGCTCCTACGAAAAATGGTTGTTAGCAAACTTGAACTTTATTCCGAAAATTCAATAATTTACGATATTTCGGCTATTACGAAAAATGGTTGTTAGCAAACTTAAACTTTATTCCAAAAATTCAATAATTTCCGATATTTCGGCTACTACGAAAAATGGTTGTTAGCAAACTTAAACATTATTTCAAATATTAAATATTTTACGAAATTTCTACTCCTACGAAAAATGGTTGTTAGCAAACATGAACATTATTCTAAATATTAAATAATTTACGAAATTTCGGCTACTACGAAAAATGGTTGTTAGCAAACTTAAACATTATTTCAAATATTAAATAATTTACGAAATTTCTGTTACTACGAAAAATGGTTGTTAGCAAACTTGAACATTATTCCAAATATTAAATAATTTACTAAATTTCTGCTCCTACGAAAAATGGTTGTTAGCAAACTTGAACTTTATTCCAAAAATTCAATAATTTACGATATTTCGGCTACTACGAAAAATGGTTGTTAGCAAACTTAAACATTATTTCAAATATTAAATATTTTACGAAATTTCTACTCCTACGAAAAATGGTTGTTAGCAAACATGAACATTATTCTAAATATTAAATAATTTACGAAATTTCGGCTACTACGAAAAATGGTTGTTAGCAAACTTAAACATTATTTCAAATATTAAATATTTTACAAAATTTCTACTCCTACGAAAAATGGTTGTTAGCAAACTTGAACATTATTCCAATTATTAAATAATTTACGAAATTTCTGCTTCTACGAAAAATGGTTGTTAGCAAACTTAAACATTATTCCAAAAATTGAATATTTTACGAAATTTATGCTTCTACGAAAAATGGTTGTTAGCAAACTTAAACTTTATTCCAAAAATTCAATAGTTCACGAAATATCTGCTACTTCGAAAAATGGTTGTTAGCACACTTAAACATTATTCCAAAAATTGAATATTTTACGAAATTTATGCTTCTACGAAAAATGGTTGTTAGCAAACTTAAACTTTATTCCAAAAATTCAATAATTCACGAAATATCTGCTACTGCGAAAAATGGTTGTTAGCAAACTTGAACATTATTCCAAATATTAAATAATTTACTAAATTTCTGCTCCTACGAAAAATGGTTGTTAGCAAACTTGAACTTTATTCCGAAAATTCAATAATTTACGATATTTCGGCTATTACGAAAAATGGTTGTTAGCAAACTTAAACTTTATTCCAAAAATTCAATAATTTCCGATATTTCGGCTACTACGAAAAATGGTTGTTAGCAAACTTAAACATTATTTCAAATATTAAATATTTTACGAAATTTCTACTCCTACGAAAAATGGTTGTTAGCAAACATGAACATTATTCTAAATATTAAATAATTTACGAAATTTCGGCTACTACGAAAAATGGTTGTTAGCAAACTTGAACATTATTCCAAATATTAAATAATTTACTAAATTTCTGCTCCTACGAAAAATGGTTGTTAGCAAACTTGAACTTTATTCCGAAAATTCAATAATTTACGATATTTCGGCTATTACGAAAAATGGTTGTTAGCAAACTTAAACTTTATTCCAAAAATTCAATAATTTCCGATATTTCGGCTACTACGAAAAATGGTTGTTAGCAAACTTAAACATTATTTCAAATATTAAATATTTTACGAAATTTCTACTCCTACGAAAAATGGTTGTTAGCAAACATGAACATTATTCTAAATATTAAATAATTTACGAAATTTCGGCTACTACGAAAAATGGTTGTTAGCAAACTTAAACATTATTTCAAATATTAAATAATTTACGAAATTTCTGTTACTACGAAAAATGGTTGTTAGCAAACTTGAACATTATTCCAAATATTAAATAATTTACTAAATTTCTGCTCCTACGAAAAATGGTTGTTAGCAAACTTGAACTTTATTCCAAAAATTCAATAATTTACGATATTTCGGCTACTACGACAAATGGTTGTTAGCAAACTTAAACTTTATTCCAAAAAATTAATAATTTACGATATTTCGGCTACTACGAAAAATGGTTGTTAGCAAACTTGAACTTTATTCCAAAAATTCAATAATTCACGAAATTTCTGCTACTACGAAAAATGGTTGTTAGCAAACTTAAACATTATTCCAAAAATTGAATATTTTACGAAATTTATGCTTCTACGAAAAATGGTTGTTAGCAAACTTAAACATTACTCCAAAAATTAAATATTTTACGAAATTTCTGCTACTACGAAAAATGGTTGTTAGCAAACATAAACATTATTCCAAAAATTAAATAATTTACGAAATTTCTGGTAACTATAAAAATAAAATAAATAAAAATTAAATGAAATAAAATAAAATAAAATAAAATAAAATAAAATACCATAAAATAAAATTAAAATTAATACTATGCAACAAAAATCTCACGTTGCTGGGCAACGGGCTTACAGCTAGTTTATATAAAAACGTAAGTACAGACATATACTGGATTTCTTTGACAGGAAGTCATCTATCATTACTAATTACACATTTTTATGACGTTCACTTCATTTCCTGTAAATGCATTCAAAGAGAAAGTATTAATATCAATTTATTTCATAATTAGGCTTTTGAGAAGTATCACAACGCTCTCGGACGCATGCTGACGGGGTGTGATTATGATTCGGTTACCGGCTTTAACGATCATGATTTCTACTTAGTGAGTATTGTGTCAATATTTTATGGTCACCATTATGATCCTTCTAGAGGTCAAGGTGAAATCTGACAAACCAGTCGAACCAACGTTACAACAAAGTTATATAATGAAAAATGATGAATATACTAGTTAAGTGTGTGAGACATGAGTGATTTCCATATAATTATTTCAACAAATACCAAGAAACCTTAGATACTAATTATTTTATGCTGCACGTGACTATTTTTATCAGATCGTTTACAGAAAATTTAAAAAAACTTCTTCTCAACCAAGTCCGCTTTTAATGTACAGTCATAATAAATTATCTCAATAGAAGTTGTTGTACGAAAACTCGTTGTTATTTAATAGAACAACCTCTCATATTTCGATAGTGTATGGATTGAATAATGGAGTAATGACGAAAATGGTAGATAGTTTATCGCTTTGGTCCCCCCATTCCCCTAAAGGATCAAATGCGTGTGACGGAATTAAACCATCACAGACACCCATGCCTTTGAATGCAAATTCGTATATCAATTTATGAAAGTTTCCCAATAGGGATATAATGTCAAAGACCAGTAAGAAAGACGTTACCTAGTTCTCTAAATATACAATGAAATTAAATACTAGTTGATGAGATCTTTCAATACATATTTAATATTTATAGTACAGTATTTTAGTAACTGCTAATTTGACATCAAAGATCATTTTAAGATTTCGACTGAAGGTGCTTGGTGGAATTTCAATATTAAATTTGAATCGTTCAAACTATGTACATTCTCACAGATTTTGTCACTAACGACCCGGGTTTCGCCTTTCGGCATCTTCAGGCATTCAAGTTCAATAGTTCCTCAGTTCAAGTTCATCCGTGCACTTGAATGCCTGAAGATGCCGAAAGGCAAAACCCGGGTCGTTAGTGACAAAATCTGTGAGAATGTACATAGTTTGAACGATTCAAATCAAAGATCATATTTAAAAAATATATTATTTTTCCCATTTCACTTAACATTTTATTAGTATCCAAAAATATCTAAAATAAAATCTCTCGAGATCGCAAACATCCAACGTCGTATCTCAGGTATAATTTTTCATAAAAAAAAATGTATTCAACAATATATGTTTTGCTATTGCCACTTTCTGACATATTCTTTCGGGGGTATATCTCACCCATCGGGAAAACGACTAAGAAAGCATGATTTTGAATACCCAATGAAGCGGCAGGTTTTTTCCGGCTCCGCGCGTAGTACAAGTAAAAAAAGAGTCCGCGACTCGGTGTAGTGAATTGAATAGCACGAGCTGCGATTCGACACCGTCCAACAATATATTGTATTATGCATCCATTGATTTACAGTATTTACACGGTAGGATGGTTTCTCAAAACGGCCGTGCAACTCGAGAGTATCTTACAAAAAAAAAATATTCATTTATTATAAGTAAATTATGGTACAATAAGTTACATGACGTGTAAAACCCTGTCAATTACAATGCTAACTACTAATTATTTCACATTTTAAACATTCGATAATAAGAATAAATTTTCTTGTTTATTATTTGCTGCTTAAAAATCACAGAACCGATTTTTTTTTGGATATAAAATTTATGGAGCTTTAAGTACCAGGACGCGCTAGCGTCAAGGTTCTTCTAGTCTCCTTCATCGATGAACCAAAACTCACGAATGACAAGAACATATTATATCCAACCAATACAGGACAGTTTTCCGGTATGGAAACTATTATTGGCAAGTCCATTAAGCAAAAGACTTTATTTGAAATTATTACTTTTTGACCTTGAACTGTTAGATAACTAGAGTCGTACATGTTATTAAATCGGTGAGTATAATTATTAAAAATAATAACATCTAAAGATAGATATTTCAGTTAAATAATCATAAAAAAAAGATGTGTCATAACATAATATTATATGTAGTTGTTCGAAATATAAGACGTATGCGTTACAGTCAAAGTGTGCACTTATTGAATAAATACATCGTCAATTTAAATTAGTTACAGTTTGCACCAGTGATGCGCACGGGGGCACTTTATTCTGTCCGGTGTTGTGAATTTGATAAGAACCATAGTGAATTCATGAATTATTATAGTTGATAGAAACAAAATGTCATGTTTATATTGTACAATTTACATTATCATTGTATTTAGTCTTGAGTTTCAAGCTCACTGCGACAGGTCATCCGTATTCTTACCTGTGTACCTGATAACAAATATTTATATTATTTGTGGTTGAGTATATTTTTTAAAAATATATTTTATACTTTGATACATCGATATTATTTACATATACTTACTGTTGATTTTTTTTATAAAATATGGTGAGCAAATAAGTAAGAAATTGTTGGAAATTTTACTTTTCTAACGAGTTTCACTTTACACTTCTACCATTAGAAAAGTGCACACTATTGGTATACACAAAAGAACAAACTAACACTTTAACTAGTCAATGTAAACATTAAATACATATACTTCGTAAATTATTCACAAACTTGAGAATAATCACACGTGCAGTCATACCGTTGCCAGTTATTCACCGCAGCTGTTTTGCTGCCATTTTCAGATAACCTCAAAATTTTCAACGATTTTTAGCCCTCTTTCTATTTAAAATATTCAACCAAACCTAAGTAGTAAGTAACTAAAATTGGGATTTTAAAATAAATCAAAGTCGAATTATTATTATTCCGACTCTTCCAATAACTATAATCCTCAAAGTAAAATTTGTATTTGATTTAGTTTTTACGGTTGGGATACATAACATGTATCAGTGTGATTGTAATTATACCAACGGTCAACCCTGAATACAAAAATCAAATTGAGAATTAGTGACCATCCTTTATTGGTGTGTAATATTTAAATCGTAATTAATTTGAGAATATCACCGGTGAAAGTTTTCCTGTCAACTTTTCTTTTAAGTAGTCAATGAATGGTCATTCGCTAGATTGCTATCATTAGCATTATTAATAGTATAACATGTCATCCTTCGAGTCAAATTCATTTTGTATTAATTTGCATTATTTACAAAGTGCTGGGCGTTCGAACGACAATGCAATGATAACAAATGTCCGTGAATTCTGCAATTTCCACTGAAGATACAATTTGTCACCTAGACAAGCAGTGACAAGGCACTTATGATGATTAGTCACGCGTTTAATGTATTACATATTAAAGTTTGTGACACTTTATACATATGTGTGTCAAACAATATGTTCATCCAAAATAATATTAGAACCCTGTCAAGCCATTGTATAAATAAGGTTTCTTAATACATTTTTTGGTCGAGTGGTCAACGTCGTTGGCTTTGGCTACGGAGGTCACGGGTTCGAATTCTAGTTCGGACAGTTTTATAAATTGATTTCTGAATTTCCGTTCGAAGGTATGGATGTATGTGATGTCTTGAATTCACCCCTCCCACCGCGGGCGTATCGAGAGCGATTAGCTAACTACTAGTCCTGTCTTAGCCATATCCTTGTATAGAGTTTGAGCAAGCAGTTTTCGTAGAAACACTTCTGTTGAGATCAACTTCATAAGGAGTCCATATGCTCCACATTGGGAGCGGACATGGTAAAAAAAAAAAAACATTTTTAACATGTTAAAACACAATTTTAATATATGTAACTTTTAACACATCTCTACGATGCTAAAAAATATTTCCGATATGTTGCTGGCCTTTTAGGAACCAAGTGAAAAACATGTTTTTTTTTCAATATACGTCCTTGGTTTTTCCCGTAATTGTTAAAACATGTTTTTTTCACTTGGTTCTTTAAGGGCCAACAACATATCAGAAGTATTTTTTTAGTACCGTAGGGTTAGTGTTAAGGTGTTCACTCTCGATTTGTAGTGGAAAGGTATTAAGTACTTTAAAAAATAAAATACTTCGTGGTACTTGTTCCAAATTTGGCTAATCACGACCATTATCATGTTCGCTTTGAGCGAATCCGGTACTGAACTTAATTAAAAAATGGAGAATTAAATATTTTTTATTTTATTTGAAATAATCGGAAGTATGGAATAAGGCATTTTTCAATTAATGATATTATAAAATAGGTTAATGAAAATTTGATTGAAAGTCAAAAAAATCATTTATTAGGGAGCTGCCACTTTCTTCGTTGTTCCCTCTGATGGTTCTCTTCTTCTTCTTGTTGGGATACCCTTCCCAAACGATATTTTAATATGTTAAATTGTTACACACTTAATATTTTGTATAGTTGTATTTACCAAGTAAACGAATTGAATTTTGTACTATAAAACAATAGTACAAGGACTATTCTCCATTAGAAAAATTCTTTACTAGTTACTTACGTTCAAAACTATAATTACATTTTCAACTGATATGTTAATAGTGGCTATTTCTTATATGACACACTTTCGCAATCAATAAGTGCATTTCTGTTAGGCAATTGAAATATTCGCATTATTTGCATAACAGTGTGACCTAGAACTTTTGCGATTCATAATATACTAATAAATGCATTCATGTACATTTTTTCGTACACAATTTTGATATAATGAGAGTATATTTTTTTAATCATGTCCGCTTCCAGGGTGAATTATATGGCTTCTTAATGGAGGTGTCTTAAAGATTTTTTCTACTCGAACTGCTAGTTACTAAGTTGCTCAACCTCTATTTTTTGAAGATATTGAGAATAGTAAGGATATGGCTAGGAAAGGTCTAGTTGTTAGCTAATCGCTTTTTTGCTACACCCAATTATTTTAGGATCGAACAGGTTGGAGGAAATTTAAGCACTCAGATTCATACTTTGGAATAAAATTGATAAATCGAGTAAAAAAATATGTTTAGTACTGGAACATGACAAAACACCTTTAACTGGGAGATTTAATCTTTGTTGCTGATTTAGATCAGATTAGTGGTAAAAATGTATAAATATTTATTCTTTACATTCTACATAATAATAAATAGTCCCCGTGAACAGGATTCGCTAAGACTGTCTCACCTCTGTAGCGATCACCCCCTTCCGTCGGCAACAATGGTAAGGGAATACAAATTACCAAAACTTTGGCCATGAAGGACACTTGAAGAACATTGACGCTGCAGTACTCAAAGCTCCTTAAATTTGATATAAAAAAACGCCTTTCCTAAATATAAAATCTTTTTGTTAAATGTGACCTGGTTAATGATTAACATTATTAATTAATGGAAAATACTTGGATGTGTCATATATTATATCATGAACGTCAAAGTCAATTAGCGTTAACTGTTCCCAAGTGAAGGACGCGTGGCTGCGTGGTTTTATTACATAATGAAATTATAAAACAAATAAATTACCTGTTAGTCCTCTGGTGTCGGCAAAGGCAATGGCCAGGATGCCGAGCAGAGCGACCAGGGCAGCTGGCAACAGTGCCCCCATGACTCCCATCACTCCTCGCCAGTCAACCTCCTTTCAGTGGCGCCCGCACGCAAACATAGGGGGGTCACCGCGACACCGCGATCCCTCTTCACGACACTTGGTTTGTGATGAGACGGGACAAGCTTTCCAGAACTTATTAACAACCGCTCAACTTTCGAACAACTTTGTTCGCAGATAATAACTGTCAGTGTTTTGTTTATTCCTTTTTTGAATCTTCTCCGCACAGTTTTGAAACGTAACGATGTAATTTATTTAATTGTATAATGTATATCTGTAAAAAAAATGTTGTATTTACCTAATTCACGTAAATAAGATATAAAACAAAATATTATCTATGATTTATAATAGGTTAATTCTTTTAACCACGAATTGTATGTAATGTATGGTTTAAATACTCTAAGTCAGTGGATTCCAATCTTTATGTTACTGCGCCTCCCTTTGAAGATAAAAAATATCGTCGCGCCTTTCCATCATTTATTTAATATAGTAATAAAGACACGTTTTAAGCGGTAAATAAATATTTTTGAATGTTCGTGCCTCCCTTTGAAATAGTCCACACCTCCCAGGTTGGAAATCGCTGCTCTAAGTCAAGCCTGAGCAAACTGCAACCTGACACGTATTTTTAAACGGCCCATTTCTCTAGCGAATTTCACCATTTTGAGTATCAAACATTCAAAAAGTGATTTGTCACAAATTTTGAATGTTTGTTCAAATATGCCGTTTAATATCAGTTTTGATAAAATAATATATCGATGGAAATCACAATTAGTGTTCAAAAAAGGTTTTTTTCCTATAAAATTAAATCGTAAAGTTGACACATTCAAGCAAACCGTAATTTCTCCAACACTTAAATCATCATTTCCCAAGATCTGTATTTGTGTGACAAATTACTTTTTCAATGTTTTTTCCTCATTTAATGTAGTTATTTCTTTTCCATTATAATAAATAAACATTCGTAATATATTCTGTCAGCCAAAAAGTTTGAAATAGCATATTTTAATGTCAAAATATAATTAAAACAATGTTTAATTATCTTTACTTCAAGTAAATTTATTTTTATACGGAAAGCTCAATAAGGAAAACGGATTTTGCTCCGCAGTATTTATTATATTATGGAAGTTCGAAGAAGAGTTTTACGGCGTGCCCTGCATACATAATACTCGGCTAGTTACTCCACTGAGTGTTTGCAGCCGAACAAATAACCATTTTCTTATTCGCCATTTTTATTTTATTTTTAAAATATTGTAGACATAATGCAAATCATAAACAAGATAATTATCTCGCCTCTAGAGGAAATCATTTTTACCGTTTTGCATTACTAATATAAAACATTTGCATCAAAGATGATTTACTTTTCAACAATGAATATTAGTCCACGATCAACTATTTAAGTGGATTCTGTTGTATCTATGCTATCATTTTTCGTATTAAAAATTGAATAATTAATAATCCAAATGGTACATTGTCTATTATTTCGAATTATTATTATTCGAATAGAAGGCATAAAACGACAACAAAAGACTTGCAAAGAATCAAATCATAATTTAACCCTGAGTTATATTTTTTTCCAAATTAGCACAAGTGGAGTGAGGGAAAAAATGACTCGCGGAGAATCAAATTAAAATTGAACTGCGAGTATTTTTTTTCTTCATACGCGGTGATACGATTCGAATGACAGTCGAATTGAAGTGATCGATTTACACCTATTTGACTCAATTACTATGTCTAGTATTAATATAAAAACTGTGTTTCAAGAAGAGTGAGAAAACAAGTGACTCGCGGAGAATCCAATTATATTTTAGCTGAGAGTCATTTTTTTTCATTACGTGGTGATACGATTCAAATGACCGAATCGTGGATGACAGTTGAATTTAAGTATTCGATTCACGCCTATCTGTCTCATTTTTCCTGTTTAGTATTAACGTAAAAACCGTGTTTCGTACATATTTAACAAAACTTAAATAACTGCCAACAATTATGTACATACAATATTTTTAAAACCGCGTAGGTTTTAAATGAAAATACAAAACAAATTTTCACTTAATTAATTTACATGTTTCATGAAATATGACATAAAACGCAGGTGCTAATTCGGGACATTGTACGGTTTTATTTTTTTAACAAAGAATGACAGAATCGTGCGGAATTTTTTAAGTAGGCACATCCAGTCATCGTGATTACTATTCAAATCGCAAATGTCGGATGTAAGTCTCGACTCGCCGGTGCGTACAAAAATATTCAAAATGTGGATACACCTACCTAACAATAGCGTTTGCTTTTATGAGAACACATCATTATATTTTTTTATATAATAAAATTACGGGCCGGATATTTATGTATAATTGCATTAGAACCACGACATATAGATCCCCATCATGTTGAAATTTTACTTTTTTACATGAATAATCGTTTTCCTTGAAATATCGTCGTCTTTATGCAAGATGTCACTGAGTTTTTTTTCCAAATATCCATAAATAGCTTAACGTATTGTGAATATTTTTTATTTTTTTAAATAGTCATTTTATGTTGATTAAAATCTCTCAAATGTGACGTATATAAATAAAAGTTTCTGACTTATTTCATTTATAGAAGACATTAATTGAGCACGTTGTTATATTGAGCGGTTAGTAACTTCTTGCACTTAACCGACAATATACTAAGCCTGCATTTAGTGCAAGAAAAACTCGATTATCTCAGAATAATTAAACGTAAATTCATCTAAGTTTCCGTCGCATTACAATAGTTAACTTCACAGCCAAAAGAAGATTTTTTCGGATATTTAACCAAAAGACGACTGAAATTTTTGACCCTACCGATAACAAATGACGATGAAACAAGACATTGACGGTCAAATTCCTAAGTACTGATTATTAGACCGAACAACCACTTATCTGTAGTCAGATTACATACAAAGAATATGTGACATTGATATATTTCAATATGTCACTAAAGGCAAGATTCACATAGAATTCTTTTATAGATTTGATACATTAGAAAGGTGTTTCTTTTGTTAAAATTTCGAATGTTAGTATTATGAATGGAGGCTTTGAAATAACGTTCAAGGCAGTGACATTTTAAAATATTACTAGTTCTATAACAAGCTTGCAATACCAGAAAAAGTTATGCTCGGTAATACTTTAAAAAGATTTAAATTTAAATCAGTGTGGAAGATTTTACGATAATAAAAGAAGCAGTTTCTGGCAAGTTTATTAACATCAAAAACACTAGATAATATTAAATGAAGAATCTAATAAAATTATTTAAATAATAGAGCTTCGATTTAATGTATTGAATTATAACTTTATTCACAGCCTAGAAGAAGTTAAAAAGAACGAAAATAAAGAAAGCGGTAAAATTTTGTAACTTATTTCTTGTTAAGAACAATAAAGCGATAAGTACTGAATGAATTAAAAAAAAACGAAGTGAATATCTAAATCACACAAGCTTCTTTATTGTTTATTAAAAACATGTAGCTTTTAAGTATGAATCGTAAATATATGCCCATTATTGTGCATTTATATTTTGTGTCAAAGTTATTTTAACGTGTCAATGCAATTGCCTCGTAGATCAGAGCTACGGATGGGATGGCCTACAGCTAGGTATGTCACCAACAATGTACAGTTATGTTTGACGTAGCCGGTTCTGATTGATCTAGGTGTACTTTTATATTTGCATTATCCAGGCTGGGGTTTAACGGTAAATTTACCGCCAGTAACAACGAACAGGAACAAATGATTATCATCTCGTTGCCGCTATATACCAAACTATATAATAAATTAAGTTTAAGTAAAACTGTATATCTAAGTTTTATGTGAAACGATTAATATCATTCAATAATTAAAAAGTTTACGACTTGATAATGGTTTGAACTTAAGACATCGAAAACTATCTTAGATATAAATTATTGTGTTTGAAATTTATTACTGAATAGCTTTTTTTGTTATTTTATTGTTTGAAATAATACGATTTCAATTAATAAAACTACTTATTGAGAAAAGTTTAGTTAGTAAGAAAAGTATCCTTTAGCAAATGGTTAACGTAAATTTAGCTAATTAACTTTTGCAGTTCGGAAACTCAGGTAAGTATATATTATTGAAAAAAAATATTGAGTACTAAGATGATACTAAGCTATAAAAATGTAGAGACGAACCGAATTGTATTAATTAATAATCACTCGATAATAGTAAATTTATATGAAATAACACTTCCGTCACAGAAGCCGGGTTCAAAAACACTTGAGCAAACTCAAAACTACAAAAAAAAACACTGAACTTTTCAATCCGCACAAATGGAAACAAAAATTAAACTTTGAACGTTTTAATTTTCCATGTAATTCCGTTTTCTCGGGAGAGTTTATTATTTTTTTAGTTGAATTAAAAATGTTTGTGATTTTGCCTACGTGTCAGCGATCCACGCAGGTGGCAACGACGTATATTAACAACAATTTTACAAACACGTATTCTGCATCCACGGTGTAAATAAACGAGGAACTGTAGACACAACCCTCCACGACCGCGGCTTCTCGCTTACTAAAGTTTCAAATTGCGCGGGCGGGGGTGGGGATCCTCAGGCTCAGAGAGAGGGGATAATAACTCGAATTGAGTACATCACAAGTTTGTTTGTACGACGTCGGTATGCTATCCGCTCACAGGTGGTTGGTCGGTTTGCCGGTTCATTTTAGAATCCCGGTGCTCGTTTCGAGCAGGTTAGGTGTCTTCGGTATAAGGTTATCATTATTCTGTTCGTAGCCTGCGCTTCGGTCGCCAAAACGATTGCCAACTTCTTGCCAAGCCGGTTTCTGGACCATGCGTATATCATCACACGAAAATGATAGCCAGGTGTTGCGAATACATACAGTTTACATCGATGTTTGCTGGATATTAAAATATTGCGTTTTTATCAATATTAGTGTTTTTCTTTCCATTCTTTTCCTCAAAGTTTCTGCAAAAATTTAACTTCAAACTACAAATACGGCCAAGTGCTCTAAACACACTACACATAGATTAGGATCACAAGGGCTTAACTACAAAAATACGTGTTGTGAGTTGAGCTCGGTTTTGGCAATGCAAGGGAAAAGGACGTTACCCACAGTTTTTTCAAAACAGGTTTTTTTCGATAATCACAATTTATCAAACTTGATACACGTTTTATCAACAGGATGCAAGCTGCAAATGCCGAATTAGTATCTAAATTTAACTTTTAAGTTTGAAATAGATGAACTTGTAAAAAATTGAAACCAACAAAAAAGACTGAAATAATGGTTTTTCCTAAACAAATTCTTTAATTAATATAAGATTATGTCAATTAAAAACCAGTTTAGAAGCCTCCGTGCACTTGAAGGTTGTGTATAATTCATAATTTGCATATGGCCCAAAATCATTAAAACACGTTTTTTGCGCCTCCTGTAAAATTTGCTATTTGTGGGCTTAATCCTTTTTACTTTTCACAGTCGATATGATACTAAAATATTAAAATAAACTTAACTAATAGATTTGAGCATATTTACTGAAAATATGCTCATACAATTAAAAATATTTTCCATGAGAACTGATCTTTAATAATTACAAAAATATTTGGCACCCACCACCCAAGTATTAAAATTGATATACAAAATACCAGTTACTCCGAGGATCGAACGTGTTATTTTATGATTCGTGCCCATGCATAAACAATGTGTACAATTGAATTGTGTTACTTAAAAATTCTTGAAATCATAAACAACTCCATTGTTCCAAATGCACCCGGTACTGGAATTTGTTAGATACATACTTTATGCGGGAAATCACATTACGTCAAGCGTTATTGTTTCATTGTACTAAGAAACATTATACACTTTCTCAATACGTTCAAGATGTGGGTGTGTCACGTCAACACTGAGAAGGTTTTAAGAAAAACCAATAAACCAAGTTGTAGCAAACAGAAAACAAAGATAGTTGAACAATTTATTGTGTTTATTTGTGAACTTTGTGAATTTTTCCGCAATAGTCACGCTGGTTTGCTCTTCGTTCTCCTGCGACCAAAGGGGGCCAAAAACGTACGAAATTACTTGATCGTCAAACGTCAAACTGTTAACGAATTGATGTTATATGGATATTTTATTTGAGGGTATTACTTGCAAACCCGGCTTATTCCAAAGTTGTTGAAACATGAACCATGAATGTAATTTGGTAGATAAAAATAATTTTTAATAGCATTTTTAGAAATCAGTCTCAAAAATGGCTTGATAATATCCAAAATATCATTTCAAAGTAATTTAAGACACAAAATACTTTTTTTTTTAAATATTTCGACTGAAGGTTCGTGGTGGAATTTCAATATTAAATTTGAATCGTTCAAATTATCTACATTCTCACAGCTTTTGTCACTAACGACCCGGGTTTCGCCTTCCGGCATCTTCAGGCGTTCAAGTGCAATGCTCTTGTTGTACCAAATTTTATATCGCCAAAACAGAAAGGACACTGAACACCAGATTATCAGAGAATATGGCAACCTTTAGATTGAAAAAAGACACGTCTACTTTTGCTAATCACTTAACTTCGGAAAGACACGTGTTCAATCAGGAACAAGGGATAAAAATGTTACACCCAAATACGGACGGTCATTCCCATGAGCTTATCATTTTCGCCAGCAATGGCTTTCAACTCAATGATACATTTATTTCTTATAAAAACACGAAACATTCATTTACTAAGCGTCAGTTTAAGTTCATCCGTGCACTTGAACGCCTGAAGATGCCGAAAGGCGAAACCCGGGTCGTTAGTGACAAAATCTGTGAGAATGTACACAATTTGAACGATTCAAATCTAAAAATACTTCTAAAATGTACATTGTTTTTCGAAATGAAATTCAAGTTTCATTTTTTAACCATTTTGGAATAAACCGTGTTTGCAAGTATTTGTAGTTTGCCTCATTTGTAGGATGCGTCAATATGGTATTAATATTTATGGATAATAAATAAATAGCATTGTTAAATTATATTTCTTATCAGTTGACAATGCTCCAATGAGCGAAACCGGTCCTGACCTCTTAAATGAAGTGGAATGAAGAACAAAGGAATATTGTGTTTTTTTATTAATATAATGCCTTTCCACCAAGTATTGACAGTGAACACCCTAAAAGTGATATCTGTATACCATCAGATTATTCTAGTCGATTTCACCAATCAATGTGATGAATAGACTAATAACTTTTCAATATGTTTAAATTATTTGTTTCTCCGGTTTTTCCGACTCCGCCTTCGGAAAAACACCCCACTCTGAATCCCAAATCTGACTCCGTCTCCACAGCTTTGTAAAAACCATTAGAAAATTCATGATCAAAACTTCTAATACTACATATTACGTCGGTAAGTGAGTCCATATCACTTCTCTCACGATTATCAAGAAACAATAAATGTATGCCAATTATTACACCTTGTTTGTTAATCCTCCCCTCTTACCACATTACTAAATTTCACTTTTCATGATATGTTAATGATGTGATAAAGGAAGTTAATTATTGTTAAAACTAATTTAATTGGTGTGCACGACACAAATACCAAAGATAATCAATTCCTTTTGTACACATTTTGTATCACTAGCATATTCAAATCAGTGTTCGAATTTGATTAGAGCTCACAAGCGCAACGCTCAGGTTCGTGAAATTGGCGGCAAAAACCGATGTGTCAATTTTCAAAAAAAAAAAAAGTTGTATTCGATACTATTTATCAAAAAACATGGCGTTAGTTTTTAACACATCGAGCGTTGTAGCTTGTCAAATTTTCTATTTTAAAACCATGATTTAAGATAATGGTATAATCCAGCGGTCACTAAACTACGGCCCGCGGGTCGGATCCAGCCCTCCAAATATTTCTATCCAGCCCCAGATTCTTTTTTTTTTATACCATGGACTCTTAATGCAGTTTATCTCAACATAAATGTTTATACAAGAACTGCTTGTTACTCAGTTGCTCAACCTCTTTTTTCCAAAGAGAGCAGTAGCCCCAGATTCTTAATGTATAAATATTATATTTTAGAAATACGAAATATTGATTTTTCAAAAATTCTATTTAAATTCTACTAAAAAAAAAAATTCATCAAGAATATTTCTCGTCCGACCCGACGTTTTTGTAATACTTACTATCCGGCCCGTTTCTCAAAAATTTTGGTGACCCCTGATATAATCAATTGTAGAAATATTGGCAGATATGAAAATTTTGGTAAATCAATCATATAATGTATGTAAATACTGTAAAAAGAAGTTATTTTATTGAGTCAACAATTCTTCACGTTCCCAATCAAAAACCATGAAAATGAAATGTTTTCAGTATCAATTCTAACAATATTGTGAAAATAAATAATATCTTTTTTTATGATTTGGCAAAAATTCAATGAGCAGTTCTTCCAAAACATCTTTTGTTGGTATGACCTATAATAAGTCATTATGGTTCAAATAGGAAGCGAGCATGCATGATTTTTATTCGATGTACATACTGTATACTGGCGCA
This sequence comes from Himalopsyche tibetana, assembly GCA_030503985.1. NCBI lineage: Eukaryota > Metazoa > Arthropoda > Insecta > Trichoptera > Rhyacophilidae > Himalopsyche > Himalopsyche tibetana. The sequence continues at coordinate 20,755,373 of JAPJYX010000013.1, forward strand.
TTGATTTCAGTTGTTTTCCCATGTAAGATAATCTTTTACAATAGAGTAATCTCAATATACATAGTAATGTGGCAGTAATTTATTTAACAATAAACTTTTACTTTTAATAATTTTAATTATGAGTTAAATTTGATTTAGCGTGTTGAACATACTTGAAATTTATCTGCTGACGGCAGAGAAGAGTAAAAGTTGACCGCGATTGTTTGCAAAGCGATACAAATCGACCTAACTGTACTTCAAACCTCCAAATATAGTACTCTGATTAAGGTATTATGTTGTACATCGACGTTTTAAGAGAGGTGAACACTGCCTCAACTTCATAAATCTTTGCACATAGGGATGGATATACAATAATTATTGATGTGTATTGAATGAAAACAGGTATAAGAGGGGAGCCCCAATAAAAACGAACACGACATGGTCGGGACGAGACACTTACCCGTAGTTCTAACAAAATTAAGTATGCATATCGACTGTGGAAAGGAAAAAGGACGTAACCCACACATATCAAATTTTACAGGAGGCGCTAAAAACGGGTTTTGATAATTTTGTGACATATGAATTATACACAACCTTGAAGTGCTCGGATACTTCTAAACTGGTGTTTAATTGATCTAACCTGATATTAATTAAAGAAAATGTCTCGAAAAAACCTTTATTTCAGTCTTTTTTCTTGATTTTAATTTAACCTTTTTTTTATTTTAAAATTTAGCAACTTATTCGGCATTTTCAGCTTGCATCCTTTTGATAGAATGTGTGTCAAGTTATATACATTGTGATTATCGAAAAAAAGCTGTTTTGGAAAATTGAGGGTTACGTCCTTTTTCCTTTGCACAGTCGATATATAAAAGGGATCTGATAGTAAAACAGATGTTTGGGATTTATAATTTCGTAGAAGTTTCAAATACCATGTGTTTATATATTTTAATATAACTGTAGCAAAGCAAATTACAAAATATTAAAATTAAATGTTCATACCTGATGTTCAGTGGGGGATTAAGCACTTTGGAGGCCCCAGGCGCAATAAATTTTGGAGCCCCTGCTTTTTGAATAACACAAATGTTCTGCAAACCTCTTCGTAGAATAATAATGAATATTGGAAACTGAAATTAAAATGTAAGGGTTTTTTGTAATATTTGCTATCTTTGAGGCCCCCAAGATTCTGAGGCCCCAAGCGCGCGCTTCTTGCGCTTATGGGTTAATCCGCCACTGCTGATGTTGTTTTATGTACAAATGTTTTTCCACTATTTCACAAGGATACCAATGTCTCAATAGGACAATAAAAAGTCTAAAGCTGTATTGTGAAGTTACGGTCATAAATTTACTCCTGACGGCGGAATTATTAAACGTTGTGTTAGAAAAACGCGATTTTTACTAGATAATGCGTACTTTCAATAGGCGCCGAGTGCATGTAATACATAAATACATACTTGAAAATATTTTATTTCAATAAAATTATAATTTTATTGAAGAGGAAATAAAACTCTCCAGTGATGTCCCGGAATTTTGACTTTATCACGCCTTGAGTCCCGGGACTTTGAAAACCCCTAGACTTGCAACAATGCTTGACGAGTCTTATTTTCTATTTAATAACACTGCTCTATCATAATGAGTAGATCTCATCTCAAACTATTTCAGCACACTTTACTGCATAGCAACCAAATCTTAGATTACTCAATTTCTTACGCACTTCTGGCGATCATTTTTAAAAAGATCTAATCTTCTGTGTTGCCACACCATAAATGCATGTCGGGTGTAGGAGTATATAACGCATATTACCCTGGGAAGATAGAGATTCAGTTGTTCTCGGAATTCAGCGACTGCGTCTTTGATTCGTTAGATATAATTGTTCTGGTGAGATATAATAAGCCAATTTTGTCAAAAAGTAAATAATATACATCTAGGGATACCTTGTTGTTATTTTAATACAGTAAATGCATACTAACTACCAATGAATTCGTTTATTTAATATGTAATGTATGAAATTACACTTTTTTAATTGGCTATTAAAAAAATGAAAAGTTTAACATAATTAAACTGTGCGTGTTCCACAAATATTCCGGGACCATAGCTATTTTTGTAGTTTTGAGATTTTCGCGATTGAAAACTAAACGAGAAGTTGACAAGATGAAAAAATAATAAAACCAAGCAATTTTATGCTTTTAAAAAAAAATTGTCATTAAGTCGGTAATTCTACTGATCGGTAACAATCAGAATAATCCGGGTTCAAATCTTGGCAAGGTTATTATCAAATATTTATTCTGTTGATCTCGAGTAACGTTGTCGAAATTCCTAATGAGTGTGATATTTTAAGTATATCTGACGCGTTCGAATTTTGCCATAATGCTAAATTTTACATTTGTTATGACTTAACATAATTCGATTGCTTAGCTCCATAGTGCTACAATTGGAAATTTGTTGTTTTGAGATATGGCTGACCAAAGTTTTGACACGTCTAAGCTGAGATGTAAAAACGTTATAACAATTATGTGTCTCATCTTTTTAGTGAATCGTGTAGTCATTTACCACGATTCATTTGAAATTTATTGAAACATTAACAACAATGTATTGAAGCACAACCATAAATGATATTTTGAGTAAATTATATTTGGTTATTTCCATATTATGCAAACATCTGCCTACTGCGAGAGAACTAGTATTTTTTTTAGATGTACTTTTGTGGAGCTATAGAAGAGAATTATTCGAATATAATGGGTAACATAACTCAAAACATCAAAATTTGACGTATCGTTTTATTGAACTAGGCCATCGATATTTACCGATAATTGTAACACACTCGATCTCGGTTATAACGACCACGGAAATAGCGAGATCTCGTATGTAACGAGGAAACATTCGTTGACATTTTAGTTTATGGTTTTCTCCATGCATTTATTCACTTTTATTACGAGCTACTTCTCGGTCATACCCACCAAAAATATTGTCAAAATTTTTCCTAAAACTGTTAATGTGTCGATCATTCAATAACAGCATTTTCGACCTAAAGTAATAAAATCCGACCGGGCAGTTAACAAGACCGATGCCGCCGGGATTGGATGACGTTTATGTAGTGGTGTAGTGGGGCCAAGTCGGGCCGCCCTGCCAACTTTTTGATTTGTAACTTATTTTTTAAGTACATACAGTAATTGCGCATTTTTGTATTGATTTAATTGTTAAACTTTTTTAACGGACTTCGGACAAAAAAATAAATTGGGAAGAAATCAAAGACCCACCTGGTAACTATTTATTTATCACTACACCACTGCGTTTATGACACTAAAGTGTCTAAGTACCTAATTGGTGTTTTCGCCGACAACATTGAAAAAGTATCCACGCATATGGTTGAAATTGCATGTAAAAAATCCAAGCTTTGTGAAGCCAGTAACTACCTACCAGAGTCTTTTTCTGGTTTGTGACCGCTCCAGATAATGTATTTTTGTAAGCATTTAAAAATACCTATTTTCTGATATAACAAGTAATGCTCATAGCGATCAAATTCTGGCTGTATTCATTTATTTTGATCCTCATTACCGATTCGCCTTTCGCCGTTTTCAGGTTTTCAATAACAGTGATCTAGCCGAGGCGACTGTATAATTTTATATTACAGTATTATGAATATATTTTACAGTTATTGGTTCGATTGTTAATCTGAATTTTATTAGCATTCGTTTCTCGTGAGTCGTTTTTTGTAACGGTGTATAATTCGCGATCATTACAAATGTCAAACACAAAATGTTTCGGTCTACATTTTGGCAAAGTCAGGCCACTTTAAGCGGCTCCACGTGAACTTGACTTTACTACTTAAAATAATTAAGTACACATTGTCTGTTTTGTTTTGTTTTGATCTCAATACGAGGGTATCGTATTATTACACTAAACTCTATTATCACAGAAGTCATCATCATTAGTCATAACCGAACGCTTTTTTCTTCTCAAAACCATTAAGCTCATTTAGGAATTCCTACGGTTGCGATGTGAATTAGGTTAATAATGAATTTTCAGGCCACTGATAGCTAGACATTAGTAACATTAGTAAAATGTTTTCTCCATGAAAACTTATCTCTTTCTGTATATCAAATATCAAACGAAAAACAGTAGTGTTTTGGCTATGATATGTAAAATAATACGCAGGATTTTCTCATTACAATGCCTCTATGTTCTGACAATCACCGTCAAGTATTGAACAGTCGTAAGACGTGACAGTACAGAGTTATACACAGTATCAAAATTCTTGAATAGATGTCTGCTACTTTAAAGTAAATCCCCGATATTAAAATTACTCGTAAAAAAGGTTGCATCAATTATGTACATGTTTGTAAAAAAATTTGCTTTAGAACATGCTACTCTTTTCGTTCCCTAGAATTTAACTAATTCCACAAAAAACAATGCAGTTATCCGGTAAACTTAATTTCGAATTTGAAAATATAAAAAAAACTAACGTTGGAATCAAGGAAACGGATAAAAATGTAAATTAGAAAAATGGTCCTCCATATTATAAATTTGCTCTATGGTTTGTTCTAAGAAGTTTCATTTGACATGTTATGTTGACTTTTACATACTAATATTAAATACAATTCTTGCGTAAACTATCTGTTTTTCTCTAATTTGTATGATAATAAATTGGCATTTTCCTAGGTAGAAAAATAGTAGCATGTTGTAAAGCATATGTACCAAAAAAGTAACTTACATGAAGAGCTAGTCGAAATTCGATTGGATATCGCTCATGATAAAATAACAATTCGTATTATTTAACTTCAACAAAAATAAATGTTCGATACTGCAGCTTTGAAACAATCAAAAAAACACACGATCTAGAAAAGTGTCGCATCACAAAAATGATTTTAGTCACTTATTTTCAACTTGAAGCAATACAATTAATTGCCTTGATTGTAACTTTTATAGATGTATCATATTTTCCACATTAACAGAGTAAATGTTATTATTGTATTTAAGTTATGTTTGGTTAATGATAAACATTTTTTTCTATGGTGAAATACGAAAAATTCCTAGCTTCTTTAGTATTTTATAAGTCTCCTGTAAATTTTGTAACGTCAGGAATACGAAGTATTGTTTTATCATGAGCGATGTGAAAAATCGTCATATTCTGATAAATAGAATGCACAATACATGTTATAAAATATTTTTTCTGTCGTTGTATTATAGCTTTATAAGTTATAATAAAGGAAAAAATAATATCGTTGTATAAAAATAAAGCCTCATTTAGATCGAGCGTCGTCAGTCGAAACCGTCAGCAAAAATATTAACAAAGTGAACATCTAAACTCTACACGTATATAAGGTTTAAGCGATTCAGTTCATTTTTACGAGCGATTCGTTCGATTCAACCACACTCGTCAAACACCTGTTCAGACTCCCCTAAAACGTGAGCGAGGGCGTGTTACATGTGGTGGGTATGCTTTCGGCTGAGAAAAAAGAAACAGCTTATATTCACTCGCTCACTTGAACCACTTGTCGGATCACTCGGCCAAACCCCTGCGTTGCGTTCAGATTGTTTTTTATTCGGCCGAGTTCACTCTCTCGGCCGCGTACTCGGTTGGTCTCTAAATGAGACATAAATGAGGGTCTTATAATCAAAGAAGTATGATTAACTGTTGAAAATTTACTCTCAATAATTTGAAGCCGACTATCTATGATGACGTGACAAAATATGTATTTTTGAATGACTTGAGCCATAGAGTATGGAAGAATTATAAAACAGTTTCGATCGCCTTTTCTTTTCAGATAGTATCGAAAGTGTTAGTCCAGGACAAGTAGTTAACTATCACTGCAGTTACAACTTTCTTTCAGAATTATAAGGGCAGATTGGGAGGTATGGGCTAAAATTTATTAGTTAACAAAATGATTGGATGAAATACTTCATAACAAATTTGAAGTCCTAGACATGAAACTAATACACCAGTATTTGATGCTACAAAGATTGCCGGACTGTAAGATGTTATTTTTGTTTTCATGCTTAGGTACAAAGCAATACAATTTTCCAATATTTGGCTTTTGAAATATAATCGCTGAATGAAGCTTTTAGATAAAAGCTTCTGACAAGAGAGGTAACCTTTCGAAAGTTCACGGATTTAGATTAGGCATCTCAACTTGCGGTCAAGGGTAAAGTTATAATACTTTTGATTAATTCAGCAGTTACTTTGTCGCAACCTGAAAGATCTACGTTAAGTGCCACGAAATGAAAAAAAAAACATTTCCATCTTTCTAATAACACGTGGACTCAAGAGAATAAGTTCCATTAAAATATTCATTTATCTAAATCAGAAATAAAAGCAAGGAAGCACAGTTGCTGCCTAGTTAGGCATTTTGACAATGATTCTTTAAGACCGCGATTCATGGCACTTACCAAAGATAAAAATAGCCGTGTAATAGTTTGCTTTTTTAATATATTCATGTGGGGTCAGCAAGAGTGAAAACGATTCGATTGTATTGTATTATAAATGCATACATAAGAGTGCGGAGTGCGGACTGGGGCCTGCAATTCGGTATTACCAAAACCGGGATCCCGGCACCGTGTTTACATGTCACCATAAGGATACTTTCTGTACAGTTAAATTAACTTCGATTTATATAGAGACCATTTAACAGTTAAACACATTTTTTAGTACTGTGTTCAGTTACGCGTTGCCTCTTGCAAAGTGTCAACTGTTGTCGAATTTGTGATCAGAGTTTTAATTTTATTCCACTTCATACTATCGTCATGACAATTTTTTTTTTTTAATTAAATATTTTGTTTTGTATTCCTTATTTAAATTTCTAGTAATTTAACACAAATTCAATGAATAAAATTTCGTTGCCTAAATAAACTGATATCCATATTATGCCGGTCATCTTAAACTAAAAAAGGACATGTTTTGCTTAGTAATTTCACATTTTCAATTACCAGTGTCACTTTTAGGGTGTTCTCTGTCAATACTTGGTGGAAAGGCACTATATTAAAAAAAATATATCAATTTGTAATAATTCCACTTTAATTTAACAATATCAGGACCGGTTTCGCTCATGACGATCATTGTCAACTGATAACATTTTAATGTTATTCATTTTTTTAATACCGGATTTTTTTTTTATTCGTGCAGTATAGAATTACCTAGTCCGAACATATTAACATCAACCCAACCCTTCAAAACAATCAAAACGTGCGATTTAAAACGAAAAAGTGGACTTATAACTAAGTGTTATATAAGCTTGATTATATATAGCGTTAACCTTTAATGACTCCCTACCAGCGGCGGGCTGCCAATACAATAACAAGGGGCTCACTTAATCTCAAAACAATTCTCGATGTTCTGGGAAAAGAGTGAATTTTTCCTATGCAATTATATGCAATACTTAAATAAGCAATCGATTGTTACTTAATACACTTATAATAGAAAACAATATGCAATTTACCGTCAACTTGTACTACATTGTATACTGAAGCTGTCTTAGATAATATATGAGTCGGAAATTGTAGTATGTATATACTTTTTTGATCTGAAAATATTGTTTTCTTTTAAATTATCAAGGAGCTCGTCGGTCTTAGTATATTTTTCATTTATATTAAAATAAAGCTAAAGAACAGGATGTCAATTTTGCTGCACCCACAGAATAAGGAAAAAATCTTCTTCAGATGCATATTATTAGTTTAAAAAATAATTGTCAAATTATCCTGTATAAGCAAGCAGTGTTAAAAATTAAGCAAATAAAACTGTTCACTTTTCATGTGGGTCTTTTTCTCATTCTTTGACAACTATTTGAATAAAGACAATGGTTCTTACGTAGGTCTGTTTGTATAATATATTATATTTAGCAATAAATTAACGCCTGCGGTATTCGTCTCTATTAGGGAATTTCAACAATTTGGAATGTATAAATTTACATATTTTATGAGATGTATCACGGAAGCCTGGTCAAATTAGTGACAAACTAACAATGTTGTCAAGACACATTCGCTTATTCTAGCAGCAAATTCGGCAAAAGTATTTCGTTGTTCATCTGGCTAATTTTTATCTAATTATTTTGTGGCGATCGAGTAATGACAAGAAGAATGATATTTTTTAATTTGAAACATTTCTTATTTAAAATTCTAAATATTTTTTTAATATTTTTCAGTTCAAGTTCATCTGTGCACTTAAACACCTGAAGATGCCGTAAAGCGAAATCCGGGTCGTTAGTGACAAAATTTGTGTGAATGTACATAATTTTAACGATTCAAATTTAATATTCTTTGTTATTTATCATTATGGAAAAGCAAGTTAGAACAAAAATATTTCAAGCAGTTTTTCATGAATTAAAACAATCGTAAATAGATCGACCGATTGAGAACCATTGACCTAAAAGTTATAAAGCAGCGACACTCAATATTTTTACTCTGAGCCATATTTCGATTTTTGCTACGTTCCGTGGGTCGCATAATATTAATAGTAAGATAGAAATATACCATGATGTAAAAAGAAACTTTTTAAAAATCCATTTATTATGTTATACACAAAAATACATGAGCATGTGCAGATTTACAATTTTAGACCAAAGCGGACACAAAAATACTAATGTATTCAAAATATTCATTCGCTTGCGAAAAGTTTTGAAAAAAATACTAAGTCTGGTGACTGATTGTTCTGGGCCGCACATGGAAGCTGGATGGGTGGTAGGTTAAGTATGGCTGTCCTTATGCATTCAATCCCGGAATTCCGATCAATTTGGCGATTCCGTAATTCGAGATCGTCTTAATATTTATCCTGGGATTTCGGCATTCACTATAACAGGTGAGAAATTTAAATTCTTACTGATTTACTAACATACATTTAAATAAATATACAATTTCCGACAGTATACTTCAGTTAGTTAATATACAAACATATGTTTGTATAATACCTTCAAATGAATTTTGAATTTAAATTAAAATTTTCAATTTTAAAAAAGAGTTTTTTCATATTTTTTTTTATTAAATTCAGTTGCAATCTTTTTTTAGGGCGGGATAAAAAAAATGAATTTCTATTAAAATTGATCTCAGGGAACTGAGATTTAAGAATAAAATATATATCACCCTGGCTGTTAGCTGTAGTGCTAGTTTTTTTTTTGTATTCAAATTAGGTATAATAAAAAAAATGAAAACATAAAATTATGGTGAATGGAGGATGAATCCGGGGTTGAAAAATTGGAAATTCCTTAATCCCGGGATCCCGGGATCACTATAAGGTCCGGGATTGGATGCCCTGTTCATTATACATCGCATTCTTATTTTTGAATATTCATAATAAAAACACCACGAATATTTTATTCAAACTTGTGTATTTATATTATGTATTCTTTCTTTTGCAGTCCATTGGAGACTAAAAATTCTTGATATGCAATGTCCTATTGTTCTTAATCATATTATATCGGCTGAAAGTTGTTTTAGTCTGCCCCTTGCTGACTAAATGTCATCTTCTACCTACGTCATCAAGGACATATTATGATCACGTGGTATATTTTTTAAGAGTTTTCCACGGTTGTCTATTGACATTTCTCACTAGAAGATGACACACACCTTGTCATGTTCTATTTTCGAAAATTTACACAACCGCTGCAGTTTTAGCAGCGATTGCATGACACGATTGAACACAAGATGCATCCTGAATTTAGAGATACCTAAATCGAAATTAAGATGCGTCTTATAATTGAGTAAATGCTATATCTGTATATTAATCGAACAACATCGTTCAAACTCCGTGAATGAAAGTCATCACGCGATTTTTCGACAAACGCTGACATCGTCTATCAAATAAACCGACTCTATTCACGACGAGCTTCTGCCGTCTCAATTTGACAGAACGAGAGTCGGGAGTCTTAATTGAATTAGACAAAATCGGAGTTCAATGGAGAGTGGAGTATTGTGACGTGCTGCTCTTCCGGATATTCAATTGTTATGATTACCAGTTAGCCGCCCCTCCAACGCGATGCACGCCCATCTCATAATAAATAATTTACACCAATGTATTATAGATAGGTCCATAGTCCTCACCTATAAAAATAAAAAATTCTCAAACCCTAAAATATTGATTTTCTGCTTAGATTTTTTTCAATAGGAACCAAAATATTACATAATATATCATATTATGACAATATGTATGTTAGTTACATACATAGGGTTGCCAGATTTCTTGCAAATCAAACCGGGACATTTGTCCGATTTGCCGATCAGCGTGACTCATTTTTTTTTAGCTCTTCCGAGACATTTCGAGATTTGCCAATTTCCCCAAATAATCAGCGTGGATCGTAAACCGGGACATTTGGGAGCCCCGAGAGGTTTGTTTGGGACACCGGGATACGAGGCTCAAAACCGGGGACAGTCCCGGTTAATCGGGACGCCTGGCAACCCTATACATACATATAATATATTAGTTTTGATTAATCTGTCATCCAACATTAGCTCTACCTCTCTACCAGCGTATGCGCAGATAAAGAGTGTGTGTGTGTGTGTGTGTGAGAGAGAGAGAGAGAGAGAGCGAAATTATTAAATAATTTTATACAGGGAAGAGTGTTTTAATCAGGGCTGTGAATTCGGGTAAAAAATGACGACTCCAACTCCGGTTTTAAATTAAAAATCTACTCCGAATCCAAATTAATTTATTTATTAGTTTTCGTTTAACTTAAATATCTGTGTACCATCAAATCATTCTAGTCACTGAGAAATTTCAATACATTTTATCAATCGATATAATGAATTAACTAATATTTTTTCAATATCATTAGTACTTTTCTCCGATTTTTCCGACTCGATTTATCTATACATATAGGTATATACAATACAATATACCAGGGCTGTGGAGTCGGAGTCGGAGTCGAAGTCGTGAAAAACGAGCGACTTCGACTACTTTTTAAAAAAAAATGCATTTTTTTTAATTAACATAAAAGATTCAGCATTGACCGTTACAGCATTGCCGCCGACCCAAGTATCCGTAGAACGGTTATTTTCTGCTCTTAAAATACTTAAAACTGATTTAAGAGCTTCTACAAATGCAGATTTGATAGAAGCAATGTTATTTTTAAGAATAAATTCAAACCAATAAAGTTCAAACTTATGCTTTATTTATGCCTGTAACATGTATAATATGAACAATTTGGCTATTTGCCAGATTAACTGGTTGATCTGTAATTTAATACACATAAATAGGAAAGGTAGGTATAAAACCTGACAACATTAAACTTTTTTTTAGTCAAGTCGTAGTCGTGTTGTTGGTAAATGTCAGAGTTGGAGTCGGAGTCGGAGTCGTGATTTTTTTCAACGACTCCACAGCCGTGCAATATACATATATATTAAACCATTTTCGCAAATAATGTAGTTTATCCCAACTAAAGTGTTTCTACGAGAACTGATTGACGAACCCTCACTTTTTCGAAGAAAATTGGGATAAAAAGACAGGGACCAGGAAAGGATTGTTGGATAGCTGATCGCTCTCGCTGCGCCCCGTTCTTACTATAGAATGTGTGGAAGGGAGTTTTAGATATCACAGAAATCTATTAATCGATTGAAAAATCAATTTATGAAACCGGCATTCGAACCCGTTAGCTCCGCAACCGAAACTAACGACGGTGACCACTCGGCCACGTACACGGATTATAAATAATGAAAGATTGAAAAAAAAACTTGTAAATAAAAGTTTGAAAAGAAATCAAAAATTTAAAAAAAAAACATGTTGAGCAACACGTTAACTTCCTCTACATAAAAAGATTAGTATTGTTGTTATTAAAATCATTCTCCTCTTAATATGTTATAATATATGTTTCTTTTAATATGTTATATAAGTAAAGAATATCAATTCTACGTTATAGCTGAAAATCTAACGATAGATTTTGCCTTAAGATGTTTTTCTTAAAGGCGAAACACGTTTCACAGAATATACAAAAAACTGAGAATTTTGATGTGGCGGAAATAACCGGGAATAAGCCAGTAATATTGGGATAGCATAAAAATGACAGAAAATTCCAAGTAAAATAGTAAAAATATATAAAAGTCTGAACAAAAGGTACCTATATGAGTTATATAAGTTATATATATAAGCTTTTTTGAGGCCCCTTAGATTCGGAGGTCCTAAACGCGCGCCTCATTCGCTCATACCACGGTCAATAGTTGAAAAATGTACTTTCTTACCTTAGACCGCAAGAGAAGTTTCAAGATTAACACAGATATAGAAAATATTATTTTCATCCTAATCTTATGTTTCAAATAAAATTACACCACAGCGGTCTTTTATTTAACGATTATGCATAATATAACACTTGGATCTGAGTATATTGTTTTTTTACAAGGCAACCTTAGTCAATTTTAATAAGGGGCTCACTCGAGCCCCTCTGAGCTCCCTCTTGCCCACCCCTTCACAGATCTAACTCATATATTAATTATATTTTATTTTATAATACTCTTCATATCACATTTATTATTTGTGGATACTTGTCGCACTATTTAAATTGTTACCATATGCTAACAATGATACACAATAATGGCTTTTAAATTATACATATCAGAATGTTATTTTCCATTATTTTTCCATGGGGTTTATTCCCAACAAAAATTCCCGGCTTATTCCGGGAATTTTCCAGCCTCGCACCACTAGAATATCTAGTAATTATTACACGCAGTCGAATAACAAAATTATCAATTTTAATTTTACACTGAAAATGAATATGTAAAAAGTTACCGCCGAATTCTTCAAAGACGTAATATTCTGTTGTACATACTTACAACCTCTTCAATCGTTTACGTAGGCCTTTAGGCTCGTATGCTTTTTGTGAAGAAATTTTATTATTTTGATGCTGCGCTAAACTATGGTAAAGGTCGCTGACATCTGACTATTTGTTACTACTATAGAATACCTGACCAACTTCAGAGTGAGATAAATCACACGATGCTATTGTGAGACAAAGCGAGATGCCGCGTGGTAATATGCCCATACATGGAATACAATGGTAGAGCACAATACCATTCAAGGCGGAGCAGATAGAGACAGGTAAAGCAAATGAGAAGCTTAACACGTTGCGTTCATCTAAATTATTTACCTATAATTATAATTAATTAAATAAAAACACGTCGTAAATATATGTATGTTTACCGACATTTTCTCATAATTGTATAATATTTTTGTTTGGTAAATTACTGAACATAATATATATTATTTTAGTTGTTTATTTCCAAGGCTGAAACTTTTATTTTCTGTGAGAAAATTGAAAAAAAACAAAATGATTTTTTCGGAAATGATTTGTGTCGGATAATTAATATTTTCGAGCAAGTAATTATATTTATATTGAAATAATATTTGATACAAAATAAATAACAATAAGCTATCGTTTGAATGTTTACTATTAAGGTAACCACTATTAATTGTGAATAAGGTGAAAAAATATGTCCACTATATTTTTATGTCAGGTAATATGTGCAATATTTTTAGCTACATCACACAGGAATAAGTAGCAATTGTGACAGAAATATCCAGTGTACACATTTAATATGAGAACAAACACGTAATAGACAAATGCACGCAGTGAAAAACACGCGCATGGACGATTGCGAGTACATATATGTATACACTTTCACAAAGAACAATAAAAATATATTTAAATTAATAAATTTAGCTTGAATGAATAAATTTAGCTAGAGGGAAATTGTCTACTGATAAAAATAAAATGTTTATTAGATTGATGTGCAAAAAGCATTATTTTTTATTAATCATTTAAAAGCTGTCAATTCTTGGTAATATATTGTATTTAAAAAGTAAACCAGACCTTTTTCAGATGAATTATCATCTGATGAAATATAAATCCAAATAGAGTTTTTTTAATACTTATGATAATTTTATATTATTACTAATTCTGTTTGGATTATATTTACCAAAATATTTGTGTTTTATTTATATTTTTAAACATGCTCAATACCGTGTTCACAGTGTAACAGTGTTCCGTTCTAAGTATTATTCAATCCTGCACCCTTTTTTTGATAACGTTATTTCGGGATTTACAATTAATTCGGAATCCTTTCGGATAATAACTTTTTTTAGCTCCATCATTTAAAAAAGTTACGTCTGCCAGTGATGAAGTATCCCAGCCCATTTAATCTTTTTTAAGCTTTTTTTAAGAAAAGTTAAGTTTTTTTAGATGTTATAGTGAATTTAGAGATCCCAGCATTGGTACTAAGACGTTCGCCAAATTGGTCAGGATTCCGGGATCGGAAGTCTTAGTTCCAATCCATATATGCTCCCAAAAGTAGTGTAAATAATATTTTGATAAATAATCACTAAATCAATAAAACAATGTGTCACGATGTGTTAAACTGGTCAGATGAGGTAGACAATAAATAAATGCACGTTACTATCTCAACAAGAGTAAATGAGATGCATGCATTTTGTCGGTATGGTGACAATAATGTCTAGGTGCGAATTCTCTGGCTGGAATCACTGTACCTGGTACGAGGTGGCACTGAGGCCGAATGGAGTAGAATAATGCACAAAAAAGTGAAGCAATTTCACAATGATGTATTTTTTTATTATTTGTATCTTGTAAAATACTACGCTATGAAAAATAACCACCGTCTGCAGTTTGGGAAGGGAAAAAGTACGTAGAGAAGATACTGTTAGCCAGCCATCACAGTAAGACGAATTCTGCGGTTATTGTATACATACTAAATTATAGTTTAACATTGTTATTAACTGGATGTGTAACTAGTTTTATGACATGTGATTCGCTACTCTGAGTAAAAACTCTACCTCAGTGATCACCAAATTGTGGCCCTCGGGCCAGATTCGGCCCTAGATTTTTATTTGTAAATATTTTATTTATAACAAATCCATCCTTTTTTATAAGATGTTCATAATATAATTTGTTTAGAAGCACATTGTAATGGATATAATGTATTATATTTATAAATTCTGATAAAAACTTATGTTTGTTTGTTAACATAATATGCAATTGTTAACAAACAAATTAACAGTTAACAAATTAATGTTAATTGTAATTAATTTGCCGCCTGTGTGGTCGAGTGGTCAACGTCGTTGGCTACCGCTACGGAGGCCACGGGTTCGAATCCCAGTGCGGGCAGTTTTATAAATTGATTTTTCAATCGATTTATGAATTTCTGTTCAAAGGCATGGATAAATGTGCTGTCTTGGATTTCCCCCCTCCCACCCATCCTATCCTATGAACGGGGCGTATCGAGAGCGATTAGCTAACCACTAGTCCTGTCCTAGTACTTTCCTTCTATTCCTACTCTCTTTGGAAAAAGAGAGGTTGAGCAACTGAGTAACAAGCAGTTTTCGTAGAAACACTTCTGTTGAGATAAACTCCATTAGGAGTACATATACTCCATATTGGGAGCGGACATGGTAAAAAAAAAAGTTCTAATATGATTCCAATAAGCATATTTTTTCCGGTCTTCACACATTTCAGAAAATTTTTCAAAAAGTTTGGTTACCATGCTCTAAGCCAAAACTTGAATTTTTTTTTTTTTAATAATTCCATATTTTTTAAGAAAGATCTGGACCGGTTTCGTTCATCACGAGCATTATTAACTTATTTAATAAATGTGGAATTAGAACATAAAAGCGTTTTATTATTAAGTATTAATGCCTTTCCATCAAGAATCGACAGTGAAATAAAAAAATATTTCATAGGAAAGTATTGAATAGCGGAGAGCTACCCATCTTCTATACAGTTTTGTTTTCCTTAGACCTCCCCCCCCCCAATGATGTTCGTTGTTACCTACTTCAAAATATGGTAAAATGTATTTTTTCATTCGCCATTAAAAGAATTCTTGCAGTCAGATTGTTTATTTTTATAGGACCATAATATTATGCTATTCATTTGAATTCTTTTCTCAGTGATATAACTGGTGGGTACGTATTCAAACATGCTACAGTGTGGGTAGGATAGTTCTTTGTGGCGATTACCCCATTAGAAGACGAGGCGCGTGCTTGGGGACTCCAATCTTAGGGGTCTTAATATAACGTATCCAAACTCTATAAAACTTAAATAATAAATTAAATTCAGTTTTATTAATTCGAAAAACAGAGCATCCAAATTCGATTGTGCCTGGGGCTTCCCAACTGCTGAATCCGTTACTGGTAGTTTTTGTTTTTTTTAATTAAATATTTTGTTCCTTTCAAAAAAATAAAATTCATGACTGTGTTGATAAAATCTTTATTTAGTATCCATAGAATATATTTGCCAAAAAGACTGTCTTAGTTGTGGTATCAAAAATTAAATCATATCTAATAATTAATTCAAAACGTTTTCGATACAATACATGACATAATTTTTTTAATGGAATTTATAGTATCAATGTTTGGTGAAATGGATTGTACAGAAATCTAGGGGTAATCTTAGAAATGCCACCACATCTTCCATTTTGATACATATGTGGTTCAGATTCTGTATAATGTTGTAATCATGGATGTACTCGATACAAATAATAATGGTCTCTTTTTTGACATAGTTTCTGACATCCTTCTCTCGATGGCATCTTCTATGGAAGATTACCGACTAAATTATAGTACATATCTATATCCTGGACCATTTGTATTAGATCACCAACGCCATTGACAAAACTTCCTACACCATTAATTAGTAATATTCTTGGAAAACTTTTAGTCAAAGAAATGGTAGAAACCAATATTTTGTTGATCTACCATATTAAATTTTCTACAACCCCAGGTCTTGACCCCTTCCCACTGTAAGACTTGACAGCAAAAATAGATAGTCCTCCTCAGCAATGATAATAAATAGCTCTGAAACATTCTAAAACAAATTGTTTTACGTCATATTGGAAATCTATGACTCTACAAACATATATCATCTGGTGAAAAAAATAATTTACAGCTGATATTGTTCTGAATTCGGTAAATTGTGTAGATATAAAAATTGTCCTAAGAAAAGAAACTTTTTTTATCCATGTCCGCTCTCAGTGCGTGTGGCCTCCTAATGGATGTATCTCAACAGAACTTTTTTTTCTACTAGAGCTATTTGTTACTCGCTCAGCCTCAATTTTCCAAAGAGAGTAGTAGGGATAGAAGAATAAGGCTAGGATAGGACTAGTGGTCAACTAATTGCTCTCGTTACGCCCGATTATTAAAGGATAGGAAGGGTGGATGGTAAATTAAAATATCACAAACACCCATACCTTTAAACAAAAATCGATAAATCAATCAAAAAAATGCTGTTTTTACTGCGACTCCGGCACAGAAGGCAACAACGCTAACCGCTGTGCCATACGACTTGACTTATTTCACTACCAAAATGTAATTTAATGAAATTAATTTATTAACATTTGTCATAAAGCTTAGAAACTTATTATGCGTAGGAATTGATGGCTTGACTTTAGGAGATGTTAGGATATTAGAGAACAAACCAAATAGTACCCTGTTAAGTCAGTGTTCATGAGGGGGCATAGGAACTGGCTGAGACAAATGCTGCTTCTTTACCTGACCATTATTCCGAGGTCCTGGCAGACTATCGGACATTATCTATCGGATGTACCCGGCAGTATCTATAGTGTTCATACAGAAATATTAGTTAGGTACACCAACTATCAAATAATATTAGATTAACAATTGTATCTCTTTCTTTTCAAGCTTCAGATATGGTTAAAATATATTCTCACGTCACCATTTCTCTGATAAAGATGATAAGATGAATACAGTAAACAGGAAGATAAAATAATAGATCCTTATATTACACCTGCTTCATTATATTGAGAAATAACACTTTGCAATATGTAGTGAAAACCAGAAATAAGTTTATTTTTATATATATATATAAATTGCTGCACGAGACAGGGTATGATTATGTGAATCTCACACAGTAATTATACAACTGTAACCTCAACTGAAACATACATAGAATGCTCTCTCACTTAATATTTATTTGTGTAGGTTACCCAGGACCGGCGCTAACATACAGGCAAATTGGGCGATAAATGGAGGAGTAAAATATATTTTTATACATTCTATAATATTAAATATCTACACAGTGAGCTTCAAACTTGAGAACTTAAAAAAATCTTTGCCATCACTTGCCAAGTACTGCTCTTTTATAGTGCAAAAAAATATTGAGCTAGAGCAAAAAAAAAGGTCTCACGTCTTTCCATTTTAGGAAATCCCAAAACTCTTCACGATTTTATGATGAATGCTGCCTAGGGCACCAAATAACTTTGTGACGGCACTGAGTTTACCTTATAACTGTTAATATGCCCATAATAATTATTACACCAACATGTTACCCATAATCAAGTGAAATGCTTTTTTTTTTTGAAAAAAAAGGTACCGGAACTCACTTGTCAAACTTTTTACTAAAGACTTTTTCTTCATCCATGTCCGTTCCCAATGTGGAGTATATGGCTTACTAATGAAAGCATCTCAACAGATGTTTTTTTTATGAGAACTGTTTATTACTCAGTAACTAAACCACTCTTTTTTTTCAAAAAAAGTAAGGATAGAAGAATAAGGCTAGGACAAAACTAGTGGTTAAATAATCGTTCTCGCTTTTCCCTGTTAATTTAAGGATTGGAAGGGTGGAAGGAGCTTTTTTAGATATCACAAACACTTATGCCTTCAAAAAGAAATCGATTAATTGAAATTTTGAAAACGATTAAAAATAAATGAACTGCGAGAACCATCACGGCAGCCTTGTCTTACTCTGAGTAACCACCGATCAACATTTTTAAAAGGATCGAAAAGTTTTAAAGATGGTCCGACGATTTTAATGAACAAATGAGATGAATCTGATGCAGATTGAATCCACATGACACAAAAAAAACTAATTCACTCATTAGCTCCCAGGCTTTAGTCACAGCGTAGGTCTATGAACCTGATATTGTTTTGTGTGTTACGCTTAAAATAAAAATAAAATTTTGTAAATATTAATTTGAAACATTAAAAATGTTAAGTTAAAAGGTACCAAACACCGTTACACTGCGTCACATGGTAAAAAAAGCCCTGATCAAGTGTTGTAATTACTTATCTTAATATTTAGAATAAGGATCTACAGCAGTCGTGTGCTGGATGGGACTAGAAGAATATCGCATGAGCCCCTTGTTAAATTAGGAAAAAATATTATTCTCAAGTCAAATATATACCTAACTGCAATTTCTAACATTCATATTGTCTACGTCAGTTATAGTATAAGGTTTGAAGCATGAAATTGTGGTATAAGGAATAGTACTTATTTCTGTTTCAATTTAAAAAATCTTTTTTTCAGCTATTTATTATTTTATTACGATACATTGCATACTGTTTCATGACATAAGCTTATTAAGTATCATTTTATTGCTTACATAATTATATTCCACCGATATCGGTATACATTATTTATGAATTGTTTGCAAACAAACTTTTCCAATAAAAAAATTCTAATCTTAATAGTCAATGAATGTCACTATTGTGAATATGTACAATGTTTAAATATTAGAATATCGCATATTACTTGCTTTCCTAATCCTTGCTTTGTCAATGTCAGGCAGAATGAGAAAACAAAAGACTAGCAAAGAATTGCATGAGAATTGAAAAAATTGTCTTACATCAATTATGTTTTATAATTTATTAGTCATCTAAGGCAGTGTTCCCCAACCAGTGGTCTGCGGTTCAGTGCTGGGCTGCAGAGATTTTCCGCCGGGCCGCAAAAAGTATGCCAAATTTCAAGAAATTCGCCATGAAAAAATATTGAATATAGGATTTTTTATCGTCTGCACGTTTTCTTGTATTTTAAGTTATTGTTAAATAAGAAGACATAAATAATGCGGCTTCGTATTTTGTTTCTTGGCCATTTTTGTGCGGTTACATATTACTCACACTTCTAAACCGGCTTCAAATTTGTAACGTTTAGTTTGTTGCGGATACTTATTCTGTTGTATTATTTTTTTTGTGTGTGACACGATGGTCGCTGGTTTTTTCAGAATCGACAGTCATAAATATTTTCTCTTTGATAGTGAACCCAAATGCAAAACCCTACCTAAATATACCAATAATTTCATAATACATAATTGTTTTCACTTTTATGGTGTTCATTGTGAATACTCTGTGAAAAGGCATTATATTAATAAAAACACAATATTCCTTTGTACTTTATTCCACTTTATTTAAAAAGTTAGAACCAGTTTCGCTCATTGCGAGCATTCTCAACTGAAAACAGTTGTATAGTTATGTCCATTTGTAACAATATAAGATAAAAAAATATTACATAAAAACCATTTTTATTTCATTATTAGTGGTCCGCGATTTTTTTTTCCTATTTTTACCGGTCCGCAGGTGTAAAAAGGTTGGGGAACACTGATCTAAGGGACAGAAAGCTTATACATATAATTAATAAAGTACTCCAAATTAACCAAATTGGCTGAACTGCATCTATTATTTTGTCTCCTGTGAAGAAACGTTTTTTATATCATATTCAAATAGTATGTAAGAGTGATATAAAAATTTGATGAAACAAACTTATTTTTACAATATTTCTATGTGCAGCTTTGTGCGGGGATGTAAAAATGTGTGCGGGCACATTTTGGGAGGTGTGCGCGCGCACACGCGCACACCTTAGAGGGAACATTGCTTATATGTGGTAAGTGCATATGGTATTATTTATCAGTTCCACCATTCTTGAGAATGTGAAGCTAAAAGTTCCTGATTATTTTTTGAGAAATCGTGGACATGAATTGTTTGCTCTCCCAAGGAGATGATACTAGGGAGAGCGGTAACGGTTTTTAACAATATTGCTTTGGATGTTGACATATTCCACATGGACGTGAGTAAATCCCGACGAAAGCTATTTTTTATGTATTAAAATAGAGTTTTGTCGGAGCTTACTCACTACACTCCCTTGCCAATTAAAAAAATTCTACTGCTTTTAATATTAAAATGTATTGTTTTTTTCTTCATTGTAAAAGTTTTAAGTCTATAATTTGTCAATCTTATGGAATGTTAAGTAAATAAATAAATAATCAATTCAAATTGTGAAAATAAATTCCAGATAAAACAACTGATACTTCCGAAATAGTCATTTTTTTTTGTATTGTAAACGTTTAGTCACATAAAAAGCAACGACTATCACCTTTTTTAATTTAAAAAACCTTTTTCAAATTCACTAAACAAAAAAGTTTTTCTCAAATACTTTGCGACTTTGATTTGAAGTTTATATTTTTAAATATGAAATTGATATCTTCTAATCAAAATACGATGCATAAAGGACCTGTGTTTGAATATTTATCAAGCATCAAAGGGGCAGTGCTTCAAATTAAAATAAGTAATTTTTGAAAGAAAATAATATCATGATAATAATCATTACCAACCTGTGTATAAAATAAGATTTTACTTTAATCAAACAAAAAAGTAAGTAAGTATGCATAATTTTATTTTAAAAAGGCTTTTCTACAATATTCCCAGCACTTTTTTTTTAGAAGACCTCCTACTCCATTCATAGAGAATAAATATACAGATACACCATAGACTAGTGTACTGATAGCTATCATACTATAATTTGAGAGTATGGAGTAGGGGTTTGTTAGTGTGTGAATTTTTGACAGTATATGTCGTGCAAGAAAAAACACTAGGCTTGAATATTATTTTGGACTGTCATTTTAAGTAATGTCAAAACGTTAATGTTTTATTATTTTCCACAATGACGGAAATCAAATCCAGTGTAAATTTTTCATGCCAAAGATGCTTACAACCTTTGAAATTAGACGAATCGCTTAACTACCTCGGAGAACATGCACTGGCTGAATTGACGCTTCCGATTCATTCTATTCCTGATGTCGACTTAGAACTTCATTCGGCCAGCTTAGAACACTACATTCCACCTTTCAGGCTCTCAGAGTCAGGTAACGGAGTTAATGGCTTCATGGTAATCTCTGATGGTGGCGAAACGGAATCCTTAAGTCGTCAATTGTATGTTAAAGCTACTCTATTCGATACACTATCGAATAATTCGGATGTCGATCATCCACTCTGCGATGAGTGCACAGATTCCCTTCTGCAACTCATGGACCATCAGCTGAGACTAGCGGAAGGCGAATTGAAAGATTACAGTGAATACCTAAAGAAGTTGGAAAATGATAAAGATGACCTTAACCTTGAAGCGTTAGAGAAAGAACTTGATGATTGGAAACATGAAGAAAAAAGACTACTTGACGAACTAGAAGCTTTGCAAAATGAAGAAAAAGAAACCAAGCAAGAGATTAATATTCAGGAGCTTGACAAGGAGAGATTAGTCAGAGAACAAAACGTGTACTGCCGAGAGTATACAAGATATAGAAAAGATTTAATGACTTCGGAAGACCAAGCCAAGTACTATGAATGCCAATTAGCATACACACAATCTCAACTTGAAAAGCTTAAAAAAACAAACGTATTCACGGCTGCGTTTTATATATCCCACTCTGGTCACTTTGGTATTATAAATAATTTTAGATTAGGAAGACTCCCAAACGCTCCCGTCGATTGGTCGGAAATAAATGCTGCTTGGGGCCAAACAGCATTACTCCTATCATCCTTGGCGAGAAAAATTAACTTCAAGTTTCAACGATTCAATTTAGTACCGTACGGCAATCATTCTTATATTGAATCCCTGGAAGATCACAAAGAACTGCCACTGTATGGATCGGGAGGTTTTAGATTCTTATGGGATACGAAATTTGATGGGGCGATGGTCGCATTCCTTGATTGTCTTCAGCAGTTCAAGGAGCAAGTTGAAAAGGGCGATTCGCAATTTTGTCTTCCGTATAAAATTGATCGCGGTAAAATTGAGGACACCGCTACTGGGAATGCTTACTCAATAAAAATACAGTTTAATTCTGAAGAGCAATGGACAAAAGCGCTAAAATATCTCCTCACAAATCTGAAATGGGGCTTAGCATGGGTGTCATCCCAGTTTGTGGAAGATAAAATAGAATGATAATTTACTTTGTCATATTAATTGTATTGTACCCCTCCCTATGTATATTATATATTTTTTTAAATTAAATATTAGTCTATTCTAAACATAACCTGACTTATATGATGTGAATGAATTATGAATGTAACCGAAAGAAACAATTTTTTGACCAATCATTCAATGTTAATAAAGAAAAAAATGGTTAAGATCTCAATATGAATAAACAAAATATATATGTATTGTTAAAAAATGGTGTTATTTCTCTATCGATATATTCAAAAGTAATTGATTAAAAACAATAATTTTATTCCCTATCCTTTGTACCGAATAAAACATTAAAATAATTTACAAACATATGTACTTATATTGATTTTATATAATGTTACAATTCAACATAATTTTATGAATCTATAATGTCGCTAGTCCTAAACAATCTCTGAATACGCTCTACCATCAACTCTATACTTGAAGGTGTCTACGGCTGCATTCGAAAAAGACTAAAAATGTATGAATACTTGAATACCGAAAAGGATTATTTAGTAGCACTATTTAGACAGTCGATTGCCCAAAATGAAACCAATGGGTAGGTTTCGACACATTCTAATGCTACACGATTCAAAACTTCTGTGAAAATTGCTTCAATGTTGTCATTTTCGTAAGTATTTTGCTTTGAACACTCTTTGAACATGATTTTTCTTGTGTTGGTAAAAACTGGAGAGTAATCATCCATTGTGCTGTCGGTATCGTGAACATCCTTTCTCTTTTTAAATTGTTCTTTTAGGACGCTGTACTTCTTTAAGAGGTATTCGGTAAGAAAAAATAACAAATATGAGCGATCAATAAAATTTGGATCACTTAATTCTATTTCTTTGTCTGAATTTCTGACAGATATTTGAACAGTGAGACGTTCTATTCGCTTCATAATTTCCTTAATTGAATATCTTACAGCTAAATACGACTCATTCAGCTTTATGAAGAGTTCCTGTGACTGAATCTGAAAGCAAACAAATGATAAGTAACTTTTAATTGATGTTAATGACCACATAAAATAGTTATCATTATAATTTTTATTACAATTACCTTACAGTTATGAGATTCCCCATATAAAAATAATTCTGTCATTATTTTTTCAATCATCTCAATTACACTATCGAAAGCTGAAATATTGATATTATTTTGGTGCAAGACGTCTATTAATCTTCCGATAAGTTTTGATATATATATTACCATAGTATTGTGTTCATCCTTTTTAGGTGGGGTTTTCAAGATATCTAATAATAACAATACTGCGTTATTTAATGAAGGATAATCTGAAATAAAACAATATATATTGTTATATCATACTAAAACTACTTAAAAATTTACACTATCACTATGAATATTAATCTTTAAATAAACAAAAAAATCTACTCAATTAATTTACATGAAAATGTATCAATTGTATTGCTATATATTCTCGTCCACCGTTAATTCGCAATATTGTAATTGTGCTCTCAAAGATCTTCGTAGATTCAAATGAAATTAGTTATTCTAATGCATTGACGGATCCAGAAATTGTCCCAGGAGGGGGCCATTCAATTAATAATATATCTATATAAAAATAATCAATACATAATTAAGTATGTATTCTATAAAACAAAGTAAACTAAACAATTAATGAGCCCATTTCACAATTAAATTTTAATAAATTAGAAAAATGGAAGAAAAAAAATTGGATCCGCTAATGTTCTACTGATATACAATATTGATGAATTTGCTTTATTGAAACTATTGCAAATCTTTATTTGATAAGTGAAAATCTAATAAACATTTTAGTACCATCAAGAAATGAATAAAAATAAATTATGTCACAGGAAATTGAGTTTTTGTTTTCGCAAACGTTTTCATGACCAGCCACAAAATGCGAATATCATTTCAGTTTTCAAATAATGTGTATATAATTTAAATATATATAAGATAAGATGAGTGTACAATATGGCCTGGGCAAAAAAAATAAGATTATACACCTGTCCCGAACAATTCAACTAGTTAAAATATTTTACATGCCTATATTTTTTCCGATTTTGTAAAATAACGATGTCTGTTGTGTAAATACTTCGGAATGATATCCTGATTCTTGGGTACTTTCACTATTTTTTATTTTGTCCAATTCAGATGTCAAATATATGTCTTCATTTGATGAAAATGTGCCATTGAGTTGAAAAATTATTTCTTTAACATTTTTTATTGCTTTCAATAGGTCAAAATTTAAGAAACCATATTCCCCTTTTGTAATTGATCCACTGTTAGCCGCTACAAACTCTTTAAACAATGGAGTTGCTTCTTGAGAAAAATGATCATTATTAACATTTCCATCAAATATGTTAGAAAAGGCATCTTCGCCAAAACTGTCTGTTTCTTCAATTTCATCAAACTCTGGCAATTCTACATCAATATTTGGAGATTTATTTCCATTTAGAATTTTTTGTCGAATCATTTTACAGTAGTCGATTGTTGTTGTGTTTGGTGGTTTACATTTTAAAACTGTTATTGCAGCAGCCATTGTACATTTTTGTAGCTGGAATTTAACTGCAATGATATACTATTAATGAATTTGAAAATGAAATATAACTGAATAGTAGTAAAAATAGAAATAGCACTCTTAATCTCTAAATAAAATCATAGGTCTCTAATTATTAGTTAAAATAAAGCAGGAATAACTTTTTTATCATTTTCTGTAATGGAATGTTTTTTATTGTTTACATAGATTATTACTCGATTATTGACGAGGTATTCTTACCTAGGTCACTTGCGTCCTGATAAGACATGTTTTATTTCGTATAGTTAAACAATAATAGTCTTCAAAATTATTTCAATTTGAAACTATTTTTTATGTATGGTATTTTCATAAACACCGCCATTTGTATATTTGGTGTGGAATTGCCATTGTAGAAATATCATAGACAACACGTTTCTACTTTTATGAATGTTACCAGCTTAACCGATACATATTTTTTATATCCTGTTCAAACCAATTTGCGTCAAAAGCGCCATTACCACAAACTATAAATTCGTTCAGTCGGGAAATTGCTTGGCGTAAAATTTATCAAGATTTACAAGAAAATTATAAAATTCAAATGACATCTGAATATATAATGTATTAAGTTATTTTTTTTTTATAAATAAATCAAGATTCTCTGACATTGCTATAACTTAACAAGATTTTTTTCAAAAATGTTCTTTTCTGTATGAATCTATAATTTTAGGTTTGAGTACTGGATTTATTAAAATTTAATATATGTACATCATTTTTTGCAGTGGGTACCTGATTTAAGATATTTTATGCATATTAAAGAACTTCAATTCGTAATATTTCAATTGTTAACTAGTTAAGTTTTCCAATAGTAATTCATTTTTTTCCTGAAACAAAAGATGATTTGTTTTGTTGAATTTTTATTTTTAACTTTAGTAATGGTTATGATTTATTTAATTTTATGGATAATTATTAATCACACACGTGAAAGGAAAATTCCTCATCAAATTTTACAAACTCCATTTAAGGTAATTGCAATAAGACCAGGTAAATAAATATTCTTTCTAAAAAATAACTTGTTATGCTAATAAAGCAAATATGTTTAAATTTTTTATATATCTCCACTATGTAAATCCGAAAATACATTTGTATACTAGATTATACTCAATCAGCAAGTATCTAAGTTATTTGTTGTTATGCATTTTAATGTACTCATCAACTAGTAGATAGATATAAGAACTATGTTATGCTTAAAACAGTGTTCAGAAACATATGGTACTCTTGACAGGCATATTCATTGTAAGCAGACTAAAGAATGCATCAGATTTTCCATTTTTGAAATTTTACATGACAAATGAAATTATAGAAGCTAATAAAAGAACCTGCCTACAATGATACCAATGATAAAATCTTCAACATTGTCGACACATTAACTACTAAGCCCGTACAATGTAAGGACAAAGTGTTTCTCAAGCAACACTCTTACTGTATATGGTACGGTAACATCTTGTCGCCCGCTGTGGTCTAGTTGGTTAGAGTTTGCTCTACCGATCTGGCGGGTCTGGGTCGCGATTCTTGTTCAGATTGATGTCAAATTTAGATTTTAATTTAAATTTGAGACCTTAGACGTGGGCGTTTGTGATGTCAATTCTCTTCGAGTTAATCTCGTGTGACTTAAAAAAAATCCTCATCGAGCTTTTCTCGTATGATCTTTCAACTTTAAAATATTTGGCGCATTGGCATTAGCTGTGACGCCAAATGTTTTTTTTTTTAATTAAAAAAAAAGTTATAGGTAGTTAAACCAGTTTTTTTTTCAATTGATTCATTAAATTCTAATTGAGTGTACTCTCTTTGAAAAAATAAATAGGTTTAGTGAGTGAGTAACAAGTAGAACTCGTAGGAAAACTTCTGTTAAGATAACTTTACTAGGAGGCCATATACTCCACATTGGAAACGGGTTGATATATATTTTATCACTATTACAAAATATTCCTGAAATATGAAGACATACAAAAATTATCAGTTGTGATAAATTTAAAAGATTGTAATATTAATGTTCATTATCTAATCTAAAATTGTTTGAATTTCATTAAAAGAATATTGTATATTATTGTTATCATTATCACCTATTTTGTAGGTATATCTAAAAGATTCAATTGAATATTTGGATGCTGCAAAATTGTGACTAATTTCAATATCCCATAATATTTTCTATGTTACCATAACTCATTCCACGCATATCTCACAAATGTTATACTGGTCCATTCATTTCAATTTTAGTTTTTCAAAAAAAGTTGGGAAATAGAAAATTCATGAAACTGTAAATACTCTACTGTTCTTGACAGCTGGTGAGTGCTGTTGACCAATATACAATGTAAATAGTATATGTGTAAACATATTCAAATTTTATGCCTATAAAAGCACATAGCAATAAAATCTTTATTGATTTAAACACTTTTTTACTTTCTCCAATAACACGCGTATTCCTCAAGTTGGCAAGGATTGTTTCCAACATCGTTTTTAGTATTATCACTGGGCACACTAGACATTGTATAATACTGTGCGATAATATGCTATCGCTATTATAATATAATCGTATGTCTTGATAAAAAGTTCTGACATCGGGTGTATTTTGATAAATATCTCATACGTAATGATAATATTCTTATTGGTCATCAATTATTTAGGAACATTTTACCAATTAAAACAAAAATTACTTTCAATTTAAAAAACAATCCTTTTTGCTGCATGCTAATAAGAAATTCTATTACACTCCTTTACAATTGAATGATGCTTTGAATTTTTGGTGTAGACACTCACCTTTTTTTGCACGGTAGATATGTTCCACAAATGTAAAAAAAATCGTTTTGAAGGGCTTAATAAATACCAGTATGGTTTGTGTACTTTTATTTTTAAATAGATTAATGGATTTGTGCTCAATGGGATGGAAGTCTGATGTGATATTTATATTCTCTATCTAGATGATCTTATAAAAGCGATAAGCAAACTACTGGTCTTGTCCTAGGACCTAGACCCATGCTCTATCCAGGAAGGTTGAGTGACTGAGTAACTAGCAGTTTTCGGAGACAAAATTTTGTTTGGATTAGCTAATAGATTAGTAAATTCAATGTTTTAACTAAAACGAAACCAAGAAATGAATTTATTTTTTAACTTTTGTTATGACATTTGCACAGAATTGCTCAAAGTTATCAATGATATGACAACAATTTTTTTTGCAATTATTAGAAACTCAATCTTATATTTTTTCTTGCAGCTGTTGGTGTTTTAATTCAAATGATACCTTCGCTGATTGAAAAGAAAACTTTTAAAGAAAATAGTATAGAAATTAATAAATTTCAAATATTTGAAGAAATCTGCTACCCAAAATGTGATACTCAAGATGATGCATCTAATGATGGATAGACACTTAATTTCACTCAGTGCTTTCCGATTGTAAGATGTAACGAATGATAATTTAAAATTGGAGTAGAGATATAATAAATATTCACTGATATGTTTTAATATTCCACTAATAGATATGAATGGCGCTATTTTTTGTAAATTGCATATATAGAAACTATTTCAGTACCAGGTACTACCACTTCATATGGATTCTAGTCAAACAACTTATTCTTCGGAATCCATTACCAAATGGCTTTAGTTTGATTTTTTTTCAAATTATTTGGGTTATTTTTAAATACTATTTTTCACCAGTTACTACTTATGTACATCTCGATACATATTAAAAAATCTTATTTGTTCTTCTACAATAATATTGACAAGGTTATAGACTAAGTGCGAGACAGTTTTCAATGCGGGCAGCGTCATAGCCACCTCATTGCAGTCATGCAATGAACGAGGGCCTTACTATTCAAAAGTTTTACAATTCGAGCAGTGAAGAAAAGTATAACTCAGGGGTTCTTAACCTATTGCGGCCTAATTATTGTTCCCTTAGCTGCTTTAAAATAACATGGATATGGTTATATTTTTGTGAATTCAATAAATCTATTAAAAATTATAATGATTTTTTAAAATTTTATTTGATACTTTGCCGGGCACAAAAAAAAATCTCTTCTGGCGCACATGCACCCGCAGGCACGGGGTTAAGAACCCCTGGTATAACTGTTACCAGGCTTTGATTCTTTAGCAATTAAATGATAGACTAAACGAAACTTTAAATACAGTATCATCTCGATTATCCGAATTTATTTATATCCGGATAAACTTGCTGCTATGGACATGTTTACAGTAAAATTTCTTCTGCCAATTATGTCACATACATCTGTAAAAAAACTAATAGATCAGTGTTTAATAGAAACAATCAAACTAAAATAATGAAGAAACCGTAATCAGCTTCCACACAAAAGATTGATTTTAACGACTGCTGCTACGTGGCACCAGAGATTTGAAATAATTTAGATGTTATCTTTGAAAAAATTGTAGAAAAAAATTTTGAAAATGCCATTAGTAAGTTTCAGTAATGCAGTAGAAAGTGGTATAGGAGATATCATGTAACTCAATAAATATCTATCAAACAGCACAACTTTTAATATGTACTGAATGCGATGAAGAAGGTGTGAGTGATAAAAGTGCGATGCGAACTATCCTGGATTAAGATTAAGAAGATGAGGAGTAGATTGGCTCATTCTTAAGCTTTTCACTGGTAAAATGTCACAGTGGTTTGAGAGCCAAGAAGAATGTGATTCAAGACAATTTATCATTGATTTGCTGCAAGAAGATATCAAGTCACAATTTTGTCCAAAACTGAGTTTTATTAACCAAAGTGCTTATTTTTTCATTTTGCATAAACTCAAAAATCACATGGTGTCTAAATATAAACAAATATTGCCAATGCCATACCTGTGAAATCATTATGTTGTATTTCATGCACATACCGGAATCAAAGATATCATTAAAAATCTTATATGCTTCTTGCGAAATACATATTAATAACTTCTTGGATTAAACTGACGATGTGTCTCAAAAGTATTTGTGATTTGGCGGCATCAACAGCTAACTTTAAGCAGAAATCAATAGATTGTAATTATAAAACAAAATATTCAAACTGATTATACTTGTTTCCCTGTGAATTAGGATTTTTGTGATTATCCAGATTTTTCCTTATCCGGACTACCTTCATTGCCAATTAGTATGGATAAACGAGGTTCTATTGTAACTTAATTTGCAAATTACATAAAACTGTAGACCATTGAAAATAATACATCTTCCAGAACTTGACTAAAGAGGATACATCCAGCACATCATTGCCATTTGTTAAATGAGTGAATGCTAATCAGAGCATTATCAAATTTGTGTGATCAGTGACGAAAGAACAATCAGTAAAAACATATTTTGTTGTTATGCAATGGAATGATATTTGACTATTGTTTTTTTTGTAACCATTTTCACTCTCAATGTGACGCTTATGGACTTCTAATGAAGCTTATCGCAATATAAGTTTTACTTCAAAAATTGCTAGTTACTCAGTCACTGAACCTGATTTTCAGAAAATGCTTTAATTATGTTGACAATTGGACGGCTTCTGCGATGAAGCTGAAAAATTCAATGTCGAGCGAACTTTAGTGTTGGGGGCCGCTCATGAGTCAAATGAGAATTTATTGTGAAAATAAAATAAAGACAAAAATAATAAAATAACATTTAAATATTCATCTTTATTCTGGTATATATATATATATAAAGTTGTCAAACATATCTGAAGTAATTCTATAAAGTATAATAATTTATAATGTATCTCCGAGTTCATTAAGCTAATTTAGCTTTATATACATTATTTACATACCCATTAGATTTAAAAAGAGTATAAAAATCTTTTAATCATACTTAACATAATTTTTAGCAGAAACATCCTGTTGGAGGGGCCACTGATTTCCCTGACTATCGTTCCCGTTATTGTTTTGAGGCACCCAATTTAAAAATCCTCCTCTTTGGTGAGAGACGGGACCCGGCTGCGCCTGAGGGCCCTGATAACTCTCCACGGGCATGTTGGTCATATTAGGCATATTGTTAACTAGCCCCCACCCCGCTTGGTTCAGAGCGGCCGCCACTATGGCTTGATTGACAGGAATGGAGTTAATATTTAGTGGCAAGTTAACGTTTCCTGATTGATTGTTGCCATTGCTGGCAGACGGCTGATTGTTGAGTGCTCCGTTGACACCCATATTTCTCATGTTTATCACTTCGATATTGCGGCCGGCCCACTGGTAATTGGATGAAACCGGCGTATTGTTCGGGTAATTTCTCGAGTGCCTCGGTACTATTTCATTATTTTGTGATTTATTAGGCCTAATTTGATGGTATTTATTCTGGTCCTGCTTGGGAGACGCATTGGATATATTTACAGACACTCCTTTGATTATGTGATCTTCTCCGCACAGACTTTGCGCCACTTCCGGATCAAGAAAAGTCACAAAACTGAAGGCTCGGAACGGCTTGGGTATAAAAACGTCGGTCACCTGACCGAACTTTCCAAAGTATTCTCTCAGATCGTCGGCCGTCATGCTCTCCGTGCAGCGGCCCACAAACACTTTACTGGGAACTTTAGGTACCAGACCTTCTTTAGAATTGGGGATTCGCACGTCACACCATCTACCGTCGATCAGATGTCTCTGCCCTAAGACCTTAATTTGAGCATCATAGTTATAAAATTTTATGAATCCGAACCCTTTGGAAGAGCCCGTCTTGCCGTCCCTCTTGATCTGAACCAGAAGGAGATCTCCGAACGTTTGAAAATACTCTTTTATCGCCTCCTCGTTGGTCTTCCACGGGAGTCCGAGGACGATCAGATCGGAACATCTCAACTTGTTGTCTCGCTTTTTCTCCGCAGCGACGGTGTCAACTTTCGGTTTTTTGGGAAAAACACAAATATACTGGTGGGTACCCCATCCTCCGTCGGAAGGAGGGTACAGACGATCATCGGCCAAGCGGAGCCCTCGGAAACTCTGAGACGTCGGATGGCGATACTTGAGGCCGCAGCACCCGAAAAATTGGGCCGAGACCGTGCTCAAGAGGATCGAGCCGTCCTCCTCTGTGGGTAACTCAATAGGTTCTTCGTTTTCATCTTCGCAAACTTGTAAATATTTTATTGACATTTCAGAGAAATGTTCAACGTCGACTCACATAACAACAGCATGAGGTGATATCAAAGCATATTTTGTTTCTTATTATGATTTTTTACAAGAAATAATAAAAGGAAAGTCAGGTACAAAATTAACCATAACAGGACAAGTGACGTTTTTACGTTGTATTGCCAGCAACAATCAACTTTTTAAATATGCCAAAATTATTGTATAATCGCATTTTTTCTGCTGGGTGAAAGGTATTTATAGAAATAAATATAATGTATTGTGGTCATTGAGATTGAAGTAGAACACAAAAATTTTCTATTTGATAATTTAAAATATTTTCCAAATAATCAAAAAGCACATACCACTACATGCAGAGTTAATGGTAAAAATGGTGACTAAAGTAATAAAAATCTTTTAAATTCAAAAAAATGCTTTCGATTACAAAATATTCTCCATAAACTATAATAGCAATAAACTATATAAATAATAAACAAAGTTACAACTTTTATGAAGCTAAGTTGTTAACCAATTAGCATATTTTTATGCAAATTCATTAAATTGAGACAACGGGCTTAAAACTTAAGTGTCAAAGATTATGAATTCATAATTTGTTTTGCTTATTTATATAGACTTCTAAAATTCCTGTCATTATTAAATGTAAAAAATATTGCTAGTTACATAATAATTTCTCATAATATTTTCAGATAAAAGCAATAGCATGTTAAACATACTAGAAATAAAAAAAATGTTTATTTGTCATTTTAATACTTTGTATAGATTTACAGAGTTGAAATAATATTTTTTGCGTTTCAAAATAATTCATAGACTAATATATCTCAGGCTGAATAGTGATATATTTACTAGCACAATTTGATAGTTAAAAACAAAGTCATGATTCAATTTAAATACACGCCACTGACATCTATTTTGACAATTGATAGATAGGTATTATTACTTTGTCTTTCTGAATAAATACTATAATCTGAAATAAATACATCAACAAATGGAAGCCAAAGAATCAATCAAAGACGAAAGTGGCGATTCGAAAAAATTTGGTTTAAATGATACTTGTCGTGCGTGTATGGGCTCGCACGGAGAAATGAAGTCAATATTTTCGGAATATGGATTAAACCGAAATACCAATTATATAAAGGAGATGTTGATGTCCTTAGCATTAATTGAGGTTTAGATTTGACCCTTTTATGTTATTCAAAATTTTTGCTCGACTTATCAGAATTCTGTTTTTTAAAAAAATATACTGTGAGAGATTTATTTCACTATAAATAATTATTTGTATATTATGGTTAACTTTACATAATGCTACTCTTTTTACACCTGAAAATTAATGGAATGCCGCTAATAACAATGCACCTCTGTTGGAAATTGAATCAAGAATAGGAATATTCCAAATAATCAGACAGGAATTGAGGGAACCAATAATTTACTCAATATACGAATATAATATCAGTATGAGAAAATCAACATAACATGTCAAATGGAATTTCTCAGAACAAATCACCGAGCAAATTCGTAAAAATATTTCGTAATTCGCATGAATTATCGGTTTCTTTGATTCCAACACTGGGTTCTTTGATATTTTCGTATCTGCAAATAAACTTTCCAGATAATTGCATTGTTTTTAGTGGGATTTATTAATCTTTAGGGGAGACAGAGGGTAGCATGTTGTAAGGCATATATACCATCCTTTAGCAGTTTCAGCTGTAAGCGTTGTAATCTTATATGTGGTATTTTAAGATTTTCTGTTTTTTTTTCTGCAGATTATGGAAAATGATGGACTGCCTACTTTGATATGCTCACAGTGTCTAGAAAATACGCACACTGCTTTTGTTTTTAAGCAGCAGTGTGAGAATTCTGATGCTGAGTTAAGAAACTATTTTCAAATTCGGTCCTTGGTCACCGTGAAAGTGAAAGAAGAAACAAGCCTAGAAGCGGAGCAGGCTGCAAACGGGCGGCAGATGACATTCGAGTACCTGGAACCTAAAATAGAAATTCATATAGATGAAAAGGCTCCACCTCAAAATAGCAAGACCGACTGGAAAACAAAGAAAATTAAATTTTCAAAAGAGAAACAGCCTAAAATTTCACAATCGGATAATGATGACAACATAGACTTTGAAGAATATGTCGATGATGAGACTAGCCAACCTCTTTTTCCTTGCTCTGAATGCATTCAATGTTTTACACAAAAGAGAGACTTAAAAAGGCACCTTAAAAACGAACACGGTAAACAGAAAACTATACATTCTGTTTTCTGCCATGTCTGCGATCAAGTTTTTTCACAGACGCAAACGTTGGCTAGACATATGAAAATCCATCAGGAGAATCAAAAGAATAAGTTGTGCACGTTCTGCGGAAAATGTTTTCTGCGATCTGACGATCTCAAACGGCACACTAGGATACATACCGGAGAGCGGCCGTATTCTTGCGATCAATGCCCAAAGAAATACAAACAGTCGTCCGAGCTCAAAGAGCATGTCAAGTCTCATTCCAACGGCAAGCATTATGTGTGCACGGAATGTGGCAAGAGTTTAGCCACTCGCAACGGTCTCTATGTGCACATGAAAGTTCACAGAGGAGAAAAAAATCACGAGTGCAAAATATGCGGCAATAAATACGTCACGACTGGAGAATTGACTTCTCATATTAATCATATTCATTCACTCGAGAAACCATTCGCCTGCACGTATGAAGGTTGCAGTCGAGCTTTTGTCACTAAATTATCATTAGATACGCATTTAAGAACGCATACAGGAGAAAAACCCTACAAGTGTTCCGTTTGCGATAAATCTCTCGCAACAGCTTCCTCTTTACATGAACATAAACGAACACACACGGGTAAGTAATTATTTTTACTTTATTTTATTTTTTATATTACAGGTCAAATCCCATCATAGCAAAGTTGTCAGGACTAAGGAATCCAATCCCGAGCCAAAATGTTCATCCTGAGACTGGTCCCAAAATCAGTTTCATTAAAATCCCGAAAGTTTCGGGATTATGTCTTCTAATCCCGGGATTGAATTGGATTCCCTAGTCAGGACCAATGCAAATATTTTGTTGTACTGAAGATTCATTATTGTGTTTACGAGGAAAAAAATAATATGAAGACATATACAAAAATTATTAACGATTCATAGAAATAAAACTATGTATTCTAAGGACCACTATGAGTAGTTTCAGGCGAAAATAAAATACAACTGAGTTATGTATATATTTCGTTTGACTAATGAGAAGGAAGCTATATTTAACATTTGGTAAATGCATTATGATATAAAATGAAAAAAAAAATTACCCATCTTTTTCATTTCTTGATGAAGGGTTGTTCTATGTAGTGATCACTTTTAAGGTGTTCACTGTCAATACTTGGTGGAATGGCATTATAATAAAAATAATAAAACATTTTTAGTACTTTTTCCACATAAAATTTATTAGATCAGGACCGGTTTCGCTCATGATGAGCATTGTCAACTGATAAGAAAAACAATAAAACAGTGATATTTATACAAAATTTATCACTTAAATTGTTTTTATCACTTAAATTTTGTATAAATATCACTGTTTTATTGTTTTTCTTATCAGTTGACAATGCTCATCATGAGCGAAACCGGTCCTGATCTAATAAATTTTATGTGGAAAAAGTACTAAAAATGTTTTATTATTTTTATTCTATGTAGTGGTCGGGAAGGTAAACCCTCTCCATTAGAACCACATTCATCTATGTTGGTCATAATAATTTATTGTTCCTATTGATCTTTATTCTCTTTCAATAATAGTGTTTTAAAGTAGCCCTTGCTGTTACGTCTGTAAACTATTAACACTTTATAAGCGTGCGTTTTTTAGTGATTAGCGCAAAAATATATTACATTCTTAAAATCAACACAACTTCTAAACCAAACAATATTTTCGCCTAAAATTTTCAAGGAAATCATGTGACATTTAATCATTAAAAATAAAATGAAAACATTTTGAATACATCATTATTTCACTACTTTTCTAAGCTGAATATAAAAACCTGTTATTAATTTAGTAGATAGCACTCCACTTGTTATCAATATGAAATATTCAAAATATTCTGTTTGAAAAATAGCATTAATCCATACCACACAATTATAGTATAAAATCCTCATTCCTAAAAATTTTAAATCACTGGAAGTATGAAATCCGATGTCCTAAATATTCAAGAAACATGTGTCGCCTTTTAAAAAAAATACGATGTGTGAACGAACATTCAGGGCATGGTTGTGAAAATAACTTAAATCGATCCTCATTAGATAGTTATGAAAGCAAAATATTTATCAAAACATAGCAGGTTTTAACCTTCGCGTTCCGGAGCGGGGTACAATTGTGTCCCTTAATTCTTATTTTACCAACCATTTGTTAAATATCGGTAATATCTAGCTGATATTTATTGTAATCTACAAACATATCCTACTGAATACAATGCAAAAAAAAAATCTGAAAAATTGTATAAAATAAAATAGATATTCACGTTTTTCGTTAACAAATGGTATTTGGGTCACATATACACGTTGCGTTTGAGTGTGTGCGTGTGCCGAGCGCAAACTCCAGACACCTGATGTCATCGTACCCTGCGCCCGCGCCGGGAGAACGACGTCGCTTTACGATTAGTTCAGTCTGCTCTCGCCGCTTCTATTGACATGATGGATTTCTACCGCTTCTATACGCCTGACGTATCGTCAACGCAATATGATATGGATGATTCAAAAAGACAAATTGTCTCTTAATTTTGACAGGGCATGCTCAAAATCAACATTCGAACTGCTGACATTTATTATTTTAATTTTTACTTCGTTAAATGAGAAAAATTCTGGGGGGTACAAATGTACCCCGCTCCGGAACCCGTGTGATTTTTCAAGATATAGGTACTCGAAGGTTAATAATGTATCGAAGATAACACCCACACTACAGTATGTAAAGGTAAAAATACCTGTCCCGTTCAGGACGGCCAGCTGCCGCAATATATATTAATATGTCTTCTGTGCATTTGTAAATTTCCTTTACAAAATGAATTATGGACAAAAATATTTTTAAATAATTGTACGATTCCCTATATCGTTGTCCCTTTTATTATTGATTAGCGTTTTTCTTTACAGGTGAAAAACCTAAAAAGTGCTCTATTTGCGGAAGGAGACTCGGTAACTCGCAAGCACTGAAAAAACATATGAGAATTCACACCGGAGAACGACCTTACCAGTGCAAATTATGCCTTGAAAAATTCATATGCGGTTCGACCCTAAATACTCACATTAAAGTAAAGCATATGGAGAAACAGCATCAGTGTCCCGTCTGCCAAAAATTGTTCGCCCTCGGTACCAAGCTTCGGCAGCACATGCGATTGCATACTGACGAAAAGCCATACAGCTGCGCCGTTTGCGGAGGATGCTTCAATCAGAGCGCCAAGCTTTATCAGCACATGAAGACGCACAGCGCCGCTAAGCATATCGATGACAATGTCATCACGCCGGATTCAATTATGGCACCTAGGATAATACAAGAAAGTGTGCCCCCTCCGCATATTTCAATGCCTCATATGATTGTATCGCAGTATGTCTGATAATTTTTTTATTGCTTTACCAATAAAATATCTTAAAGTATAATTGTGCCTAATGATAAATTGGTATTTGAAATATATCAATCTCGGTA
Source organism: Himalopsyche tibetana (assembly GCA_030503985.1). NCBI lineage: Eukaryota > Metazoa > Arthropoda > Insecta > Trichoptera > Rhyacophilidae > Himalopsyche > Himalopsyche tibetana. The sequence goes on from JAPJYX010000013.1 coordinate 20,793,532, forward strand.
TGAAGTTTTTGGGTTTTGAAATTTATTGTTAGCAAACTATTTCTTTACAATTTGACCCTTTGTCACCAGGAATTATACTTTACATACACTCGCGTACACATAACAAACTTTTTACTGACTCCTAAGATCGAGACGAATTGGAGCTTGCTATACGATTTTTCATCACCAATTTTATTATAATGTAGACAAGTATTTACAAAAGTTAGATGATGAGTTGAACCACTTGGGGTAGGGAAAGGCAGGCTTATTTATGTTTTGTAGAAATAATGAACAAGGATAATTAAATAAGTAAAAGTCATTGAGTTTAATAAAAAAGAAACTATATTTTTAAACATGTAAACATCATTTCATAATATTCTTATTTAAACTATAGTAAGTTATAAATTTATCAACATTTTCATTATCGAGACTGGCGCATGCCCTCTTGTAAATCAGACCGCACCTTTCTGTTTTGTCACCCTGTAATTCGAACTGAATATAATCTAACCAAACTTGAGGTTCTTTCTGTCCGAATTGCTGCGTTGCGAGTTCGTGACAATTTCTTATCTGTTTACTGTCGCAGATTTTCTGCTGGTCTTCGATATCCATCATAGCTTTGTGCAGCTCGATGACGAACGGCGGCATTCTCACCATTGACATGTATTCTGATCGAGCACTCTGGACATCACCGAGTTTATAAAACATATTCAAGAAGGCGGGTTTCAGTTGCGCTGCCACTTTTTGATTCAAACTCAAACTCTCATTGTAAAGTTTCTTCAGCTAAAAAAAACAAATACATTTTATTCCAGTCTTAGTAAAGAGAAACTTTCTCACCAAAGAGAAGAACGATTTTTGAAACAAAACAAATAAAAACGTTGAAACCTGTAAGATTATCGAGTAAGGTTTTTTAGAATAGTAGCAAGTATATATCATATCATCTCAAAACAATAGTATCGAAATGCAATGTTGCGCTATATTTTAAGACGTTTACCTAAAATAAAACAGAGATTTTTGTCTTACCAGATAGACAGATAACCCACCACAACACTAACATTATTGAAGGAACACCTTTTTTTATATGTTCCGGTACAGTTTTCAGATGACGATATAAGAAAATAGCCAAAGTAACATTGAAGAAGTGAAATATAAACAGAATTGACAATAAACTATTAATTCAAATGCTGAAAAATCTGAATAAATTTAACGATTTGGTTTGAGATGGAATTTTACTTATCTGATAACAATTTAAAAATTCTTGGATAATATGTGTGTGAAAAGAAAACGACACTACTTCTAAGAAGTTGAAAACTTGGTTGAATTTCTACAAGGCAGGTATTTGTAAAGGGAAAAAGGTACCAGTCGAATCAGCACTGAGTTAGTAAATTTTGCATTGAAACACTACATTTTTTGGAAAGTTCTCAATAGCGCAAATCATGTTTTGGATCGAACAGGTGTACTCGCATGTAAAAACAATGGAATTATCGAGATTGTTACCGTACCGTATCTGAATCCTTGGTGCATTCTATTACGATCGACCACAGAGAAATACCCTTTCCGACTGGCATTGCTTTTCTCGCTTCTTTAAATATTTTAAGAAGTTCTGGAGGATTATTTTTTGCCCGCTGTAACCTTTCTTCCCATATATACTCAGATTCGGGTAAATTTTGAGATGCTTCTTCCAAAAGCTATAAAAAAAATAAGTTATCACATTATAAGAAAATTATTTCACCCGATTAATTCATATTAATGTTTGTTCGAATGAATACTAAATTTTTTACATTATAATCAACTTGTAATTTTGTTAGTACTTTTCAATTAAATTAGAATAAGAAAATTAAAAACAAGTAAAATTTTTTGTAATAAATGTAAATTCTTGGTGGAAAGGCATATTTATCAATATCAGGGCTGTGGGGTCGGAGTCGTGAAGCTACTCGAATAAATCGGGAGAAAAATTATTATTCTATTCATTATATTGATTGGTGAAATCTACTAAAATGATCTGATGGTATGCAGATACGTAAGTTAAACTGAAATTATTGAAAAAATCGGTCAGTCGGTTTATAATTTAAAGCCAGTCGTTATTTTTTTTACTCAACTCTACAGCCCTGATTAAAGTAAAACCAAATTCACTATCTCAATTCAAGGCTTTTATCAAATGATTGGGATCAGTTTGCATGAAATTGGGAAAGGATTAGCAGTTAGCTAATCTCTTTCGATATGCACTGTTTTTAGGATTGGTGGCTGAGAGGGAATGTGGACATCAGAAATTAGCCTGTACTAGAATTAAAACCTGTGTACAACGCAATCAAATACGACAACATTGACCCCTCGGCTGCAGGCCCAGTATTAACTTATAAAAAACAAGTTTTTAATTACCGTAGTAATTTCATCACTGCTGGTTTCCGTGTCTGAATACAATAAATCTAAAAGGAGCTTATAGTGTAGTTCGTTGAGTTGTGCTGTAAGATGACCTTTAGTCAGTGCCCTAGTTAAAATTTGCAACTTAGTGGCAGTGTCATACGATTCGCCAATGGTGAGTTGAATGGCATTTTTTATATAACTGCTGCATATCTCACGTGCGTCAACCTGAAAAATGGATAGGAAAAGAGGCAAATGAATAATGATTTCATAAAAGTTTTGAGTAATGAATACTACAGATTCTACAAAATCAGGTTTATTGAACACACTATTTTTGGCTTCTGGTGGTAGGAGCCTCGGCCTAGGGATGAGATGGATCTGGATTCTCGGCAAGGTCAATATAAAATTTGGATTTTTTCAATTTGAATCCGAGATCTTGAACATGTTCCGAGTGTCTTGTAAAAACAATTCATTGAGTTGATCTTTTATGATGCTTAAAATTCAAAATATTTGGCCCATTGGCTGTGATGGCAATATACAGAAAAGAATTATAGTTTCTCTACAAAAAAATAAATTGAAAACCTTTGTTTCAATCAATCTAATCTGGCAATCATAACTGTGTTTTTTTTTACTAAATTAATCTTTTAAGTAAACAGATACAATAAACAAAATGATTGAAAAAATATTACCTTAGTGTGTGCCGTTTCAAATACATTGAAATAGTTAGCCACGTTTTTTGGACATTTTATTGTAAAATTGTTGTCTTTCAATGATCTCCAATTGAATCCTTCCGTGTTCAGTTCCTGTAACAAATAACATATTGTCTGCATGTCACATAATCCAAATTTATTTTGACTACTCCAGGGAAAATATGTTGTATCTGAACTATTTTATTGATGCAGCATTTTTTCACAAAACTTTTAAGAATATAAATACAGTCTCCCTTGTGTCTGCAAGGCGTTTGTTTTGGAATAAATAGTTCAGTCTTTAAATAGAGGTTTCCAAACTATTTTGAGTTGCGAACTGATTCCATAAATGCCAAGTGACCAGCAACTTCAGTAAACATTAAAGGTAGATTTTTCATTTTTAATGTTTGCAAGTTTTATGCCCGGCAAATTCTTCTTCTGAATGCTTTGTATCGAAGTGACATTAGAGTGTTGAATGATACACAGTAAAACCCCCATTTACACTATAGTCTGTACCATGTAATTGGAGGTGTGAATCTCATACAAAATTAAGGATTTAGTTTTTTTCCGCAGAAAATGCAAAACTAAGATCTCCCTTAGTTTTGCAAAAAAAAATATATGGACGAACTATTTATTTTTTGTAGTAGTAAATATCTCGCACACAGACAGACGCCCAGCTATGTGTGTATAGCTTGGCACGTGTTGAATACACAGACGCTAGCCAACATTTGACTGTATGCGCGGCAGACGACCGTTTCGTAGTAACAACAATGAACTGGGACCATGCAATTGGGGGATTTGCGGCGAATATTTCAAGCAAGCGCGTAATTCGGGGTAGTGTAATTGGGGGTTCCACTGTACTGATATTGTTCAAACGATAAGATCACAGAAATGCTTTTTAAAAAATGCAGAGAAAAAGGGGAACCTGTAATAAGAGGATAACATAGTACTATGTAGCTAAATAATTATTGTGATTTACTGGATTTTTTTTTTACATGCATAATGTAGATATCTATACACGAGAAAAAATCCTAGTGCATGAAATCAATATTAAAACTTCACATTTCTGAATTAGTTTCATGACATTTGAGGTATATGCCTGTTAAGCTAGACATTTTCCAGACATTACTATTACGTTAATAGGACCTCAAACAGTTATTTAGTTCATCAGAAAGTCAAACCAAAGTCAAGTAATCTTTTTCATTATCAAATATCTGAACATAGAAGAAAACATACATGTGGGATGGGTGGACCCTCACCACTTCGAGATAGTAAATCAAAGTCCGCATTACTAAATAAATTACCTGGAGTTCACAGAGAGCGATAAACTCCCAAGCTTCTTTTTTATCATCGTGCTTGTTCCATAGCTCAGAAAGCAGATTAGATTGAATCGAAGTGGCAAATGCAAAATCTTTCACCACAGAACACAGCTGAACCACGAAATTGACATCCTTTATGTGTTTTAAACCACTGTCAATGATTATTTCTGCTCGGGTCAATTGTTTATCCTGAAAAATTATATCGAAAAGGAATATTATACAAATATTTGCAAAATATGCATGAATAAGAGAGCGGTCTAGATAAACACTGTAAGTTCTTCTTCATTTTCATTCATTTTATTATTTATCACCGACAACAGACACGGCGATCACCAAACGATAATGATAATCAGCAGTAAAATTCAATAGATACAATTAGTAACCGACAATACATTTATTATTCGATGGATTTTGCAGTAACTTTGTGGATGTTCACTTTATATATAAAATTAAACTAGATAACTTTGTTACTCTACTTGTGTTACTAATTGTTAAACGTGTTTCACCTCTTTAAGAAGTTTCATTAGGCAGAAAATTGCAAAATTACGAATAAACCAAAAAAATTGGTTCTAATTCTTATGTTATAAATTACAAAATAAAAGTAGGGGTTTTTTCCTTTTCTACCGGACGCAAAGAGGGGTAAGATACAAACATTGATCACAAATTACTTACTTATATGAGGTACAGTATATCGCAGTGGAAACAAATTCAACAATAGTGCCTAGCTATTCCCTAGCCGCCTGTCTTATCTAATAAGTTATTAACTAATGTTTTATTTTTATCAATGAGTTAAATTTTCAAAAACTACTCATTTAGAAGCCATTGTTATTTACTACGTGTGGTGCGGATAAGTTAAATCATACCTTGCTTTCATCACTCAATTTTTCTGCCATTAATAATTCAATTCTCAATGCATCCACGTACAATTCTGGTGATTCAGGATGTCGATGGAGGCCTTTCAAAATGAACTTCCTTGCCGTGTCAATACTGTTCATTTCTTCATATTCCCACCTGCATGCTATTTGCCACACTTTAGGTTTATCTCCATGGACCTACGGAAAGTTTTATAATAGCACATTAATAAATAGTACCATATACATTACAGTCAAATGTAATGTAGAAATCTATTTTGAGTAAGAACATTTCCCCAGCTCAGCTCAATATTTATTTTTGGAAGAAAGTAAGAATAGAAGGATGTGACCAAGACAGGACTAGCGGGTAGTTAATCGCTGTCGCTATGTCCCACTTTTAGGATAGACCATTCATGCTTCCGAACTCAGATCCATAAACCGATGACACTATTGTTTTTTTGTGACAGCCTATATTTAGGATTGACATCGTAACCAGAATTTATAGGACCGTACTACTGTATGCCATGTGCACTCGCTCAATTATTGAAGCCCACCCAGAATACACAGTTCCTGTGATCATTATGATTCTAAAATTTTTACGGTGACATGGGAGCAGTGTTGGATGCAGCCAATATCATTTACCCATAAGTTAACTATGCTGAGGCTTGGGTCTTCGAAAATCCAAGAATCGATTGATATGTTTTTAATTTTTAAATAAAGTAAATAGATATTCAAGGAAAATAAAACTTGTTTAAGTTCTCATCCTCGTTTCCGGCACCGACAAAGACGTATCAATTGTTTTATTGCAGGGTTAGACCACGAGACAGCCGTTCCTCTACCTACTAGTATATGACTTTTTACAATAATTCTTCATGGGCCACTCATTAAAAATAATCACAAAGATATGTTCGAAAGGTTTTTTGACATTTTTTTTCAAAGGGGCCATAAAAGTGGAATAGCCTAGAAAAACCTCTCCTCTTCTAAATCAGGCTCTGGTAATGTGTTAAGAATTAAAATCAATAAGACAAAAATGTTAAGTTGGTTTCATTGTTAAGATAATGCTGAGATGGTGTTTACCTGTAGCATTTGCTCGAGAAAGACTGTTACAGATTTATCAAAACTAATGTTTTTGCAAAATTTGATATAATTCAACCAGATTTCCAAATCACTCGGAAACCGGAAAACTAATTCTCTGTAAAGTTTGTTGACTCTCTTGCAGATAGCATATTCGATGTTGCTCTTTTTATCAACGATCAATGTTTTTTGTCTTCTGTTATGAATGTCTTTTATGAGCAAGCATTCATAAGCAATATATTTCAAATAATCTTCTTTGCATCTCGTTTGCCTGTGTATCTTATATTCATAATCGGTTCTCTTCTTTGATATTTCTCTGGAATAATTGTAAAAAACACATTTTAGTTGCATAATATTACAAGACTTAAAAATTATTGTAATATTTTAATTTGTAACTTAGACCCTCTATATTAATCATTAATCCGTTCCCGAAGGCATTAAGAATATGATGAATAAATTCAATCATTCCCACGAGAAATAACTAAAATTCGATTAATCTTTTTGTAGCCTCTAAAAATGCTAAAAAAATATTAAACCTATATCTTTATTGTACGAAATAGATATAGTGAAAGAAGAGGAAGGTTATTATTTTTTAGAAGAAAATTTGCTTTAACTATCGTTTAAAACATCAGTAATTTCAATTCTGATCTTGGGGTCTGTTTTGTAGATGATCTGGTAGCACGGGATTTAACAAATTAATTGTCCAGTGCTGTCTGTTTTCGTCTGATTTTAAAAATCTTCATGAAGTACTCCATCAGATTACTGTTGAATGCATTTATATTATGGTTGACTAAAGAAACAGTTGGGTGCATAATACAGAAAATATTAACGAATATGGAAAAAAAATTGTTTTCAAAATGTGACAAATATGGGGGTTGACGAATAGAGGTTCCACTGTATAACATATAAGATATGATGAAGAATTTATAAGCCATATATTATAATCAGTGTTCATATCAAGGGTGTAGAGGCGTATAATTCATTCACATCTTTTGGCAAGATTAAAAGACTGTCAACATAGTCATTATTTTACCTTATTTCTTCATCATCATACAATTCTATTCTTTTCATCTGCTCCAATTCGGATACCATATCCTGCACCCGCTGATTGACAAACTCTGCCATGATTGGTTGATTTCTTCACACTAAAAATAAAATAGCAATTTTCTACTAAAACACTTGAAAGTATTATAGGTAAATATGCTTTACAACATGCTACTTTTTTTTAAAGCTGAAAGATGATGATAATAATAAATACATGGGAATCAGGAAAGTCAATAATTCATTCTAAATATGAAAAGTCAAAGTCTGTCAAACGGAACTTCGTTGTTTTACTCCGGGTGGTGAAACCTTTCCATGACACGTTGCATAATATGTTCCGTTCTGTTTTTAGGTATTATATCATGTTGTTCTCAAGTAGAGCTTGAAATGACTCGTTTTCTGAAGGACGACAATCTACTTAACAATTCAAAATCGTGATAAATCAGAAAATCAAATCATTGTTTTTGCGGAATCAGTACATTTTCAGGGACAAAAAGAATAGGATTATGTAAAGGATGTAAAGCTTATTTACTTTTTATTTTGATAGTACTAAGCCCTATTACCCAGTAGTCAAGTAGTTAATTTGAGTTAAAATCAATTCAACGTTTCTTTTTTATTGATATATGTGCTAGAGAAATCGGCAATCCATTATGCCTGATTCCTGAACCGGGACGTTATTCTTATGCTAGGAAAGAGCTTACCAGATATCTACCATTAGATTATGAAATGCAAAAGTTGATAATTTTATGGGTTATTTTCATGTGGGCAAAAAGTTTAAATTTAACATACTTGATTGTCTTTGGACTTTTTCATGTTCAACGTTGGTGACTTGAACTTTTTAGTTGGTACATAGCATCTTTCTGTACATCTACATTTCAAAAGCTTTTTTTTTATTGCAAAAGACTATTATAGGTTATTCATAAAATACACCGGTATGAAAGCTAGCCTAACTTGTTTTAAGATGCAACTTTGCCAGCACTCATATTAATGTAATTTTATAAATATAAGATATTATAATAAAATTTAAAAACCTTCTATAAAATATCTCAAGTATTCAATTATTGTTTTGTTGACAGTGCTATTGCCACAGCCCTCGTGCTCGTGCGTTTGACATTATCTCTGGTTTGACAGTAAATTCATAGATAATAAGTAAATATGACAACTCGTGTTTAAGTAATGTCCATGATAAGTGTACTCATGGTATATAAAATAATTCAAAAATAATAAAATACTGTTTTGTACTTATTCCACAAAGGCACAGGATACAAGGCCGGTTTCGCTCGTCCCAATATTTTTCAACCATTGTTATGATTGAAACCGATCTTGATTCTAAAAAGATTGTAGCAAACGGGTGCTTAATTATTTTTAAATATAATAACTTTCAATCAACTATTGACAAAGGTTCACATCAAAAGTAATTACAACAACAGAAAACAGATTTGATTACGAGATTTAAGAGCTTAAAGACTGACACAATACAGGAAAATTATTATTATGTCAAGTCTACAGGAAATTATGAAAATTGACAAACTATTTTTGATTTTATGTACCTAATTGGGTTATCAATAAATCTACGAAAAAAGTTATTCATTTAATTTATGATATTTTTATCTTGACATGTAGCCAATGGTCAACGTCGTTTTTTTTAGTTGTGGTGTTTACGGATCTAAATCTCAGTAAGTAGGGAGATTTTGGTAAATCATTTTGTCAATCGATTTATATTTTTTTTGTTTGAACGTATAAATGATTTTGCCATCTTAAATATCTTTCTTTCCGAAAAAATGGGTGGAGCAATTGAATTACTAGCGGTTCTCGTAGAAAAGCTTAAAATTCTATACATGTTCCGCAATTCATATTCATTATTTAACAAAAAACTATTCAAACATTTAAAACAAAATGCAGTATTTGTTTTAAATGTTATAAATTAAACATTAAAAAAAATGTTTAACACTCTGTATTTCCAGGTTTTAGATCTAGAACTATTAAACTTCAGAAAACAGTTTTTCATTTCATGCTATGATAGGATTAGAAATATTGTATTCAAACATTTTTAGATTTTTTCAACATTTTATCTTCACCTGTATTTTTTTGTCACATAACATCAATTAAATGATTTATTGCTCAAAACTTTCGAATACTTGAAGATGTTCAACAACTTATATTGATGTATTTTGTTGAAGCCCACAACACAATCAAAAGGATTAGGAAAAGGTAAAATAAAAAAAAAACACATTCATCCCTGTGTATCAAAATATATTTTGTGTTTAAAACATCAATAAGAAAACATTATTTTATTAATTTGCACCATGTTCAGATGCTTGCACAAGAAAATCAAATCATTGTTCAATGTAAGTGTACTAATTTGAATTATATAATAAAATTTTTAGTTAGTGCTTAAATGATTTCATTGTAATATAGTCATGGATAAATCAATTGAATTTATTTTTCAGATTCACTTTGCAAGAATCACAATAATTAGATAGATGTGGTAACAAGATTCTGAACATGGTGTATTAACATCAATAAACTACACCTATGATTATTTCAAATACTTTGACGCCCAATCTGTGCGCCCCAGAAAACTTGTATTCTTCAACGATGAGGGTTCATCGTCTCCTATAAGATATCCCGCTGTAATGAAACAGTAAATAATTAAACCACCGCAAACCTTGGCTTGATAAATCAGATTTAATTCAAATAATTATAAAATTTCATGCTTTCCACTGCATTGTATTACCTGTTTCTTTGCGAATTGGCCCAAATAAAGATGTATCTAACTTTTGTCCTGCGTAATAACGAGATGTGCTCAAGTATTGTTCAGCTGCTGATTTCTCTCTCTCCTGATTAAAAAAAACCCAGGTATATGAATGATTGATTATAATTTATCAAACAATGTTCTGAAACGGGTGTTTTTAACGGAAAAAATATTCTTTAACTGTTTTATAGATTTCTATTTGAATGCATGGATGTATGTGATGTCTCAAATTTCCACACATCTATCTCATCCAAAAATAATAAGGATTTGTGTGAGCGATTGGGCAACAACTAGTTATATCTTAGCCTCAATCTATTCTTCTCTGACAAAAAAGAAGTTGAGCATCTATCTGAATGGCGTGCAGTTCTCATAGAATAACTTCTCATGAGATAGAGTTCGTAATAAAAATTTAAGAGTACATATGCGTCTAATTAGCAGTCATGAAAAAAAACTAAACATATTTTTACATTTTTGGGCCAAATACTCCAGTCCGATATAACATTGTGATTTTTTCTCGGGAAAACGGTAGCTACGTTGTTCGAATTTTTGTAAGGATTATTTGCTAATATCCCTGGGACATTTCTTTGTTTTTTACTAGGCGTATCTCCAAAGTATCTAGAATAAAAACATATTTTTTAAATTGTTGAAAGTTATGACTTATTTATAAAGATTTAAAGAATATCTGCTTGAGTTATGGAAAACATAATCACTATTTAGCATAACACATACCTATTATGCGTGGCAGGCTGTCCTGCTACATATCTAGCTGTGCTTAAGTATTGGTTTCGTGCACTGGATTTATGAGGATTCAGGATGTCTTCAATATTAAAATCTTTCGAATCCGCCCAAGGTTTTCCTTTCAGCGGTAAGTCATTGGTAATTTTTCCTCTGTAATGTGAAAACAATTATGAAACAATTACTAAGCTGATAAGCACAGTAGCAAATAAATACGGTGTTTTTTCAATACTAAAATACTGCTTTAGAAAATACAAAAATACTGGTATTTTGGTGTTGAAAATGAATTCAAATTGATTTTTGAATGTACCTTTAAAAACCATCACATATTTTGATAAAATGAATAATGATATTCTATCTGCTAAAAGTTGTATAAATATTGACAGGTTCTAGAATATATGAGTTTTTCAATGATGCATTATTATTTTTAGAAAACCGTAAGTTAATTATAAAAATCATTTATGAACATCAGCCATGTACAATTATGATGTATTTTTAATGACGATATTTTACATGAAATATTGAATACCGCAATCATAATTTACCCTACTTTTTGGTACTATAAATTCTAATTCTAAATTCTAAAGCAAGGTTTGCTTCTTCGAGAAGTATTATCAAAATGAATACATCTTAACAATTTAGCTATATAGTTGGTATTTACATTATATTCTTATTATTGAAAAAAAATGAAGATTGATGATCTTTTACCAGCGAACACACGAACAAGAGTGATTCCCAACAAAATAATTATTTCATATGAGATTGTTGTGGATGTTTGGCATGATTTTTACCTCTTTTCGCCAGGTCACTGGTAAAATATCCCCCCTTAATTTTCTAGTTCATTCAATAAATAAGGGATTAGAATGGATACCTCAGATATACATAGGTGAAATCAAAATGTTATATTTTTATCAGGCAACATGTATCATAGTATCACAAAGATTGTAAATTTTATTTTAATGTATGTTTCGATTATTGCTGTAATTCTCACCCTAAAATATCAGCAAATTCATCATCAGAGAATTTATCTTTGGCGTTACATACGCCATTTGGCATTAGTTTTTGGGCTTGTGAGGTAATTGGCAACATATTTTCTTGTGCTGGTTGATGCAATGGATTTCTGGAATTTAAAATAAGAATGTTAAAACTATTTTCAAAAATATTCCATTAAAATACAGATATGTAAGATTTCTATAAATAAAAAAAACCACTCTAGACAAATGCCACATGCGTATGTACCACCAGTTAAATAAATTTTCTACAACCCCAATTGACAAAATAGTAACTCAATTTTGGTAATTTTGCGAGATAACTATATACAAGCTTCAAACATGAACAGCTATAATTCATACAAATTAATATTGCAACTTTCTTGTTATTGCGTGTCAATTTTTTCTCATTTGTTATATAAAAAAAGCATTCGTGCATTTGTTTGTAAACATATTATTTATTAATACATAATGTGTGTATATATAATATTAATACACAATTATAAATGACATGATGGAGGACATAACATATAATACAATTCAACCTAACCTAGCAAAATAAATAAGTCAATTTTGATACAGCAAAAATTTTCCAACCACCATGATCTAATTTATAAATCTTAGGTTAGATTCAGTTAGGCCAGAATGTTATAATATGACATTTTTTTAAAAATGCCCCCAGATAACATGAAAACAAATGAAGAAGAAATAATTTATAATGAAAACATTAAAACAAAAAACATGTACCCGCAATAACAGAAAAGTACCATAATTTTTTTCTCTCCTGAAAAATGACTAAAAGGGAGTTGGTGGGTTTCAATCTATGTGTTTGAACGAATTATTGTCAAATTTAGATATTTCATTGATCAATTGAAATCATGGGACATAAGAGTATCCTGAGAGACTTTGCTGAGAGACCTGCTGTTGTGTGAAAGTCTTTTTCTTTTACTTTTCCTACTTAAATAATTATTCACTAATTAAAAGAAGAATGTTACCTAATTTGTCAAAACAGGCTAGAACTCTTGTAATATACTAAAATTTTCTGTTGCATGAGGCATTCAGGTGCCCCTTAAGTTCCATTCCTGGCTTGGAATGTACACGTTGCAAATAATATACGGTAGGCGTACGTCTATGACCATTCCAGCTATTTAAATTAACATTTAAAAACACTTAATAAAACATGCCTCACAATCGATACATTATGTAAATAAATAAAAGTCTTTTTCACCTATTGCGCTGCGTTTGTGTGGGTATGTACGATGAGATGAGAGTCGGGGGCACGACTTGGACGGTTTGGACTTTTGTCATCGGGGTTCCGTAGTGCAATCCTGCACTCTCTTTATTTTGGAGAGGTTGCTTCTGCTGCACTACTACGTTTATAGCGTTTGCATTTCCCATGAAATTTCCCATCGATTTTCCTGTAGAGGATTTCTGCATAATGGTCGAGTTTAGTTCTGCATTGTTACTATTATTATTGGCATTCGAGTAACTGGTGATATTGACTAATTTATTACTTATTATTATTTTATTTGAAACGGCATTGTTGATATTTTCAATGCTGTTGTGTATTGAGGGTTGGATGGATCTTTGCAAGGGAAAAATAGATTGCGTCGAATTTCCAAGCTTTGCTCCCAGTTGAAAGTAAGGATATCTGAAAAAACAAACAACTAATTAATGATTCAAGTTAGTTCGAAGGGCGTGAATAATTGGTAAAAAAAACAAGTACAAACAATAATCAACTAAGCCCAATTGCTTCCAAATGTATTTTGACAAAAATTGATTACACTGTACTCTCCTTTTGCAGGGTTTTTCTTTAGACTATTTCTAAATGATACAGTGTTAGATGCCTTGTTTGTTCTTACTACTCAGTACTACGAGCAGAGGTTTATTCCTGTAAACGCATACATTTGGAATGACACAAGCTCTGGATATCTCAAGTGATGAAAGCAATGTCGTAAAGCGATAAAGTATTTTTTGATAACAAATCACTCACGTTGAAAATAGAATGGATTCAAAATGTTATGAAAATTAGACGAATTTCGTTATTACCGCAAAGCCTGTTGAGCCGACGGTCTCTTGTGCGGATCCCACATCAACATGTCCTCCATCAGACTTAAAGCTTCTGACCCCGCGCCAGGAATAATATTATGAAGCGGAACTTTAGTGAACATTGGGAATTTGAAGTTCATGGAATTCGCTAGCTGAAAGCCTTCCGGCCAATCATCCTGAAAATTACAATCGATCAATAGAATATCAATTTATTTTCGTTAATATGGCAGAAGTATTTATTTTCTTATTTAAGTATTTTCTACCTTTTCTGGTGTGCCAAGAACTGAGCAAATTTTGAATATTTCATCAATTTCACTGTTCCCGGGGAATAATGGCCGAAATGTATATAATTCTGCCATTATACATCCGACTGCCCACATATCGATTGGACTACTGTAAGTCGTTGAATGAAGTAACACTTCGGGGGCACGATACCTAAAAATAAAAATTATAGTTCAGTAAGACAGTCTCATCAAAACGGAAGAAACAATTTACATGTTCATATTTTCAATTACTATTGTCTTGATTAATGAGTTAAATTGTTTACCATCTAGTTGAAACGTAGTCGGTGTAGGGTGGCCTCGATCTGATCTCTCGCGCTAAGCCAAAGTCGGCTATCTTCACTAAGTCCGGTCCCATGCATAGTAGATTTTCCGGTTTCATATCTCTGTGGAAGAAACCGTGTCTGTGCATGAAGGCAAGCCCTTGTAGAATCTTGAAAACCAGACAAATATTGTTATTGTTAAGTCGAGTGGTCAAACTCATGTTTTTTCATAAATATACTTCTGTTAAGATGTTTCGATTTGGGGTCCATTTTCTCTGCATTGGGAGTGGTCATTGTAAAACAACCCTTGTTTTGAGGATACCAACATGAAGTATGAAAAAAGCATGTGCAATTTTTTGTTGTGTTTTACGTTAAGGGTGAGTGAGAATTGTGACAGTGGAAAAAAATGGAGGAAACTGCTTAAGCACACCACTCTCTCCCTGTTCAGTATATATTATAGATAATACTGTTAGTGTTATATAATAATAAGAAATGCTTTATGAACTGGAATGTTTTTGAAATTCCATTCAACAAGATTTAATCAATTACACGAACGTTTATAATACAGTCACTCAACAATTTCTCTAATCAATAGATGTCGCTGTATACCTTTTCACTCACCCTTGAGTATACTTTATAATAATTAATAACGAGAGGTTGCATGACTTGGTACTGAGCAATTATCAGTTTTATTTGAACATCAAAATATCAACTGCTCGGAATAATTATTTTTCATAATATTGTCTAACACAGGAATCGATATGCATGATCAGTGGATTTGATTTATTCTCAGCAATTGAATCAATAGTTCAAATATCAAGCAGTGATTTGAACAAAATAGTCAGCTACTCTTTTGTCTGTCGCAGCCACGATTACTGAAAAGATCTATATCCGATGCAATAAAAATAAATTACGATTCAAAGAGAAAAGTGGAAATAAGCCCCTTTGTAAAATTAGTCTTTAGTTTAAGTACGATATATTCATATTATTGAAAAACGTTTTCACATTTAATTTTTTTAAATATTTAATTAAAATTTAAATTCTTACCTGATAGATCATATTTCTTATAACAGGTTCGGGAAAGTGTCTCTCTCTGTCTTTGATCAATTGGTAGAGATTCTCTTTCATGTATTCAAAAACAAAATACAAAACGTCATTTTCTCGAATTACTTCTTTTAATTTGACTACATTAGCATGGCTCAGTTTTTTCAGGGACTGAAAAATAAAACGAACGACATGTAATTATTGTTAATTGTAAGTGTCACTTTGATCAGCGCTGGGAAATATATATTTTTTAATTATCATTATTTATGTAAGTAAAGTTTTCAATTTACAGTTAAAAATTGATTAGGGCAGGATCTTAGAACATAACATTAATAATTTTATTAAATCTTTGTAACCAGTTTGTTTTTTTTCTCCAAAAAGAAAGTGGATACTGTTTTTCTTAAATACAATATTTTTTAAAGAAAATGTAATTATTATCAACAGCAATAAAATTCTAAATCGAAATGCATATTTAAGTGAATAATATGACATTTTTTGACCAATAATCATATTTTGATTATGTTTTATATCGACTGTGGAAAGGAAAAAGGACGTAACCCTCAATTTTCCAAAACAGCTTTTTTCGATAATCACAATGTATACAACTTGACACACATTCTATCAAAAGGATGGAAGCTGAAAGTGCCGAATTAGTGTCTAAATTTAGCTTTTAGGTTTGAAAAATATGACCTTGTAAAAAAATAAAACCAAGAAAAAACATTGAAATAAAGGTTTTTCCGAGAAAATTTCCTTAATTAATATTAGATTAAGTCAATTAAACACCAGCTTAGAAGTATCCATGCACTTCAAGGTTGTGTATAATTCATAATTTACATATGTCACAAAATCATCAAAACACGTTTTTAGCGCCTCCTGTAAAATTTGATATGTGTGGGTTACGTCCTTTTTCCTTTCCACAGTCGATATGATGAGTATACAAGAAATGAAAAGCGACTCATTTAATCTAAATCGTCTTCCGAAAAGTTCTTACTGTTTCATTCGTATCTTAATTGTTATTTTATTATCCGCGATTCATCTGTTATCTCTTTCTGTTTGCTATTGACAAAGCTGTGTAAAGAGAGGGAAAAAATGATTTGAAGTTAAATTACCATTCGATTTTCCGCGAACCGTTAGTTTTATTAATTGGCGTGGTATTTAAGAGTGGAGTGATTCGTGGCGAGTCTAATGTGCTCCGGATAGATTCGTCCGTTTTCTAACAACGCATGTTAAGAATATAATTATGTATTCAGGGCTTTTGAAAAGTACGAAATCTAGTTCTCAAATACGTTATACTGAAATGTCATGAATGAGCATAAGCTATGCTTTATATTGATCAATTCAACGAAGGATTCTCACCGACCACGGCTACATAAGCAGCTGTATGTAGTAAGGGCAAAACAAACAGTACCCGTATAGGAATGATTATTCATTTTATTCATATCGGCAGAAAATCTACCCTTATCAGATACGTCAATCTCAGCCGCCCCCCATTATATTAAAAGTTTTTGCAGGACGTTTGAAAGCTTGTCGCGACTACAACCCTTCGTTTGTATTGCTTTTTCATTGTCAAAGCTACTTCGGCATTGGAGTTGTGGTACTAAGATTATTATGTTGAACAATGGGCAATGAACATTCTGACAATCCAATATATCATATATATTTCTTATATGTAATAAATTTTCTTCAGTGTTTTTGAATTTAATGTGCTCGTCAACTGTATCCGAGTCAAAACTATTATACCACGTATTTCATCTTATTTTGTTTGCTATAATGCCAGTTTAAAATGAAAATATTATCCTAAATATAATATCGATTCTTGTATTAGATAGAAGCCGTGTTACCAAATTGAAAAAAAAACCAGCTTTCAAAGGTAGCAAATTTTGCTAATAAAACGGTTTTTCAAACCCGGTTTTTGACAACCTAAAAGCCCTAATTCCGACAGTCCAACCTACCGACACACCAATATTTCGAAAAAATAAAAACGTAGAAATTCGACGGCGAATAAAGTAATACTTTTAATCTCAAAAGTAAATAAACCTTTGTAAGTATTTCCAATTAAAGTTTTATAATTTTCTTACACATAATTATATTTCACGCACGAAATTAACATTGCAAACAACAAAGTAATAAACATTCGCATGGCAAACATAATTCAGTGGAGCCTTAATTTGTATTGTTTTAAGGGTGCCACAAAAAACTATGAATTCAGGATTATTTAATTCTGTTACTATTCAAGGGAATTATAAAAATTAACGATAAACGAGGGAAAACGATAAATACGAGAAATATTGACTGTAGTTTCACTGTATAACATCGCTATCTGCGGTCTACTGGTAAGATCTTTCCCCTGGTAACCGCACGAGCCTGGCTTCAAATCCCGGCAAGGTCGATACCAAATTTACCGCCAAATATTTACTAACCAAAAACTAAAAAAAAATAAGCGTGATATTACACTGATTGATTGTTAATAAATGTTTCATTTACGATTTGAATATTTTGTTTGTTGAGGTGACCTTGAAATAGATTTTCCTGTGCCCACCGCATATGCAACACATAGTTACAGCACTGCCAACAATGTTGAACATAGATCTGTATATACGATAATACCATTATATTTACCGGGAGCCTTGTTTAGATAATTAAAAATGATATCAACCAAAAACGATTATTATTGTCCACACGCACGCATGCACGCAAATATAATTCATTCCTCTATTTACGCAACTTTTGCTCCCGCGGTTTTGATCTAACGCTGATTTACAAAATAAACAATTTTTCTATCATCTTCAATTTATTGAATACATACAATATTATATCAAGCATTAGTTCACCGCGCAAAATTCGAGTTCAACAAACAAAAACATTTGCACCTCGCATAAAAATAAACCGAATTAGAGATAGATATTTTTAAAACAAACACATATTGTTTTACACGGCTGCACGTGTCATGCGAAGAGAAAAACGGTTGCTTCAGAAGACAAAAGCGAAATTTCGTTTTTTTTTTAGTTTCATATATTTTTTTGTACAGCATTTCATGTTACGAATTAACCGCATAAATCGAGGTATGATTGTATTCATGTTTCACGTGATAATAATATTGACCAGCTAATAATAATGTAAAGCTAATATAAAATGTATTCGGAATAATGTTAGTCAGGTACAATATACAATGTACATTGGAATATCTCATTTTGTTGGTGAATTACCGAGACCTAAGCGAAAATCGATTTGCCTATTAAAATTCAAACTTTTCCGCCAAGTTTTCCCGCATAGCATTTTCTTCGCGATTTCTTTTTAAAACAATACACCTATTTTAGTATAATACACATTTACAAAAATATCACGGCATGAAAGAAAACAAAGCGGCGATTCTTGGTTTAGTTAAAAATACAATGGAAACTTGATCATTTGATGGTTTGGACGATGTATCACCTAAAATATGATTCGCTTACTAACAATTAATTATAGTCGGTACCTTCACTTCACGTAGACTCATCGCCTCATCCCATGAGTAATATTTCCTCTTCATCCTTTTGATGGCCACCTTTTCGCCGGTGTCTCGTCTCTGGCCGAGCACCACGCTGCCGTACGTGCCATCTCCGAGCTGGTTCAGGGTTATGTACCTGTTCATCTTCAGGATCTGGATACCAGTGTGTCAGTCATTGTTGTATCGCCAAAAACTATAAATGCGTCAAATTTGTGAGATCTCATGATGAATAGACAAAAAGCATTTTTCTCTTCATTTACAATTCTCAAGACCACAAAGTAACTCCCTTTGAATAATCTAAATCTACTTGTTTTTATTGCATAAGGAAAAAGAGATCTGCGGGGCTATTCTCAATTTTTTAAGAACGTAGTCACTTATTGGCAGTAGCGGCCGGTCAATGTGTCATTTGATCAATGCACCCTTTGTATATGCAGGGGCGGCTATATTTCATGAAATAATATTAAAAATAACATTTATACCATTCCCTAATTTTAAATTCAATAAAATAAAATTTTAAATTACAGGCAATAAATACAAGAAGAATTTAAAATGAGTGAATGGTATAAATGTTATGTTTGAATATTATTTTATGAAATATAACCGCCCCTGCATATACAATGGGTGCATTGATCGAATGCCACATTGACCGGCCGCTACTGCTTATCGGGGGGTATTTAATACTCGACAAAATTTTCTTTTTACGGTTGGTATAACAAAAGCTATTTTTTACAAAAACTGTTTGTTATATAATTGCTCGATCGTTTATTTTTTATGGAAGGTCAGTATAAAATGAAGCACTAACCAAGGACTAGTAATAAGCCAATCACTCACTCTGTCTCGTTTTCAGAATTGAATAGTTGGGAAACATTGGCGGAGTAAGCACATGGGAGGCCCCAGGCGCAATATAATTTGGAGGCCCTGTTTTTCGGATTGCATAAAAACGTCAGAAAATTCCGTGTAAAATAATAAATATACAATTAAATCTGAACAAAAAGTGTATGGGCTATATTGCAAGAAATTTTTGAGGCCCCTAAGATTCGTTAGGTTAATCGGTCACTGGTGGGTTAACCAATATAACCAATATAAACACCATAAACATTCATGCTTTCGAACATAAAGCCATGAATTTATTGAAAAGTCCAAACGGGGATTTGAATCGGTGGATACCGTGGAAAAAGTAACGACACACGTTTCTTAAGCGACAAAAATCCCGGCTTCTTATAATTTGCAAAGAAAATTTACAGATAGATTTTAATTAGAGTTCACAGCGGCGTTATTATTAATGCAAGAAGGTTGACGTTTGTAGCATATGGTATATATATGTATAACTAAAAAAAACGAAGTTTTCCTTTCAATACTCGCGTATCGATATTTTCGTAATGAAGGTTAGATATTCCAATAAAAAATAAAAACCAAGGACCCGTATAATGGCTGAACTTTGCTGGAGTAATTTGTAAAAATGGTCGGTTTTAAATAATGTGGCTGAAAAAGCTAAGTATGTACATCGCAATACGAATAATGGCTAATGACACATAATAGTAGACCCCGATTGACCCATGAGAAACAAATTCGAATTGCTTTCTATATTATTTTCTTGATTTTTTAAAATATAATGTTAGTTTTCTCCTGATGACCAATAGGCAATTTGAAGGTCTAATTTTCACGTTGTAACACAATTATAAATAATAAAAAAAACCGGCATACAGTAGGAAATATACGACTACAGTAGATTTTAATCTTGCTTTAGCACAATATAAAATGTCACTATAGCTGAAAAATGAATCTTTAGTCTTTTTAGCGTCGTACTTAATACTTATATAAACCTAAGATTAATATGCCGGAAAAGGGTGTCCAATTCCGGAGGACCCTTTTTGTGATCCCGGAATTTAGGGATTGACAATTTTTCATTCCCCATTCACCATAAAATCGTGTAATATTTCTGGATTTGGGATTGAGAAATGTGATTGCTCGGCGATCCTACGTTGTTTAGCTTTTCGGGAGTGGACGTGACGTATATGCTACTACCAAAGTGTACTTTAAATGAAATTACATTTTCACTTATGAAGAAATATTTTTTTTGGCCAACTCAGGCAGTGAAAATGTATCATTCAATGGATTTACAATTGCGGTGCTCAGAATCAGTTAAGAAGAGGCCTTTGGCTGCACATAGGGGTCGGATATCGAATTATATTATTTCATTGATGATTTCACAACTACTGCCAAATTAAGTTTCAGTGACAGTTTGAAGAGGATTATAAATTCACTAATAGCTGTAGGCAACGGTGGGCTGCCAATAAGTTAACAAGGGGCTCGCTTAATCTCCAAGCAATTCTCGGTATTCGGGGGAAGGAGTGAATTTTTTGATCATATGCTATTAAATGCAATATGTGAATAGGCAATCGATTGTTAGTTCATACACTTATAATATGTTACAATATGCAATTTACCGTAAACTCACCAATTTAAATGGCTTATAATGCACTACTGTGTATACTGAAGCTGTCGTAGATAAAATATGCATATGACAGAAATTGCAGTTATCTACTAATTTGATCGGAGAATATTGTTTTCTTTTAAATTAACGAAGGGCTCGCGCGAGCCCTTCCAGCCCACCCTTGGCTGTAAGTGAAAATTTATTTTAAATTGAAAAAATATATATATGTATTGGTAAAAACTTGCATGGGTACGATTTCTCTAAAAAGCCAATGAAAATTTGCATAGTTTCACTTTGTACACTTTCGTTGTAACATAAACATTAGTATATACATAAAAATGTTACCCGGGATGAACCGCCTATCGTCCCCCTCTTTGTCTGCTAGTGGTAGGTCTTTATGAAATAATTCTATTGATGATGACCGATTTTTCATAAATAGAAAAAAAAACAATCAATGGAAACACCTCTATTGCTATGTTTATCGATGTAAGATTACGTTTAACAAATAATGAAGAAAAATCGACGTACGCGAATACTACAATCACGTGGAAAAAGTATTTTACGAAATACTCGAAAAAGTATGTCGGAGCAACAATCGCGCTTTGTTTCGAGCACGTCCATATCACACCGCCTGCATGTTAACGTTCTACTTTTTCACTCTATTGTTAGGGTAAGAAAGCTTCACCTGGTTATTTCTTTATTCCGATACTTCGCAAAAAACACGTTTATTTATAGAGAATTACTTTGTTAAAGAATTATAATGCATTTGTATTCAGTTCCAATAGAAATATTATGTCAATAGGGCTTTAAGTGTTGAAGTCTTTGCGGCAGTGACCTACATATATCAACGAGAAAAAGAATTTAATTAAGAATTATATTATGAGGGTTCTGGAAACAAAGACAGCAGTCTCCATGTTTTGTCGAAAATGAGTTATATCATTGTTTATCAACCTTTTTGAGCCCATGGTACCTTTTTAGTCTTATATTTTTCCGTCGCCCATACCCGTACTAATAAGTTTTTCGAGACTCGAGTGACAATTATTTCGGAATCTGGGCTTTCCGGATCTCGGGATTGTGACTGGAAAAAAGTGAAAAATGTAGAGATTCTAAAATAGTCTAATAAACTCGAAAACCTTTTTTTTTATTTAGCTCGGTGACTTGAAATAGTTGGGAATTGACAAATGGTACAATTATTGATAAATGTGATGGCTTTTTTAGCTCATTTACTTACGTTTTTTATGAATTCAATGCCTTGTTAGAATACAAAATGCGCAATTTATGTCACATTTAAGGTGCCCGTGGAACCCCTAAAATTTTACTTTCTCTATAGACCACGGTTGAGAAACACTGAGCTAGATAATATGTCATCGCGTAGGTGTAGAGTTCTCAGTTCTGCATATTAAATATATTTAAATAAAGCTCTAATGTACAATATTGAAAATTAAGGGAAAAAAAAAAATTAGTATCTGGATGTCAGCGACTGACGTAGGAGGGCAGAAGATCAAGTGTAGTGGAGGAAATTGATTAAGTTGGGCAATATTCACTCCGTACTGTAGCGCCAAGAAGAACAATATTTTTGTTTATAAAAAAAAAAAAAAATGTTTTTTTCGCAATTTTTATTGAATGTCCTTTTTGTGAAAACTATAAAACCGGTTTAAGCCTAGTTTTAAAATGTATTGAAATTCTAAAACCGGTTTTTCTAAAAGTCGGTTTTTGTGTTAGCCCTACTTGGTGCATACATTACAATGGTGGGTAGAAGAACATTAAAATTTTAAAGGATTTGTTTGATAAAAAGAGAAAGCTAAATATGCCTCGTTCATTGTTGCATAAATTTATCATACGGGTAGAATACACACCGAACATTGATTTTTTGCGGCAAAAGGTCAAAGTAGTTCAAATAAACTGTTTTAATTCAATTCCACGTCGAATCAACAAATGTACTCTTCTCAAACAAAACACAATCGAACGATCGGTCGATCTTAAACATTAATCAGTTTCCAAAAGATTCATAGATTCAATAAAACGAATCATGCCACCAATTTATTTTTATTTTATATTAAAATATCTGTTATCTACAAATATGTGGAGCATATGGTATGGACTCATAATGGATCTTAACGTAACTTGTTTGTCCGGACTCCGGGAACTGATATCATGGCATCACAATGATTTTATCAATCTAACTTTAACATTGTTTCTGTTTCTCGCGATTACTATTGTCTGACTTGTTTAAATACATTTAAATATATTTTTCTGCTCGATAACTTATAAAATAAAACAAATTGTTTGAATTCAGCAATAACGAAACTGGAAATATAATATCTACTCTGGAAAGGAAAAGGGACGTGACCCACAGTTTCTCCAAAACAGCTTTTTTTCGATAATCACAATGTATACAACTTGACACACGTTCTTTCAAAAGGATGGAAGCTGAAAATGCCGAGTTAGTATTTAAATTTAGCTTTTAAGATTGAAAAAAGAAAGGCGTGTGAAAATTTCAACCGGGAAAAGGGAACTAAAAAAAGGTTTTTCTTGAACAATTTATTAAATTAATTAAAAGAGTTACTGTAAAAACTCTTTAGGCAAATTATTAGTTAACAATAAAGATAAAATAAATTACTTGAATAAATCTGGGATTTATAGATTGCAATGCTCTTGTTGTACAAAATTTTATATCGGCAAAACAGAAAGGACACTGAACATCAGGGTTTTAGAGCATATGGCAGCCTTTAGATTGAAAAAAGACACGTCCACTTTTGCTCATCACTTAATTTCGGAAGGACACGTGTTCAATCAGGAACAAGGGATAAAAATGTTACACCCAAATACGGACAGTCATAAACTCTTTTTCCAGGAAATTTTGGAAATTAATAGAGCACAATTGCATAGTCTTCCGATTTTAAATGAAATACTCAACCTACCTGGGTCTCCACTTTTGTACCCTAATGTAATCATAAAAATTTTGCCGACAAACAAATAAAATATAGTTCTTGAAACTACTTACTTCTCAAATCTGTGGGCATTCCCATGAGCATATTATCCTTTTCGCCAGCAATGGCTTTGAACTCATTGAACTCAATGATACATTTATTTCTTATATAAACACGAAACATTCATTTACTAAACGTCAGTTCAAGTTCATCCGTGCACTTGAACGCCTGAAGATGCCGAAAGGCGAAACCCGGGTCGTTAGTGACAAAATCTGTGAGAATGTACATAGTTTGAACAATTTAAATTTAATTTTCTTTTAGCCTAAAATCATCAAAAAACGTTTTTGCAGTGTGTAGGTTACGTCCCTTTTCCTTTCCACAGACGATATATATTGTTATTTTAATCTTCCACAGCCTCTTAAATTATTTTTACTGGGTTATATTGTTTTATAAAAGACAAATTTAATGTTTCATTGCAGGGGTGCAACAATTTCCGTGTACCAAGTAGGGATTCTGTGTCGAGACGTCCCGGGAGAAAAGTCCCGGGACTTTTAAGGTTTTTTGCTGTCTTAAGTCCCGGGACATTTAACAACCAAGTCCCGGGACTTAAGACAGCCAAATTGTACATTTTTAATTTTGAAAAAACCATTCTAACAAATAAAAATTGGATGCAAGCAATCGCTAATGTGACCTAAAAAGTTAATTTTAAAGTTACATGTCTATCTGCGGGATCTGTTTTGAAAAAAATGCATTATATTTAGGCTAAGGATTAAAGGCCGGGGTTTTAACAAAATTAAGTATGCATATATAACAGGAATCTTATAAAAGAAACAGCTGTTTGGATTTATAATTGTTGAAGTTTCAAATAACATCTCTTTATATATTGTAATACGAAACAACCATTTTTAATGGGTAGAGAGAGACATGCAGAAATACAAAAAAAACTTAGACACGTGTTCGCTTTACTATTTTTGCAGCATGGGATAATCGCACAGAGTTCCAAGAATAAATGGAACCAATAGTTATTTCTAGAAAATTATGTTATAAATCAAGGCGGCTTATAAATTTTTATTACCAACCTTTCTGCTATGAATAATTGATTTTTCGAAAAGAATACACGAAAGATTTTGACAAATGCTCAAAACATTATTTTTGAAGTACGGAGATAATTTACTGCAACGTCTTTTCTCCGTGAAAAAAGATATCGAGGTATCTGAAGAAAATATCGATGATGAGGAAAATATTGCAGAACTGTCACTGGAAGAAGAATTAAATAGACAGATTACAAAAAAACAAAAGATTTCTCCATTAAAAACTAAACCAATTTAAGATTTTAAAATCAACTGGAGAACGGAAACAAAGATTATTTTTTATATATAACATTAAAGCAACATCGACTGACAATGATGATGAGCAACAACGTTTATTACAAAAATAAGAAATCGGCTGTCTGAGTCGTCATTAAATTCATTATTATTTTTAAAAGCATATTTTGACAAGCAAGAATAAAATATTAACTTTTGTGTAAATAATACATAATATGTATGATTTGAGGTTGTGACTTTATTATTGAATTAATTTAATATTTTTATTATTAATAAATAAATGTGTTCAAAAGATGTATTTTTTTTAATTAACACATACTTTCGCCGCCCTTTTAAAGTACACATGAAAAAAAAATACGTCTAACTGCGTAAAAAACGCGCAAAAAAAATAGTTTAATTGAAACGAAATATTATAAAACGTTTGGGAGAAAGATATCTTCATTTATGTTATTAGGAATTTGTTTAAATCAATTCTTACAGTTATTAAAATATAACTGTAGCAAAAACAAATTTAAAAATATTATAATTAAGTGTTCATACCTGATTTTTTTTTATTTACAAATGTTTTTCACTATTCTACAAAGTTACCAATGTCTCAATTGGACAAAAAAGGTATAAAAGCTGTATTGTGATTTGTGAAGTAACGGTCATAATTTTACCCAATTCATTGTTATTTTTTCAATACATGAACCGTTATTATCCCTTTTTAGTACATAAGTACATACAAATATTTAATTTTAATACATTTATAATGATATTAAAGGGGAAATAAAAGTCCCAAGTCCCGGGAAGTCCCGGGACTTTGACTTTATCACGTCTCGTGTCCCGGGACATTGAAAAACCCGAAACTTCAGAATCCCTAGTACCAAGACTTATAGGTTGAAAAAATTCCAATCAAAACTTGACTTGAATTACTCACAAGAGTTGCATTCACGTCGCATATAATATATTGTCAAGGTTGGGTTTTTATTGGCACCCGCTTCCACAACCACTTTTGTGAGGAAAACTGGCAGGATTTAAAAAAAATGTGTAGCTAAATTAATTGTGTTTGAATTTTGTTATCAGGCAACCCGTAATATCAATTGTTTATTGTTTATTGTTAATGGTCTTAAATGGCAACATTGTTTTTCGATATCGATGTGATTTTTGTTTTTTTCTTCCTTGCTCTTTGGGATACCATCCACACCTGACGTGTGTTGGGAGACTACCCAGTCTCTGGAGGATACTTCCAGAGACCTTTAGTTGTAAACTCACTTGCAGTTATTTTTCTTTTTTGGTTTTGTGTTTTTTTCCGAGATGAAAGAAATAATATTTTTCCATTTCGACGAAAATTAAATTCCATTTTGTTCTCTGCGCAGAGTTTAACGTCATTTTGTTTATTTTACATTTATAAAATCGTGTGAGCAAGCTAGGTTTGTAATAGTTATTGTGTATTGTAATAATTCAAAATTTTGTTGTTAAATATTCTATGTAATAAGTTCGTGATTGCAAATTTTCTTAAATAAACGTTTTCGTGATAGTAGGGCGATGTTTTGATTTAATAACTACCTACATGTGGACTCCAAGTTTAGGCCAGCGGTATTTGTCGTAATGACTTTTATTAGTGGGGATTTATTCTTGGGGTTTAACATCGTGAACAATAGTAGAAATTTCAAACAATAAATGAAACTCGCTCCGAAAATAAATCGCGAGTAATGTCAATATATTCATTTACCGCGTTCGTTATTAGTCATCGTTTTTGTATTTTTAAAATACGTTAAAATTGGGTGAGGGAGTTGCACGTCAATTCTCCGACTCGAGTATGTGCAATCCATAGTCCGCTAGTGACAGAGAGCTTTGAGTTTGACCACTAATGACTCATCATATGCATATTTAATGCACCAAACCATTTACTTTGCGTTACGGCATCCCCTGGAGATACGTGTCAATGTTATTTTTAAGCCATTATGTCATTTTGCTGTTGACATGCTCGTTCCCAAGAGAAGTAAAATAAATACACTGTCAACTTCAACAGATGTGCAATTTAAATATTTACATTATTTTTATGGACTTTCTAATGACACGGTGTTTGTAAACACGCTCTACCTATAATCATTTTGCTCGATCGAGCGAGTTTTCTTCTTTACTGGTACATACTAACATTATATTACTTCAGATAGACTTGACAGGTGACAGCGGAACTTTCCGTTAGAATTGACAGTTCCATTTCGCACTTTTTTTTAAATTGTGAACAATACACGTAGCTACCTAATTTTCAAATACTTTACATAAATTGAAAACTATCATCTGACTTCAAGAATAATAATATCTTAAATATTGTGTTTATTTAATTTTGATCACATTTTCAATGCTGCAATACCGGTATTTTTGCATTTTCATACCCGATATTTTGGTATTGAAAAAAAAAAAATAAGTATCGGGATCCCGTTTTCCGTAATATCGGTATTGAGATTCCTAATTCAAAAGATTTATTCGGTGAAACTGAAGAATGCTGGCATGTCATGGGTCTTGTTTTTTGACAGTAGTAATATCTAAATAAATGCATTCAAGAATATTTCACGCTGCATTTGTATGGACGAAAATCTTCTTTTCACCACTGATGAAATAAATATTACTTAAAACTCCGGAGAGCGACGTACTCACATCATAACATAAGTCATAAAATGCACGAGGGCCCAGTAAAAGGGGAGGGGGCAATTTCCACATACTAAATATAACAAAATGCGTGGGTAGCCTTGCGTGACGTTTGCATGAGGGACCCAAATATCTAGCTACGCCACTGAATCCAGAATCTGTTGAGCAGAATTCTAAAAAATATACCGATGATCGATTTAAAATTTAACATGGGGGAAATGATAAGTGAGTGACGAGTTTATTATCATAAATAATTTATTATACTCTTGGACATAAACTCAACTAGAATAAATAAATAATGATCGTAGCATTACTGCCTACAATAGTTTTTTTATGAGTAGCTACTGGGAAGCACTGTAATTGGAAAACTAACCATGCATAGGGAACACCTGGACAAAGTTTTATTACTCATTTATGATGTATAAAAGCTTTGTGAGTCGTAAAATAAATGACAGTTGAATAAAAAAAAAATGTTTATGTAGTTAAATTTTAGGAGGTCGATATGTCATTCGAATATTACTTATATTGCTCTGCGTGATGTTCTGAGTAGACTTTATGGGGGTATATTGAGGGAAATTAGGCCATTGGAAAACCCAACTGTGTTTCGCACTCTTTATGTTTCTTTGGTTTTAAGTTCGCTTGGGTATTATTTTTTTCTTTGGAACCCACATAAAAAAATATATAAAATTAGATCGACTTTCAATATTTGATAATTCCTATAAAGAGTATCACTCGACCAAATTTATTTTAAGGATGGTGTCGTTTCACTGTCTTGAAGCTCAAAGATAGTTTAAGATTTTAAACTTGATTCAGAAATTAGCGATTTTCACAAACATATTCGGCAGCGCATATATTTTTGAGGAAGATGTTTTATTGAAGAAGTAAAATAAATCAGTTCATAGAAATATTCATTTTTATCATAAAAAAATAGGCTCAAATTTAAACATACACAAATCGCATTCATTTTTAAATTATAAATACAACATGGACTTACATATCTATATCAAAACATTTTTCGTATACGAGTACTTTAAATTCAAAAAATCTTGGGCCCTAAGCTCATGATACCTTTTTTATCCGTCCCGCCAGAGGAAAACTGTGGTGCATGACTTTATTAATAATCAATATTTTCAAGTAAATAGAAGTAAAAAAATTTGATACTATATTTTAAGTCCTTGAATGTTTTGAAATATAATATCTAACTGTTGTACAATTTATGCAGTTTAAAATTAATGTTTAAAAAAACCTAACTTATAAGGATCGACATTCGACGTTAAAAACTGAATTTACGCAGGTCATCCTTTGTCGACCTATATTAGGCTTCTAGAATTTATTTCGACAGAATATTATAACTCAGTATCCAAAGAGACAGACACGCGAAAACTTTCTTTTCCAATTTTACATATTATATTTACATACCTTTATCCAATCTTAGATTATATATAATATAAGGAAGCGTGCGTGTGCTTGACTATTAGCTCCGTTTTATTAAATAGCATTATTATACTGCCCTTGCGCTGAAACGTCAAAATGAATTTGTTTTCCTATTATGATGCGCCCAAAATTGTAATGGCGTCTCTCATACTGATTGATCTTCAGTCGAGACTGTTAATAAAACAGCGAACGGATTACCAAGCTGCATTTACTAAGTGCAATCAAGCCCATCAGTCGTATGATAAAAGAAATATGCAAAAAAATGATTATTCCACTTCTTTTATATTTTTACATTCATGTCAGCATTAGTGTAATAAACAAAAATCTAATGTAAATGTAAAATTCTAAAACTGGAGAAAAATGGCTGTGTTTCTAATACAATTTATATACATAATTTATGGAAAGAAGTTGTAATATTATAAAATTATAACAACGATACTTTATTTTATTGTACATTTATTTTTTATTTATTAAAACAGAAATTTAAAAGAAACATTGATAGTTTAATCGATATGAAACTTTGAAATGTGTTTTGTAAAAAAATGACGCTAAGAAAAATATTATTTTATTGTAGTGCAGAAAATAATACTGTTGAAAATTATTACCTTTAACTTTTCCGGTTCTAAGCTCAAGAAATGCGACCCCAATACCCACATTTTCTTAAATATCTATTTTAATATGGGTGATACAATGTTTATAATTAAAACAGCTTAACGACCGCACGTTTTTTTAAATAAAATTTCACCTGGCGAAATAAAATTTTGCGAAAAATTCGCAAAAATTATAATTTTACTAAATTCACTATAAATTGTAAGAAAATTGAGATATCTTTACAAAATTTAATTTTATCAGCTTCCAGATACTTCGCCTACACGCATATATGTGCCCGCCGGCCAGCAACCTTTGTTTTTCAAAGACTCAAATACGCGTCCACGGTCGTTAAGCTGTTAAGGTATTCTTATATCATAGTTTTTTTGGACCTTTAGTAGTTTATATAAATATGCGATAACACGATAAGGCGATAAGTGATCGTTCGTAAGATAGCTGGGCTAAACTCGTCAGTTGCAATTTCATATGTGTGCTGGGATGACGACTTTTTTACGCGCAACTTAAAAACAGATTTCTATAAAAAAAAAATGTATGACGAACGATGCAGAGAGATATTTTAAGGCCCTCAGACTATTTTTTTGAAATTCATAAGAATAAGGTACATAGTGAAGAAACCACTGGGGTCCCTAAACGATCCCCATCGGCAGAGAAGTATTTTTCTAGTCTCCGAGCCGCGAGGGTTAATAATAAAGTAAAAATATCAACGTATTTTAGTTCTACAGTTTTTATAAATTTTCATGCGTTGATAGCTATTTTGGCTTTCGCCATCGTCAGACCTATATTATATTATATATATTTAATATTATATTATACAATAATTTCTGTCTTTTGAACAGTTGGAAAACAAATATATCAACAATTAGAATATCGAGTTTACCAGATGTTTCAAAAATGTTTGGGTAATCTTTTTGCACTTCCTTAAAATTAGGACTGTAGCTACGGTATACATAATATGTGACGGATAAGGTGTTCCCTGCCAATGGTGAGGGCCTTTTTCGTCTGCATTTGCGGAAAAAGGAAACCTTTTTTGGTATTATCGCCAGATAAAAATATATCGGAAAAATACGTATACTGTCCCTAATCAGTTGACAGCTGAAAATTTACAACTCGAAGTTGTCCTTTTCTTTTATTTTTGTAACAAAAAATAAGAATAGGGGCCATTTGATGACTTTTGCATATGGGCCCAGATTTTCAAGTTACGACACTGATACAATAACTGTACTTAGTATATTTATCAACTTTGATTTGATCCACTTTTGCCAGTTTACTTGGCTGAAAGCATTAATTGGATATTAATGAAGAAATAATGACATTGACAAAAAATACATGTGCCTTGTACCTACCTATACGAATATGTTTTCAAATTGAAATCAAGGTTGACAGTTGAAATGTTCTATTTTTCAATCTCCAATGTCAAAGAACTAATGAATCTAATATAGTTATTTAAATGATCCGCGCTTTGTTTTGTCAACGCGTTTGGAAGGTTTTCAATCATATTTCTTAACGACAACTATTAATATAAAACAACATCGCGCATGAATTATAATATTATCGATTTATAATTATTTAAAGTCATTGTAGGATATCAGCCACAAACATTACTCCGGTACTTTTTGTCTGTTTTGTCGAGCCATAACAATTATATCGATTAAATTATTAACATAGACGTACCTACTAATTTGAAAAACGAATTGTTTGTATCGAATACAAAACTGTCCCTGTTATTATGATGACCTTTTCTTGGGTATTTTATGTTGGAAAGAATTTGTTTTTCAACTATATTTTGAAATAAATCAGTACAAAACAAGTGCCAATCGAAATTATTAAATCTATTAAATCTATTGAATCTATTGTCTAGAATTTTTGACAGTATTTTCACTAACCTGTCATTCATATAAAATGTGATACAAACGAAATCTTCTACGCTAAATAAAAAATGTGATACAAACAACTCTGTCACAGGAATTGAAATCGATAATGTCAAATATTAATGGCGCTGATTCACCGCTAATAAAAGAATCAATTATTAACGTTATTCGCTCCACGATCATTTCGTGTGAGAGGGAGGTATTGGAAACTTTGTTGAAAATATAACTACCCTAGTCTGCTCGATAATGGGTGGTTATATACGTTATTGATGTTTCATCAAATAAATAATATATTTTTAGTAAAATTTCTGCAGCACAATTTCAGTTCTGTGAACAATTTTAATCAAAACATACTCACAATCAATAATTAACCATAAATGGGTCTAATTAACGAAGATATGAGGGAATTCAGGTTTTTAAGAGATGTCGTCTTACTCTTCGTGGATATCTTTGGCACGATATTCTACTGTGCTCCAGACGAATTCCAGTCATAGAATTAACAATATATTTTTGTCATAATCATATTTTTTAGTTGAAAAAATAGAATAAAATACATAAAATCGATCCCGGTCATAAACAATAAAAAAATTATAAGATATTCTAAAAAAAAATGGCGATTTTTTTTTACACATATGTATATCATTTACCTATTTTGAAAATAGATGGCAGGTATTTGTATATTAATTGTAATACCAGTGGTATATGCAAATCAATGCTGCCAACACCACAAATTTACTGAAAATTTATTAAAACGGTAAATTTTTTTCTGTTTATTCCAATGTATTTCTCACGGATTTCTTTTCTTTTCCCGCGCGCAGATATCATTCAACTTATCACCTTGAAAATAGGAGAGAAATCGATATGACGTGTATTTTAGGCCCACGAGATTGTAGCGTGACTGGTTGCCCGGGTGGAAAAACAATTGCCGCATTTCAATTAAAACTTCCACCTGTCTTTCGTACAAAACAACAATCTTTCTTGTAAAAAATGAGCTATCTAGTTAGTATCGTTTCTGTGAATTCTCACACGAACAAAAATGTATTTTTATGAATTAACTGTATTCATTTGTTTTGGGTCGTGTATGGTAAATAATAAATTAACCCATTAAAAATCTAACTAGGGATTGGAATACCGGTTACTATTCATCGGATTTCCGTTACATTAATATTGTCAGGTACCTAACATAATAAATTACCGTTACCGGTTATTTATACATTTATAATATTAAAAACTATCGGATGTATACAACGAGAAAATGTTGATAATACTTATTATTGCAAAGATTTTGAAGTAAAGATATTCATTCACAATTTTATGTATATAACGTTAAATTTTTTGATGATAAAAATGATAATTAGTCGTTTTTTGTGGGTAACGAAGATTTTTTTTGAGTTCTATGTTGGTTCTCTCGATTTATTATAACGAAAACGACAGTTGGAATATCAGAGAACGAATTTAA
Source organism: Himalopsyche tibetana (assembly GCA_030503985.1). NCBI lineage: Eukaryota > Metazoa > Arthropoda > Insecta > Trichoptera > Rhyacophilidae > Himalopsyche > Himalopsyche tibetana. The sequence goes on from JAPJYX010000013.1 coordinate 20,827,136, forward strand.
ATATACAAAAACAAGTTACTTGATCTTTTCATTGCTTGATTCCCTAACCTTACATTTTGAAGGATATAGATTATTCGTGTATTAAAAGTTATATTCATAAAAAAAAAAAACATAAATCCAATTTTTATGTGGCATCAAACATGAGCCTTAAACAATGGCGGATTACTTTATAAGTATACGAGGCGCGTGCTTGAGGCCTACAAATTTTAGGCGCCTCGAAAATAGCTTATACTATATAACCCATATACTTTTGATTTAGATTTTTATATATTTTTATTAGGTTCTTTCCTGTTAAACGTGCATCAAAAAGTGCAAAATCGACGCGAACGGAGTATTATAATTGTATTTTGCTTCCTAAAAAACGCCCCACGGCAAACAAAAAAACCGCTCATAAATGCATATAAAAAATTCTTACGTACGCTATTTTAGACCTTATTATACCTTACGTTAGATGGTAATTTCAAATGCCAAACACCGAATTCCGTTAAATTATGTTACAATATTTTTTTAATAGTGATGTCCATTTCATAATTCAAATAATTTACTATTCATTTAAAACGCGAACAATATCTTTAAAAAATGATCTTATTCTCGTTAGATAGAAATCTAAAAATATAAAATATTTATATTATCGAATTGAATTATTTCAGTAATACATAATAAGTTTTAGCATAAAATGAATTGCAAACGAAAAACTTAAAATTCATATTATTTTTCCATCTGATGTCAGTTTTCTACTTACTTCCACCTTGAAAATTATTTTAAAATTGGAAAATAAGCTTTTCGACAATAATAAAACATACAAGAGGATGTGTCTAGTATCCCTATCTGAAGAAATAAAAAAAAAACAGTAAAAACGATGAGAACAGCGATAGAGAATGGAAATAATCAAAATATTCAATTGTTTGTATGTGAACAGTTTATCATGTAATTATTTAATATTTAAATTTAACGTATATTGGCTAGAAAAATACTGTTGTATTGTAATAGAGCCGATATTTTTGATTATATTAAAAAGAAATATCTTTAATATTAAAAATTCACATACACAGTGTGCTTACATAATTTTATTATTTTATTGATACTCATATAATATTATACATTCACTTGACAAATGCAAACAATGTGAATATCAAATATTTAACACATTTTTTCCAGATTGTAATTGCAAAATGAGATTTTACTAAATAATTTAAACAATTATCAATAATGAAAAAATCACTGACCATCTCTATTGTACGTCTGTACACAAACGTATAATATGAGTGTGTATACTGTGTTCAATAATTTTGTGCGCGACGATACAATTAAATACGTATGATACCTGCTAAAAAACAATTATCTTTTATTATTTTACTTGGAATTTTCTGAGGTTTTTTTGTTATCTAAAAAACAGGGCCTCCAAATTGTAATGCGCCTGGGGCCTCCTATGTGCTTAATCCACCACTGACCTAAAATCATTATTGACAATCAAATAGAATTTCAGTCGACTCGAGTCATGAATCATTTAAAAATGCTTTACTTATTATTCCCGGCAAAATTATGGACAAAAATTTATGAAAATTTTTACAAATATATCGAAAATTTCAGTTCATGAAATTTTCTTCTCGAGTGATGATAAATCTCCACTGATGTTTAAAACGTCAAATATCTAGGTACAGGCCGAGATTTTGAATCATTTAGAGCTTTGTTTACTCATATTTTAAAAATAATTACTTAATAAATAATAAGTGGTTTAACAACATATTAAAAAAAAAGTTTACCATTATAAATTACCCGACATAAAAATAAGCTGTGTTCCGGTAACATTTTCATATTAGCGAAGTGTCCTATTGCACAATATGTTTGGGAAACCCTGTCGTAGATCTTAAACGTCAATTTAACTAATATTGAAACACATTATAAAAGTAAATTAACTAAAAACATTTGGAATCGATAAATATTCCAATTAGAACATGACTAGATTTCAATGAATTAAATATACAATAATTATATATAACTTGTTCAAATATATTATGTTCTTCCAAAGAATAAATTTCAATATTTTTAATGTTTATTTAACAGGTAATACAATAATAATACACACGACTAAGGTCTCGACGAAATAACTGCCGACAGTGTGTACAACTAAATCAATTCTTATTATTTTGGCATTTTTGTTACATATCCCTTCCTTATAATTATTAATTTTCGACATGCAAATATATAAGTGAACATAGTTCTCATTTTAGAGTACTAAACGTTCGAAAAATTCTGCTTTCTCAACATGTTAATTCGTTCAATATTATTTAAATAAGATATTAAAAATTATGTTGTAAATGAATATTTGCATTGAAATCAAATGTTTCGTCTACATCGCAATAATATGCGCCATCTACATCATATCGAAGTTTGTTATGCAAGAGTCATAATAAAGAGAAAAATGCATATACTAATGCACTCATACTACAATTTGATAAAAAAAACATTATCACATTTATTTATTGGCCAATAAATTATATTAAGCATTCACTCACCTATAAGATTATATGTGTTTACGATTTAACTCAGATATCCTCGTAAACTCATTTTTACTTCTGGTGAGAGCTTAATTTTAATCCGAACTTCACCAAGAGCACGACTGATTTGAATAATATTTTAACTCAAATCGATTTCAGCCATTTGTAAACAACAATGCGTATTCCGAATATACGTACTTGTTAGAGTGCGCAACTGTCAGAATTGACGTTCTGTTATTGGTGCAGTGTTAAAAGAGCCTTTGGAATATTATGGTATTAAAACAGTCAAAAGCGTACATACAACGCAAACATTAGCAAGCTTTACACTAAGGCGCAATCATCTACGATTAGGTGATGTTGCTCCTTATCTACATTATGGCACTTTACATTAGCATGAAGTCGTCCACGCTTTGGTGACGTCAGTTCATTATGCACATTAGGCATAAAGAACATACGTCCCCTAATTCTAGTGGACCGCGCTCCAGTGTGCAGACTCCTATTATACATAAGGAACATACGTTCCATAATTGCAAATGACTGCACCTCAGTGTAAGGCTTGCTGTTCAGTGAGTTGAATAAAATTAGTCTATATTTTTTCAGTAAACTCATATTTATTAAAAAAATTTCACTTGACAGTTACTGTTTCAACATTTAATTATCTCTAAATAAGACTTATGTAAGTTTTATTATCAAATGTTAAATTCTTGTTTTGTTTATTATTTTGTAAGTTTAGACTGTTTGACTACATACATTAGAAACGTGCAAAAAAATACGCGAGTATTTTTAATTCAGCCTGGGAGGCGCGAACAGTCCAAAATATGTATTTACTCTGTAAAACGTGTCTATTACTATATTAAATAAAGGATGAGGAGGCGCGAAGATATTTTTTTCTTCAAAGGGAGGCGCAGTAACATAAAGGTTGGAAGCCACTGCACTAATAAATATGCAGTGGCTATTTTGTTGGCACTTGGGTCATTTTCATTTGGTTTTATAGCCATAAAAGAAAAAAACCTAAATTTGTTTTCACCACACGTCAATACGAAAATGACAATTATATTTTATGCAATATAATCAATTTTGACAATACCGGGTACCATTTAAATACTACAGATAAATTACAATAGGTTCCTTCGACCACAACAAATTGAAGTTAATAATGTAACATAATAGGTACATCTCAACGAGCCTGAATTTTAAAATACTATGATTTGTGAAACGGTTCCGTCTTGACTCCGTAATAATTTGGCATTAAATTTTGTGTTGTAATTGTGTTGAGAAATATAAATTAGCAATAAATAGTGATCATGGCGAATCGGCAGAGAAAATCTGCCGGCGAAAGTAAGCCGGTAGAATCAAAATCAACTGACAAACCAAGTGATCCACCGTAAGCGCTAACCGATCTAATTTTGTGATTATTTAAATATCTAATGCTTTTAAACAAAAATCTGTATGTATTAATGTTGTTATTTTTGTTTGCAATAATTTTGTGACTAACCGAGTGTTTTATATTTAGTAACTATGGACCAGTTCCCCGATTTCAATATCAACGAACTCTAACAAGATGCGTTACGATACTAGCTGTTTTAACTGTTGTCTACTTTACATCTAAAAACGGCAAAGAGTTGACTTTTGCTAGACAAAATGAAATACTCAGATCTCGAGCGCAAAATATCGACTGTTCTGATAGCTACAGAAAAGAGGTGGAAACATTTGCAGGATGCATGCCAGAGAAATGCGGAAGGTTTGTTTCCGATGGGCTGGTGACGACAAGCGAAGCTGATAGCCTTTTGAATATAGCCTATAAAGGAATAGCTTTGGGTGGCTCTGACGGAGGTGCTTCTATTTTGGACCTTCACTCTGGAGCACTATCAAAAGGGCAAGCCTTTGTTAACGTATACTCAATTGAGAATTCCAAAAATATATTTAACAAAGCAGATCTTACAACATACAAGGTTAGTTTCCTTATATATAGATGCCTTATTTTTTAACTAACGGTTTTGCATGGAACTTACTAGACAATAATAATACCTAAGAATTAATTTTCCCCGAAGACGGTAGTACAAAAAACGACCTCGTCATTCGTTTAGGAATGGCTGGAGCCACATTCAACTCAATGTGGACTGTGGGACACAGCTGTACTCGATTAAAACCAAATGCCACTTGCTCAACGCTTGCATTCTGCCGGTAATGCTTTACGGTTGCACCTGACGAAGACTCAGAAAAACCGTATACTGAGCTTCGAGAACAGATGCTTGCGTCGGATAATGGGTTGAGGTGGTTTGATTTTGTGAGGAATTCAGAGATAAGGGACCGTATACGACAGCGTCCCGTCACGTCAGTGGTTATAGAGAGACGTTGGAACTGGCTGGGTCACGTGCTGTGGATGCCTCCGGAAAGCCTCAATCCTGCCTGCCTCTTTTGACCCGTGGGGTTCTGGCGTCCCGGACGTCCGTCGGGTACTTTCCATAGGATGCACTCGGCGGAACTGAGGTATGCTGGCATGTCATGGGAGGAAGCAAAGCAATTGGGGGGAGACGGAAACATGGAGGTGCCGCGTGGCGGCCATATGCTCCACATAGGGAGCGAACATGGCCAAAGAAGAAGAAGAATTAATCTGTGAATAATGTTTTATTTGTAGCTATGTCCACTTCCTATGTTGAGCATTGGACTGTTAAACTTTGAGTTCCTAGTGGCGTGCATTCACATTACAAAATTCTTCTTATTTTGACAATTCACTACTTACCAATAATATATTGCTGATAATTATTGTAATCTTCAATGATACCTCAATAAAAGCAATTCAAATATAATGCAAATTTCATCTCGCTTTCGTTTCGATACTCGTGTGTTTTTTACAGCTAATCTCAACAAAAGTTGTTCTACGAGAATGGCTTGATGCTCGGTTGAAAATGTTTGTCGTAACGCACAGCAAACTTGCCAATGCTGAGATAAGCTGAAGGAAACATAAAAAATGTCAAATGATCAATCCAAAAATATAGGATACCACAAACACTCACTGCACTAGAGATCTCAAAAATCAAATCTTGATTTGGAAAAAAATGATTATATCTGACCTAACCATGAATTAAACATGAGCCACACCTGATCCATATATATATATTTTAATATTTGACATCACAGCTAATGCCAATGCGCTAAATTTTTTAAATTTAAAGATCATATGAGAAAAAGTCACTCGAGAATCGAGATCAACTCGAGGAGAATTGACATCACAAACACCCACGTCTTAGGTCTCAAATTTAAATTGAAAAAATCTAAATTTGACATTGATTTGATGAACCCAGACTCACCTGATCGGTAGAGCAAGCTCTAACCGACTAGACTACAGTGTACATATGTCAATTGGCATGGAAAGTCATATGTTCATAATTCTAATCTTAATCTTTCTCAATTCTCATCAAAGTTTTTCTACAAGAAGTACTTGTTACTCAGTTGCCCAACCTCTCTTTTTTCCGTCGAGAGTAGTGGTAGGAAGGAAAGGGTTACAACAGGATTAATGGTTAGGTAATCGCTCTCGCTACGCCCCATTATTTTAGGATTGGAAGAGTGGGAGGGAATGCTAAGACATCACAAACTTCCATGCCTTAAACAGAAATTGATAGAAAAAATACTCACTTTTAGGGTGTTCACTGTCAATACTTGGTGGAAAGGCATTATATTAATAAAAACAATAAATCAGGATAAAGGGTTTTTATTAATATAAAGAAAAAATACTGTTCGTACTGGGATTCGAACACGTCACGGAAGCCAACGACATTATCCACTGCCGTTATCCATTATCCATTATCGACCCGACGTGTTTTTCATATTTTTCCCATCTTTTGTTACTGTCATAAAAACACAACTGATAACCCTTTTTCTGCTATGGTAAATTACAGTTTTAACTGTTCCAGGTAATAAAGACAAAGATTCAGCATGCCATTGGACACAACTTCGGAGTGGACTCTGACAAACTATTTTTGACGCATCCCACATTCTTTTCGCAAATCAATGCCAAAGAAGCGGTCACAATACATGACGAATACTGGCATCCGCATGTAGACAAAGTGAGTATTCTCCATTTTATTCGATAGCTTGGAAATCTGTAGTCATATAATGTATTTGGCAAAATGATTTGTGGATGACGAGCATCATGGTAGTCCATCAGACTGGTAGCCATATATTCCACTCATGATAGATGTGTTTTGTTGACTCATTTCATGGTACAGTTTTAGTTTTCTTTCTACCAATCTTGTTAAAATTATTATTTTGAAAAATATTTTATGATTAAATATTTTACTAGCCTTATTGTGTTCACGAGCCAGATTAATACATGAATTTAGCGCCCAACAGCATTGGTACTATTCTTGATCTTTATAAGCTTCCGATTAATTGAAACTAGCATAACCGATCATCTTAACTGTCTTTTTTCTTAACTAAGTGTTCGTTTGTAAAAAGTATTTCCTCTTGGAATTCTTCATTTGAATAAAATAATGCAGTAGCAAATGTTCTTTTTGATCTAAATGAAATCACTTCCTTTCCAGGAAACATACAAATCATTCCATTACACGTCCCTATTATATTTAAATGACTTTGGAAGGGATTTTGAAGGAGGACGATTCGTTTTCGTCGACAAGGAAAATGTCAACAGCACAATTGAGCCGCGCAAGGCGAGAGTCAGCATGTTCACCAGCGGTGCCGAGAATCTGCATTTCGTGGAGAAGGTGACATCGGGAACGAGATACGCGTTGACGGTCTCATTCACATGCGACCAGAGTCAAGCGATTTCAGATCCTGCTATCAAACAGACTGAGAATAATGTTTAATTCAACTTCGTACAACTTTGATGTAGGCCAACGTAAAGAAGGCTAGTTTGCTTAATGTAATGTGATTTCTTAATATTGTTATAGTAGCAGGTTCCCAACCCGCAGGGTGCTGTCAAGGTAGTCCCCGATAACATGAGAGTGAATTTAAAAAAACATACTGCCTGCACTTTTAATACACATGTTTTTTTTTTAATTGCTCTCTTAGCCTTTTAGCAGCCGTAGAAAAAAGGACGTATTTACCTAGCACGCTGGCTATAATTTGCAATAATTAATTTAATTAGTTTTAGGCGAGTTAACTTGTAACTGGCGTGTTGAGCACAACAAATTTTATGAGATATCTCGTCTGTGGCAGCCATCGAGTTAAAGTGTCTCTTGCTCAGTCAATGACTGCAAAAGTTGGATCACAAAGCAAAGCTTGACCACATTGTCACAATAGCACTGCAGTATGGTAGAGGAAAAGTGAAGTGAGCTTCGAATCTGAAACAGGAGATGGACACTGGGCACCTTGAAGCACTTGAAAATAATTTCAGCGACATTTCCCTGAGCTTACAGGAAAAGCTGGACTGATACAAAATCCACTCTGCACCAATGAAGCCAGTATTCTCTCGGATATGTGGAATGACACGTCATTTGTTTTGTGAAAAATCATTGAGTCGTGGTGCTTTATTTATGGTTCATATCCTAATGTTGCCATGCTTCCATGTTTAGACATCGTGCTATGAAAAAAATTTGGATACTTCATATAAAAATAGAATGAATGTTGAGAAAAATTTGAGCTATTATATCAGTTATATTGAAGCTGATTGTCATGGTGGGAGAAAGCTTGAAAAATCTAGTTGTCTTTGTCCTTTGAAAAATGACTTTTAAAATAGGGTTGCAGTAAAAAAAGGTTGGGACCTGTGTTATAGTATTTATTAAATGGGTGATTGATTTTTACATTCCAATGTATGCATGCCCAGGAGTTAAGTCTTAGGAGGACTTTGCTGAATTATCTAAATCCAATAACATTTTAATTGATTAGAATATAAAAGTCATAGCACCTTTGGCATCCATTTGGTGATTCAGATTTCAATCCCTGAATAGACAATTGGATGTCCCTTCCTCGGTACTAACTAAAAGGATTATAACTATTTACATAGTTATTGTTGATAAATGTTGCACCTATAATATTTCGATCATACCGATACCTTGGATAGTAGCTATTTTCCCCCTGATTTGCTTCTGGGTATGTGTCAAAATATCCGATGAATATAAGTTCAAATAAATGTAAGTGATCATAGATTTTATAAAATATTACTCCACTGCAATAGAATCGATCGAAAAGTTTGTCGCTTTGTTCCTGATTTTAATAATACACATTTTTATGAACTTTTTCGTTGGTTAATGTTCCTACTCACTTTCCTAAGTGTAATAACTTACCTGCCGTTTTAAGCCCAGTTGTTATTGTTTAACTTATATCAATATGGGAAATTGCCTCGATACTTATTCTTCTTACAAATCTTGCTTACTTTACTTTCATATCTTATATTATTTATATTAACAGTTGTATTGTTATTACCCATATATGATATCATCTTTCGCAATGGTCGTTAACCTAGTCCCTACCGCCCTCTAGAGCAGGAGTAAAATAAATATTACTGAGCTTAGGTGGGCCGCACTCAAATTAGACAAAGAACTGAACTAAAATATTTTATTACCTTATAAATAATGTGACACTTGTTTTTGTATATTGTGTGATATCGTTTTCATATCAGTTGGTAAATTAGCCAACGCGCATCGCAGTTGATTGGTCATGTTTTCATCGAGCATTCTGCTGCGACACTTGGTTTTTGTTACATTTAATTTCGAAAATAACAATTGGCAGCGATATGTAGTCACAAATGCTGCTGTATTTTTTATTGTTTTTAATTCGGAAATTTATCTTTGAGGATATACTTTTGATAAAACTCAAACTTAATCTATTAACTCTATGGTTGAGTGTAGTTCTATTAGCTTTATTTGTAAATTTGGAGGAGCTGATTCTCTGTTAAATGTAGTTAAGAACTTTTACTGTATATATTTACAAGTGTTGTTGAATACAAGTAAATATTCATGAATTATGCTCATAGAAAAGGACAAATAATCTCTGTAGTTCAAATACAAAAATTATGCAGGGTATTATTTACAAAAGTCCCTTTCCTTAAGAATTACTTCACACTTGCAATAACTTGCTGCAGCCTGGTAATTTTAGGCACTAATAATGATGAACAAGTGGGCGATAGGAATTAAAAGGTTGACGACCACTGGTTAAGTGGTTTTGCGATGGATAAATCTTACACGGCAGTAGTAACACCTGGCAGATAAAAAAACCAAGTCTAAATTTTATTCTAATGATATTCTTCTAATTGTACTTGAAAGTACAACTAACTTAACGTGAACTGGATTTTGTAATATACATCATCGGCTTAGTGCAAGAAGTATTCCAAAGGCCAACAAACAACTTGATACCACTGTTAATCTGAAAAAACTTTTTTAAATCTCTGATTACATAAATATAAGTTTCCGACATCTTGCATTTATAGAAGACGTCAAATTGAGTTTTGAAATTTAGAAACTCAATTTCGAAAGATGACCTGTTGGCGACTTTTTGCATTAAGCCAATGGCGTATACTTTTGGTAATTGAATTTTTATTTACCGTGTTTATATTAATGTTAAATCATTTTTTAATCAGTTTTAAGCTAACGACTAGTTACCATTTTTTGTGGATGTGATTTTAATTGTTAAGGGGAATTATTTTGTCTAGACATATCAGTGATTAAAACAGCTAAGTCAATGATTGTGTGTTTATTTTCTACATTAATATTTACAATCCAATGTACATAAAATAAAATACAAAAATAATTTATATAGCCATAGATACAATAGTGTGTATATATATATAAATAATGTCAAGTGATACAATAAAACTATATCACAATAAATTCGTAAATTACTAGTAGCTACACAACAAAGTGCTGAAATGGAATGTCTTTGGAATGTGTGAGAATCTTAAAAATGTTTACTTAAGTTTTATCTAAATTAAAATCCTAGAAAAGTTGCTCCATAAATAATAATATAATTTTTTTTGTATAAATAAAGTTCATACAAAACACCTAAATATACCGATATATTTTTTCATATATATTTAACGTCAGATATTCCATTAAGAAATACAATCAGTCAGTTCAGACACGGCTGGCTGCTTTCGCCACGACGGTGGCAATTTTAACAGCAGAATCACCGACTAATATGCTTCGGTGATTTCCGGGTAGGGGGTGGATATCGACAGCCTTTTTGCACAACTGAAATAAAAACAAAGTAATTAAATTCAAATAACAATTCCTTTTATACGCAGATTGCGATTTCTCAAATTCCATACAACATGGCATAAAAACAATACAAGCTTTTACACCTAGTACTAACAGTGGAATATGAACGCGTAGATCGTTCTCTTCATTCTATTAATGATAAAAAAATAAGCAATATTACTTACAGGTGTTAAACCATAGTCGTTTCCTAGCGTGACAAAATTGTCCTTGGCTGAGAGAAGTGTGACGTGTCCGCTGAAGGTTGCTGAAGGTTTGTACCGATCCGCCACCAGGAGTTTATGATAAAAGGATTTAGCAGCTTCGGCCAGCTGTGTGGCCGGGAACGGGGTGTGAGTCTTTAATAAGTCTGTTGTGTATAAAACTCTGTCATTCCAAGACTTGAGAGATTGCATTTCGGTAGAGAGCTGCAAATCGAATAAAAAATAACGAAATAAGTATATAATATTTTTCAAATTCTATTTGACATAAAACCTAACAAGGTAATGTGATCAACAGCATGATAAGTATGGCCACGGGCCACTTAATTTTTAGTTTAGACTAGTTTCAGTTGGAAATAATAAAAACGATAAATTGATTGAAACAAACGATAATCTAAATAAACACTACAATAATCGATATTGCAATTCAAAGAAATTATAATAGAGAATAATATATTCATACCTTGGCTTGGTCCACATCCTTGAATAGCATAGTGAAATAACTAAGGGCATCAGATTCATCTGTCGCTTGTGTTGCGTTTATTCTCTTTGCCTTATGGCTTCCTGTATGGGTTGCGACGTATGACGGAGATCCGTCAATCAAGACTAGTTCCACCTTTTCACCAGTCTAAAAAAAAGATGAATGTAAATACGAACCCAACTACAAAAAATAAGATATACAAATTGGCAAATCGAAATCTAAAATTTACCTTTTCCAGCTGCAGTGACATTTCAAATGCAACGCAAGCTCCGAACGAGTATCCTGTGAGAACGTAGGGTCCTTTGGGTTGCACTGTTTTGATTTGCTGGTTATAAAATTCTGCTAGAGCTGACATTGACGATAGAGGAACCTCTTTAGTGCATTGTAAGCCGTAAACGGGTCTCGAAATTTCCTGAGCTACTGTCTTCAGTAAATCGACTACACCTTCGATGGGGTGAATCTAAGAAGAAAAAAATCAAACGATTACGAAACATTGCATTGAAATAAAATATATATTAATATAATTATAATCTCAATGCTTACCACAAACACGGGGCTTTCTTTGGTGTTATTGGATGCCTTGGACGGTAATTTAATGAGAACCTGCTTCGGCATAAGTTCTCCATCTGGAGTGGACACAAATTGTGCTTGAACATTTTCTGAATTTCCATTAGTGACAGCCTTCTCTGGTTGGGCATCCGTCGTTGCATCTCCGCCACCTATATGAGAGTTATAGTTTTATTTCAAAGACTGTTTTCAGAAAATTTTGTATTGATTTGCAAAAAAAAAATGTCTAATAACTTAAAATAATATCTAACCCATTTCTTGCAGTTTTCCGAAAGACAGATTTCTAATTTCTTGAACTCCCAAAACGAGATCATAATTCCTCTCAAGTGTCTGTTTGATTTCTGCTCCCATCAAAGAATCCATTCCGAGATCGGCCAAATTCGTTGTGTTGGGAATCTTCTTGGCATCCTTTATACCTGTGAATGATATCAAAATATTGATAAGTCAGTATATGGGAGATATTCATCAAATTGATTTATTGGGAAAGGTTAATGTTTGGCGTTAAAGTCCAATCAGGTTCATGGTTGACTGTACAACCACCCTCCAGGCATCTTCTCCCCAAGGTCTCTCTACTCCGGTTATAATTTATCGACGTTGCACTAGATCTTGTTTTCCCATTTCCTATGATGCTTGGCCTAAGCGCTTCTTTCATACACCGTGGAGATAGTTCTAGATACAATTGCATGGAACGTAATCCAAGTCTCCCGTTGTGGTCTAGTTAGTGATAGCGTGGTTCTATCGATCACGCGGGTCTAGGTTAATATCAGAGTTTTCTTAATCTCAAGTGTTATAATATACAAAATTGGCCGAGTTGTTCAACTTTTACATGCGCAGCTGAAAAGCCTCACTCGTTAAACAAAACCAGTCAAAATAATAAAACTTACCAAGAATGTTGGCAACAGCCTGAACTAAATCTTGCTGACCGGCAGCAGCTTTGTTACGATGCTTGTCTGCCAAAACCATAGAAGCCAGAACCGGATGCGGAAGATGTAGCATTGTAGACAAGGAGACCAAACACGATGCCATTCTTTGTGGCAGAGTTCCTCCCACGACTGTCTCATTGTCACCCATCGTTTCCAAAACGAGACCCACATCACCGATGGCCCCCCATTGAATCGCCAAGCCTATGAAAGATACAAATAAAATTATTCATTGCACTAAACAAATTAACCATGTAAATATAACCCAAAGTAGCATATTGGTCTGATTGAAATAAAATTCTTACAGGTAAAGTAATTGTAATAAAACATACTTTTTAACTTCTATCAAATGCATTGACAAGAACTTACATTTGTTTATGTTTAATATAATAAACAGATTCGAGTAGATTAAACCTACGCTGGCTTCAAAAGTTAGATTTAAATGAATTGAGTATGATTTTATATTCGTACCTGGAAGTCCAGCTGCCTGTCTAGCCTCGCAGATCCTTTCCATGGCGGAGTTAGCCAAACCGTAATTGGCCTGACCAGCGTTACCTCTCCCGCATGACACACTGGAGAATGCTACGAAGTAGTCCAGGGTTTGACATAGTTTGCGCGAAGCCACATCCAAATTCTTTGTGCCTAAACATTGGTAAAATAACAATTTTATTGATGAAACTTAACAATAAAGTATGATCATGGAGATTGTGGTATGAATTGTACAAACCTTAAAACTTATTGATTACTAAAACACTACTTGAGAAGTGAAGTGAACCAAGCAGTATTTTAGGAATTATAATGCGTTATAATATTTAACACGTCTTAAAGTATCATAAAAGTGAAGTGAGTTTAGTAAAAATACACTGTAATAATGTTATCTCCCTAAAATAAAATTATTGAATCCACCAAAACACCAAGTAATGTCGTGATAGTACTTAAAAATACAATAGTATTTTTTTTGCATTTTACTGCTTGGCTCATTTCTCCTCTCAAGTGCTAATATACTTGCAATTTAGCATTTCAAATATTTAAAAAAAAACAAAAACACGCGTGATAGGCAGGCTAAAGCCGTAAAATGCAATTCCAATGAAAGAAAAGTGGGTTGATATATTTTTAATTTATTCGATTCGAATTTCATTAGTACCATCAACTTTCGGTTTGCAAACAGTCTTGAAGTCTGCTTCCGTTTGGTTCTCCATGAAAGCATCTCTCAGCACCACGGCCAAATTGAAGATTCCGCCAACCGGTCCGAGCTGATTTGCTTCCTTAAGAAGTTTTTCAGCACCAGCGGGAGTTGTAATATCAGCTGTCGAGATCAAAACTGTCACGCCGTTTTCTCGCCACCTGCAAACATACAACATTGAAATATTTGTTACAGACAGGCAATAAATAATATTTCCCCCAAGGTTGGCGCACTCACAAATATAAAAAAGCTTAACTTTGCTTATTTAAAATATGTTGTGATAGAGCCGTCATTTGAAAAATTTAAAAAAGTTATTCATCTACTGGAATAATAACGTAATCATAAATGCCCCTGAATATTCACAGATGGATCTAGGAGGGCCACAAAAAATGTATTTGATATGAAATGTACATAAAACAGTTCTGATTAACCCTTAGACCGCGGTTGACTGCTATAGCAGCCCAATCTGAACCGATCTGGGTCCGAGCTGCGGTCAAAAGGTTAAAGTCTTCTCCTCATTATTTCTCGTGGCAAGGAGACTCTTTTTTTACAATACAATGTGTGTACGCAATATACGTTAGTAATTTTAATTTCCAAAGTTCATCTTATGCTTGTCGATTAAAGAGACGAACTAGAGAAACTAAATAATGTTTGCATTGAAATAAGCTTTTTAATCATTGGTAAAATAAATGATTAATAAAATCCTTTATATTAGATATTAGAAAGAAGTTATTGTATTTTCCATTATGCTACATCCTCAATAAATTAATCTAATGCGAGTTGTCATATTTTTTTCTTTTTCTAAAAGCTATATAGCTTATTTTATATTTGTGCAGCCATAGTTTTAGTATTACAGTGAAACCTTGATTTATTGTTCTCGAATTTTCCCACATTTATCGCTATTTTTTTATAGTACCAAAAAAAAAAACAATCGCTTTCCCTTAGAGAACAATAGATCAGAGTTATATTATTATTTTAGTGTTATTTAACAATCAATATGTCCGGTCACCAGAAGACAAATATATTACGAAATACCAACTGATTTATCAAAAAGAAGTATCATCGAAAATATTGAAATTCATTTACCTTCGGACGCAGAGAGATTGATATCCCGTTTTTAAACCACTGCGAGAAGTTAAGACAATTTTTGTAGCCCCTCTTGTCACAAGCCATTGTCCTAGTTCTAAGCCGAAACCTCCAAGACCACCTGTGAACGAAAGAGACAATTAATAACTGAAAAAAATTAAGATTTTACCATTTATTTCAATGATTTCAATAGATTTCCAAACAAATCTTGGACATTATTCAACTTCATGGACAATAATTTAAAAAAATGTATGTTTGATTATTAAAAACAGCAATTTAATGTAAAAAAAATTAAAATAATGTATTTAGTTCCAGAGATAGTTCATAAGACAACAAAGTGCAAGTTACATTTTCAACCGAGGCGTATACGAATTTCGTTTTGATACTATTGTTATTCAAGTTAGTACTTTTTATGAGACAAGCTGCACTTTGAAATAATTGTACAATTTGTAAAGTCTTTATTGATTGTGTAATAATATCAATATTTAGTGATCGAAATAATATATCTTGCAATCATTGATTATTTTTAGCCACTCACTACATGTATTTTCAAGCTTGCTTAAAATTGAAGACTTTTTTTACTTTGAAACAATCAAACGTAAATTTAATATGTATGCTTCAAAATTTTATGTATTATGAACTGTGTTGAAAGGTAACAGCAATTGATTTATGTGAGGTGAAATATAAATGTGTGAAATTTTCTCGAGTCGCGCTAAATATAAAGTAAATAAAGCATTATTTTGTTACCTGACAGAACATAAGTCTTATCGGAGTGCATATATGTCCTCGGAATAGCGGTCACCATTTTGCTAACAGGTTTGGTTTTCTTGCTAGGCTCTTCAGGACGAATCTTGAGAAGCACTTTACCGATGTGTTTTCCCGTCGCCATAAACCTGAAAGCTTGCTCGATCTGCTGCTCGGAGTACACGGTCAACGGTAAGGGCCTAACAGCCCCGCTCTCAATTCCTTGCGACACGAGTCTGACCACTTCTCTTTTATCAGAACTTTCTGTATCAAACAGAGCGTCCAGTAGGATTCCGTGGAATGTTGTATTTTTCAAAAAGACAGCCATACCCTGTAATAGTTATTCATAAATAAATATCTGAATATTGTTTAACTTGTAAAAAATAGTAGACTTTTAGCTGTGTTAACTCTCTCCCCGCAGTCCAACTAAGTTTGAATTATTTTTAGCACGTTTACATGTTGATAGTAGCAAATGAATTAATCACTTATATTGAATTTTCTTAATACTTTAATATGCAGGGACAAAGTTAATTGAATTTATAATGTTTATTCTTATAAAAGGGGTTTTAATTTTTGAACCTTTCACATACGAAAGTGCTATCTTAATCTAAATCTTAATTCGTGAGTTGTTATTGACGTAGCACCATTAATTATGCAATAAAGTGGTGTAGAGTGCAGAATAAAATTTTTGTTTAACGAAGAATTATTCTATCAACTAAATGTAATCAATGAATACTCACCAAGGGATTGTTATTAGAAAGATCGTATTTTCCAATCTCAAGGAAACGCCCTCCGAGAGCAAGACATCTTATGGACGCTTGCAGCTTATCTTCCGCCAGAGAATTAAGAACAAGATCGACTCCTCGCCCTTGAGTTTGGTTCATAACCAACTGTTCGAAGCTAGTGTCACGGGAGAAACCGATATTCTTATCTGTCAGCTGAAATCAAAAGACAATAAATTGCAGTAATTTGTCATTGTTTATTTATAGTATTAACAACTGAAGTTAAGTGGAAACTGATTTATACCTGAGGGAATGTTTTCTTGAGAAATTCTCTCTTTTCTTTTGTACCGACGGTAGTGTATACAGTGACGCCCATGTGTAAAGCAATTGAGATAGCCGCCAAGCCGACGCCGCCTGTTCCGGCGTGAACCAAAAGAGATTCACCACTCTTCATACCTCCTCGAACCAGAAGAGCATAATAGGCCTAAAAAATACAATGAAATAAATAAAAGTGGGGAGTGGAGACAGTTGCACACTTTATGAATATACTATAAATGAAATGTTACGCCCGACGATGGATAGTCCAATTTGTTAAAAATGAAATTTAATTGTAAAATGTCTACCTAGTTGTGTGCAGTAAATTTTTAATAATATGTGACAACATACCGTAGCATAGACAACAGGGATGGTGGAAGCTTGCTCAAGTGACCACTTCTCTGGAACATTCCACATGAAACCTTTATCAGCGATGAGCGTGGTAGCTAATCCCCTAGCGGCTACCATACCCATGACTCGTTGCCCTTCATCAGTGCGCCCAGCGAATTCAAGTCCAAGGATGCAATCCTGTCGAACAAAATAAAAGTTTTCAATTGACAAGTTTCAATATGAGGCCAACTAATGGAATATTAAATACGGTGACTGCTGAATTGTTGCATTACCTGTCCGGCCAAGTCTCCGGGCAAAGCGTCAGGTGGAAGCTTTCCAGTTGCCAACATGATGTCACGGAAATTGAGCGGGGCGTAATAAACATGGCACAGCTGTTCGTTCGGTTTCAATTTTTCTTCTCTGAAGTAAGTGAGAGGACCTTCAATCCACTTCAAACTGGCCAAATCACCTCGCGCCAGGGCATTTATATAAGCGTGCTCGACCTAAAATATTAAACAATCAATAAGATTTTGTGGAAAAAGACATTATGCAAGAACTGATTGGTTATTTTACTATTTTTAAATCACATGAGATAGATAGGTGACTTGGGAATCGACTACAGGAGAATAGACATCACAAACACATGATTTCATATTGAATTAAACAAAAAAACAAAAAGTGATATTGACCTAGTCGGGACATGAACCCAACCTAGATCGATCTGATCGCTATGGTAAAGCTCTTACCAATATCATCTTTTATTCAGTTGCTTAAGTTCTCAGAATGGCAATGATAAAAGAATAGGGCTAGGAAAGAACTAGTAATAAGGTTTTCCCTATGCCTCAATTTAAAGTTTCTAAAGCTCAGTTAATATTAACATCGCAGACATCAATCTAATAGAACTGGTATTAGGAATATTAATTCACTGGAATCTCATTTTACAAGGTTTCGAAATAGCACAGTGGTACATCCCTGGCATCTACTTATTACTCAGTACTATGCGTAGAGAGGTACACGGAAGGGGGTCTAGTGCAGTCAGTTGTGTGGATTGGTTTGTCTATTGTCTGATGGTGAATAATCTTTGATAAACAATAATGAATTAAATTTTTTGGTATACTGAATTGATTTATATACAAGGAAATCTATCCACGATATACTTTTTATTTAACCTTTAGAGGAGTATGGACGTAGTTTTTACTCAACACAGGAGTGTCTGTCTGTGAGCATATATATGATTTAAATATGAATTACATATATTCATTAGAAAAAAGTCACACAATTGTCATGTTGAGTAAAGTCAGTAAAGTAAAGTAAGGTCAGTATAGATCTATTCACCTCTCTAAAGGTTAAGTTTACTTTTATAGACGCATTGTGTGCATCCACCATGCAAAAAGAGAATCTAGGGTCCAGAGTA
This sequence comes from Himalopsyche tibetana, assembly GCA_030503985.1. Classification (NCBI taxonomy): domain Eukaryota; kingdom Metazoa; phylum Arthropoda; class Insecta; order Trichoptera; family Rhyacophilidae; genus Himalopsyche; species Himalopsyche tibetana. The sequence continues at coordinate 20,845,767 of JAPJYX010000013.1, forward strand.
TTTTCAATATTTTACCTGTAAGGTAGCCGCTTCTGTGGCCTGATCCAGTCTGATGTGTCTGAAAGATCCCCATGCGCCGTCTTTGTAGACGTTCATGACCAAATCTTTCTTCATTTGATTTTTGTAGAAGTTAGACGTCAAGCTAAACTTTTCAGTCTTCTTGTCAGGTGAAAAGTAAAGACGGACATATTTTCCGCCCGCCTCTTGCTTTAAGCAATTGACCATACCGATAACGCCGGTCGTGTCTTCGCCTTCGCACGTTAGATAAATCATTCTTTCTGCTTTATCGCTGAGTTGGAGACTGTTCTTGACGTCCTCCACCCAACTGAAGTTATTTTCAGTTATTTTAATGACAATAGGATCCGTGGGAATCTCTACATTTTTACGCAACAGTACGTACACGTTAGTTTGCGTCATCTGAACAGAGATCAAGTCCAACTGAATGTTGCGGAATACGTTTTTGTTTTCTTCGCTGTCCATGCAGCCGTGAATTTCTTCCAGCATGATTATTCCTCCAGGCAGTAATGAGTCAGCCATGTTTTTCAAAACGGCGCTGCCGTGACGCGTTAGGATGTCAACGCCGACAGCTAAATGACAATTTTGATCGGGAACTGTGGTTCTCACGTCTTTATTGACAGTTTTTATTGAAAACGGTTCCAGAGCGGCGGTGAAAGGTGCAAGCGGTAGGCTAGTCGTGACTGTGATATCGGTGCGCAGCATGGGTTCCGATTCCAAAATGTCCATCGTGACAGGACTGAGAAGCGATTCAACGGGTCTATCGATTACGACTTCCAACACTTTCATTTTAAATAAGCTTGTGTTTTCCAAAACGACTTGTAGACTAGCTGTAAGCGCATCCATCTTCGATACTTCCTTAGAGTTGTTGACGTAAGGTAGGAACGTGTACTTTTCTAGTTTAGGCGGAGCCTGCGTTTGCTGCCTGCGCGGCGCCAAGCTCGTCTTGACGCCTCGTAATTCTACACCTCCAGATTTAACAATGTTGACATTCTTATACCAGTATACTGGCAGAGTGGTTCCTTCTTCTAAGTTTTCTATCATACTTAAATGTTTTTTGGGATCAATAATAGCTCTTTGAAGTCGGGTGGGTAAGTATAATTCCCTAGTCGGCACTCCGATAATACCGAACTGAAGCATGGTGTCGATGAAAGACACCCAGTTTTCTTCCCAATTGAGGGTACCGCTGGTTCCGTAATTGTCAGCTGTTTTAATTCCACGGAAAATTCCTACGTAGTCATATCCGCGTAGCCTGACAACAAAATAAATTTTGGTGAATTCATTATATATTTTACAAGTGACTCAATTATGACACTATCACACCAAATGGTACAGTAGAAGCTTTTGAATTTGCAGTTTACAAAACGCACATTCACCACGTACCTGAGATCTTTGTAGATATCTGGAGCTGCCAGGGGCAATATATCATGGCCTTCTGCTTTGGTCGCGGGAGGGTCGAGATCGAGCTGCTCTTTAGTCACATCGTCGGGAACAAATATTCTGCCAGAAACGGTGAGGCTGCCGCCTTCGCATATTTCGAAATCTCCGGTGCCGTCAAACACGTTCACGAAAAACTTGACAGAACCTTCTTTCGGCATTATAGTGGCTCTGTGGAATTGGACATTTTCCAGGATGACCGGCATTTCATCAAAGTTTTGATTCCTCAATTTGGCGAGAGTTTTCCAGGCCAGAGTCTGCAACAGAATGTAATAATAGTAAATAAACAAATTGCTATTATTTTCTTTTTAAAAGTCATTACTACCCGGTGTAACATGCACTATGATATATTGCCGTCATTCAGAAGAAAGTAACTAAGTGTAAAACAGTTAAAGGTTTAAGGGAATCGTTAGAGCATTTGCGATTAATCTCAGTATTGCATTTATTTAATCAAAAAAGGAAGCAACTGTATTGCTATGGGAATTATACTTAATCAATTAAAGATATTTATAAAGCTTACCAAATATCCCGTAGCCGGGAATAGAACACGTCCATCAATAGTGTGTCCAGAAATATAGCTATCTTCCGTCTTACTTAAATCAAATTCAATGACAGATTCACCAGATCTTTGTCCTGTAATAAAAACACATAAACCCATTTAAAAAGATCTCCTGATCAATTAAAATAATTTATTCCAACCAATTGAAAGATACAAAAAGTTGGATATGTTTTCAGTAGATAATTTGACAAATAAAATAATATATCAATAATTAAATAAATAGCTTTTTCTCGCAAACGTTAAAACTAGTCGAGTAGAACGATTTGTTTTTAATCAAAATACCTTTCTGGGAGAAATTTGCTACACTCCATTCTTGTCCGTGGTCCCACTTGATGAGAGAAGCCAGCATCGGTGTTCCACGGCTAACTGGATAGGAAACAGGACGGTACATCTTGGATATGTTTGGTTGTGCTCCGGCTCCGTATAATCTAAAATGATTAGTTATAATATAATTAACACATCTCAAATATTTAAAGACAGATGCCAGATATAAGACGACACATTTTTGCTTTCAATGTGGATCATATAGATTATTAATGGAGATATCTGATATCAACGTATCATTTTTTGGAGAATATGGATATAAATTCTAATATAAGTTAATTGCTCATGCTACACCTCGTTACCAGGATTGAATTATCAATTTACAAATGTTTATTCTGGGATTTAAGCCCGTAGACACTACATACAACCGAAAAGCACACCATGGACATTTTTTTCCCCTCTTAATGTAATATAATAAATGTAAACAACACTCAATTCAAATGCCGACGGTTACTTACTTTCCAATGCTGGACAACATGAACAGCATGCAATTCTCATGGTCTCTCTTCATGAGACCAATATTAGTGCAATCCTGAGGTAAGGACCTCTTCAGGATAGCTTGCAAGAGACAGTGAGGAGCGATTTCTATCACGATGGCATTGCTCGGCACATGCTGCAAAGCTTCGTGGAACAGGACCGGTGACAGTAGATTATTGACATGGTAGGCGGCTGAACTGAGCTTAGCTGGAAAAGAAAATAATTATGATTTTCTACTCTCAAAATACATTATTTTTTCTTACAATATTTTCTACATACAAAAATGAAATATCTTAACAAAACAGTACATGAAGAACATCTTGAACGATATTTGCTTTCTATGTGGAGCATCCCCAGCGATGTTGCTTGTCAATAGCTTTGCTTTCTCCCATGAGATTGCAGAATTCTTCAGTTCCACTGAAAATATCCTATGAATGGTACCCGGCAGTCGTCCAGGACACCAGAATCCCAACATAACAAGCATGATGCTTTTCGGAGGCATCTGCAACTCTTGACAAAACCAGTTCCAGCATCTACCCCATGACCGCTGATGTAACATGCCACCGTTTGGCTTGGTTCTTAATCTCTGATTGGTCATTGAAATTTATTTTTGAAGCTTAGTGCCATGATTCACTACCGCAAAGCAGCACTGGTAAAATTCAAGTTAACATTAGTCTGATAAAAGAACAAGATTAATCTACCTATTGGTGTATTCCAGTTTGATTCGGGGATGGATGAACTAATCCACTTTGAGCTTCTCAGCTTCGGGTTCGTGATGACTAAATCGAGGCTCTTTCTCAGCATCGGCGCTGCGTCGGCAATATACTTTGAATGGAAGGCTACTCCAGAACTTCTCACTTCCTTGGCGAATATGTCCTCGCTTTGTAATTGTTTTACAAACTTGGCAATTTCACCTGGGGGTCCAGATATCTAAAAATGATGTAAAAATCAATTCAACAATAAGTTTATCTGAACATATTTAGCAATGCAGATTTTCATAATACAAAAATAATCTTTGCTAAAATAATAATATAAAATAAAAATTGATAATTTATGTTGCTTATGTTAGTTACTCTTTCACGTCTTGAAAAATAATCAATAAAAAATCTCTAAACAAAACTTATCGTTATTGTTCTTGTTTGAATCTTCCCCTTCTTATGAACAGTAAAAATAAATAAATTTTGCTCTTGAATTTTCATGTAAATAATTAGAAGCCTGCACTATAATTACAAATTTGACGATAAGAGTTAGCCTGAAGATGATTCTCAGAGGTAAAACACGCGACACATCTAGTAGCACAGTCAGTGGAGTAACAAAATTATCAAAGTGTGTTTACAAAAATTAACTGAATATTTATATTCACCGTAACACTGTCAGCGCTGTTATGACAAGCGGGGGAAACATTAGCCGGGCATCTAGCCACACATTCTTCCCATGACAAACCGATGGCAGCCATGGCTCCTTCTGGGAACTTGCTGTCGAGGATACTGCGACCTCGCCAGTATGCAGCGAGAACGGTTTGTTCCGCTGTGAATGTTTTGTCAGCATAAGCGCATCCTGAAAAAGAAAAGACAAATTAATGATAATAGCAAGGTTTCTGATAAAAAAACAATCAAGACAAAGTGTGCAATCCTCAGCCACCTTTTCAATAATGATTAAAGAATGAACTTTCTAAATAAAACATGGACCTAACAACTTGCTCCATAATTCACATGCTAAATATACAATTTAATTTTGAATATTCATTGTTGTTTTAATATTGGGCAAATAATAAGCCCTACATGACCAATTCTTGTAGGTTTCATGTGCTTCAGATGAGCTAACAGATTAGACACACAAACTTTCAATATTATTGTTAAATTTTGTAATATCCGTTCGGCTAGATTTACCAAATACCATAGATGTTATTTGGTATGTTGATATTTCTATTTTACTTCCCTAATATCTTACTTAATCGTCCACATACCTAATTCTCCGACAGAGTGCCCCACAATACCGTCGGGTTCCACTCCAACAGAGAACAGCACGTCCACGAGAGCCACTTGAACGGCAGCGATGGACAAGAATGAATTGACCACGTTATCGAAAGACGTATCGGCCGCAGTGACAATTTTGACCAAATCCACGTTGAACTGCTTGAGTGCGGCAGCACATTTCTCAATGGTCTGCTTGAAAACCGGTATCTTCATCATGTCGCGTGCCATGGCTGGCCACTGTGAACCCATGCCGGAGAATACAAACCAAATAGGTCTCTTCTCATTGCTGACATTATCCTGAAAACATTGAATAGAATACAAAACATTAATAATATATTAAATCTGTAAATAAGTATTTATAAATTAAATAGATGAAAAAAAATTCCCAGTTTCAAAGCCACTGTTTCTTAACCTTATTGAAGTATGCTTTACGACAATAAGATTATTCAATGTACCCCTGAAGAAAAAATAAAAATTACAAATTACACTAATGTCAAAATGTATTTAAAGTATTGGATTTTATGAAATAAGAAAAGATTTATGTTAAAATGATTTAAAGAAATAAAGTATCCCAAATGTTGCTAGTAAAAAACTACTTGGTGATTATACCTTCTTTATCTCAATGGCTGCCACAGACGAGATATCTCGTAAAAATTTTCATGCTCAACACTCCAGTTACGAGTTAACTTATCAAAAACTAAATTAATAATTGAAAATTATAGCCGGCGTGCTAGGTAATTACGTATTTTTTCTACGGCAGCTAAAGGCTGAGAAGAACTGCACTAAGCCAATATGTATGCAGGGTGATGATCAATAGCAAAGATGAAAAACCTTTTTCAAACTACAGAGTTGATCGAAAATAATAATAAAGATTTAATAATTCTTCATATTTCTTTTCTTTATAAGTTTAAAATTGATATTTGCAAAAAGTAGTAATTTGAATATATAATTAAATTTTAAGGCCGTATACAGGGTGCTTATCGATGTCTGTTATATCAAGGTTCTACTGTATTGATAAATAAACATTTGAGAGTTTAGCGAAATATTTCTAAGCAGAGTGTGAACAATAATGTACTTACGAATACTTCCTTCGAAGGTGTTTCCCCGAGAATCGAGTAACCTCTGTATGGATGGCCTGTCACATTCATCTTGTGTATCTTCGAAAGCATGCCATATAACTCAGGGTCGGTGGGGTGCTGTTCCACAAACTCCAAAAGACTTTCAACTGCATTTTCAGTTCTTCCCGATACTGTTACAAGTCTGGGTATAACTTCATTAGGTGATGAAGCTGGTTTTGATTTGGGATTAGATTTCAGTATAATATGTGCATTGGCTCCGCCGAATCCGAATGAGTTGACAGCCACGATGCCTCCGTTCCACGGTGTGTTTTGATCTACAACCTGGAACAGACAAAATAAAAAAAATGACACTTTTGCAAGAGTGGATTACAAAAGCTATAAAGATAACGACATTTGGATGCATGACTATAATGCACAGTATAAATTAAATATTAAATTTATATTAGGATATGCGTAAGGTGAATTTATTAGTCATTACCTTCAAACGGCCATCGAGCAGTCCAGGAATATCAGTGTTTGGTTCTTTAAAATGTAAGTTAGCGGGAATAACGCCTGCCTCCATTGCGATCAATATCTTCGCCATGGAACAGAGGCCAGAAGCAGGTTCGGAGTGTCCCATGTTAGATTTTACAGAGCCAATCAACAGAGGAGTCTTTCGGTCCTTGCAGAAGAAGTCGACTATTGAGTTAACCTCTTGTGGATCTCCAACCTGACAAAAATAAAAAAATAGAATTCAGTTAAGTAAATTTTTAAAAATTAAAAGGGACATTTCAAAAGCGTTTAAAAGCTTGACAAAATGGCTAAAATCTATTTTTTTTAAATGGCCAATATTTCAATAATATTCCTAAGATCCTTACGTGGAGCATATGAATTTAACCGCTTCAGTACCGTAAGGCCACTGAAGACCACAAATGTAACTTGAAAATATTAAACTATATATATCATTTTATAAGTAAACTTTTATTATTCATAAATTCAGTCCTATTTTTTAAAACTATTCAAAAATTATTAAAAACATGCGTTATGCGAGTGAATGTTTTTTAGCTTAAAACATCACGGTACTGAAAAGGTTAATAATGAAGCATCTCAACAGAAGTTGTTCACAAAAACAATTGCCAATAGAAGGATTAGGCTAGAACACGACTTATCGTTTTCGCTACGCCCTGTTGACATCACAGACATGCAGCATCCTTTGACAAGATTGACCACTTGGCTGCTGAATCACAATGTATAATTTATTCTTAGCTTAATATATATTTTGGTAAAACAAGACAGATATTCATTTACCTTGGTGCCAGTTCCGTGAGCCTCCACGTAGGCCACATCAAGCGGATTGATGCCGACTTCTTCGTAAGTCTCTCTGATAAGCTTATTCTGCATATCACCCGACGGGAAGGTAATTCCCTGCACCTTGGCACCGTCGGTGTTTGTCTTGGAGTTTAAAACGGTAGCATAGACACGTTTGGCGTCGCGGGATTTTTGTAAATATATTGCAACGGCTGCTTCAGCTCTGACATATCCATTGCCAGAACTGTCGAAAGCTTTGCACATGCCTAAAAAAAGATGTCGTTGAGTACAAAATTTCTCAAAGTTAAACGTAAAATTTGTACCGGATGTCAAGTCGCAAACAAATCAGTTACCTTGAGGTGACAGCATACTAAGTCGGTGGAAATTGAGGGAATTAGCTGGTTTAAGAGTTAGATTTACTCCTGCTACGATCGCAGCGTCACATTGCCCGCTTCGCATTGCGTTCACTGCTTGGTTGAAGGCAAACATTGAACTAGAGCAGGCTGTATCGAGGGCATAACTCGGTCCTGAAAAATGAACAAAATAAGTAACAAAGAAAATCAGCTATGCAGTATTAAGCAATTGATGAAGTTTCTCAATCAATCTCTTTATGTGTTAGTTGTTACAGTACAAAGTAAGTATCTCAAAGATTTATTTTAGCAAAACACTACAAAATTTATTTGAATATATGTATATATATATTATCAGTAAAGTCAATTACTTGCAATTATCAAATTTTTCAGAGAAAAATAAATGAAAAAGAAGGGATAGAAATCAATGTTCAATTTGTAGCACACACATTGTTGTCAAGATGATATGTAAATTCAATATATTTCTTCAATATTATCAAGTATTGTATCATCTTTGTGTAAAAGGCAAAACAAAATATTAAAGGGAATTACAAATCAACAAACTTCACAAATTTGTATTCAACAATCACCAAAATTAAGTTTGAAAGACACTAGGGCTATCCTCTTTTGGCTCTTATGATCAAAGTTTTAATATTTCATTTAAAAAAAAAAGTATATTTACCTTGGAAATTAAATGTGTATGAAATTCGATTAGCGAACATGGCCCTACAGCAGCCTGTGAGAGCATATCCGTTGACTTTATCGGGATCCGTAGCCCAGAACTCCTCAGATTCACTTGATGATGCCCCTACAAAGACGCCTGTGTTGGTTCCCCGAATCTTATTTGGGTTAATACCTGTAAACAATATTCATGTTATAAAAAAACAAAGGTAACGGATTTTTGGAATGTTTGTTGGGTTTGGGCAACAGAGATGAAACAAGGTTGGCAGGGTGCAGCTATAGATACCCATTATATTGCTTTTTATAATAATGTGAAGACTTGTAACAAAGGGGTTGTGGGAAGGGGCCGTTAAATTAATAGTTAATTATTAAATTATTACGTGACAACATTACTACACTACAAGTTGTATAAAGAGGAGTGGGGGGGGGGCACGTCAGTCTCTGTACCCTAATGATCAGATGGGTCTGGTTTCAAGTCCCAGCTAGATCTATAACAAATGTAGATATTTTCAAATTAAAATTTGAGATAGGTGTTAGTGATTAAAATAAATTAAAAATTATCAGGTCCCTTGGCTTTTATAAGATTTCATGCAAAATATATTTATTTCATTGAAATATTACATTATTAAGCCAAAAGATGCAAAGAATTCAGTCAGTTTGTCAAAATGACCAAAATCGTACGCCACTCATGTCACTCCATTTGTTATATATTAATCAATCGAAAAAGATTAATTTTTTCATGTTAAAATTGCTGGCAAATGTAAAATTAAAATGAGTGATCCAGTTTCATCAGGAAATATACCAATCAAGTAATCTTATTTTCAGCGCGTCTAACATTAGTATGGGTTGCAGCAAATTAGTAACAATTTACATGTAATGTAAAATGCAAATAGCTCATACACCAGACCCATCATAAATCTAGCCAAGACTAGCAACATATAATAATCACATAATAAAAGAATATTTTTAACGACTTTTAACAGCTACTAAATAGGTTCTCACAATTTAAACAGTATAAATATGAAATTATATTCATCAAGCTTGCGATTTAAACTAAACAATATATAGTTATATCAACAAAAGATAATTTTACAATGATGAAAAATCACTCGCCTCCTCGCGTACAGATTGGTTTAATCAAATAATTGGAACTATTGTGCTATTATTGGTTTTTAATTATTTACTCAACAGTGGAAAAATTACATTAAAAAAATGCTACTGGATACAAATCAATACATTGATATACAATTTTGTACAGGTTAACTTTTTCTTCTTCTTTATATCGTTAACTGTGAGATAAATCAAAAATATTAGTAACGAGATAATTGAACATAAGCAATTGTTTGCAGGTTAAACTTTTAACAATCGATCGGCATACTTGATTCCAAATCGTAATTTTATTTCAATGTTGCTTTCAAGAAGCAATATCATGTACGCTTTTGAAATTGATTGATTGCTAGATTCGTAAATGTAGTGTAAATTTGTTTAAAAAAATCAGCAAAAAAATTGTTATCCAAATCGACTGATTCAATGTTTTTTTTTTGTAATTTAATCCTTGATAGCTATATGATTTTAGATATTCCAATAATCGAGGATATGAAGAATCAAATTTCTAATCAAAAGATTGTTTAGTAATTTGTTATAGTCATTATCTAAGTCATTTTAGTGATTTTTATCAAGACTGCTTTTTATAATAATTTGTGACATAAAAGTCTTACAGTATTTAAAAAGCAATACCCTCAACCTGATTCATATACCAAACAAGTTGACCACCCTTGTTATATGTTATATAATGTGGCACTCTTGGTTATGAAACAATACTATTATTAATATATTTTCTGTCATAATCAACAATAAAATTACCTGCATCTATGATAGCCTCATGGGTTAGTTCAAGCATAAGTCTTAGCTGAGGGTCCATGACGTGGGCCTGTTTTGCATGAACCCCAAAAAATGTGGCATCAAAATATTCAATGTCTTTTAATTTTCCAGATCTTGCTGGAAGTCCGTGTAAACCTGAAATAAAAAAAAAACAAGGAAAATGATTATTTATTATATTTAATAGAATAGAGAATGTAGGTAGTACCTAAATAAATTGGGATCAACACACAACTGTTTAATTAATTTGGGCGATAGACAGCTTATATTATTAATAAAACTTTGTAAAAAAAAAAACAAGGAAAAAAAGTCATTTTGTATTGTCATTACAGGCTTCATATCTCTAAAACAGAGGGAAAAAATACGAATACCATACAAATAATTGTTTCACAAAAGCTCAAAGCTAGGGTTATTATTTAGTTATTATGTGTAAGTATAGTAAATAAATTAAATAGTTTACATAATGAATCGTTGAAATTAGTTTTTGGCAACAATATATTATTTTAACTATTCGTTGAAATTCACGTATGAAAACATTTACAAGAGGAAAAGGTCCTCCGAATTATAGTTACAGGCTTTACTATAGAACAATGGTTTCCAAACTTTATGTTACTACGCCCCTCTTTAGAAAAATAAATATCTTCGCGTCTCACAATCTTTTATTTTACATAATAAAGACACGTTTTAAAGGGTAATAAAATATTTTAAACTGTTCGCGCCTCTCTTTGCCTTTGTCCACGCCTTCCTAGGGAAGCGCGCCTCCCAGTTAGAAAATCGCTGCTGCAGAGAGCATTATTTTATAAAAGGCGGCCCTTGACTTTCGTACGTAATTGATTCCTGAAAATGTGTACGAATTTTGAATTTACGAAAGTAAAAAATCGAAGTCAATTTTTTTTGCACATAATCAACATCAAATTCGAATATGCACGTTGAATGTGGCAAGTCTTAAAAAATTGGTAAAAAAAAAACAAATAAACGGACGATTCGTATTCTTTTTGTCGACTCAATTTAAGTTCCCAATATCCGTATGATAAATAATCTTCAACAATAAACTATATAATAATAATAATATATGTTTACTACTTATTGCATATTACTCCTGTACTGATTACATTGCGTTTTCAACTCGCGGCGGAAACTTGTTTGTTGTTCAATGATTTGAGAGGTCAAGATTTTCTCCGCAACAATATGACGATTTTACAAAAATTGACGCGTATAAATTGATCAACACAATAATTTACGCGAATTTTTTTACCCATGTCGAATTTTCATTCGCAAAAAATACAATTTTATCATCAAGGCATTGTAATGAATAAAAAAAACGGTAATACTTATAAGCATTACATAGATGTCATTGTCTATGGTAATCTCAGTTTTTATCAATTATTCAAACATGTGTAGTTTTTCAACGCTACATAATTAATACAATAGCCGGCTTAACAGGCGGGTGCTTTCACGTGCGATCGGCTGGCGTGTCTCTTCTCGTTTATACACGTTTTAACCCTTTGAGTGGTGAGTTAATTTTTACTAAATTGGGTTTTTTCTTATATTTTGATTATTTATAGTATTGCCGCAAACAAAAATATAAAAACCTTTTTTTTGGATACGGACCAATCTGGGAGGAATATATGTTATTATTTCAAGAATTAAATATTTTTTTAAAATTATAAAACTCATAGTTAAAAATGCAAATTAAACTAGTTCATTATTACTTTTGAATATTTTTCTAGAAGCTATTACTTCGCTTTTGCGTCAAGATCTTCTTTGCCGCTCTACAGACGTCGATTCCAGAAACAGACGTCGATTTTACGCTCAATATTATATGGCTACCGATTTTTTTACAAATGTTACCCTTTTTTAAAAACATTTTCTTCATTTGCTATACAAAATAAAAATAATGTGATGGCCAAAAGTCACTGGTGGATGTGACTAGTATCCATATCTGAAGAAATAAAAGAAAATCAATAAAAAATATAAGAATGGAAATAGATAATAGATGACAAGTTACTCCAACGTAAGGGTACGTTGATACTCATCAAAGGGTTAAAGCATAAACATCATTCAATCGCACGTACAATCGCCTGTGTATAAAGCCGGCTATCGTGTGTAGTTTTACTCAGTGACAAGAGCGCGAAGGATAGTCTGGGTCGTACTGGATTGAAAAAATATTGATCGCCGAGAAACACTCCGCAAGTAAACGGCGCGTCTCATCTTTCGGAAATATATCGATTGCGGCAACACAGTGACACTTAACCATTATCAAATCGCATATTATAAATAGATGTGCACATATCGTACAATAAACAGTGAATTACTCGTAACCATTCGTTGATTACTCGGCAACACAGATCCAATAAAGCTGAATGACCTCGACGTTGTCTTTTTTTTTAGAAATTTAGTAGTTCGATGGCTTATCGAGTGTATGTAATAGTATCTTATATAAACATTGGTTATGATTCTTAAAACTGATAACCAAGTGCCAGTTATTAATTGCATGCATTCTGATTTTTACGGTTGCGATTCATGGCACCTCACAGAGGATCAGAGTGACCGTATACTGAATATTTAATTCAGATGCTTGCGGCAAATACTAGTTGTAATAGTATGTAATATAAACATTGGTTATGGTTCTTAAGACTGATAACCAAGTGCCAGTTATTAAATGCATCCATTCTGATTTTTACGGTTGCGATTCATGGCACCTCACAGAAGATCAGAGTGACCGTATACTGGATATTTAATTGAGATGTTTGCGGCAAATACTAGTTGTACAGTAGTAAGAATTTTTCAGCTTCTTCCAAAACGTCCAAAATTAAAACACGGCGATGGCCATAGTTTGGAAATGTTCTGAGAATGCTTCTAAATCCGGACAGTCTCTTCCAGTGGCGGATTAAGCACATTTGAGGCCCCATGCGCAATAAATTTTGGAGGCCCTGCTTGTCGAATAATATAATAAATAATAAAAGTACCGCAAACCTCTTCGTATAATAATAATGAATATTGAAAACTGAAATTAAAATGCAAAGTTTTATATAATATATTTTTTTAGGCCCGCGAGATTTGGAGGCCCCAAGCGAGCGCCTCTTGCGCTTATAGGATAATCCGCGACTGGTCTCTTCTTTAAACTGGATGGATGACGTCACTGAAAACCATTCATTTATAAACAAGAAGGTGCTGTATATCAAAATAGTCCAAGGAAGCCATATAAATCGTCTGTTAAACGAAGATAAAAAGCCGTTCGAATATGCAACATCAAAAATGTTTTATTCTTTCAGTAATACCTAGTGTGTTATTGCATGGAGAACGCAAATAATGTTTCATAAATAAAAAAAAATATCTGCTACCTGAAAAAATCTTTACCCTGTTGGACAATCATACAGAAAATTCAATTATCACTTTTAACAACACGACAAATAGTTGCTATATGAGATAATCACATATTATTAAGATGTTAATTGATATCACTTCTTGTTTATATGTTCCTCAACTACTTCATGCACTTTGAGATTTATTCCTTAATCATATGTACATACGGAGATTATTTTGTTTAACCTTTCCAGTGCCAGATACGAGATATCATTTACCACTATGTGTGCGAAAGCAGTGCTACGAGATATCTCGTATCGAGTTAAAGGTCGTGTATTACGTCTTAATGTGACACATTTGATTTTATAATTAAGTACACATACTGGCATCTGTGTTAAGCATCTAACGACATATGGTTTTAATTCAAACAATTCTGTAGCGTCGATAAAAATAATCGGTGAGTTTTTACAAGTATGTACCATCGATGCTAGCGCAGAGATGCACCAAATATACTATACTAGTAGACATAATCTGATATAGCATTGTAGGGAACTATTTTTTAGTATAAACTAAACTAGAATTTAAAAAATATTATAGAATACTATTGACGATTTGCTTTTAAAAACTCATGAATGTCTGATTACATTTTTTATTATTTGTGATATACACATTATATACACAATTATATTTCGGCCTGAAGATCATATTTAAATTAAATACACGCGGCACGGAAAAGGTTAATGATTTTTACGACAAAATAAAAACCAAACACTGCTTGAACTTTACACAGCCTTCAAAAGAAGTGCGCAAAAATAGCTAATGTGTTTTTTTTGTTTTAATTTACTTTTTAATAAATATCAATGAAGGTTGTGTAGAAATGACATACGGTTGCGCTGAAGTGGGTATTGGGGGTATAAAAAAAATGAACTAGTCTTACCGGCGGGCCACCGTCTCTCATCGTCCGTGACCATGTCGGTCCCCTCGAAGAGATTCTTTTTGAACTCGTCGATGCTGTTGCTCTCGGGGAAGCGTCCCGAGAGCCCTGTGATAACCACATCGTCCCCGGAGTCCCTGCATCCGTTCTGTTTAGTCGGCGCTGGCATTTCTACTTCTTCCTTCTTGGTTCCGTTTTCTTTGGGGGAGTCGCCGTCTTGGTCGGGCTGCGGCTTGTTCTTGGTCTTGGGGCGGTTACTGTTTCTGGACGCCCGTTTACGAGGAATTGTGCCGGCGACTTAGCCAAGGATCGAGGTTTTCTAAAAACAAATAAAAACAATACTTAAGATTTCATATTTTAATATGAGTTTTAAATAATTTCGAAACTCTTAAAGTTTTGTAGAAAAACTTACAACACATATAATTAAATGGATATATTATTTTTATAATTGGTAATTCAAGTAATATAAAACTTTCAATGAGTAAAGTATCCTTTTCAAAATAATACCCTATGAATAGAAGCTCACTTTTAGAAGCAGCGTCAATTAGAGAAAATAAATAATCTGTTTGAAGGTTTTGACGTTTTATAATGGCAATTTATTCAAACCTCTTAAAAAAGGAGATAATAAATAATGTATGAAGGCGTAATTCAGTTACAATTATTTAAGGTCAATGTCGTACTGTATAAAATATTCGTATATACGTAAAATAGGCGTTGGATAAATAATATATTTTTTTAGTCATGTCGCTTTTCAATTATTCAATGTAAAAAGAAGCTTAATTATTTTTAACGAATATGCTGGGTAACTTATAACTAAATTTAAGGTGCAAACTCTTAAGACATTTTTAGAAATACATTGTTAGTTATAGAAAAGAGCACTCGATATAAAAAAAAAAAAAATAATTATTTCAAATAAATTCCCTTTAAACCGGTGTTTCTTAATCTGGGATGTGAGAAAGCATTTCCGTGGGTACGGGAGAAGTTTCTATTTTGAAATATTTAAAAAAAAAATATATATTTAATAAACTAAAAAACAATCCAGTCATTGATTTTATTTATAAGTGAATGTATGTATATATTTTTCAATAGTAAAAATATCTGTAATCAATGTAATTTCCGAAGTTAAAAAAATCGGAATACATTTTTCACAGTGCAGATTACTGAAAAGGTTTAGAGCCACTGCTTTAAACGGTCAAGCCTTATCTTTTATACAAACACTTTCGGTTGAATATTTATATCATTCGATCAGAATAAGGAAATTTACGTAATTTGGCTATATACGACGGCAATATGTAAGCAAAATAATTTAGCAGGAATATAAAAATAACACACTATCGATTTAGGGAAAAAGCTCTATTCTCGGAAAAACATACTTGAGTGAGTGCGAAGTGTAATGTGCCTGTGCGTATGTAATCAATTTATGAATTATTAGGAAGGTAAACGATAACAGTGAGTTTTTTTTAGTATTTAAACACTTATTACTATTGTAACTCAAATGAGTCATTCAAGAAACCTAACCTAAAAAATCAATCGCAACTTGTACAGTTGTACTCTTCTGATAAGACAAACTCAACGTTCAAAAAATAAAACAATATTTTGTACCAATTCCACATTTATTTAATATAACTAGGACCGGTTTCGCTCATGACGAGCATTTTCAGCCGCGGCGCACCCACCACCACAACTCACTGCGAATTTAAAATATCGAATGTGGAAAGGAAAAAGGACGTAACCCACACATATCAAATTTTACAGGAGGCATTAAAAACGTGTTTTGATGATTTTGCGACATATGCAAATTATGAATTAAATTACAACCTTGAAGTGCACGGAAACTTCTAAACTGGGGTTTAATTGACATAACCTAATATTAATTAAAGAAATTGTCTCGGAAAAACCTTTATTTCAGTGTTTTTTCTTGGTTTTAATTTTTTACAAGGTCATCTTTTTCAAACTTAAAAGCTAAATTTAGATACTGATTCGAAATTTTCAGCTTACACACTTTTGATAGAACGTGTATCAATTTTGATACATTGTGATTATCGAACAAAACCTGTTTTGAAAAATTGAGGGTTACGTCCTTTTGCCTTTCCACAGTCGATATGTATGTATACCATTTTAGCGATGTTCGCTACCAATGAGAAGAATATGGAATCAGCCCTTACAGGCTCGGCTATAGTGTCATTTTATTTGGATGCTAGTAATCTGGCACGAGCAATTATTTAAGACTTGATTGGTATTAGGAAATATTCATTAGGTCCAAATAGCAATGACAGACGTTTACAGAAATCGACTTCTCGACACCCTTCATTTCTGTAAATTTCGGAGGTCTGAATCCATCCGTTGGTAGAAAACTTCCAACTGCACAAGAATTTAATGTAACTCGGATGGCCGAGCGATTTTCCAGGCGGCCAAGATTCCGATATGGAGCACCAGAGCAAAATAAATATATCTACATACTCGATAAAAAAAAAAAAACTAGTGCTGGGCTTCTGGGGAAAGAATATCAATTTGAATAATTTTATACAGGGCTGTGGAGTCGGAGTCGGAAAATTTTACGACTTCGTCTCATTTAAAAAATATTTTTAATGATGTGTATTCAAACAACTAGAGCAGTGACTGCCAAAGTTTTTTACTTCACGGCACACAGATGAATGGGATTTTTTCCGCGGCACACCAAATAAAAATGCATTAAAAAAGGAAATGTAAGGTACATTAATATGAATATAAAAATTTTTGGTGAAGGTAACATTTTTAAAAATATTTTATCAACATACATATATGTCAGATTAAAAATATCAAAGTATAATATTTTAGTAATAACTAAAAACTAAACTGATATTTTTAATCTGTTATAATGGAGTTCTACCAAGTAAATGCCAAATCAATTAATACATATATGTCTTTAGGTGGTAATTATTTTACTAGTGAGAATAATGAAATTGATTTTAGGATTTTTTTTTAATAGAAAATTTAGGAAAATTTAAATGAATAAGCTTTATTTAAAATTCACAGTTTTGAGGCTTCTTCCTTCGCGGCACACCTGAGACTTCTTGCGGCACACAGTTTGGCAGACACTGCACTAGAGTCATAGTGTTGCCACTGCATTTTGACTTAAGATGATCAGATGGTATATGTACAAATATGTAAGATAAAAGAAAATTATTGAAAAAATCCATTTGAAGTCAGTTCTCGTTTTTTACCTGACTCCACAGCCCTGATTTTACTTACCAGAAATTCATGAATAAAAGTATGTTATTTTGTATGTATGGAGGTCGTTTCATTTAATCCTTTAAGCATCTATTTTCAAAACCTTGTCGTTATTTATTATATAAATATCGCCATCATAAAATCCTTTGGCGTAATCCGTTAATTCAAATGCAAATAACAATTAACAATTTTTGTTACACACCCTTGTGCCAGGGAGTGGCGTGACCAAATTTCGGTTTCCCACACATTGCACACATTTCTAAACTTTCCTCCATTATTCGCCTCGTTTAGGACTAGATTTTTTTATCCAAACATTGCGGTTAATTATAACATAACACACGCAAAAAACTATGCAACAAAATTAGCACACGTAATTATTTCTACAACACGCAATTAAATTTTACGAGACCGGTTTTCGATTCGGCATGAATCGTAGCATAGAATACAAAGTCGATGACTCTACGCTAATTTGAAATATTGACTTAAAGCACAGAAATAATAAACGAAATTATTCAAATACCTAGGACTTGTTATGCGTTTTTCATCTTAAATCTTATTGTCAACAGTCGGGCAAAAAATACGTATTTACACATGGATAAAACAGGAAAATATATCGATTAATAACTTCACATTACTAAGAATTACTAAAAAATACATTTCAAAAGAACAAAGGGTAGATTCGCAACTATAATATTAACGTAACACAGGCGCCCTCAACTTTCGTAATTAATGGGTTGCTGAAAATATGTACGAATGTCTGCCTGTAATTTAAACAAGATATAAGAAGAATCCGAGAAAAATAACATGTTTTGATTGTATACCTAACTGACTGATTAATTATGCTTCATAAAGCATATTGATTTTGATTGAATTGAAATGAAATTTATACGGAAGAACTCGAATAATATCTAGTAAAAACTAATCCTGTCCTAGCCCCTATCCTTCTATCCACACTCTCTTTGGAAAAAGATAAGTTGAACAACTGAGTAACAAGCAGTTCTCGTAGAAACACTTCTGTTGAGATAAACTCCATTAGGAGTCCATATGCTCCACATTGGGAGCGGACATGGTTAAAAAAAAATTATAAAATATAGTCATTTTTTCACAAATACGTCGCCGTAAGAACTATAATTCAGACTGAGGATTGCCGGAATACCGGACGAATATATCAATTAATAAAAACACAATAATCCTTTGTACTTCATTCCACTTTATTTAATATGTCAGGACCGGTTTCGCTCATTGCGAGCATTGTCAACTGACAACTGATCAGTTGACAATGCTCGCAATGAGCGAAACCGGTCCTGACATATTAAATAAAGTGGAATGAAGTACAAAGGATTATTGTGTTTTTATTAATATAATGCCTTTCTACCAAGTATTGACAGTGAACACCCTAAAAGTGAATATATCAATACCGGTGTTACAAAAAAAAAGTACGATCAATTAGGATCTCAATACTGTACGAGTAAGTAAAAATCGGTATTAAAAACATTATGTAATCCGTAGACGTGTGGTTTACATAAACAAGTTGCGGTTTCTTAAAATAATAATACACCATCAAAAGAGTCATTAATTCTGGAACCTGACAATATTGACACAACTCTTAGTAGATTTAAAATACGTGTTCCAATTAATTGCGAACAATTTTATCAAAATACGTGAACTTTATAAAAATTCAATGCAAGGTTTTGGTTAATTTTCAATACTGAAATACCGGGATTTCAGTATCGAGAAAAACATCACGAATACCGGGATTCCGGTTTCGGTAATACCGATAGATTACGTGTCGTAAATGTAGTGGAACCCAATCTAGCTATTTTCACCTTATTAGAATATTAAGACACTAAAATTACTTCACTGAAATAATCTACCCTTTTACTATTTGCCGAATGAGGGACACAACACAACATGCTATATATCAGGGATGGCGAACCTTTCCTGGGTCCGCGTGCCAAAAATCCTCAAATATTATTTCTCGATTGTGTGGCGTGCCCAAGCAGTAAAAAAAATATAAAAATAAATTTAACGATAGCCGTTTATCTTGGAAAAAATTTTAAAATTAATAAAATGGAATGCATTCAATTTTCACGGATTATTTAATAAAAATTTCATTTTTTGAACTTGGAAATCGTTCGCGTGCCATCCAAATTCTCAAACGTGCCACCTCGGACCCGCGTGCCATAGGTTTGTCATCCTTGCTATATATTATGTAAATATATAATATAGTATTATAAAAGTGTAGAGTATATCCAAAGGAATCTTAAGCTATAGCTCAAGCTTATAGGTTTTAGTGTATTTCGTTCAATAAAAAAATATAGAGATACTTTAGTGCATGGTTTCCCAAACATTTTCTGGAATGGAACACTTCGCAAGTCCGGAAAATATAACGGAACACTTAGGCGGATTTTTTAAGATTTTTTTAAAACTGTGTTGCAGCGTAAACCATTCCATTTTTTTCGGAACACCTATTCTGGCTCCGCGGAACATAGTTTGGGAAACCCTGCTTTAGTGTACTGCTAAGATAGATAAAATGATGTCTGATAAAACTGAATTCATAGCTCATAACGCCAACTTCCGACTCACGACGGTTTACTTCTGTGGGAAGTGAATTATCACGAGCAAGGACGTTGAGCAATTGATTTAATTTAGAAAAATAACGTTTCGTAAAAGTATTGTAAATGTTGAATAATTCAGTGAAGATAATTAAAGCCGAAAAACTGCTGTCACAGATTCACAGAATTCTTCAATTTTCATTATATTAATTAAACATAGTGTTTACACATACAGAATAAGTGCTGCCGCTTATATCTTTAAATGTATGTATCTGTAAAAAATCCAACGAAATTTTTGTTACCTCATATATGCGTATCAAAAATATTTCCACTGGATACAGGAGGTCCTGGTTATCCTATGGCGTTGGTCGGCAGACAGCGGTTCGCGAGCCGCGTAGGCGTTTGCGTCTCTTAAAGCATCACGCTTTTAACCAGGACTTCGAACCGGAACTGAACCGAAAATCGTTATTTTTGCCGGAACGAAAACCGGAACCGAACCGATATATTTTTTTCACTTGAAGCCCTGCTTTTAACCCTAAAATATATATACTTATGGCTCCCAGATACCTTTGCTATCCCTTTTCATTGACAAGAGTTTGAATCTTAAAATACAATTATCTCAAAATGAATTGAGCAATAACGAAACTGGAAATATTATAAAATGTTGCAATTACTTTAACTTTAACCAGTATTTTGGAAAATACGAGCTTTCATTTTGACTTTTGAGTATGACAAAATGAATGTTGGAAGATGATGCTATCACGTATTTATTTTTAAAAACAATATTGATACACATGATAATCACTAGCATCAATTTATATATTTTACGTTACTTCTATTTTCCATTCGTCAAAGACGTGACATTGTAATGTTTACAATTGCCAAGTTGGTGACGCGAGTAAATAAAATAATATAATATTATTGAATAGAAGGCATGAAAAGGATTCAACCTTGTTGACTGGCTGAGTATCCATGAGCTGTCGTGTGTGAACAAGCCAAGACAACACACTCGACTACCATTATTTCCATTGATTGTTCATCTCAGTGTATTTGAATAGTTTTGTGTATATGTTTAGACTGATGATAATGATTGAAAAAAGCAACAAAAAAAAAACTTGCTATGTTTACTAAGCAGATATGCTGTACTAGGAATTGCAATATATCAATATAAAAAAAATAAACGATCAATTGGTATCGCAATACCGGTCGAGTAAATCAATAATAGTAGTAAAATAGTTTCATATAAAATATCAATTTAAGTATTCATTTACGGATGATTTTCATAAATCACTTCTGAAACATTGCAATATCGATAAAATTCTTTTGATTGATTGTGAACAGTTTTATTAAAATATGCAACGGTTACTATAAATTCAAAATACACTATGGCTAATTTTAAATACCGAAATGGTGGTATTTAAGCATTTTAAAAACCGGTGCATTCGGTAATTCTGTATTTGTTTCAACCGTTTAACCCGATGATGCGAATCAAGTGCGAATAATATTTCGTCTAGAAATTGTCTCGGCTGTCATTTAACGCATGTGTTCATAATATCCACGAAAAAATAGCTCGCAAGATGAATTGATAAAACAAACGAATTCAGTTAGTGTAAGAGTGTAAGAGTGTAAGAAACCCATTATCAAACCCGGTATTTCGGTATTGCAAAAACACCATCAATACCGAAATCCCGCTTTCAGTAATACCGGTTTTGCAATCCCTGTGCAGTACTATGTATTTCTTAGGTGTTCATCTTTCAGTACCATACCAGTTGAAACTTTGTATGAATACAGGCATCTCGATTTGCATTCAAATGACAAACGATAATTTTCACTTTTAACCCTTCCCTTACTATGCAAAAAAAGTACAAGTTCCTAAGTTGTGTAGTCGTTACACATCAAGCAAACGGGACTATATATAATTGTCATGATTCACTCCCGTTTGCCTGATGTGTAACGACTACACAGCTCAGGAACTTGTGCTTTTTTTGCATAGTAAGGGAAGGGTTAACAAAGATCCCAAAATACAGATAATGAGGATTTAATGACAACTGGACATTTCATAAAAAAAATGCACGAATAAAAATAACACGCATATTCCGCAGATTCATATTATATGAGTTACCCTTTGCTTATGGGCCAAGCTAAGTATGACGTCAAGCACCAGGATGGGAGGTGATTGATATAGCGAGAAGATTTGGTACAAAATGTAAAAAGGTTATAATATGACGAAGGGGAGAGGGGTGTTAAAAATAGAAAAAATCGTGTGACGTCATATATGGACGGCCCCTTAGTTCATGTACAGATTCAAATTGCTATTTGTAAATAACGCGAAGAGGAGTGGTACTGATTTCAGTCGAAAATGCTCCAGAGCCGATAATGGTAAAAAACCAAGCATAAATGTCGTGGCACCTTTTACGAGACCGGGGTTGCCGACTACTACTGTTTATTATTTAAACAAATGCTTTTCACTTATTCAACTGATTAAATTAAATAATGGGGAGAGAAAAAGAGAGGGCTGCATTGTAATTTCGCTGCATTTGAATTTATTAGGTAGAGCTTTATTGTATCACGATAAAAGTTGCAAAGCATCCACGTTGTCTGGCTAACCGCATTTTTTTAAAATTATTATTTGGTGTCTTTATTTTTTTTTATTTGGCGTCTGAGTAGTCGTTTTTTTACTATTGATAAAAAAAACATAAAATCATTAATTAGTGAAAAAACGTGTTTAGATAATTTCCATTAAAATTATCGGGCAGTTTTATAAATTGATTTTTCAATCGATTTATGAATTTCTGTTCGAAGGCATGGTTGTATGTGATGTCTTGAATTCCCCCCTCCCACCGCGATTAGCTAACCACTTGTCCTGGTCTAGCCTTTTCTTTCTATTCCTACTCTCTTTGGAAAAAGAGAGGTTGAGCAACTGAGTAACAAGTTCTCGTAGAAACACTTCTGTTAAGATAAACTCCATTAGGAGTCCATATGCTACACATTGGGAGCGGACAAGGTTAAAAAAAATCATCACATTAATTTTTCATATATGTATATGTAGCTAAAACATACAGTTTTTGGAAGAAATATGGTACGATGGTTCGAAAAAAGGTGAACATTCTACATTGCAAAGCAGCGCAGTTGTTGATCATGGTTTTCCAAATCGATGCAAAAACAACATTTTTTTCGTGGAACATATTCAAATTTCATTCCAATACTCTACAAAAACAAATTTTAATTTAAATACCGCAAGCAACATACATACACCAAGTAAGATTTGCCCACCTATGATGTAGTCGGTGATGACGTATTCACTTAAATATGAGGTTAAAATTTATTTGAAATCACCAATTTTATCACGAATTATAAGTTAGTATTGCAAATCCGCACGACAAGATTGGCTAGTACGACTTCCAAGAATTATTACAAGTGCCTGATAGGAAAATACGTCGCATGTACAAATAATTGTGTTTTTTCGTTGTTGACATAAGTTTGTCCAAGAAATATTCACACCTGAAACCAGTACGAACAAGACGTACTCTGTTGAATGAATCGCGCATCGAAATTGTATTCAGAATAAAATTATATGACTAAAATAAAAATGAGAGATAAGGAAATATTCTGATCAGACTAACGAGCCAAAGTTCATCACTTTCCAGAGGAGGGAAATGAATGAAAAAAATACCATTTTAGCGATATTTATTAATTTGCTGTTTCTTTGCATGGTAAAGATCGATGTCGGTTCTTCGAGAATAAGAGGAATTGGTTAATAGGTATTTAGTTTCACGCAATCGTCATCTAATATTAGTTTAGACCAGTGGTTCTCGTGTCCGGCCGGTATTTGTATATAAGAGCACGGTGAAAAGGTCAGATAATATAGTATGTTTTTCACTTTATTTATTTTTTGCTCTGCACATTGCGTGAAAACAACAAAAAAAAACTATTCTTCTTCTTGATAAATGATAGTTATATCCAACTCAAAAGAATTCCTTTCAGTGTAATTTTTACTTAGACAGATGAAATTATTTCAAAGTGAACAGATAACGATGACGCATTTACAGCAGGGTGACCAAGTATTGAAATGATTAAATACGAACGCCTATTAATGGTCAGTCGATGGTTTCAACAAAGGTTGCGGATACAAAGTCTAAGATTTATGATTATTTTGGAAAAGTGAGTTGTAGAAAACTAATCCCTTTTTCAACTATTTTTTAATGAAGAAATATAAATTTGTTTAATGGTTAGGAGGTTTGATAAAAAAAATGCTATGGTGTAGTTGAAAAACTTTTTATTTAAATTGTCATCATTGCGGCGCTGGTTCAAAATATTTATATTAAGTTACCAATTTCGTTTATTAAAAGCAAGATTCAGAGGCAGATTATCCTATAAGCAAATGAGGCGCGGGCTTGGGGCATACTTTTACTATTTTACTTGGAATTTTCTGACGTTTTGCTGTTATCCGAAAAACAGGTCCTCCAGAATTTATTGCGCCTGGGGCCTCCCAGGCGCTTAATCCGCCACTGGCAAGATTAAAATTGATTTTGATTGAAGACAATTTTTTTACAATTTTTTCAATTGTGTTACAAGAGTAACAAGTTAAAAAGTTTTGTTAGTATCACTTGCATCGTGATATAATCCAATGATGGATGTCTCACTGCAACGATATAGCTTCCTTTGATTATGTAGTTAATGTAATAGCTATTTTCTTTCATCCGGTTGTGGTGTTTAAAGTGAAGTCGGAGTCGTACAAAAAGATGACTCCGACTCTTAACTAGATATTTAAAAAAACACGCAGACTATACTGAAAAAAAAATGATTGTTTTTAACATAGTTTTTTTTCACGACTCCACACCCACGGTTGCTTATCACAACATGTACTGATAAGTCACTTTACACCGTTTTCGGTAAGCATGAAAGGTGGGAGTTTAATCTAAAAGTAATCTCTTAGAAACCGCGGTGAATGATTCTAATTCCAAGCACGTTCTTTGTTGAACAGAAGTAAGTTTTTAATGCATGTACATAATCAGTAAAAAATAAGCAAATGCGAAAAAAATAAATATTATATTTCGGGACATTTTGGTCTTACCACAACGCCACATAGGCTGACTATTGAATGAGTGTAAATTACTGCCGCGACCCCTCGGCTTGTCGTCTGTCGAATAAAAACGTGTCTTATGAACTTTTAGGACGTCTGTTCACCCTACATATACGGCATTAGTGACGGAAGTACGTTGTGGGTGTTTTCAACTCTTCTCATTGATCGTTGAATACGAATAATATGCTTTATTCAGCGGACAAGGTTCTCCATACAAATAGAAGACAGATAGAAAAGTGTCAAATGAATTGGCGAGTGCCCACGTTTATCGCTAGGGTCAATATTTTTTTTTTAAACTTTATTGAGCAATACATTTATATGATCCTGCGGTAATAAATGCGCAATCATAATGAACTGTAGTCATTGAAAATTGCATATTCATTTATCACATAAAACCTTGATTTGCTGTAACTATTTAAAATAACTAAACGACTACGGAGTAATATAACAATTATATCGTCAACTCGATATATAATTCCATATATGTATTATAGTAAGAATTAAAAAAATGTTCATGTAAGTTATATTTCAAGCTTCACAAATACCAAAAAACGTTAATCCAAAAACCCAGGAATTTTCCGATTTGCCCAAAACACCAGCGTGACTCGTTTTTTTTTTTAGCTTTTCCGAAACTTTCGAATCCGAAAACCCAGAAATTTACCGATTCGCCCAAAATACCAACGTGAACCGAAAAAAAACGATATTCTTTTTTCGGTTCGGTTCCGGTTTTCGTTCCGACAAAAATAACGGTTTTTGGTTTCGTTCCGGTTCGAAGCCCTGTAAAATATCATATCTATCATTTTGCTATACAGACCTAAAACGTTTTTTACACGGTAGGTGTAAACAACGTTTAAACACGTGCAACATATCGCTCATCCAAAAGAAAATTGTATGCATTAGAATCATTAAATATTAACAATATTGGAAAAGTAAACGAAATTAACTGATATATTTATTCATCAAAATATTTCTCACATTTTTTTTCAGCAATGATAATTATTATGGACAGTACTTTAAAATTTGTTTTTTGCGAGATGGAACTCGAAGGTCAAATTCGATCCCTGGACTTTAACTACGAGATATAACTCAATTTTATGACGCTATCACATCCAGGTAGAATCTGAGTAAAGATACAACGCATGAGAACAGAGAAAGCCAAGTGATGAACAAGGTAAAATATACAAGCATTTAGATCAAATTAAATAGGTTACAATAATAATTATTAAAATCCGAACGCCACTGGTCGGCGGGCGATACTTTGAGATATTTTATTAAATCCAAAAATAGCGAAGTATGCATGGAGTTTATTACGCGCGAAATGTTATGGAACAATATTAATAAACGAGATATCTTTATATAACATCATTTTATTGTGTATATCTGAAAACGGGGAATAATTTTATTATTATAGGTATCACAGATAACCTTTACATAATATAACCCTATACGTGTGGCAAATTGATAACGCTCTTCATTAAAAAAAAACATATTATTTTTTTCGATTACAGTTAACAGATTGAAACATGGGTTGCAATATTCGAGTAGGTGTATTATTACATTAATAAAATAAAATAAAACTCGTGTCTGGTGGTAGCTAAATTCACTATTAGTTCTCTTATTTAAAGATTTTAAAAATATATACTATGTACCTAGATTTATTAAAAATTGTTTTTTGTACACATCAATCATAATAATCGTGCATTAATAACCATAGTATTCGATTGATGGAGAAAATGTGAATTTTCAAGAATAAATGGAATACTGCAGTGTTCTTTTTGATTATTACATTTATAACAACTAGTTTATAACAATACAGTAAAACCCCCATTTACACTATAGTCGTGACCGTGTAATTGGGGGTGTGATTCTCATACAAAATTAGGGATTTGGTCTTTTTCCGCGGAAAACGCAAAACTAAGATTTCCCTTAGTTTTGTAAAAAAAAAAATATGTACGAAATATTTATTTTTTGTAGTAGTAAATATCCCGCACACAGACAGACGCCCAACTATGCGTGTTGAATACACATACGCTAGACAACATTTGACTGCACGTGTGGCACAGACGACCGTCTCTTAGTAACGACAATGGAATGCGACCGTGCAATTGGGGGATTTGAGGCGAATATTTCAAGCCAGCGCGTAATACGGGGTAGTGTAATTGGGGGTTCCACTGTATACATATTTTGAAAAAGTTAACTGAAACTCATGGAGAATTGATGTTATTATTTAGATATGCACTTAAATCTTTTTTTACACGGTCTATACGTTCCTAAAGAAGCCTTGCATATAAATAAGTGATATATGATGATGTGAATAAGTGATTTTTTTAGCCGATCAATATTGTGTTGCACTGTAAAGTGCAGTACTTTTTGTGATTTTTAAAATTTTCGAGCCACTGCTTGAAGCTCACTGCAAAGATATTTAATATTATAAAAGTAAAAAAAATATTTCACTCCTTCATTCATGCGCCCTTGGCGATTGCCTATTTCGCCTGTATGGTGGCGCGCCGGCCCTGATTATGCCACTAGGAAATGCATATGCCTACATTATGTTCATGCATATTGAAGTAATTTCTATACGACAACATCAGGACTCATATGGTGATTATAAAAAAATACACAATTTTATTGTTTAAAGTTCAGCCTGTCATTGCCAACCAATGATGGTTTGGTAAATAGATCTCGATTTGCCCTTGGGTCATGCAACTGCTGCACAAATGTGTATTTTATGAGCATTTTTTTTTTACTGACGCTTATTTTGCAAACACATAAAGTTAAATCAGTGATATAATAGGATAATAATTACTTTTTTACACACGCTTCCGCAAATCAACGTGACATCGATAGTTTAAATCGAAACAGTTGAAGCGTTAAAACCTTCCAAGATTCTGCAATTCTGCAGGTGGGTTAGTTAACCTTTAAACGCCCGGCGTCCCGTATGGGACCAGTGATTATGGTACATTTCTCTATCGGATTACACTGATTTATGATAACAGTATTCAAAATATGAATATAAGCTTACATGATGACTTTGAGATGAGATTCAGATGACTTTGAGATACTGATCCATAATTTTATTTTAGGTTTCGATACATATTTTCAATATTTTTGTCATATTGAGTAATATAAACATCTGCGTTACAAGGTCGACTCATGGAATATGCGTTGTGTTAGGCGGACCGTAATAAATATGCTTTATCCACACCATACAACATATTTCAATGGGGATACAGATTTTTTTCCATACCTAGAATTAAATATTTTTTTAAAGTTTTTTCTAATTTTTATCATTTTAATTCTTGTAACTTTAATGTACAATAATATAAAATGTGAAAAATTGTAAACAAAGCTTTTGTTAATTATAAGCAATCTTTTATTTTGCTAATGCTTTTTGTTTTACCCACTTTGCTGACTAGTTTTAGAGATATAATTATTTTTACAAAAGCTACGAATCATGCAAATATTTCGCAAAAAGTCCACAGGCGTTTAATGGTTAAAATTGGATACAAGTTTAAATAATCTGTCATGGTAACAAATATTAAGTTATCAATCATAATATTGCTCACAATACATGTCTTTATTTGCAAAACCTGTACAATTTTAAAATATTATAATCTGCCACGTCAAATTCTTTCGAGTTATCACTTAAATTAAACTTTGCAGTGGAATCATTTAGGTAAATATCGACATAAATTGAAGGCAATAAATGCCGATGATAGCTAAGTCAAGAGATTCTGTTATCGTTGAATACCTACCCACCAATTGGACAAACTGACAACACGCGATTTCTAAAAATAGGTACGTTTAGTGCTTGGTTACTATATCACAAAATAATCACCAAACTTTTTAGTCATTAAAAACATCAAACGTGCTAAGGACAATTATTTAGGTACATACTAACAAAGATATACAATAGGTACTGTTACATCAAATCACCCAGAACTTTGTTCCGAGATGCAGGCGACCAAGCATTGGCAGATGCAAACAGGCGAAGCAGAAATATGCGATCAACGTATGCTTGTGACAGCTGCGTCACGCAATGACTCGTAATGGCATAATTTTAAAATGTATATTTCTTTACTAAATGACATTCAAGGTTTATTTTTTATGAGTAAGTTCAGTAAATGTAAATCAAACTTCTACAATACAACACTTACCACTGTACAAACAAAAACACACTATTTGAGCTCTGTAAATCACTTGTCCAGCAAGTGAAATATGAATACAACATTGATATACAATAACTCTTTTCATGTATTTGAAGAGTAGTCTACATGAGGCGTATCGTATAAACAAAGTTTAGTTCGCACAAATTCAATTAATTTAACTGTCATTTTCGTTTATGTTTATTCAACAAAATACAAAATAAATATAGATTGAATTTTCAATTGATTTGTGGATTTCTGTTCAAATGAATGGACGAGGTTGAGCAGCTGAGTAACAAGCAGTTCTCGCAGAAACTCATATCTTGAGATAAACTCCATTGGGGGATGCTCCACACCGAGAGCGGAAATGGTAAAAAAAAACTATCCACACTATTTCCAGCGGGTTATTAACAATTCAAAATACATATTTACTTGCAACAAAAAGTATAAATGTATGAGTGGTAAAAAAAAGCTTCAGATGCAATTCTAACTCTACTGGCGAGTGCATCTCGTTAGTTGCGCTACTGATTAAACCACACTATCAATAACAATGTGACCTAAAAATGCAATTTTAAACGAACGCTTAAAATCAAATTAACACTGGGGAGGGGAGGCTAGGTATTGTCAATTTTATTTATCAATGATTTTACCTTGATTTCAAGTGTAATAACGGATTTTTTCACTTATAATGAAATTTGTCGGTGTATTATAACAAATAAAAAAAAGTATTTTTTTGTTAGATAATTTTATTATTAAGCGTGCTGTGTATCATAGTAGGAAGGAGAGGCTACGAGAAGTAATGGTCGTGTTACGTAATATTAACGCATGCAAAATTGACGGTCAAATTTTAATTTATTCATATAGCAACCGCGACCACTTTTTTAAAACGTGTATTACTTACTATCAATGGATAACTTTGTAGCGCAAATATTTAGAGAGTTTATAATCAACAGCTTCTTGAATAAAGTGTTTGCATATCGACTGTGGAAAGGAAAAAGGACGTAACCCACAGTTTTTTCACAACAGCTTTTTTTCAACAATCACAATGTATCCAACTTGATACGCGTTCTATGAAAAGGATGTAAGCTGCAAATGCCGAATTAGTATCGATATTAAGCTTTTAAGTTTGAAAAAAGATGGGCTTCTGAAAATTGAAACCAAGAAAAAAGACTGAAAAAAAGGTTCTTCCTAGACAATTTCTTAAATTAATATTAGATTATGTCAAATAAAAACCAGTTCAGAGCCTCCGTGCACTTCAAGGTAGGGTTTATTTCATAATTTGCATATGGCCAAAAATCATCAAAACACGTGTTTTGTGCCTCCTGTAAAATGTGTGGGTTACGTCCTTTTTTTCTTTTCCGTGGTCGATATCGACTGTGGAAAGGAAAAGGACGTAACCCACACATATCCAATTTTACAGGAGGCGCTAAAAACGTGTTTTGATGATTTTGTGACATATGCAAATTATGAATTATACACAACTTTGAAGTGCACGGATACTTCTAAATTGGTGTTTAATTGACATAACCTAATATTAATTAAAGAAATTGTCTCGGAAAAATCTTTATTTCAATGTTTTTTCTTGGTTTTATTTTTTTACAAGGTCATCTTTTTCAAACTTAAAAGCTAAATTTAGATACTTATTCGGCATTTTCAGTCTCCATCCTTTTGATAGAATGTGTGTCAAGTTTTATACATTGTGATTATTGAAAAAAAGCTGTTTTGGAAAATTGAGGGTTACGTCCTTTTTCCTTTCCACAGTCGATATGGAGAAAATAAATTGCTCAAAATCGATAAGAATATCGATCCCGATATAAGGTAAATTGAAGCACCACCGTGTTACGAAGGAAATTTTAGTAAATAGCAAACCTATGGCGTCTTAGTCTAGGAGTCTGACAAAATCTAACAACTCCGACTTCTAGATATTTTTTTTTCTGAATAGAAATCGCTTATCAAAAATGGCGCCACTGCATGCTACTGAGCCTAAAAATATTAGTGGTCCGGACACTTTGAAAACAGCTCTTGAATAAATAAATAGTAAGTAGGTATTTTGTAACATTACAAAAAAACTCGGGAGGATTTTCTCAGTTATTTTTTGAGATTATGAATTTAATATTGATAGTTATGAGGAATTCACAACCTCGTTCACATAAGAAGTGGTAATCCGTAAGTTCATACAGTATTAGTACCTTAGTTAAATATTAACGAAAAGTAGCCTATTCATAAGAAAAAAACAGCATTTTTTTAAAGTCCAAGTCGGAATCATATGTTCTGATTCGGGAACGCTTTATTTTTGACGGCTTCATTCCCTGGAAAGAAGTCAAAACAACCGTAAAATTCCAGACAAGATTGGTTATCCTGTCATGAATAACGAGAATATTTCATCAACAAATTTTGATAAAAAATATAAAATCATCAAAAATTTAATTCCAGAGTCGTGTGTTCACTGTTTTGTTGAAAGAAAAATAAGTAATTTCATTTAAAATAATGAGAATTTTACGTTTAAGTGTTTGTTATAAGCGTCAATTCAATGTTATTATTACCAAGGATGTGGAGTCGGAGTCATAAGAAAACAGTCGACTGCAAATATGTTTTTTAATTAAATTAAAATACAAAAAGTTATCAATTATAATAATAAAAAAATCATTTTTTCAAAATCGGAGTCTGACCAATTGTAAATGTCTCGAATCGAGGTAGGTATTTTACATGACTCCAGAGCCGTTGTAATTTTTTTTAAATAAACGTTACTTTTTAAAAAAAAAAACTAAATAGGAAAGAAGAATATTGGGGTAAGCAGTGATGGCATAAACATTCCCATTTTTTTTTATTTTTAAATAAAATTAAGAAAAATATTTAAGATACTATATGAATAAAACAATTTTTATTAATTCCACATTGTCTATTTAAGATCACATCTAGTATCGCTCATCACTGTCATAGTAATGACAATCCATACTACGATATAGTGAGTAACTACTACCTATGCATTTTTATATCATAAAAAATGTAAAATAATAATATTGATGTTAGGCAGTTAGGGCATAAATTATGTGAAGTTGAATTCCTGTGGTTTAAAGTTTATAGGCAGGAAGTTGACGCAGTAGCTAGAAACTGTCTACTTGAGTAGTATCTGTTTTTCAAACTCAACTCTTCACTGTTTTTAGGGGACTCGCCAATTTCAAAGTGAATGAAACAGAATCGATGTAATGTCTAACGTAGGTAAAACGATAACTTCCTTCGGGTGCCGTTATATTCTGAGTCACGGCAACGCTGACTGGCCGATCGTTTATCGAGAAATCAATACCTAACTGTTAAAATTTTGACATAAAAGGATAGCTAACCTGACATTCAAAAATCGAATACTACTTGCACAGACAACAATATTATTAGCCGTAAAATACCTATGACATACGGCATGAAAGTAAATATTTATACGAATCAGCTGACAATACGCCAACCACAATCGTACTAGAATCTTATTAGAACAGACGCATTTCAAAATGTTGGCATTATCGAGCGTGGTAATGAAAACGGTTTGTTTGCTCGTGAAAATATGAGATAAAACAACGTAATCGAGGTCAAAACAACAATAATAATATTATTATACCATGCTGTCATTATTTATAGTTTGCGTAAGTTTACGGTCGGCAAACGAGACAGCTTTACATGCATATTGAAAAAAAAAGATTCGCTGAAATAGGTAGGCTGAGTGTTTGTCTTTTGATATAATATGTTTCTATCATTTTACTGGTAGGGGTGGGTAGGGGTATACAAGGAAGGACTTGAATTTTTTTTTTAAATAAAACAAAAACTATAAATTTTGGATACGACTATGATTATAAAAAAAATATAGGCAAATCAAAAACAAGCTTTTAATTTATCTAAGCCGCGAAGTCCAAGATAAAATCAATAAATACTAGCAATTTTTAAATAAACAAACAATCTAAGCAAGAA
Source organism: Himalopsyche tibetana (assembly GCA_030503985.1). NCBI lineage: Eukaryota > Metazoa > Arthropoda > Insecta > Trichoptera > Rhyacophilidae > Himalopsyche > Himalopsyche tibetana. The sequence continues at coordinate 20,879,017 of JAPJYX010000013.1, forward strand.
ATCGAATGTTTGATATTCAATTGAATTCATTCCAAAATTTCTGTGATTTGCCTAATATGCGGGTAGTAAAAATTAAATAATAACGCCAATACAATACATACATAATATTATTGCGGTGTTAGTTATACAAATATGTAGTAGTATTTATGTTGGAAAATCAACATCTAATAAACATAATACAAAAAAGCATGGCGGTGACATAAACTAAATAAGGAAAAGTGTGGCAAAAAATCTTTGGTCAGAAGGAAGAGTTTATAAATAATAGATTATACTACTGACAGTTAAGCTTTTTCAGCGAAGGGCAAAAAGCATGCGAAACATCAAACTAGCGTACCGGCCCGGTGCAAGCGGACCGAGAAGCGTCGACAATTCAATGACCTACGAAATTATTATTGTGTTAGATACCTACTTAGATTGCGAGCGTGAGATGTTTTGCGAAATAGCCGGTAAAACATATTTATTCATCGCCTACAGTAAAAAAGATAGCATAATAATAGGTTGTACATACCGCAAATGCGAAAACCGTCAATCCCTGAGTCAGTTATAAATAAGAATACAATAAAGTTTATTAATTATTGTATAACAGTAGATAATTGTAGTGTAATATTACAAGGTTAAAAATAATAAATAAAAATAAGTAAACTTACAACGAAAATAAAACTAAATTCACTTCAAAATCCAACGTCAATCACACATTTAAACACCACACGCCTCCGAGTCCGTACTGTAACTGTTTGTTCTAAGTAATAATTCAATTAATAATTAGATCACTGCTTTTCCCGGCGAGATAGCGCTTGCACGGTGCAAGGAAAACCGAATAAATTCTCGTCGGGCAGCCAACAGCCACTGATGGAAAAGTTGACGGTGTCTACGGTAAAATCGTTCCGGATTGTGCGATAGTCGACAATTTGACAGCAGAGGGGAGCGCGCGCAACGCCGTTGCTATGGTGTGATGTGAGGCCACGTGAACCCAACCAATCAGGTGGCTGTGCGCGATGTCGATGCGCGTGGAGGGCTGCTGCTTCTATCATGACAGAAGCGGCCATCGAGATCTTCCGACGTGCCAAATATGCCCGCCAGTGCCTAAGCGAAATACAGCCTCATTTCATTCCGATTGAACCGCCGCGTCTGCCTCTTCCCGTTCTGATTCACCATTTTTACGGAACAGCAATTTCCGCTTCAAATTTCGTATCAACACGAATGTTCTATTTTCAAAACATCACATCTCCGCCCTAGATTTTGCAAAATTTACACGTGCTCGATATTCACTGTCTTCACTTTACGTGTCTGTCCGTGGTCCGAATGTCCGTAGATAAATACTACAATCAATATTTATTAATTAAATTATGCCACTTGAGCAACACCATGCCTCGTTTCAAAGCTGCAAAATTGATATACCTACATGTCCTTGAACTTGACTTGACTGGTCACGAATCTGTTCATCCTAAAAGATTTTTAACAAAAAAAATGTTCATTAATTATTCAAGATATGTCATGAGAAAGTAAACGAATTTTCGTTTTTAGCAAAGAACTTGTTTTTTTCTATAGGTGATTCAATTAAGAAGCAAATTTATACAACATGTTACATCAGCATTATAAGCAGATCGAAAACATAACATAAGTAAAATACACATGTGACATTTTACAAAACAAACCTGGTCATCTCCATCATATATGAAACTGAATCAACTTTTTATATTCACGTTAATTGATGAGTCCAAATAGTGTTATTACATATATTACATTTCCAAATTCGGTTTGACCAATGCTTATTAATCAAAATTCCTTAATAAACAAGAAATTTACGTTTTTATTTTAGAGAAAGCCACGTTTGATATAATTCTTGATAATTGATATATCTGGATTTGACCGGTTTCGAAATAATTTTTGTTCATTTCTGAAAATTTACATTTTTGATTAGCAGGTAATGAACTATTTATATCTAGGTAAATCAAAAACAGGGCTGTGCCAAAATAATTTTTCACGATATTTCTCAATTTATTATCTTTTAGGTTATATTTTAAAGTGAATATTTTATACATATATACGTTCTATGACGTAAAACCGATTATTTTAAAAAACTTGATGTTTTGGGCAAAAATGATAGCTATGCTATTGAATTTGGCAATTTATCATTTTACAGTTAACATATAAAGAAAGAACTATTTCGCCTACTAGTATAATGTAAATAGATTTATCAGAAAATATTAACAAACCTTCCTTACTAACGGGTAAATAGACTTTTTTGCCATCCCTGCTAACTGTCCACTCGACCCTTTTCCACTGTCAAAGTCAGCTACACCTTGATACCCCTCAATTGATTGCTCGGAGATATTATTTTTTCTTATACATATAAATATTGAGATAAACTTATCTAGGGGTGTGCTGGAGGGGGCTGTGATGGGCTCGCGCGAGCTCCTTGTTAATTTTTACTTAAACTGGCGAGCACTTTGTTGAATTAAGAAAAAAACTATATGCTCAGTTCAAACCATTTCCTGTTTTGAAACGCATAATATTATTAACGACGGATTAAGTATAACGTTTGAAGCATGAAATTATAGCAAAAAGAATAGCGGTTATCTACAATATACATCCATACCTCGCTATACGGCCGCTCTTTATACGGCATTTCGCTATAACGGCCCTCTTCAATAAAGCCACGTTTTTTATTTTCGGCGTAAAAGGTTTCGCTATAACGGCAAAAAAAACTTTTTTTCGATGTCGATGTGAGTGTTTTATGTACATACATATTTACTACTGATTATTACACATTAAATGGAAAAATTGAAAACAATTAGGGACATTTTTGGTACGTTAGTACATATGTATGTATGAAAATTTTTGTTTTTTTAATATGTATTTTTTTTTTACTTATTTTATAATTTCATTCATCGAAAAAATTATCGGCTTCGGAGACTGATAAAAAGAGATGCCGTAAATCAGTCACGCTAGAAACTAAACTAGAAGTATTACGTCGCTGGAGAGAAAATTGTTTAAATTTGCAAGGCAATTGGACTTGCGAAATCTATCATTCAAACTATTCGCGATAAAAAATAAGACATTAAAACATATTTGCAATCTGCTGCACCTTTAAATGTCTCGAGATTAACACGCCAAAAGATAAAATTCATTTTCAATGATAAACCATGTTACATATTTAAAAAAATTGGAACCGATCCCATTGAATTTGTATGAATTTGTATTAGAATAATTGATTCCTTACACGGCTTTTCGCTTTGCGGCCAAGTTTCGTGGAACGTATCTAGGCCGTAAAGAGAGGTATGGGTGTATATATATCTGGGTCAATTTTTGAACTCGTCACTCTTGCAATCTGAAGTAGATAGGTACTTTTATCATTATTTAAAGTTTTATTTCGTATACGAGTAATTAAAAATACACCCCTTCACCTGCACATCGCGAATAGCTGAGAATAAGCGAGCCCTTTGATAACAAGTACAAAAAGCAATACAGAGCTGTCACTTTCATACAACACAATGATATTGGTATTTGTGTATGGGTCATGGGCAGATCCATTTTAGCCCCCAACGAATGACAGAAGGTAGTTAATTTGAAACACAGTCGTGTGAGTTTGATGACGTTTCCGTACATACAAATACAAAAAATAATCGAATCGTGCTTGATTGCGTTCTAGTGTAAAGAAATATTGCAGGATATTGTCTGTGATTGCGGGCTTGAAAAATCTAGCCCCTGAGCCGTTAATACAAAGGTGTTGCCAGACTGACGTCACGTTGCCTGTTCTCTATGTATTATTTATAGGGTTATTGTTTTTTTTATGCTGGCTCAGTTTAAAATTGTAATACAAAACACAATCGAGAATATTATTGTAGGTAGACATGGCATTGTCTTGACAGAGGAAAATTTAAGCAAAGATATTATATTCATTTGGGAGAGGTTAGTTACGCTTATAAATGTATTTATTTTGTCCAGCGGCCGAATTGCTGTTCATTTTTATTCAGCCATCTAAAGTTTTGGATGAAAAATGCAGGTCGGGCTTAGTCCACCTAGCCCAGTACCTAGAACCGCCACCGGCTCTGAAGATTATCCTGCCGCATTACTTTGATATTTTTAACCATAGATTAATGCTTATGAAAAAATCCATCGCTTGAGAGCATACTGTCAACTGTCAAATATTTGTTGACAAATTCACGGTGACTGCGCTCTTCGTGCTGAGCGTCTGTAGTCAACTTCTTGAACCGTGACTCAAATGTTGCCAACCAATATTTTTTGAACCGCGCTTTCTCTTAGTACTTCCGGATCAGGACTACGTTCTAAAATCAGTTATTAAATTAAGCCGGCATAATTGAGACGTATGACTAAATAACCTTATTTAACGAACGTTGACATTGTTTCAATTCTGTAATACAGTGAAACCGGGACTCATCGGCTTTCAATGAACTCTAAGAAGAGTCAAATAATAAAAAAAAAGATTTCAAATTTCAATAAAAGAATAGGTAGATTGAGATAATGTTTTCACAGATAAAGCAATTGCGGCTAAAATTAAACTAAATGGATTATTCCGTGTACTTCTGAGTTGGATCACAAAAATGTTGAACTAAAACGATAAATCTGGGTAATATTTGTGACGAAACCATAATGTTTACGAAATCGAGGAAAACGATAGACCGGGCTCCGGGGAATAATTATTTCTAGTTTGTTAATTTAACAATGTTCTTATGGGCGTTAGTCCTGAACGATACATGCGAAAAAACGATGAATGCGAGAACTATAGATCGGAGCTTGGTGCGGTGATCAATTTTTTTTGCTGAGGTGAAAATGGCATATGAATAAGAAATACTCGAAAACGTGTATCGAATATTTAACTTGAGCCATTTAAAAAATTCAAAATCGAATATGTATATAAATTTCAAGCAAAGATTTCGTATCATTACTTGAATAAAAGAATTAGTTATAATGTACTATTCATACAGATTTGTAGCATGTGAACATTTACGATGCTATTGATTCTTGTCTCTGATATATGTATAAATTTCGTAGCGCATATATACGATGTATTGTGTTTGTTTGACTTCTGACAGCGATCATAGTATTACAATCATTGAATACAAATTATTCAGTATATCAGCTGTCAGCAGCTTTTTTTGGCCGCGTGTGACAATGCGACTATAAAAAAGACGTTTCGGGTCAGTGAGTATTTTCATTTAAAAAACTGTCTTTTAGTGAATAATAATTTAAATTGTTATGAGAATTGATGATCTTTTGTTTACTGTAAAGTTTTAAAATGCTTGGACTTAATATGATTTTAGCAACGACATTTTACAGTAAAATGAAGGATGCTTATAATTTGTAATGATATTAATTTATTCACCGTGCGTCAATACGAATCTCAGATAAAATTCCTATTTTCAATTACATTTTAGTAAATTTTATTTCACACCGCCTGTGTGGTCGAGTGGTCAACGTTGTTGGCTTCGGCTACGGAGGGCCCGGGTTCAAATCCCGGTACGGACAGTTTTATAAAATTGATTTTTCAATCGATTTATGAATTTCTGTTCAAAGGCATGGATGTATGTGATGTCTTGAATTCCCCCCTCTCACCCATCCTATCCTATGAACGGGGCGTATCGAGAGCGATTAGCTTGCCACTAATCCTGTCCTAGCCCTATCCTTCTATCCCTACTCTCCTTGAAAAAAGAAAGGTTGAGCAACTGAGTAACAAGCAGTTCTCGTAGAAACACTTCTGTTGAGATAAACTCCATTAGGAGTCCATATGCTCCACATTGGGAGCGGACATGGTTTAAAAAAAATATAGACTATCGAATATAAATATTCAAGTTAAATTAAGAATACATTCTCGTCAGATTAAGTTTTATATTTAGAAATATAAAAGTTAATACACAGACAGAACTCTCTTTACACGGTAGATACGTTCCTCCCAATACTATGTAAAAAATATACTAACATAAAAAATCCACAATAGTAACACAAATGCCAAGCAAAAACCAAAACAGTTTTTACAGAATAATACAAATTTCCCAACATACACGCTTAAAAAGTTTGTGGATAAATTCGACAATTTTTTGAATATACTTTTTATCCAAAAGCATTTCGTACTCTTAAAAAGCACCTAGGCATAAAACATGATTTTCATACAGTTTACAAAAAGGCAACACTTAAATACACCACCAACTATTTAATGCTATTATGATGAACGATATTATTTTTATTATGAAAATTTAATTAAAAAACGGTCGAAAATTAATGGCCGCCAAACCTTCAGCTTCCTCTGTTCGGTTTTATAATGGTTTAGCACGTGTAGACAAGACATATATTGAAACAATTGTACCATTGGGTATGAGAATAAAAGGTAAAATCGATTTTTGTTTTTCAAAAAAGCCAAAACAAATGTTCATACTTTTCGACGAAAAGCGATCGCTTCTATTTTATTTTTGTCGAAAAAACAAAATAATTATTAGAAAACTTAAAAAAATAATATTAATTTACTCGTAAGGTAATAATTGTTGATCGATGAATCGATATGATCAAATTTTGATTTTTTTAAAATTTGAATAATCAATTTCTAAATGGTTATTTGAACTATCTGTTTTAAATGATAACTCATTTTCAATAAATAGCTTTGTGTATGTTTTGTCAAATGATATAGCCTAAAGAAATGAATGTTTTATTATAATTAAAAAACACTTTTTTACAACAATTTTGAATCTTTGAGATATTACAGAACTTTTTTCTCATTTTGGTAAACATTTTAAACATACAAATCAGATTTTTTTATTGCAATTGTAAGGTCACACATTTTTATACTAGAATACTATTTGTGTTTGAATCTTTAATTTTGATTTCTAAAAACGATTATTAATACATGTAATGAAATATTCATCAATTGAAATCAACATTCTTGTGAATCTAATTTCGTATATGGATCGCCATTCAATGCTGAATGGCCAATAAAATGATTCTAAAGTCTTATAATGAGATTGTTTCGAACCGTCGACACAAAAATGTTTCCGTTTGATTTTATTATCTATGTTTTCATTATGTATTTAAAGTAATGGTGTTCTCAAACATAAAGCTATTTTATAAATATGCTATTTTTTTTAATTTATCATTAACGTTACCATTTTTTAATAAAAATTTAATTGTTTCAGGAACGTTTACATTTTTATTAAAAAAAATTAAACGAATTTTTACGAATTTTAAACGACAATTTCTAGTAGTCTTAGAGTTAGTGTTTTTTTTTCGTCATAAAAATCTTATGTCTCCGACCCATTTTTGACAAATATTTAACAATGAGTATTCCAAGCCACAAGTGTCCAAAGTGTTGCCATTGCGCTGATTAAAGATGATTTGATGGTATACTGGTATACAATAAACATATAATTGTATGTAAGTTAAAATTGGAATCTATTAAAAAAAAGTCAATTTGCAGTCGGTTTTAAATTTAAAGCCGCAGTCAGAGTAACACTGTGTTACATGGGAAAAAGCACTTGAAACAAGAAGAATATTACGTCGGTCCTCCAAGGTGTAAGCATAATACATGGCTAATGCCGTAGTTAATCCAAAGTTTATCGCAAATATTCGTATCAATTGTGGCGGTATTGTCAGGCTGGACCATACCGTTCTCATAAATTGTACTAATACAATTTATTACGTGTTAAAGCTTTTGTGCTGAGCTCAGCCAATGATGATATTTCTCTTTGTTGTTCAGCCACTTTGTCGATGAGACGTGTTCCTCATTCAAGAGTTGAGTGTGCCCAAACAATATTGTCCGAGTGTTGAATGTCGAGTGATTTGTGATTTGTAGCACTGGGCCCTTCTTGCGTACATTAAAATATTATTTGATACGAGCGAGGCTTTACAGAAAATAAGGAAGCAAATCATTAGATAACCTTGCAATACACATAAATGATATTTTTCTTTTAACGGTTCAAGACAGGAATAGGCTCCCAATACGTTGTCGAGGGGCTCGCTTAATTTCAAACCAATTCTCGATGTTCTGAGAAAGGAAAGGAGTTAATTTTTTATCACTCCTATGCAATTATATGTAATGCATAAATAATCAATCGATTGTTACTTAATACACTTATAATATGTAACAATATGCAATTCACTGTTAACGTATCAATCTAACGCAGTGGTTCTTAACCGTTTCGAAGTCACGGTGCACTTTTGATCATGGGAAAAAGTGGCGGTGCACCAGAATTAAGAGGTCGAAAAAAATATGTGGATATATTTATTTTTTTGACTTTTTCGGTTTTCACTATTTTGCGAATTTTTTCGTTTTGACCAATTTTTTCGCGGTGCACTTGCATTAAGCTCGCGGTGCACCGGTTAAGAACCATTGATCTAACCGGTTAACAATGTACTACTGCGTATACTGAAGCTGTCGTAGATAATATATAAGTCATAAATTGTAGTTGTTTACTAATTTGATCTGAGAATATTGTTTTCTCTTAAATTAACAAAGGGCTCGTTAGCCTTTGTAAAATTTAACAAGGCGCTCACGCGAGCCCATCCGAGCCCCCTCCAGCCCACCTCTGGTTCAAGAGTCTAATTAGATACACACCCTTCCGTTACTGTTCACTGTTTTTTTATTAGTGGTTTTATGTATTTAAAGCCAGATAGTATTCAGATTTATGTATTTGATCTGTGATATATTCAATATCTTTAATTTTCCCTGCAAAATAAGATGATTTTTTTTCTGTTGAGAAGTTAAAAGATCAAAATGCTTTAATACTCAATTGAAGTCAAGTATGAACAATCATCATACAATGATTAATGTCTGATATTTCCAATGTGTATTTTGTTTTTTTCTAATTAATATATTCTGTCCAGTTATGGAAAACAATATATTATAAGGTATTTCCAGTGCCGGTGCGAGTTTATTTGGCGCCCTAAAATTTCACCATAAAATCGTGTAGAATTTCAGGATTTGGCATTGAAAAAATTTTGCTCGGCGATTTTGAAATCCTGGGAATTTACAGAATTCTCAAAATGAAAAAACGCCAGACTTTTTTTTAGCTGTTTCAGGATTTCCAATTTCTTTTTTCAGTTCTCGCTCTTGATTCCTTGCAATATAAAAAACAGTACTTTTCGTGATAGCAAAAATTTTGTATGTTTTCGAGCTATTACTTGAAGGTCACTACATAGATGTTTAATATTGTTAAAGTATAAAAAAATATTTTACTCATCCATTTATGCGCCCTAGGCGATTGTCTATTTGGCCTGTATGGTGGCGCCAGCCCTGGATAGGAATTTAGGTATTTGATCTGCGATAAACACAAAGTCTTTTTGTGTGTATCGTGTAATCTTTTTTGTATAATAAAATGAGTTTTTCTGTTAAAAAGTTCAAAGATCAGAATGCTTCAATAATAATTTTAAGTCAAACATGAACAATGATTAATTTCTGATATTTCGAATGTGTATTTTGTTTTTCTCTGATCGATATTTTCTGTTCAGTAATGGAAAACAATATATTAAAAGGTAGGTCTTCACAATTAGGGCATCCAATCTCGGGATCCCGTTCAATTTTCTGATCCCGAAATCCGGGATTGAGATGGCCGCGATCCCGGGATTCCGGGATTGAGAAAATTCCTAAAATTTACACGAAATTGGCAAATTCAAGATTTCAAATTCCTCGGTGAGCTAAAAAAAAAACGAGTTTCTGTGAGATTCTGGGGAAAAGTATACCAAATCGGAGATTAGAATTTACACAAAATTGGCAAATTCAAGATTTCAAATTCCTCGGTGAGCTAAAAAAAAAAAAACGATTTTCTGTGAGATTCTGGGAAAAAGTATACCAAATCGGCGATTTCAAATTCCTTGGTGGGCTAAAAAAAAAAACGATTCAAAATAAATCAATCCCGAAATCCCGGGATTGGAAAAAGGCTCAAGAGTTGGATACCCTATTCACAATGAAGTATGAAAACATACCAGTCTTAATACATGCATTGTTTATTATTAGTTTATGAATCTAAGCTGCATCCAAATTTATTCAGTTTAATATTTATTGCATTAAAAAATCACCACTTTTAAAAGCCCACTTGAAAATTGTTGCTCTTAAAATTACACCTTGTTAATAAATAGTAATAAATTTGAACCACGGAAGATCAATATGATTTATTATAAAATTATAATTAATTTACTGCTACGTCGTAGCAGTCTACGACGTTGGAAGCTATTGACAGTCGACGTAGAAGTAATATTAGCGTAGAGATGTTTATTGTATTATTTGAATAAACTAACTTCGCAAAACACGTAAAAACGTTTAACTTTATTTTGTATGCCATGTGAAATTAAACAACATTGCTTACTTTTTTAATAAAAAAAAGCAATTTTTGTTCTTTGATTGTTATTTTTGTCAGCAACATTGTTGTGTATTATGTAAGAATAAATGATTGGGCAAAAAAAGAGAATGAATTTGTAGGACTTCTTATTTTAATTTTATGTGAAAAGTTGCTCTCTGTGATATTGTTTTAAAGAGATTTTCTCTAGTTATCAGTCCCCGAAAGGTCAATGTCAAACTTAGATTTTTATATTTAAAATTGAGACTTAGGCATTAGTATTTGTGATTTTTCTTCTCCTCATATTAATCACGAATAAACATATATCATCCTTTTCGCCAGCAATGGCTTTGGACTCAGTGATGCATTTATATCTTATATAAACACGAAACTTTCATTTGCTAAGCGTCAGTTCGAGTTCATCCGTGCACTTGAATGCCCGAAGATGCCGAAAGGCGAAACCCGGGTCGTTAGTGACACAATTTGTGAGAATATACATAGTTTGAACGATTCAAATTTAATATATCGTGAGATTTTTAAAAACTAACAAAAGTAGATAAAATCGAATGTCTATCTTTACCAAGTAGCCGAATGGGCAACGCCGTTAGCTTCTGTTACGAACCCCAGTGTCGACAGTTTTAAAAATTGCTGTTTCCATCGATTTTCTAATTTGTGTTCGAAAGAAAAGGTGTAAAATGCATTAAATTCTGTCCCCCGCCATCCAATTCAAATAAAGGAGCGTAGAGGGTTAGTTTAACCTTTAAAAGTTAGATTAGTTAACCATTAGTCATCTTCTAATCTTTTCTTTAATCTGGTCCTATGCCTCGGCCTCACCCCTACACACCATGAAAGTTCTTGGTGGTGAAATGCGAAAATATATTTTAAAAAACACCAAAAAGTTTCCTGGTTAATCATATTATTTTGTAATATGAGCTTATGCGGAGACCGAGTAGATTTTATATTCTCGTCTCATGGAAGCTTTCCAAGTGCTGTCTGTGCAACTGTCTTTGTTTCAACAAACTATAAAACATAGCAACATAATACAAACGAGCCATGTGTAAATGCTTTTACGTTTCCGTAAAGATGTGATTAAGTTCTCACGATTTACAATATGTCCATATGGTCGCTTACACGATTCCCGTGTCGAGAGAAAGTTTTCCCTTAAAATATTAATAAATTCACCGTTTTGCTTAAGACCCAAAAAATAGCGAACTTTGTACGCATTTGTGCTGCTCTTCTATAACGCTACAAATGAAAATAAAATCATTTTCCCCCGATTATATGATTTACATCACATGAATGTAAAACATCAGAAATCATCAAAAGTATTTTGAGAAGTCAAATCATAGACGGGAGACTAAAATTAATAGTTGTACGTTATATTCAGTAAAACTTCAATTATCCTATTTTTTTAACGAACACAAACTTTACGAATTCGCCGCGTTTGCGTGGCGGATTGGTTCAGCTTTCAAATGTTTTTTTACATGAAGGTTTGCGTCAAGTTGATACGAAGAAGATGCCACCGAATGTTTAAATTGTGATGTAAACGATCCTGAATTCAAGACTTTGAATAATGAGTAAATAATCAAGGAATTATCTGCCTCAGACGTGCAAGATCAAGATGGCAAAAAGGAGATTCCTGATGGAAGGAATATTGATCTTACTCATTCTGAAGCTTCTGAATACTTTGATGTCACAATGGGATGGTTTAGTGTCAGAAAGAATATAACTAAATACAATTAATGCAGCTTCGAACTATGATGATCTAAAAGATTGATTCGCATTTTTGTAAAACCGTAGAGTATGTTTCTATAATATGTCAAAAAGTGCATTTGTCAATGCTCTGGTCAAGGGCTGCGTAGTCTGGAGTCGTGGTGTTGTGTGTATTTCCTGAGGTGGAGTCAGAGTCGGAAAACTCGGAGAAAAATAATTTAAGGTTATTAAAAACTTACTAGTCTTTCATCATATTAATTGGTGAATTCTACTAAAATTATTCTAGTAACTAGAATGATCTGACGGTAAACAGATTTGATATGAAACGGAAATGTTTGAAAAAATCAATTCGTAGTCGGAGTCGGAGTTGTCGTTTTTTATCAAGCTCTACAACTCTAATAATTATAAAAAAATGTTTCAATTATTATTAGCAAACATCTCTATAAAATATTTTGTCTGCGAGTCGCAAAGTACAAATATGACGGAAGAAAGCATGGTGAATGGAATATATCTTGCATTGAATCTGTATGTTAATTAGTTTTTACGTGTTAAATAGTCAGAAATGTTCTTTTTTATATTCGAATGCCCCCCTCTTTCTACGCCACTGAAGTAGCCACATGGAAATATATTTTTCACGTGTTAATAAATATGTGGAAATGGAAGCGCGGGCAGCATATTTGCATGCGTCTTTCATTTGTTAGACTATTTGCAACTGTCAAACATTAGGTGTTTTAATAATCTTATCTATCTTTGATTAGCGGGGTCAGTAATATTAATATTTGACCCAATGCTCTGTCAGGGTCACCCTTATCTAACGCAAATACGGCTAATCGATACTTTTCACGCAAAATTTATTAGATTATGAGAGTTTTATTCCAAAATAAATTTCAATTCGAAGAAAGATTTTGCGTATTTTAAAAATTACCAAGCCTACCATTTCACCACATTTTCCATTGGGTAAATCGACGACTTAATACTAAAATATCATTTTTTTAATGTACTAAAAATAGCCTATATTTTTTTGTTCAAATTTTGCATCTAATTACTGCTTAAAATATTATATACATACATAAATTAAAAATAGTATTGTAAATCCTCCAGGAAATATTTTTATGATCACAGATATTTTATTTCCTTAACAATTTAATATACGTATCTTTATACCAAATGAAAATTATCATTCCAGTTATTTAACACTATGCAGCAGTGGCGGTTCTATGTACTGGGCTAGGTGGGCTAAGCCCGACCTGCATTTTTCACCCAAAACTTTAGATGGCTGAATAAAAATGAGGAGCAATTCGGCCGCTGAACAAAATAAATACATTTATAATGGTAACTAATCTTTCTCAAATTAATACAATATCTTTGTTTTGATTTTCCTCTGTCAATATAAGACAATGCTATGTCTACCTACAATAATATTCTCGATTGTGTCGGGCCGGCATAAAAAAAACAATACCCCTATAAATACTTCATAGAGAACAGGCAACGTGACGTCAGTCTGGCAACACCTACGTATTAACGACTCAGGGGCTAGATCTTTCAAGCACGAGTTCTTTCCAGAGATAATATAAGTTCTTTCTTTATACTGGGGCGCAATCAAGCATGATTAGTTTTTTTGTATTTGTATTTGTATGTACGGAAACGTCATCTAAACTCACACGACTGTGCTTCAAATTATCAAGTTTCTGTCATTCGTTGGGGGCTAAATCGAATCTGCCCATGCCCTCCTATACATTCAAACACAAAAATCAATATCGTTGTATTGTATGAAAGTGACAGGTATTGACTCTTAGTGACAGCTCTGTATTGCTTTTTGTACTTGTTATTTCACTTTGAAAGAGACGAATTTAAGGTCCCGTATTATTATTCTATTATTTCTTACGTACATTAGCATTGATTTTATTATATAGTAATTTATGCTTTGCTGTAGTGTCGTAATATTTGTTAATTTGCTTGTAGATTAATGTATAAGGTGAAGTGGAAACATACACAATTTCGTAAATAGCATACTATGCTAAACTTTCCTCTAGCCCACCCAAAATTTTAGTTCAGGAACCGCCACGTGAATTTTTGATACTGAGGATTTGTTATGAAAAAGTTTTGTTTTTTTAACCCTCCAAGGACGAGCGTCACCATATGGTCACACAAAACACCGTTGTCTATTGATCCCACTATTCATACTTTTTCTACCTGAATATCGTTGCTTTTGCTCATATTTGGTTAAGAAGAGTACGGACTACAGTAAGTCATCAGCCGTAGGAACAGGAACGGTCTCCAAAAGCACATGTGATTTTTTGAATTTCCGTTTTTTTTAATTTACTTTTTGAAACTGTTAGATATTTTTTTATAAAAACATAAAATTATTTACAGTTATTTTGCTAATATATTTGTTTTGAAATTATGTTGATCTAAAGAGGTCAAATTGTAAATATTTTGAAAAAAATCACGTTTAGCTATATTTCAACCCCGAATGTTTGCAAGCCCATACAGTCACTTTTGTCCTTACTACTGTCCGTACTCAATATTACACGGTAATAGAAGGATGAGCATGACAATATAGTCATGCGGGGTTTCTATACAACGACTTTGCGTTTTTTTTTTTAAATTTTGGATAGGAATAAAACTTATCCGTGGCTTCAATATGGCTTAGAAAATATTTTTTTTATCGGAAAAAAGCTCTCGTCTCTGGAGGGTTAATCGGGTATTTTAACTGTCAATAAAAAAACGTTTCATTTACTTATCCATTATTTTGGGACTACCAAATTTTAAAAATCAATGCCTACGGGCTACAATATACATACAATAAGATTTATTGAATCTAATAGGTACGTTGAAGCAGTAGTTTTCCATCGACATTTTTCACAGTAGATGTATTGGCGTTATCTATTTTAATATCATGTTTGAGTGCTTAAAATGATGTTATCAAACTAATCAATGATGAAAAATATAAACAATGGCTTCCAATCTGCGTCAATGTGTGTTGATGTTTATTTTAACCTCTCGCTCTGAGCGCTCTGACAGAACTGCGTGTGTATAATTTTATTCAACAATTCTTGTACCAAAGATGTTGCAAAAAACGTGTGACGTGCAAACCCTTTTTTTCAGAGTTTTGCTTATTATTCATTTGTTTATATCCTTGCTTGACTTTGTTTCTAGTGTTTGACATCTGAATCAGCAATGTTTTATAGGAAATTTTCTTGAAACAGTTGTTACCATAGTGAATTCATACGTAGACAAAAACTGCAGGGACGTAGTTATTACGAAGTTCTTCGAGGCATCTGAGACATGATTTAAAGAATGGTAAATTATTTTAGATACCGGCTCTCCGAACCGAAATTATTTAGGAACCGGCTCGGTAGAGCCGGTGCGAATCCATAGCAGCACACCGCTGGGTATTTATCTAGTTATTGACACGCGTATTTTTTAGGAATGTGCTAATTCTGCATTATGCAAATAACATTTCTTGTTGGATGAAAAAACTTTTCGTCTTTCGCGTGTTCGAATTTCATTATACCTACATAATATGTACATACATAGGTACTTAGTATAATGAAATAACGAAGCACAAACAAATTGAACGATTCCAATAAGTTAGTATGCTTCATATCAAATCTTATTTGAATTTCTTGTTACGTCTTGGTTTTCCTTCCTTTTATTTGCATTAATGGATACTTAAATTCAGGACTGTAAAGTCAGAGTCGTGAAAAATGAGCGGCTCGATTTTTTTTTGAAAAATATAGTTAATGATGTTTATTTAAACAAAATAGTCAAAATTGTTAACATTTCATGCTTGGCTGACTAAAGATGATCTGATGGTATATTTTTTATATATATTTAAGTTAAAATGAAATTATTGAAAAATTTCCTCGGAGTCGTTAATTATTTTAAAGCTGGAGTTGGAGTCGTCTTTTTTTCACACGACTCTACAGCCCTGCTTAAATTGCTACATACGAAGTCATGTCCTTATATAAACGGTTATTGGTCGATCAGTTTTCAACAAATTCGTAAATTGATTCGACATGACCTTGAATTATGTAAGTACGCTTAGCGTCTTCATTAGAAGTTTCATTAGATTTCATAGACAATAAATAATTGCTCCCATCGATAATTGTTCTGTATTATAAAATATAACTGTCACTTGTTATAATCACTAACATTTTTTTTCTCTTCTGTGGCGTGTGGAAATAAATAATAAAAATTGGATCGTATTATTTTCTATCATGCAATGAACATCTCGTCGCTAATATCGGCCATGCGATTTGCATGTGACGGAGATATAATTTTTTATCCTCTTATTTTCATATTATTAATTCGTTATATAACTGTATGTAGCCTATTTTGGAGTTACACGTTCATAATTACAAAAATAACATGCATTATTATACAGATTGAATGTTGTTTCATCATTATTTTTCATTTAAGACTTTTAGAGATATTCTGTCTGAAAGAAATAAAGTGAAAATATCGGACCGAAATATTATTTCAGGTCAAACAAATAAACTAATAATAAGTACTATGTTTTTTAGATCAAGATAAAAGCTTATATATTGTGACTATAATTTATTATAATACTTACTTACTTACAGATTCTACCCAGTGTCGGCGCAAAGTTCTTTAGCGCCCTAGGCAACGGTTATTGGCGCGCCCTTTAACAAAACGTCCCATTATTTTTCGAAATAATAAAAAAACAATTCAGAATCATTAGAAATATTATTTTTAATATATCCATGACCGCTCCCAATGTGAAACAAGTGGTTACTTAATGGAGGTCTATGGTAATGGAATCTTAACAGAAGTTTTTCTACGTGAACTGTTTGTTACTCGGTCACTCAACTTCTCTTTTTCGAATCATATAAAAAAGGTACACGAATAAATACAAACATCAAAATAAAATGTACTAGTATTTTTTATTTTTGATAGATTTTATTAAAATAATTAGAATACTCCATTTATGCGTTGGTTTGCCAATGATTTGCGCCCTAGGCGGTTGCCTATTTCGCCTGTATGGTGGCGCCGGCCCTGAATTTCTACCAATTGTTTTTTATAGAAATGTATTATAATTTGTGTGTCATTTATATATTATAAATATATATTGTTCATTATTCATTGTGAACATTATCAAACCATAAATACAACACCAGACAATCTGATGAAAGGTGACGAAGCCTCATCTGCTATATTTGATATTTTTTTCTAATTATTTTTTTTATGGAAGGAAACGTTTAATGAGAATAAATCGGACCGGTATTTTCATTCATGTTAACCGGTTATAATTGCGTCAAAAAATTTCTACGACTTATTTTATTATACGGTAAGTGTTAGTAAATATTAGCTATTGGTAATTAGCTGCATATATTTAATGTTATGTCGGCATATTTTATAGAACTATCTTTTTATTACTACTGAATTACTGAGAGAAAATAAGCGCCAAATTTCGTTGAAAATTATTTATTATACACGGTATTATATAAATTATACATAAAGTTTTGTATTGCAAATTTCACAAATTATTTTTGTTAAAACCAATCGAGATATGAGTGAACTCTTTATATACATATATATATATATATATATATAATGTAGCAGAAGTTATTACAGTTAATAAAAATGTTGTTTTAAACATAATTTGCAAACAACAGATACTTCCTTCCGTTTTATTGAGGTTTTACTGCACAGTGCACACTTTTAATATAACAGCACGTGAAGAGATTGCATATTACAGTGATCTGAATACTGAACGGTTAATAAAAGACTATTCTGGGTCCAATAGACAAAATATGTTTTAATTTAAGATTTCGACTGAAGGTGCTTGGTGGAATTTCAATATTAAATTTGAATTGTTCAAACTATGTACATTCTCACAGATTTTGTCACTAACGACCCGGGTTTCGCCTTTCGGCATCTTCAGGCGTTAAAGGATAATAAGCTCATGGGAATGCCCACAGATTTGAGAATGATATTATCCTTTTCGCCAGCAATGGCTTTGAACTCAATGATACATTTATTTCTTATATAAACACGAAACATTTATTTACTAAGCGTCAGTTCAAGTTCATCTGTGCACTTGAACGCCTGAAGATGCCGAAAGGCAAAACCCGGGTTGTTAGTGACAAAATCTGTGAGAATGTACATAGTTTGAACAATTCAAATTTAAGACAAAATATGTATTGTGAAAGTTAAGAACATCGCAAGCAAGTTTTGACAATTATTATCAAGCAAAGAGGAACTGTACACATTTTAAAACAATTAATGTGATATCAATGCAGACATGAATGAGTAGAGTTTATATTAAGATAAAAATACCAAGCTTTAATTATAAGTATTTTCCGTCATATTGTGTACATCGTGAAATGCTCTTTGACACAACATATAAAATGAAGTGAAATGTGTTGTTTATCTTTTTCGTTTCATCGAAAATAGTTCTTTCTGACATAATTTGCAGACATTAATTAACAATGTTTATTTGTAGTTGATTAAGTTACTGATCTCACTTCATTTATTTAATGTTTGAGTCCATCAAATAATCGAAATAATACACATATTCATCTGAAGAAATACATAAGTTTTCATTTCAATCCTAAAATATATTATTTCAATATGTTACTTTTTCAATGTATTGTATTGAATTAATGTGATCTTCGAATAAAATGGCTTACAAAAACACTCAATGATACATATAATATGTTTGTTACTATTAGATTAGTAGGATCATCAGTAAACACTATTACAGAGATAGTTGGAAATATCAATCGATATAGTATTAACTATCGGATAGCGTTGTTTCCAATATGATTCAATTTTTATTCTGACATATAAAATAATATATATCATATATACGATAAGAGGAAGGTGAATTTAATATTTATTTAATGTTTAACTAAATGCATACGAGTTACAAAGTCTCAAAAAAATGTAATATTGTCGCTAGAATCCATAGCACAAAAAGTTTTCTCGAAAAGTTTTATAGTACTAACATCAATATTTACATTTGAAGTGTTAAGTTTTATGATAAGGAAAATTCTAAAATAATTTATTAGCCTCATCAATTATTTCCCGATACGTTGTCAACTAGAAAAAATAATCGACACAAATGGTGTTATTTAAAAATGAAACTGTCATTGTTTTCAAACTAGTGGCGTAGCTAAAAATGTGGGTCCTCATGCAAACGTCACACAATTTGTTACATTGGGTATGTGAAAATTTAGGCCCTTCTTTTCTCTGCGTCCTGATGCTGGGGTGGGGCGGAGGGGGCTCGGATGGACTCGCGCTAGTCCCTTGTTGAATTAAGAAAAAAAACAATAACCATTTCCTGTTTTCAAATGACTAATATTTTTTACGGCGGATTAAGTGTAACGTTTGAGACATGAAATTGTAGCAAAAGGAACAGTACATATCTGCATCGATTTAAGAACTATTTACTATTTCAATCCGATAGGAACCTTTTTAGTTATCGATATAAATTATTTTACAGTAATTGAAACATCCACTCCTTCTCCACGGCACGAATAGCTGAGAATAAGCGAGCCCCGTATTGGCAGCCCACCGAGCTCTCATGCATTTCATGACTGCTATGAGGTGGCTACGCCGTTGGTTTGACCGATTAATTGATATCTATACATCAAATTCTGGGGCAGGTAGAGCCTTGATCCAATTTTCCTTTCATTTGGTGTATTTTAATGCTGTTTTTCCCGAGTAACGTCCTGGATTTACTGGGAGTAGACGGGTGCTTGGTCGATAATGTTTTTCGACTGTTTTCTTTTTCACATCCTCTCACCCCTCATGGCTATGCTTGTCACATTTATTCTTATTTATTGTGTCTACGTTTATTTATTGCTTGTATGTTTTATGACTTAATGGAAAAAGGAACATTACCATAACTGAAACGGATTTATATTATTACTTTATAACATTAATAAAAGTACCAAGTAAAAAAATAGTATAACTCGCTGTGCTATTCGATGTAGTAGGTACCTACTTTTTAGTTTTTATTAATAATATACAGTGGTCAAAGTTCCATTAAAGCAACTCGTAGAAGGATTTTACACTAAAAATAGATGTATCAATATTATTACAGATTTTTTAAAAATATGAAATTACCATTTGTGTGAGTATTGACTGAGCAATATAAAATTTTAATGAGTAAACAATGATATGTTTACTCATTAACTCAGTCGTGAGCTGCTATGGGTTCGCACTGGCTCTGCCGAGCCGGTTCCTAAAATACTAAAACAATTTTTTTAAACCATTTCCGCTCCCAATGTGGAGCATATGTACTCCTAATGGAGTTTATCTCAACAGAAGTGTTTCTACGAGAACTGCTTGTTACTCAGTTGCTTAACCTCTTTTTTTCCAAAGAGAGTAGGGATAGA
The DNA here is from genome assembly GCA_030503985.1 of Himalopsyche tibetana. NCBI lineage: Eukaryota > Metazoa > Arthropoda > Insecta > Trichoptera > Rhyacophilidae > Himalopsyche > Himalopsyche tibetana. Next base: position 20,899,382 of record JAPJYX010000013.1, read on the forward strand.
AGGATAGGGGCTAGGACAGGATTAGTGGTAAGCTAATCGCTCTCGATTCGCCCCGTTCGTAGGATAGGATGGGTGAGAGGGGGGAATTCAAGACATCACATACACCCACGCATTTGAACAGAAATTCATAAATCGATTGAAAAATCAATTGATAAAAACTGTCCGTACCGGGATTTGAACCCGGGCCCTCCGTAGCCGAAGCCAACAATGTTGACCACACAGGCGGCGTAAAACAATTTACCATTCTTTAAATCGCGTCTCAGAAGTCGACAATTTAACAATTAAATCCCTTAGTATTTATTTATCTAAATATTGTTTCACAATACCCGGAACTATTACAAGCATAATGAATGCTATTAGTTATAATTCGATCTAGTAATTAAACATATTAATATCATTAAACCAGTGCCTCTCAACTTTTTTTAGCTTGTCGATCTATCGAGAAACATAAAACGACGTTTATTGCAACGTGTCTGTTATTACACTTTTAAGTAAAAGATACAGATTAGGGCTTGCTATTTAACGTCAAATTGCAATTACCGGTAAACGGTAAATAATTTTACCCATTACCGGTTTACCGGTTATTAACCGGTAAATGAAAAAATAGATCCATATAGATTAGATCAGCGTTTCTCAACCAGGAGCCATGTGGCCCCCTGGGGGGCCACAGCATGTCTCAAGGGGGCCATAGAAGAAAATTTCAGTTTTGGGGAGCCACAGCAGGCATTTCTTACACGAAACAATCATTTACTAAGCGTCAGTTCAAGTCCGTTCACTTGAAAGCCTGAAGATGCCGAAAGGTGAAACCCGGGTCGTTAGTGACAAAATCTGTGTGAATTTACATAATTTGAACGATTCAAATTTATTGAAATTCCACCAAGCACCTTCAGTCGAAATCTTAAATTATACATAATTTATTTTTTAACAAATAATTTGTGACTCGAAAGGGGGCCACGGGCTTAAAAATGTTGAGAAACTATGGATTAGATGATTAAAATATAACTGTATGCCACATACTTTTACTAAAAACGGTATCCTAGATTGAAACCTAAATAATTTCAAATACGTTTCTGGTAAATAATGTCATATAAATATGTATATAATATATCATTATTTTTTATATTTTTGTTATTTATTGCTAACTGAAGCTTTTCCTCCAATGTTAATAGTTGGGCAATTTCTATTTAATATTTATTTTTGCTCAGAAATAATATTATTATGGTCCTTTTAAAATTCATACCTAATTAAATCTTTGATTTTCCTCCAGCACTCTTTATTATTTTTTAATTTTTTTTACATTCTCCGGATTGGCCAGCTTTCACTCAATTAAAATATTGCCATACTTATGTTTTGTCCATTACTATACAAAACAAAATGTTTATATAAAAAATATTTGTTATATGAAATCAATATTTACAAATTTGCATTTAACAAATAAACAAGAATGCAATATATGCAAACAAAGAAGAATATGTACCAAAATACTTATGTTTTTAAAATATACTTCGCCCTGAGTCCTAAAACAAGTATGTAGGATCAGCTGCAGAGTTCGAGCGGTAACTGCGATGGTGATGACATTTGACACCAGTATGACCACTAAAATTTGTGTTTTAACCAGATCTCTGCCGCAAGCGAGTTTATTCGCTCTACAATTCCGTGTTTAAGGGGCCGTCCATACAAAATGAGCGAATTAATACTCTCTACTTTATACTTGATTTACAAGACACCAGTATCTCTCTTAACCGGTTCTCTGCCACGGACGTGTTAACACGCCATATAATGTCGTGCTCGTAGGGCCGGCCATACTATTTGAGACGCGGTTTAAAGGTCACAAGAAACGTATTTAATAATTTTAAAATATCATGCATATAGTGGCATCTCTTGCAATCATAGTACGATAATTAAACTTTAAAGATATTGTTTTTTAATCTATAATACATCGATTTTTAAAAAAAGCTTTTTTGTTGTGTTCAAATGTGTTGCTAGCAGGGCTAAGCGAATATAGCGGTAATTTTCGTTTTTGAAACATTTTTGGATAAATGATGGCGGAAATGACCCATCGTGTATTTATACGGTAATTGTTTGTAATTTACTATTATTATATGTCAAAAAGTACATATTTATTAGGTTTTTTTTTTAAAAGAAAATCACGGCCCTCCATGCACGGCCATATTAATACCGCACGGCACAGATCAGGTTAATGTTGACAGAGTCTAAAAAACGAATCTCTTAATTTATTATGGATATCTACAATAAACTTTCATTATAATATGATTGTATTTATCCTTGATTCGCGGTAAAATAATTTTCGGTAATTATCGATGGTGCGTTTTGAATGATTTACCGGTAAACCGGTCAACCGGTCAACCGGTATTGCAAGCCCTAATACAGATACAAGAAAGAAATTATTGATTTTAATCTTGAACTATAGGGAAAGAAAAGCTTGCGGAATCACGGGGTTTTAATTCCTAATCGCATGACAACATTACTTATTTTTTAAATAAATAAAACACCTGAGAAACCTCACTCGGTATGTTGACAGTTTAACTATTATAATAACCACACATTTGAAAACATGTTCGACGAGTCATGTTATTTTATGCAGCAAATCGATCCAGATATGTTTTATAATATATAATTATAAATAACACTTTTTAAGCGTGCATGTTTTATTGGGAGCATACGGAAGTTATTGTGTTTAATCATTATAAAACATTAAAACGAGTTTGTTCATGTCATATCGACTGTGGAAAGGAAAAAGGACGTAACCCACACATATCTAATTTTACAGGAGGCGCTAAAAACGTGTTTTGATGATTTTGTGACATACGCAAATTATGAATTATACTCAACCTTGAAGTCCACGGATACTTCTTAACTGGTGTTTAATTGACTTAACCTAATATTAATTAAAGAAATTGTCTCGGAAAAACCTTTATTTCAGTGTTTTTACTTAGTTTTAATTTCTAACAAGGTCATCTTTTTCAAACTTAAAAGCTAAATTTAGATACTTATTCGGCATTTTCAGTTTTCATCCTTTTGATAGAATGTGTGTCAAGTTGTATACATTGTGATTATCGAAAAAAAGCTGTTTTGGAAAATTGAGGGTTACGTCCTTTTTCCTTTCCACAGTCGATATGTATATGCAGGGGTGGGCTTGGAGGGGCTCGCGCGTGACCCTTGTTAAATTTTACAAAAGCCGGCGAGCCCCTTGTTAACTTAAAAGAAAACAATATTCTTAGATCAAATTAGTATATAACTGCAATTTCTGACTTATATATATTATCTACGACAGCTTCAGTATACACAGTATTACATTTTTAGCCATTTAGATTGATAAGTTTACGGTAAATTGCATATTGTTACATATTATAAGTGTATTAAGTAACCATCGATTGCTAATTATAGTATTGCATATAATTGCATAGGAGTGATAAAAAAAATCATACCTTCCCTAGAACATCGAGAATTGCTTTGCGATTAAGCGAGTCCCTTGTTAACGTATTGGCAGCTCACCGCTGTGTATATGTTTTTGCTGGATAGAAAACTGAATTTATTTCGACATTAGTCCTTAGTAGTGCATTTAATTAATTTTTAAACCTTTTGAATCTTTATCGTGGATTTTTTCAGTTTAACAATCCGTATGGTATTTAACGTTGTACCTCATCTCATACAATCCTCTACGACTTTTGAAAACTTCTAACAATTAACTGAGGAATGGAGTTGTTATTATCAATAAATGTGATCATACAAGAGTTTGCAATGAAGGTGTTACAAAAACCGAGATCTCGGTTTTTCGGTTGATTTTTCAATACCAGTTCATCCAACTAGCGTTTTATCTGATAAAGCTTTAAGTGCAGTTGGATATGTTTGCATGGGTGGACGGATTCTACCGAACATTACTTTTCCGAACACGAACTCTCCGAACAAGAATACTCCGAACACCGATTCTTTCGGACACAGAATCTTCCTCACATAGAACCTTCCGGATATAGAATACTTCGCACACCGAATACTCCGAACATTTAAATATTTTTAATAGAAAAATCATTGTTTTATTGTAATGTGGAATGTTTTATGGCAATTATGCCAAATATTTTTCATAATGAAAACAAGAAACGTATTTAATTTTCATGTTCAATTTAATTTTAATTTTCATAAGCAGTTTGTAATTGAATTCGTATTTTGGCTTATTCATTTTTAAATGTTTATATGCGTGGTATTTCCTTTCAATATAATCAAAAATATCAGCCCAATTATAATACAACACAATTTCCAAAATGAATAAGCCAAAATACGAATTCAATTATAAACTGCTTATATACATGAAAATTAAATACCTTTCTTGTTTTCATTATGAAAAATATTTGGCATAATTGCTATAAAACATTCCACATTACAATAAAACTTAAATGTTTGGAGTATTCGGTGTGCGAAGTATTATATATCCGGAAGGTTCTGCGTGCGGAAGATTCTGTGTCCGTAAGAATCGGTGTTCGGAGTATTCTTGTTCGGAGAATTCGTGCTCGGAAAAGTAATGTTCGGTAGAATCACCGAACCGTTTGCATGATCCAATCAAGATTGACAGATTCTAACATTAACGAACCTGAAAGAAACAACAACATATTTACGAAAATCAACCGTTAACGCTTATGATATAGATTGTATCATTATTTTTATCCCTAGTTGAGATTATCACCACTTTTTTTAAGTCAAAGGCTCTTCTTCCTGGTTGCAATTCGCAATATTGAATTGCAGTCAGTTGCCCTAGCATTGACCGCTGCAAATTTACGTAAACGATCGTTTGCATTTATTTTATTTGTAATTTATGATTACTAGGTAATTTGAAAATAAAATTCATGACGAGTACCGTATTTTACGCTTGGGCAAAATTATGATCAAAATTAATTATAACCGCATGATTCATTTATAAATTTACTGTGTAATTAACAGAACAGGCAGCGAAGGGCTGTCAAATTGTAGGGCTATTCGCGCTGTTCTGTGGAAAGGGTGGATTTTTTATCTCTCTCATATAAATATCCGTAATCATTATTAAAACAATCGAACGTAACTGAATACAGGTATACTTAGTACGTAACAAAACAATATCAATAGCTGAACAGTGGACAATACTTATCTTCAGTGCCGGCGCGAGGCTATTTGACGCCCAAGGCAAAGATTATTGGCGCGCCCCTTTTTAAAAAATCGTCCCTTTTTTTTCGAAATAATAAAAGAAAAACAATTCACAATCATTAGATTTTTTATATATATCCATATCCGCTCCTAATGTGTAGCATATGACCTCCTAATGGTGGTATCTCAACAGAAGTTTTTCTTCGTAAACTGCTTGTTACGTGGTAGCTCAACCTCTCTTTTTCGAATCATATAGAATACGATACATAGCTACAACGAAAAATACAAACATCAAAATAAAATAAAATGTACTTCTATTTTTTTATTATTTGAGTACATAAAAATATTTTTCATACTCCATTTATGCGCCCCCTAATGGTTTGCGCCCTAGGCGGTTGCCTACTTCGCCTGCATGGTGGCGCCGGCCTTGCCTATCATAGATTGCAAGAGTTAAGAGTACTAAGATTGACGTAGCAATCAGTGGCTTAGCCATTATACGATGGGCTATATGCGACGCATAAGGGCCGTTGGGCTCAGGGGGGTCGAATTTATATCCACATTTAAATTATCTAAAATAAAAAATTCTACTATAAAATAAATATGTTTTAATAATCTCTACCAGACGTGTCAATGGTAACTGTTTTGTAGTTATCGCCAGCTAAATAATTTCGAAAAAACGCGTACGTTTACTGACCCTAATCCGTTGACAGCTGGAAATTTACAACTCAAAGTCGTCTTAATCTTTGCATATAATTTATTTGGGGTCCTTATATAACTTCTTTTGACTTAATACTTCCCGTCCTTTAAATATGAGCCCAGATTTCTTAGTTACGCTACTGGTAGCAATTGCACTATATCATTCTTTTTTCTGTAAATTTATGTTTTTAACGTTTTAAATCTTTTTTTTTAACCATGTCCGCTCCCATGTGGAGCATATGGACTCCTAATGGAGTTTATCTCAACAGAAGTGTTTCTACGAGAACTGCTTGTTACTCAGTTGCTCAACCTCTCCTTTTCCAAAGAGAGTAGGGATAGAAGGATAGGGTTAGGACAGGATTAGTGGTAAGTTAATCGCTGTCGATACGCCCCGTTCATAGGATAGGAAAGGTGAGAGGGCGGAATTCAAGACATCACATACATCCATGCCTTTGAACAGAAATTCATAAATCGATTGAAAAATCAATTTATAAAACTGTCCGTACCGGGATTTGAACCCGGGCCCTCTGTAGCCGAAGCCAACACCGTTGACCACTCGACCACACATGCGACTTAAATCTTAGTAGTAGATAATATATATGTCAGAAATTGCAACAAGTTACTGATTTGATCTGAGAATCTGGTTTTTTATTAATTTAACAAGGGGTTCGCCGGCCAAGATCAAACTTAATTAGGGGCGCGCGCGAGCCTCTCCAAACTTCCTCCAGTATACCCTAGCTGACAGGTGTTTAGCTTATTTGAGAACCATCTTCAGATAAGTAGTTTATTTATATTAATCTTTAATACATTTTTTTACTTAATTAATTATTGAATATGATAAAAAATATGCGACTTCGGGCGGAAGAAGATACCAACACAATTGAATATATATTATATTATATAATTTATATAAAATTAAAACCAATTGTTAACTTACCAAACATTGACTTAAACCCATTGTTAACTAAATTTTAGTTGTTGTCACCATTGTTACCATTGTTAATTTACCAAACATTGATTAAAAAAGTATAGTTTTGCTTAAATAAAAAGAAAATAAAGGAAAGTAGTTGTTTTAATAATCCATATTTTGCCATGTTCAATTAAACTTTTTGTGGTGTTTTTTGTACGGTGGTTTCTGTTAAACGTGTCTATTAACCTCATAAAAAACGAATCTTGTGTACCTATACTATTAACAGTTTTTCCGATAACTTAAAAAAATAAAGAAGGCAAACCGAATTTGTCTTTCTTGCGGTTACTGGATTACTTTAATTAAAAACTGGCCACGGGCCCGACAAATCCTCGCACCGGCGCTGTATTTTTTCTTATTTTTGTCAATATTTAGATATTCACTTATAACACCGAATTTAACAAAAATGTATTATCGATGTACATATTGAGAAATTAATAAATCTTATCGACGTGTGTGAATCTTTGCAGCATCGTGTCGATAGATCTATTACATTTGTGACCGCTTTTTGACATTGACCGACGTATAAAATCCTTCAAAGACGTTATTATTTGCAACGGAATTATTATTACGAACTCATTGGCCAACGGACATTAACATAAAAGCGTTAAGTATGTTCAAACATCTATCTAATCAAATCTTGTATAAAAACAATTAACTGCTGAGGCATGTAATAATAATCAAAACGTGCGTGGCGAAGAGATGATAGGTCAAATATTCCACAATATCTAGCTTTAATGCCTTTTGTAAAAAATCAAATACGTTTTAGTGAGCAATTCATTATTTACACATAAGGAAATTTAATTACTTTCAACAATTCGCAGTGTTAAAACGTCACTGTTCTTGCAGAAGTTGATAAGTAACAATTTTTTATTTCTGAGGAAACAGCAAATGAAAATTTTCAGCTTTTAGAACAATGCCTCCAAAATAGATATTTTAAGTTAACCACATAAAATTTATCTGTGTATATAATATCAAAATAGCGATGCATTAATATCGATCTGACACAAGTTAGTGCTTACAATTAATAGACAGGGACAATTGCTTTTCTTTAATTAAAGCATTCATAATAATTACCTATACAAATACATGGCGAATTGGCGTCAGCTGTAATGTAAATAAATAAAGCTGTAATGTAAATAATGCACCAACTGAGTTATTTCAGACAATGAGTTGATATCAAAGAATCTTTGCGAGTACTTAACTAATTATTGAAAGTTTTATTAATTACTTGCTTCTGCCAGAACGGTGCCGATACGAGGAATTCATAATATATTTTCATTCTAAATGGAAACGTAAATACATCACGGTGAACCGTCATTTTCCTATCATTGGTAAACGGTATTTATTATCTTCATTAATTACCGGTTATAAATTACAAAACGTAAGAAGAAAAACAGCAAAGTTATTGAAAAATATTTTGTTCTTATTGTGTAATGTTTTTATAAAATAAATATTAATTGTCGGCTATTGTCGATACCGCAATATTACAGTAAATCAGTATTACAACACGGGGAGTTCTAAAAATTATACCGAGGATATTGATAATTTTGCTGTTAAAAGTAGCTCAATATTGGAAAATCTTAAATCTAGGGAAAGTCTTAAATCTAGAGAATCCTCTAATTATTTAGAAATCCAAAACCGGCTTACCTTTCTTCTGATCGGTTAGATTAAGGAAATCAAAAGGTGTCAATTCGGGACAGGATAAACTATTAACTAAGCACGCTTAATTCGTTTATACTTATTTGCAAAAATGCAGTTAACCATTTGCCGGTCCAATTGATTTCAACAAATGTTCCAAAAAGGATCGCATATTTTTTTATTATGCTCAAACACCAACCAAGCACATGTGTAATATTTATAAAATATGCATATTTAGTGAAAGAATTCATTGTTTTTTAATGGAACTGCCCGAGTTATCTAGTGGTGTCCGTTTTGGCGACTTTCAATACTCGAGTATGCTCGGATGTGACCGGGAAGTGGTTAAAGATGTAAACAATTCTTCTTTCATCTGTCATTATATAATCAAAAATTGTGCCCGATGTGTTGAAAAAAGGTCATTAAAAATAATGAATGATACAATATCATTTTTTATGTGAAGCACCTACAAAATTAGGTTCTGGAACCAAAATCTGAAGTGATTTGTGCCTCATAGAGGTCTTAAACTGACCTTGGAAATTATCCATAAGGATACTTGAATTTCGTTTGTAGAAACAAAGCGATTGCAAGAAACGAAAAAGACACAGCTATTAAATATTGCAGTAACTCCTTGCAGAGTCATACAATGCATGAAGGCACAGCGAAAAGAGGGGCCTAAAATTTCTACATACACCTTACCAGTAGCGTAGCAAGGCGGGTGCGGCAGGGGCGGACTGCCCCAGGCGGCACATTTCGGGGGCGACATTGTCAAAAATACATACAATATTTTTCGAGAAATTATATTTCTAGATAAAAAAAAAAGTAAGCCACCTGTAGTAAAAACTCCTAGTTCATAGATAAAAAATAGTTGAAGTGTTTTAAAATCAAAATTAGGGGAAATATTGGGGCGGCACATTCAAGGACCACCCCGGCGGCAGGATCTCTTCTTAGACCACTGCACAGTACGATGGAAACCCGATATACCGTTCTCGCATTCTTCACTTTCCCGCATCGATCGTTTATTTTTCTTAGTCCCGTCTAAACAGCCATATTAACAATGTTAAATATTCCTTCACAAATATGACCCTGATTGACCGATTTCCTCGATCTATCGTTTAACTAAATATTTATTATCATCGTAAATATATTTTAATAAAAAAAGTGAAATAAATAAATTAAATTTTTAAAAACTAAACATTTTTTTTGTTTTACTTGAAGATTAACCGCATAACTTAGTGTGTTTATTACGGTCCTTTGAGAAATGTAGAATCAGGGTTTCATTGTACAACAAATTTCGTGAGGGGAGGGCTTGCTTGGCGTTTGAATGAGGGCTCCAAATAATCCTAACTACGCCACTGCAGTAATTGGTGATTTTTTCGGTCCCATAAAATTGCGGGATGATCAAATTAGATTAATGGAATATATTTAAAATAAATAAGCGATATAATATTTCGTACTTTTTAACTATAAATAAGCATAAAACTTATTTTTAAACTTAAAAAAATATTTTACTTTTACCGATGATGAAAATCTTTAAATTTCTAACTTTCAATGACATAATATTTGAGAACAAATAACGGAATTCCGAGATTTCAATCCGTAGATTCACACTTCTCATCGATACAGTAAGTACGTTTCGTAGTAACTTTGTTTACATCGTGCAATCTAAGATGTCAATACAACAAATATCCAAGGACTATTTTGAAACAGCCTCTAATGAAAAAGAAGCCTTAGTAGTCTTTAAATCATTACAGAAATTTTATTTATAGCTTTGGTCAACAAGAAAAATGTATATCAAAATTGGTTCATTTTCGTTTCAATAATTTATTTTTTTATTAACTATTATGTGATTTCATCGTTTTCAAATCATCAAATCATATGGTTACTAGAAATCTATACCTTAAAATAATTATTATTGAAATTTACAGTTATTTAATTTAACTCGTTGTGTAACTGATGTGACACGTGTTTCACCTCTTTCATTATTAGATTTTAACTACAACGTAGACATCGATTCTGTACTTATACTTTTAAGATTATCAACTGTCAATTCTTGGTAGAAAGGCATATTATTACGGCTGGCTCGTGGCGTGTGCAAAGTATGTGGCGCACACATGTGAAGATTTTAGTACTATCTACTCATTTCATTCCAGTTTTGTGAGACGTCAAGAGCGCCTCGCCTCGCGCACAGGCGCAAAAATCCTCGCGCCGGCCGTGTATTATGTTAAAAAAAGGTTTTGTTGCTAAATATGACAAACTTTTTTATACTGGGCGAAGAGAGGGGAAGATACAAACACTAAAAAAACTAACTACTTTTGAAGAAAAAGTATTATTATTTTATTTTGATATCAATACATAAAATTCTGGGGCTGATGGAGCCGAGCTCCAATTTCCCTTTCATCTGGTGTATTTTGATGTTGCTTTTCCTGCGTAGTGTCCTGGATTTACCTGGGCGTAGGTTGTAGGATATTATCATTGAATCAAGCATGATAGAGCATTTTTCTGTTGTTCATTTGTAATGTGGAGACTATGGACCTCTGATGGAGCTTCTCTCAACAGAAGTTGTTCTATGATAACTAATTGTCACTCAGTCACTCAAATTTTAGTTTTCAGAGAATTAAAAGAAAGAAGGAAATGGCTAGGACAGGATTAGTGGTTTAAAAGTAAACTGCTTCTCTATAAAGCAATTACGCGTCCAATCATAGTGTACGCTACCCCAGCATCGGTTTATGATCACAAGAATATCGACTCATTATCAGCAAAAGATCTTAAGCAATACAATAAGGTAAAATGCTTTTTAACCAATAATTGTTCAATATCGCCTAGGGCGTTAGTGACAAAAAATTTAGAACGTTAACTCATTCGCGTAATATTTTTTAGGCCCTGTGCATTTTGACTTATCGTTTGTTCCGCGTGGACCCCAGTAAAGAAACGCTGATCTAGAAAATTTAAAGTAGTCAGTATAATATCAGGATAGGCATTGACCATATATTACTATTTACTATTTTTTCTTTATAGAGCTTAGTACGAGTGTAATTTAAAAAAAACCTTCTGTAAAATTACTATTTATGTATTGTTTGTTTTCGAATTAAATGGCCCCCTCCTTGGAGAATTTCGGGATCCGCCACTGGTTCTGCTTTATGACGCCGATAGATTGGATTTTTGAAAAAAAATATTTATGTGACGATCCTTAGAATCATGAAAATTACTTCCCTCAGTTTATTTTTTTGTGTATTGTATGTATGGGTATAGTATAGTATATGGAGAAGTTTATATGATATGCATATAAATACATAATATGGTGTCCACGTGAACTCACTCACCTCTGAAGCGATCACGCCTTTCTATCAGCAATGGTGGAAAAGTAACGCAATAACCAATTAAACCAGCAATGAAGGAGACTCGAAAAACTTTCAGAAGACTCAAAGCTCAGTCAATTTGATATCCGAAAAAGAGCTCAAATGTTGAAATAAAAATCATTTAAGGCATAGGTCGTCGCGATGTCTTTATCATAATAATATAATAATAATGGGGTAATTAAAAAAGTACATTATATAACAATTTATACAACTCATTTTATTTTTAAATATTTAAATATACAAACTTGAAAAAATACAAAACTATTTACAAATATCCATATATGTACACTCACTCATAAAATTACTAGTCAACAATAGTCATTTTTATTTTACAAAATCTCTGCTTAGGTAACTAAGTCATACCTTTTTTATTACAGCATCCTGTTAGATCACGGGTTCCCAACCTGGGGGACGCAAAGGGTTTTCAGAGGGGTCGCCAACTTTTTTCGATTTTGGATTTGCACAACAAAATAACGAAAAAGTATAGCAAATCGAGGATTTCAAATTCCTCGGGGGGTCGCCTAGTCACATGATTTTTATAAAAAGGGTTCGTCACCCGAAAAAGGTTGGGAACCTATGTGTTAGATCAAAAAAATAATGACATGATTGTACATGAATAAAATGGTTCTACAATTATTATGATTTCACTGAACGCCATTCATTTCATAGTTGACACACTATGCTGTCAACCGTATTTGTTAATATCACTGTTGAATAAAATCAACTGTCGACACTATGCGTTATCATTCATAGTGTCAACAATCGTATTTTGAGATTTTTATGTTAAAAAATTCTTTATTCACAATTCATTGTCTTTCAAAATTGAAAAATTCTATCTAAAAACAGACAGTAATAATAAATACTAAGGTAAAAAAGTTCTCAAATTGTATAATTACATCCATGTGCAATTATTACAAAGCAATTAGTTAAAACTAGAATAGTGATAATTTTTTTGCTAATATAACAATAATTATATGTATAATATATGAAAATTTATTCAGAGTAAATGATTTTAATTACATGTCAATTGAAAATGACATGGCAAATACGAGATGTTTAATTAAGTACAGTTTTATAGAGCCTACAATAATAGAAGCTGCTACTCGAGTGGCAAATGATATAACCTAACATTTTTTTTAGAAACTGTATCACACAATGTTATAAATATTCTTATGTAGATTTGTTCATGATTTACTACCGTTAAAAACGTGTTCACTGATGTGTAACTATAGAAGTAGGTCTTAATTAGTTTCTTCCAAGTCGATAACAATTTTGCCTCTCATGTGGCCGTCTGCAACTTTCTTAAATGCTTCAGGCGTCTCAGAAAACTTGTAAACCTTCTCCACGATCGCTTTCAACTGTAAAGTGAAAAAGAAACAAAAATAAATATGTGCTATTATTATAAAGTTAAAAAAAAGACGTTAGAAAGGTTTCATATTTTAGAAAATAAGGGTGTGCAATTTTTTAATAACTTATATGAGATTCTTTCAGAGTAAAAATAGGTTATCAATCCAATTTCCTATAATTTATTATAAAAAATTGTTAAAAACATTATTTCTGTCCATCATTGTTTTAGGAAGCATTCTCAACAATTCTTCAATTTGGACACAAATGAGATTGGACAAAAAGCGATGGCGAATAATATTTTTAGCACTGGAAATCAATATACTTTGACTTATTTTGTTGACAGTCAAAATATGATGAATATATGTTGAATTTGTATATCCTTGTACTTATTTATTTGATAATTTATTAGAGCAAGAAAATATAAAAATATATTCTTAGTCAAAATCACAATAGAAATACTTTTTGTATTAAATAAATTCGTAGGAAAATCACTAAATATGAATTACTTATCTTGCTGAAAACAAAATTGGTTTCATTAAATTGATATGCAGTGGAAACCACTCAATGTCAACATTGTATGATGTTTTCAACAATGGAGAAGAATATATGTTTGAAAGTGCCATTAAAACCTAATTTTCTTATTTTAGGAAGATTTTTTCAATTTTTAACTATATTGTCGGTATATTGTCAGAAGGTGTCAAGTAAAAATACATTGTTTAGAGATAGTCGTTATTTTTGATAATCATGCTATTTTAACATCTCTATGTACTATAACGATTACTTCTTGATCCAATCACTTAGTGAAATTCAATAATGATAACGAATTCAATTCATATATTCAAAAATGTTAAGTTATTTTTGCCAATAATAACTTTGAACGGAATTGACTTAACTTAGGCATGGGGAACCTGCGGCCTTTTGGCTACTCTGGTGCGGCCTTCTGGCCTATTCTGTTATTCTGTAAATGTATGTTAATTCCTGACATATTCTGACCGTAAATTCTTGTTTCCGGACAAAGATTTCCTAGTCAATGTTTTCTGCAGCCTTATGTCGAATCAGAAAAATGAATGCGACCTTTAGAGAAGAAAAGATTCCCCACCCCTGACTTAAATTATGAAATTATGTAAAAATACACAGAATATGGCTGAACTTGTTTTTTCAGAAGATACAATATTAAAATCTATCTATCCATCAGGATTCATAACTCTAAACATCCGGTTTTTGAGTTAACGCTTTCTGCCAGTATGTCGACAATATCTAATATCATCCATTTTGTAATAGAACTTGATAGTAAATCAAGGAGTTGCCGTTTGATTAATGAAATGGATAAATGTACCTTGTTCGACTCAACCAAATCGGATATATATTGCATTCCATCTTTTGAAGGAATAAAGAATCCCCATCTAACAGTTCTTCCCGTCTTGAGGGCTTGAATGTTTGGGCAAATTAGATCTGAAGCATTGGCGAAAGCACCGCGGAATATTCCCAGTTTATCGAAGTTTTTCATAACCGGAGAGGAAAATGTGACATAGGTTTTGAATTCCCAAAGCTTGGCTGCAGCGTACTCTGCGCCCAATCCAGCACAGTCAATAATCACATCATATCTACAAAATAAAGCAAATGCAACAATTTATAAGCTTAAGTCATTTATTTTAATCGGGTAAGATAAGTGGTTGTCTCAGCCAAAAGTGGGTGAGTTTTTCGCAAAATCACCAATTACTCTGGATAAGAGATGCACAATATATTTAACAGTAAAGATTTATCAATTTTCCAATTGAAGATTTGGGTATAAAAACTGCAAATGTTACAAAACTATTATTTTTCAGGAGAGGATAAAAACTTAATATATTGGTTATTGGGTTATTAATTTGACAATGAAGAATCATGGGAGAGGAGGGCCTCATATGCACGGGTGTAAATAGATATTCAAAAAAATTATGAGATAACATAATATTTGTTGTTTTTAGACAATTTTTGGACCATCGTTGTTTTTACTGAAAAAATAAAATAGCAATGATTGAACGAATCAAACATAATTTGACAGCTAAAAATTAAGGAATGTACAGTTACGCTACTTGTTAATAGAATTAAGAATTTCTGCGCCTGTGTACAAAACTACATCTAAATGAGTGGATAGTGCTAAAAACTTCAGACTATTTGCACGCACCCCGAGCTGGCCCTGCAAATAATGGAACTAGCTATAAGCAGAGTTACGGGATGACTCGGTAGAAAGGAATTCTGACAGAGTGGCCGAATGATCAAAAAAATAACTTACGGGCCGTTATCAACAAGTTTTTGATCAAAATCTGGAGTCGAGTAATCTAATATGGGGAAAGCTCCGAGCGACTCGACCAATGGAATAGCAGTTGTTGAACAGGTTGCGCTCACCTAAAAACCAAAAAATTCATCTTATCAATACACTTTATGCGGGTCACAAAGTAGTGTTGAAATCAGGGCCGGCGCCACCATACTGGTGAAATTGGCTACTTAAAAAGATTAAATGATTTTTGCTTCATGTAATTGAACCTTGAATAAGTTTTTTTTAGTTGCCTTTCAATCAAAAAATAATATGCTGCTATTATTGACAGCATAATAATTATCGAAAAAGAACTTGTTCGATTCAATATAAAAAAATCTCCACTAATATATTTCGACAGGCAAATAACAAGTCTCCAATCAAAAAAATATATTTAACATGTTATAAATGCTTGGTTTGGTAAAATTTGTGAGGTACTACATTTTCAAGGGTTTTTGCTCAAACCTTTTCACTAAACATATTTTAGGCTGATATAATGGTGTCAAAAATATATTGAACATATAATGTTATATTGGTTTTACAATGCAAATTTTTGGCCAGTCAAAAATCAAATAGGTTTAAAAGTACGTTATTTTGTACTAATTCCACAATTTCATCAAATAATCAGAACATGGATCGCTCACTTTTAAGGTGTTCACTGTCAATTATTGGTGGAAAGGCATTATATTCAAAAATAAAACACTGCTGATTTCAAATATTTTTATAAAGGTCATGACCGACTTGGCTCATTATGAGCATTATGAACCAATGAAAACATAAATCGATGCAGGATTATTTATATTTTCATAAGTTGATGACGCTCGTGATGAATGAAACTGGCCCTGATTTTAAAAATATGGTATTAGTAAAAAAAGTGATACATATATATTTTACAAAAAAAGTATTATTCATCGTGAGACTTTCAACTGATAAACTTGTTGCTGAAATGTTACGAACATAAAAGTGATTAAATGTTAAAATGAAATGTGCATTATGAGGTATAGAAAGTAAAATTTTCTGAGTACATATTATAAATTGAAACAAATTGAGTACTAACAGCATGTTGATTATTTAGAATTTGAAAAAATGTGTACCTTCGAAGATTGGCATATTTTTATAATTATGTTTATCATACATGAGCTCCTCCAGCATGAAGCATTTGAACTGCAGCTGATCCAACTCCTCCAGAAGCACCCAATACGATGACTCTTACACCCTTCATGTTTTTCGGGGTCAGATTGGCACTTTGAGTTATCCCAGACCATGCGGTTAGTGCCGCGTAGAGCATGCTGGCAGCCTCATGTGAAGTCAAATTTTTTGGTTTCTCTGAAATCTTAAAAAGCATTTTTGAGGAAAAACAACGTTCAAAAGAAACATACAAATTACACATGGAAAAAATTATTTTCCAGGGAAAAAGTACACACTTAAACATCACCTTTTCGGTGTGCATATAAAATACTATAACTAGAACAAAAAATAATATTTTAGGATACATTGGAATCCCCCTTTAGTAAAGTCATGATTTTTTGAAATTTTGTTGTGATTTTACATACTTTAACAGCTTAACGACCACGGACTCGTATTTGAGTCTTTGAAAAACAAAAGATGCTTGCTGGCGGACTCATATATGTGTATAGGCGAAGTATCTAGAAGCATCTAGAAGAAAATTAAATTTTGTAAAGATATCTCAATTTGTTTACAAATTATAGTGAATTTAGTAAAATTACAATTTTTGCGAATTTTTCGCAAAATTTTATTTCGGCAAGCTTCGAAAAGCTTGTTAAAAAAAATTCGTTAAGCTGTTAAAATAAAAATTACGTATGAAATTACGTTTTATATATAATTAAGTTTGCAAATTTTCTATGATCATGGCGGCAGAAATGACACTGCGTATTTATTTGGTAAGACTTTATGATATATTTTCAATATATTTACAAAGAAAAGGATATATTGTATTTATTAGTTTTTATTATTTGAAGAAATTTACAGCCTGCTGGGTAGCGGGACTTAAAAGGTTATATTACTGCAGTGTGAATTTTTCTGATGAAAACAGATAGAACATGTACCTACTACAAATATTTTGTTCATTGTGTATTAATAAATTCAATTATGATGGTATCATTATATTCAAACCTTACCATATCTCGATCAACCAAGACATATTCCGCTATACATCCTTGTTGTTCAACAGGCACAACTCCCCAAACAGTTGTGCCAACAGGAATATTATTATTGCTACCGAGTCCTTTGGAGACTACCGTGCCACAAAAATCTCTTCCCAGTGTTAAGGGGAACTCTACATTTTCATGAGTGCGCATAAAATTTAGAGCTGTGGCTGCATATCCACCTGGAATTAAGATACACCGTTTGTAAGTGAACTAAGAATTCGGTTTTCTGGTTCTATTATCGAAATTTTATTCCAAAATGTTCCATTTTAGTAAGGTGACCAGGTTTTGAAAATGTCAAAGGAAGACACTTGCAAATTTCCCCAAACAATCAGCGTGGCACCTTTTTAGCTCTTCCGGGGATTTCAAGTCCTAAATCCCAGAAATTTGCGGATTTTCCCAAATAACCAACGTGGGACTTTTTTTTTCGCTCTTCCGTGGATTTCAAATCCTAAATGATTGAAATTTGATTAATGGAGGAAAAGGAGGACAATTTTCCCTAGAGTAGGACAGAGGGCACAATTTTTGAGGAGGACAAACTTTCCAAAAGGAGAACAATCGTCCTCAAAGGAGGACGTCTGGTCATCTTAATTTTAGACATGTGATAATTATTTAAATACTATTCAAATTAAATTACCTATCATCAGCACGTCGAGAGGATTCACAGAGACTGCGTCAACCTTCACTAGCACTTCTGAAGGCTTCGTAATGTATGGAACGCGAGTTTGTTGAGATAATTGTAATTCTTCTAGTCCACCATATGAATGGATTTGCCATGATAACATTTTGTCAATGTTTTGTTTCACATTTAAAGCTGCAGTCGAGAGTTCTCTGCTTGAAAATGGATTACGAAATGTTAATTTTTGAATTAAAATATTTTTTACAATATGCATAGCCATTTCTGTTGTACGATTTCACTGTTATCACAAAAAATATCTACAACGAAGCCTAGTTTTAACGAACGAACTAAAAGAAGCTGCCCGAAGATTACTAGTTTATGAAGTTTACTAATCTAGGAGCAGAGATAATATACTAGTTTAGGAGCCTGATATTGTCTCTGGAGCCTGCTTATCAGTCAAATGTCAGACGAAGGCATTGTTGCCAGTCTTTCAAAATGATATATGGAATATTATGATAAAACAATGAATAACTAAATTTTAATTATACAAAATACTAACGGTTATTATGCTAAAAGAGATGCTCCTCCTTTTTTGCAAGAATTTAACTGAATGCTGTTAATAAAAATGCAGCTACGTGAGAAATTTTATGACAAAAAAAAAACAAATTATTATACATAATATTATGTAATAAGGAAAAAAGATAATTTACATGAAATACAAATATGAGAATCTGTTGAAAAAGCTTATATAATATGTTAAAAAAACTTCTGAGAACAATCCTTAAAACAAATTTAAATATAGTGACAAATTTTCATGAAAATGTTTTGTAATTTTCACCGGTTTTTTTTATCCCAACCTTGGGTCTTTTGATGTTTACGTAGGATTGAGTTTTTTAGAGAATTATTGTATTGTTAGCTGCGGAATAAAGGTAATTTTCTGTGAGAAAAAAAATACTATGTAGGAAAGGATTATTGACATTGAAATAAAGCTTGTTGACTACATATTGTTATTCAAATGGGTACATTTGTCTTATAGCGTGTCATGGACCATTTTGGTGAAAAACTTCACAATGTAAAAACTCGTGGCGTTGTTTTTAGTTTGCATTGTGAAGCTGGAATCAGACAAATGTACCGAGGAAGCAACTTATGATTTTAATATCAATACTTTCGTGTTTTCAAATATGTAGTTGAAAAATTTATCAGTTTTACTCCATACTTCTCCATACTTTTTCATATATTTGTTTACATTACATACAATATTTTAGTTTATGGCATGCAGCTGACTTCAGCTGACTTTGACGTATAAACTATTATCTCTGGTATAAACGTAATGCCATGCTATAACATAGCCTCTACGAACATAACCCCAATCTATTTTGCAATTTAGATGTTGATGTCTCAATTTTGTATGAATAAATATTCGTAACTGACATTAGGCTTTGTGCATATATTATAAGTATGTCTTCATCTCTACTTCGACAGAGCCTCGACATTGTTGATTCAGATAACAAGGCTAAAGGTGAGCTCAGAAAGTCTGAAATTTATAATTTACCAAAGTTTTCGAAATAAACTTTAATATACCCGTTGTTTCTTTTATATCCGCTCATATCATTAATACATAACATCTGATTTGCTTTATCATTTCAGGAAACAAGAAAAATCGAAAAAATAAAGGCGTTTTCGATTTAATACCTTCAAATCATCGAAACGTCAAATCTATTGGAAAGGGAGGAAAAATCGGTAAGTAAGTACTTCTATGCAAAATACTAAAATAGATACTTAGTGATTGGTCATCTGGTATGGTAATGAATAGAAGCCACACAGCCGCTTTCGCGTTCAATTTGGTGGTGTGTATCTTTAACCTTAGGTTACCAAGAGATTTTTCAAAATATTTTCGAAAAATTGCTTTTAGAACGAAGGAAAATGGGTACTTCGTTGCTTAACGCCAGACACCGAAAAATGCAACGGTCATTGGTGCACCTCCATATCCAAATGGAGTGTTACTCAACTGATTTAAAAATAATATTAAAAGCTGCCCTTTTATGTGTTCTCGAACATCAATTTCAAAACATTAGTTGCGCGATAATTATCGCAACGTGACCATTCATTGTTTTTTCAATCATGTGTGTATTCAAGAAAACAAATATATCTTCATAGTTTTTATTTGAAATAACAGAATTGCTCGTAAAACATCCTGAGTGTTCCATTCTATTTTTCGCGCTGTAATTTAGTTAGAATTAAGTGAATACTCACCAAATTATTCTGAATCTTGGTTATAATGTAGTTGGCTGATTTTTTGATTTAGCACGATTTCGAATTGTTAATTAGGTTGCCGACCATCAGAAAATAGGTCATTTCAAACTCTGCTTGGTATACTGGACGTATGGTCACATTCAATATTATGAAAATGTTTCACCGCCTGGCGTATAACAATGAAGTATTATTTTTGTATAAAATATGTGATATTAGTAAAAAGAAATGATTTTTTTAATTTTCATTCTACTTAGTTTGAAGCTTAATATAAGTCTAACATTAGTGAAATTTTACTATAGATCAATAAAACTGTAGAAAAATATTTTATACACAAGTAATTCTATAAACTACAAATAGTAAATATTAATATTTTTCATTGCTTGACCTCGTGCAACATTGCTGTGTCACTCTTCTCTACTGCAATTCAAATTTATTCGAGTTTGTTTTGAAAATCAGTATAATTTATGATACACTGGTCATAAAAACAAGGTAAATGCACTGCAAGAACCTAAAATATTTATCATAATAAGATATCAATTTATAATCCCTACATTGTATAATAAAAGGTGTTCATGATGTTAGTTTAATAGTAATAAAAAATATAATATTTTTACTAACATAAGAAGTGTTATCGATCATATAGAAACAATAATTAGTTAAGGTGCTGTCCATATGCAATCGTATATCACATCGACTTAGAGCTTGGTATATCTGCTGCACGGTCTTTTCCGCAAAAAATCCAAGCATCGATATATCGCTGTTTGGTAACAAAAGGGTTAAACAAGTTTAAAATGAGAAAGTGTGTGTAAAAATATTTTTTTTATTATTCAATTTTACACACCATTGAGCATTTGATTTAAAACAAGAAAGAACTCTTTACACATCTTGTTAACACTCCTTTTTTTTCGTTTCAAGCATACACTCCACCCAGTCACGCGTGAAAGCTCCTCTTTGTAAAGCTGGCAATCAGCCAACAAACCATTTCTATTTAGTAAATATTTATACGAATTTTATATGTTGTAGAGAAAAGAACTGTTTTCAATATTGGTGAAAGAACTACTCTCAAATCAAAGGATAGAATACGACACTCCAGTAGTATTATAGATGAGAACTTAAGAAAACTAGGTTTACTCGCAGGATCTGAAATAAAAGAAGATATTGCAGCAAAGGTAAATATATTTATTTTTTACTTTAGTATAATTGTTAGAAATAGAAACAGCTTGCTTGCTTACAGCAAATCTATCTTTTTTAATGCCTTTCCACCACATTGACAGTGAATATCTTATAAGTAACCGTTTATTTCTGCTGAATACTGTACAGCTGTACTATTTACATTTAAGGCAAGCGTTGTATATAAGATGGCCAAAATATTGCTCTCTCCATTGGCATGCCTGCTGAAGGTCAATGATATTATTTGTTCTCAACCACATTAAAACCTTAAAATATTAAGGTATTTTTTTTGTTTTTATCAAAATATTTGGCATTGCAACGTATGCCAATACGCCAAATATTTTGTAAGATCATACGAGATAAACTCGGTGAGAATGTTTTGTAAGTCACTTGATATTAACTCAAGAATAATTGATATCATAAACACCCACGTCTTAAGATCCCAAATTGAAATTGAAAAAAAAAATATTTGCTATTGACCTTATCAGACCCGCCTGATTGGTAGACCAAGCTCTAACTAACTAGACCACAGTGGGCGATGATGTTTCATTCAGTAAATCTGGAGAGACTGTCACATTTCTAGTGTCCAAGTAATTTTATTTCAATAGGGGGGAAAAATACAATCTTGCTTGGGGTGAAGCCGTAGCGGGTGGTGGTGGGTACAACGTTGAGTACCCTAGGGAAAAAAAAAAAAATCTTGCTTGGGGTGTGCAAATATCTGGCATCAACGCTGCTTGTGTTGAAATTCTTGTATTTAGGAGATCTGGTGTTTTTTCTTTCTGGGAATCGTGTTAAATTAAATAATTTGTGTAAACATATAGTATTTGAGGGTATTATTTTCAAACACGGCTCTACAAGTATTTTTAGTTTTACATTATTTTAGAATGATATTTCGTACGTTATCAAGCCATGTTTGAGACTGATTTCTAAAAATACTTTCAAAATTTATTTTTATCTACTAAATTACATTCATGGTTCATGTTTCAACAATTTTGGAATGAAATGGGTTTGCAAATAATAGCCTCATTTGTTCTTTTTAGTGGAGTGTATTATTTCAAAACCGTGTAAAAAGAGTTAAGTGCATGCACACCATGCACATCCATATACATACCAACCCATACATTTAAAACAAAAACAATAATTACGATAATGATATAAAAAGGAACCAAAACTGGTCTCAATATAGCTAATTATTTGTCAAAGATCTTTTGTGTATCTGAGATCAGTTGTGTGTATTAGGGTGTGTTTTGCTACATCGTTATGCTAGATGGTAACCAAAGGATTCAGAGGGATTTCAAAAATGTTACAGTGCAAGGTCTGCCGAAGTCTGCCTGTGAAGTCTCTATCATTAGTGCTCTGCCATGGAGCTTCAAAATTTCTTTGACAGCTTCATAATATGGTGTCAGACTGTTCCCAGATCTAAATCTCTATAGAGGTTGTTGTTGGGAACATATCACAGTGCGTTCGTCATTGATTTACATGATATACGGTGATCTTAGAGGGATAGTGCCTGTTCTGCATTCTTTTGCCTTTCATAACATAAGTATTATTTTTGGTATTGAACATTTAAAATTTGTATGAACAGGACATCGAAATAATTTTGTAGTTATCTGTTATCGCAATATTGCAATGTAACTGATTTTATTTTTTAGATAGTGAAGCGGGCTAGAAGTGGAAGAGCTCTCGTCGAGGCCGAAGAAGAAGAGAAAGACGAAGGGACTGTCTTCACGGAAGAAGATTTTCAAAAATTTGAAAAAGACTACTTCTGTTCATAATTCATTGATGGGTGTGACCGATGCTGTCCTGGGAAAAATTATTTTAATTGCCGTCTTCACTCTATTTGCATACTTTGCTATCTGGATTACAATATTACCCTTTACTGAATTAGATGAAGGTACATTATGACTTTTAAGATGTTAATTCATATTATAAATTAGACTTCAGCCAGTGGGAGTTATCATGCACATTTGTATGTTTATTTATTTGATATATACAGTACCAACGTTCGTTCCCTTTAAGCTGCGTGCACGTACAGCCGCTTAGAACTACACAGCCGCGTAGCTAGTCTCTTACAGGGAACATTACACAGCACTGCATATTTTTCCATCCATGTCAGCTCATAACATGAAGCATATCAACTACTAATTAATCATATCTCGTCAGAAGATGTTCTATGAAAATTACTTATTACTCAATCATTCAACCTCTTAACTAGTAGTTAGTTGGTTATACACCCGAAAGTGTTCAGCACTCAATTACGAGACTACCAGATGTATAAAACAGACTATAAAACAATAGAATTCAAAATTTTACATCTTGTATTGAAATGAAAACAAAATTATCCAACACAACTTCTTCACATCATGATTCCTGGCAAAAATTCAAATCAGTGTCAAATCAATAAAAAAAGTGTCAAATCCAAGTAAATGCTGGAAAAAAAATTGTAAATCAATCACTTTATAACAAATTCACATTCCCTGCGGGTCATAATCAATGCTCCCTCAAGGCAAGAGGTTGGCTGCGCGGAAATTTCAAAGGTTGCGCAGAGGATGCGCGGACCGATCAAATATTAATTGACCAACTGTCTTGTAGTGCGCGGGGGCTTCCCAACTGCTGCACGGCCGCGCACACGCGCAGCTTAGAGAAGGTTGGTCAAAATGAGCGTTGGTTACCTGTACATAGTTTGCATGGATAGATAGATGTCTGCTGCCCTCTTCAAAATACATCATTAGGATCCGATTACCAATTGCCAATGTTGCCGGTACTCGCTAACTAGCATAAATAGATGACAGTACTTTCATTTGCTTAGATTTTTTTGTAAAACATACTGATCAACTTTTTCGCTTTCTAAAAAACTACCTGCTCATTAATTTTTTTTTTTTTTAATAAGAAGTTCGGTAAATATACTTAAGATGCTTCTCTTTTTCTCCTCGAAAATTAAAAAAACAATGCAATTATCTGGGAAGCTTGACTGCGGATACAATATAATGTTGAAATCAAGGAAACTGATAATTTGTGCGAATTACAAAAGATTTTTACAAATATTTATTGCCATATTTCAAATATGCTCTATGGTTTGTTGTCAGAAGTTCCATTTGACAAATTATGTTGACTTTTTCTTACAGATATTACATTCGTCTTTCGCTTAAATTATCAGATTCACATGTACGATAATTTAGCATTTTCCAATTGATTTTCCTACAGGCTGCATTGTTATTCACAGCATTTAGTTAATTTTAGGTAAAAAAAGAGTAGCGTATTGTAAAGCATAATTACTAGAAATTTTTCTGTTTGCAAACCGTCAGAAGTACGCAGAAGAACAGAGCTATAGAAAACATCCTTGTTTGTTTAAAAATTTCTTAATTAATAACACATATAATGAGATATTATCTTCCTTTGTAACTAAGTATTTTTATTCCTCCCTTTATGTCAATCTCGTTTCTTTAGTAATATTTTTGTTTTTTTTTTTCAGATCACTGGTTATACAAAGGATTTTTAAATAGAAATGTTGGATTACTTCTCACATCAATGTGGGGTGTTGCGTTAGTTGGATCATTAATGGCATTTACCCTTTATCAAGTTTATCCATTTTTCTAAAAAATAAGTTTATAAGAATATCATCAAATGCCATCTACAAATCCAAATTGAAATCAGTCTTAACTTATTTGTAGAGACCTGTAATGTTTCGAGTGAGAAGGACTATGTGGACCTTGACCAATAATATTTAATTGAGATAATAATGTTGATACAACATTGTATGTACTCATAGATTGATCTTGACTCTTCTTAGATAAACTATAAATAAAAACTAGCTGAAAATTAATTATTCATTTATTATTTTGCATAATTTAAAGTTTTACTGCAGTGAAAATGTCCATAATAAATAAAAACGGCTGGTTTATTGTTGCCATATCTGGTGTGACGTGCGGCGGAAAGACAACCTTGGCTAAACGTCTGCAAAATGAATTACCTAATTGTGTTGCTATAAATCAAGATGAATACTTTTATCTCGATGACGATCCCAAGCACGTGAAGGTTCCAGATATGGATCATAATAATTACGATATTCTCTCTTCTTTAGACATGGGAAAGATGTATGCTGACATAATTGAGATTATATCCGAGAAAGATTCTTATTTAACTAACTCCACTGATATTACTAAGAAAGATCTATCTTCTAAAATACTTATTGTGGAAGGGTTTACAGTGCTTAATTATAAACCTATCGAAGAGATATGTGACATGAAATATCAAATATTTTTAGATAGAGAAGAATGCAAGAAGCGTCGTGACAATCGCGCTTACGACCCTCCGGACATTCCAGGCTATTTCGAGAAGTGCGTCTGGCCCGAGTATTGTAAATATTCCAAGGAGCTGAAATCTGTCGGTTATGTTTCGTATCTTGATGGAACAAAAAGTGATTTGTTTGACAATGTGTTTCGTGATATCAAAATATGTCTGCAATTTTAATGATGGTATTCGGAATAATAAATGAATATACTTATTTATATCATGTCTTAATTGCTTGTCTTTCGATTCACTAATGTGGATCGATTTCTCATTGGATTGCATAATACATACAAATTGCATCTCTGCTAAAATAAACTCATAAGCCAAAAAAGCATGATTTTGAGTTATGTTTCCGAGTAGGCATCCCACCATATCTCGTTTTGTATGTATGCTACCAATGTATCACGGTTACCTTTGTGGAAGGTATTAACAGAATAAAAAAGTAACTCACATTTATGGCCCAAGCTGCACTGGAATAATTTTTAACCATTGTATGGCTTGAAAGTTAAATAAACATAATTTTAACCCCATTGGTATTTCATTATTATTCTGACGCTATTATACTGAGTGGTCAAGTGGTCAACGTCGTTGGCTTCGGTTATGGAGGTCACGGGTTCGAATCCCAGTGTGGACAGTTTTTATAAATTGATTTTTCAATCGATTTATGAATTTCTGTTCGAAGGCATGGACGTATATGATGTCTTGAATCCCCCCCTCCCATCCTATTCTTTGAATGGTATGGAGAGCGACTAGCTAACCACTAGTCCTATCATAGCCGTATCCTTCTATTCCTACTCTTTGTAAAAAGAGAGGTTGAGCAGCTGAGTAACAAACAGTTCTCGTAGAAACACTCTGTTGAGATAAACTCCATTAGGAGTCCATATGCTCCACATTGGGAGCGGACATGGTAAAAAAAAATTAGACAGACAACTTCAATGAAATATTTTTTCTCAAGACTTATTGATTATGATTTATAAATTTCACTATTTTTGTGTTTGCAAATTTATTGTAAAAAAGTATTTTTGGTGAGAAGTCCAAATATAATATAATTGAGCCCTCGAGATGTGAAGTGAGCCAAGTTGTAAAATGGTAAGACTTTTGTATTGGACTTTTAAGTAAAATCACGTCTTTACTTGGTGTTTTGGTGGATTGCATATTTTTATTATAGGAAAATAACACTATTACAATGTGTATTTACTGACTTCACTTCACTTTTATGATTCTTAAAGACATATAAACTAGTACAACTGCAGGGCTGGCCAACCCGCAGCTCACGGTCATGTATGACGAATAATGTCATTTTAAGTATTGGGTACTTCAGAATGTATTTAAAATCACATTTAAGCAATTAAAACCAACGTTTCTAAAATTACGCGAAAAACACGAAGTGTATAGATTCTACTGGTTTATATTTTCCAACTGATTAAAAGCCCAAAATTCATCGTAACAACAATCATCCAATATCGTCAAAGTAAGTTATTCTATTGCATCGTTTATTTCAAAAAAAATGAAACCATTTTCAGACGGGGAATTAGTTAGTTAGACTGTTCAAGCCATTGTAAAGGATATTTTTCCGATAAAAGTAAATTATTTTCAAGCATAAGGCCATCGCATCAAACTATAACTCATCACATAATTAATAATTCAGAAGAAAAAGTAAAGAAAAAGCGTATTCTTTAGCTTACGATGAAAGCATAGATATTTCAGACTCTTCACAACTTGTTGTTTTTATTCTTGGTGTTTATGAATCGTTTCAGGATACATAAGAATTATTAAATCTCTTAAGCTTGAAAGATACTACAAAAGGTGAAGATGTTTTACGACCCATAAAAAATGTTTGTTAGATAAAGGCTTACATTTAAGGATGCTTTCCGGATTAACAACAGAAAGAGCGCCGGCTATGATTGTAAAGAATAAAGGTGTTGTGAAGTTGATTGTCAATGAGTTAGAAGCAAAAATTAACAAAACCAATAATACATATAATATGTGATACATACTGTTTGATACATCAACAAAATTTATGCGCTCAAATATTATCTATGAGCCAAGTCATGCATGCTGTTATTAGAATAGTGAACTGTATCCATTCGCCTGCTCTTCAGCATACCTTATTAAAGGCATACCACACTGAATTATATTCCGAGTATGGCGACATCGTTTATTTTACCAATGTTAGATATTTGAGTCGTGGAAAATTTTTGAGTTGCGAAATGAAAAGTGGTTGCAAGACTCATTTTTCTTGGTTGACATTACAGAAAAAAATACTTATATACCTAATACTTAATATCCAAACAATTATTAGTGCCTTTGGATTTACATATGTTATGTTTGTGAAGATTTTTTTTCGAAAATGAAACATAATAAAAATTAAAATATAGCGTCAATAACAGACGTAAATTTAGAAAACCAGTTAAGATGTGAACTTTAAATTTTGAAATAGATTTAGAATTACTAAGAAAGTGAAAAGAATCTCAAATGTTGCACTGAAAGAAGTGGCCATTGATAATTTTTTTTATTTAAAAGAAAACTTGTAATATTGTTTGATTTATGTGTTTTATAAATAGGTTCAAAATTACATAAATTTCTGTATTTACATGCAATCAAACAAAGCAGGAAAAACATTCAATATTTGGAGTACAAGATTGTTCACATCGCAATTTAATGACACGGTGACATATTCTCGTCGCATTCAGCAAACATTTAAAATTTTGGCTTTACTCGCTTTGACTTTGTCTACTATATTTTCTACTGCATTGTCGGATCTTACTAATGGTCTTTTCATTGACGCATCTAAAGAATTTCAACTCTTTTCTGCCATGTAGGAACAGTCTTTTAAATTAATTTTCTTGTGGAAGCTGATAACGGTTTCTTCACCATTTTCATCCTTGAAGTTTGAACGCTTGTTATTTTATCACCCAAACCTTTACTTTTTGGATAGACTAATAGTTAGTCAACCGTTTTTGCCATATATTTTTTCATAAACAGATGGATTGAAGAGGGTTTTAGACGTCATATACATTCAAACACAAATCCATACATTGATTAAAACAAATTTATGGAAGTGTTCATACTAGTACTCGAACCCGTAGGCAATGCAACCAAATAGGACAACTCTGACCACTTGGCTACGGGGCTGGTTCACTATTTTCTGTATATTTCAATATTCATTACATCTTTTCAATAGCATGATGAATTTATAAATATTTTTATTGAAGTCACTTCCTCGAATAATTTAATCTTACATGATTAAAACTAATTATTATTGCTCAACTTTTAAGTGAATTTCTTTATCAGCTGAATGTGATTAGATTTTTAAAATTGCATCATAGCATTTTAAAATCACAATTAAATTATTAATAACATCAAAGACTCCCATGTTATTAGAATAGGGCTCCCATTACTTGACATCGCAAACGGGCCTTTTTTTAAGTGGCCCAAAAAAAACCAGACCAGGGCCTAAATTTTGATGATCGGACCTGAACCGATGATGACAATATGCTATAGCCGCTATGAGCAGAGCCGGCTCGAAGATTTTTTTTGCGCCTGTGTGCGCCTTGATAAACTAGATCTACATGAGTGGATAATGCTAAAATCTTAGTGCCTCACCTTTGCGCCTGTGTGAGTCACACTCTTTGCACACGCCACGAGCCGGCTCTGGCTATGAGTCCATCCTTATTTGATGATTTGCATGCAGTTTTTTTTATTATTCAGATTACAAAGAGTATTAACAATTTAAAAACGATTTAGGCGCCTATATTAATCGTAAAAATATAAATACAATAAGAAAATTTGATGAAAAATAATTGAAGAGAGTTTAGTTACTATTTTTATTGGGTTAGTCATTTTTAATAAATGCTTTATTTTTCACTGTAAAATCGTACATCTTGCTACAGCTATGAAAAATATTTGTATTTGAGAATGAGACAAAGAGTCTGTAAACAAAAGGACAGAAAATTTTGAATCTTTTATTTGATGGCTTAAAGAACATATGTCCCACATCATTACCCAGCGAAAGGGTATTTTCGATATCAGGAAATTTTGTTACAGAACGATCAGTGGATGCTATGTGTTTTCTTAAATCATATTTTCTGAGGAGTAATACCAAATAATTTCTTGTTGTATATAAATACCCACCTGTGTGGTCGAGTGGTCAACGGTGTTGGCTTCGGCTACGGAGAGCCCGAGTTCAAATCCCGGTACGGACAGTTTTATAAATTGATTTTTCAATCAATTTATGAATTTCTGTTCAAAGGCATGGATATATGTGATGTCTTGAATTCCCCCCTCTCACCCATCCTATCCTATGAACGGGGCGTATCGAGAGCGATTAGCTTACCACTAATCCTGTCCTAGCCCTATCCTTCTATCCCTACTCTCTTTGTAAAAAGAGAGGTTGAGCAACTGAGTAACAAGCAGTTCTCGTAGAAAACACTTCTGTTGAGATAAACTCCATTAGGAGTCCATATGCTCCACATTGGGAGAGACATGGTTTAAAAATAATATCAATACAATACATAAAATAAAAAAAACATTTTTCTCGCTATTTTAATTGAATTATTTAAATTTTGTTAATCTTCGAAAACCGGATAAAACCAGTTTTCGAACAATATTGACATTCGAAAACCGGTTTTTTCAAAAGTAGGTTTTTGTATAAGCCCTAACCGAGACGTCTTGTAACCCTATATGAGAATCATGTGAGCATTAGATGAGAAGGATATCGATCATCCAATAAATATTTCTAAAAAACCAACAGTGTTCTCGTAGTTTTCTGTATAACTTGTAACATGATGAGAATAGTATAAGATTATAAAAATATCCCGTTATATTATTTTTTTGAATAATTATCGAGTGTCCTGGTTGTATTTTTTTCATTTTGTGACCTTTTGGTGAATATAATAAAACTTATCGAACATTTGAATCTGTATACAAAACATCTAAAAGTTTGACGTCAATTATGTTCAATTTAAAGTGAATAAAATACAATATTTTTTTCCAATTAATAAAATAAATACAAAAGTAATATTCAATTTTCGCGTATAATATTTATTCTTGTGCAAAATGGTTGGTAAATACTGCAGCAGAGGCAGCGTTGGGCTGCCTATATGTTAATAAGAGGCTCGCTTAATCTCAAAGCGATTTTCGGTGTTCTGGGGAAGGAGTGAATCTTTTTATCACTTTTATGCAATTTTGTGCAATACTTAAATAAGCAATCGACCGTGGACGCGTATTTGAGTCTTTAAAAAACAAAGGTTGCTGGCCGGCGGACACATATATGCGTATAGGCGAAGTATCTGGAAGCTAATAAAATTGAATTTTGTAAAGATATCTCAATTTGCTTACAAATAATAGTGAATTTAGTAAAATTATAATGTTTCGCAAAATTTTATTTTGCCAGGTGAAATTTTATGAAAAAAAAAACGTGCGGTCGTTAAGCTGTTAACACTTATAATATGAAACAATATGCAATTTACCGTAAAATTATCAATGTACATGACTAAAATTGTACTACTGTGTATACTGAAGCTGTCATAGATAATATATGTCAGAAATTTCAGTTATTCAGTTATATACGAATTTGATCTGAGAATATTATTTTCTCTTAAATTAACAAGGGGCTCGCTAGCCCTTAAAAAATAGCGAAGGACTCACGAGCCCCCTCCAACCCACCCCTGAGCAGAGGACTGATTTTTTAAATTAAGGAAATATGGTTTTGAGTTGAATCTTTGGACGATGGTGTAATGCCGAACACCTATCAACTGTACTTTATAATTCTTGTGAAAATTAATGCTTAAATAATCACCTTATTATGTTACTTTATATTGTATTATTCAAAGATAAATAATTATTCAAGAAAGACATGGGATTATGAAAGACTGCCTGTTTAAGTAAGTAGGGTCACCCTAAATATTGGCACAGCAATGGTACTGTTCGGTAATAAATTTAACTGAGCATTGAAATATGAGTACATACCTACCCATGAATTTTATTTCTCACTCCAATGAGGTCATACTTTTGTGGTGTCAGAAGAACAATGTTAGACACATAGGTTCGGACCCACTACCAGGTGTTCACATCTTTTTTTTATTTTTTTTATTCGATAAACTTATTCTATTCTTTTCTGCATCACACCGAAGATGATATCTCCTCAATGATGCAGTTAAGATACATTACAGAGTTAAGATACATTAGGTACAATTTTAAAGGCAACAATAAATAATAATTACAACTATATAGATATTAATACAGGTTAATTAAATAACAAAGAATTGGTATGATTACAAGTAAAAACAATTAAATAATAATAAGCAAGAATGATAGTTAATGGGACTAATAAACAACTTTTAATTTTGAGACAGATATGATTAAGGATTGAATGGTGAGGGACAGGGAAGGTAAACTTTTTCTCCAAAAGAAGTAGCAAATTTCTTGAAGTGACAGAAATTTTCTGAAGACGAAACTAGATCTGGATGCCCGATAGGACCATCACGATTATTTTTACATGACAAAAACAATATGCTTCTTTCTACTGACATAATCGGGCAATTCCAGAGAATATGTTCTGAATCTTGATTAATGTCACCACAAGGGCAGTGTGGGCTAAGTTTGATTTTAAATTTATGTAACTTGGCATTAAATGCACCGTGTCCGGTGATAAATTGTGAGGTCCAGTGATCCGGAGAGAGCCAGGTTGCATTCTGACGAAAAGCAATATCTGGGAAAAATAAATAGGTAATTCTACCACGAAGGGACTTTGACCATCGACTTTGCCAAGTAGTTAAAACGGTTAGTGAGCAGAGTTTTTTCACTTTCACAGCAAGTTCGGTAAGCTTTGGAAATAGCCAGAAGGGGAAACCGTTGTCCCCGAAGAAGTATTTGACATATTTCCTGTCGTTGGGTACACCTATATGCCCAACAACTTGCAGCATGACACGCAATACCAAGGAAAATAGATTGTTCACATCTACCTATTCATACATCATACTACATATTAGGTATATTATATAACGATAATTTTATTATGTACGTCTACACTCGTCCTTCAATTTACGCAATTGATATATTCCACGAACAACCGTGTTAAAAAAATATGTAACTTATTCATATTCATGCGATAGGTTCAGGATATGAAAAATAAAATGTAGAACATTTATGATGTTGTCAGTTATTTATATTTATAAATACTTTACTATTTTTACCGTATTGCAATGGAGTTCTACCAAGTAAATGCCAATTCAATCAATAAATTGAAAGTAGCCGATATGGCTACTCAGGCAGTTCTTTTTAAACATAGTTCTGATGATGGCGCACGCCGAAATAGCTATAAACTAATTTTATAAAAAAAATGTAGGACTAAATACTTTGATATTTTTACCGTATTGCAATGGAGTTCTGCCAAGTAAATGCCAATTCAATCAATAGGTTATTGGCTTTGAATTGAATGAACTTTCGGTTAGATCATTTTCACTTATAGTGTAGCTCCCCATATAACTCTGTTTGGCTACAATACTTTATGTATTTTGTTATATTTTAAACAAAATCAAGTTCACTTAAACCAGCGGAAACCATCCAATCCAAGTGCAATTATTTTAAACCGTATTTTATTTATAAGCCTATACATACATACAACGTTAAATATAACAAATGTTTTAATAATGTTAATATGTAGTAGGTTACATTAGAATCGAAATATTTACTGGCGGAATGATCACATAAAGACGATAGCTTGTTGGGGATCATAAAGGGCAAATAAAGTATATGAAACTTAACTTTCTTTTCAGCTTCAGAGGTCTATAAAACACCTGGATTCCGTGGAGCGGTAAAATCGCTGCACTACCGTCAGGGGCATAGCGATAGACGCTACTCTGCGAGTCTGGCAGAGACGGTCTCTACCAAGAGGTGCTAGACCTACTTAATAAAATGGCGAATGGAGATAATCAAAGTATTGACTCCAAATCGCTGGACTAGCCAATTCATTACTGGCCACGGTGTTTTCGCTGCCAAGCTTTAAGAACTTGGCCGTATAGTGGATAGCCCAGCATGCAAATGTGGCTCTATACATCAGGATGCTGAACACATCCAATGGGAGTGTAGTTTAATGCTAGGCAAAGGAAGAGCTGCGCAAGTCGATCCAACCTTCCATTAGATTGATTAGCTACGCTAACTTGGTGGCCAATAAGGAAAATTACCAGACCTTTAAGAATTTTGCAATGTCATATAGATATCGAGTAAACTCGTAGAAGCTTTTTAATTATTTTGAAGGATTTTTCTGCACACTTAGATGCACGCTACCAAGTATTGGGCAGTTGTTCCTAAGACACTACTAGTCAAGGAAAATAACTGTGTTAAAAAATAGTGTTTTACGTAAGTTACTTGAAACGTCTAATTTGGTAAGCTTTTAAGTGAAAACACAGCCCTGAAAAATATGTGCAATCTACATCGATATATGAAGTATGTAGTTACGCTTTCCAGACAGGCGCTTGTAAAATAATAAAATATAAAAAAACAATGACAACCTATTGTTATAGCTCATATTATAGCAGACTGTACACATAAGCGCTTTTACATGCGAATAGGCGGTTGCGTATGCCTTAAAACCAAAAAACGGTATATAAACCACGTGTGTAAAATTTTTTGTCGTTTCACAGCATACACTTCAATTGTAATTCAAACACAAAAGAAATCACCTATGAGTAAAGTCGGCTATTATTTTCAATCGAAATTACAAGCGATAGTCATAAGGGTGCTCAAATTATTTCAAAATAATCGTTCTTGGTATTCGATATTATTGTTTAATAATGTAAAACAGGGGTTCTTAACCTATTGCGGTGGCGGGCGCAGGCTGGATTTTTAAACAACCAGATTTGCATACATATTATTAAAAAGTAGTATATATTTATGTATTCATTTTATTATTGTTCCCTTAGCTGCTTTAAAATAAAATGGATATAGTTATATTTTTGCGAATTCAATAAATCTATTAAAAATAATTTTATTGACAAAATAATGGCTTTTTAAAATTTTATCTGATACTTTGCCGGGCACGGGGTTAAAAACCCATGGTGTAAAAGTATCATTTATATTTTAAATGACTCATTAATTAAACAAATTTCAATGAATTGAGAGAAAATAATTGAAAAACTGTTTTGCTTTAAAAGAGCTATAAAAATATTACAAAAATAATCTTGCTGATGTAAGACTACTCAAAACTGAAAAAAACAATATTAAAATGGAAATTCAAAACCCAATGTTAACTTGTAATGTTATTTATACTAAAGTGACCCGTAACAAAGGAAAAAAAACGATAGGTTGAGCTACAGAGTAACAAGTAGTTCTCGTAAAAAACTTCTGTTGAGATACCTCTATTAGGAGGCCATATGCTCCAAATTGTGGGCTTTCATATAGATATAAAAAAAACTTGTACAAATATAATTAGGTAGTTTGTAGTCGAGTCAGTAGCGAATCCAGAAATTGTCCCAAGAGAGGGCCATTCAATTTAAAAATAAACATGATACATAAATAATACATTGAAATAGATAATTTCAAAATATTATATCTATATAAAAATATTCAATACATAATTAAATAAGTATAACGCCATTTGGCCATGGTTGTAAATGGTTAAAAAACGGAGAAGAAACTGTTTCCGTCTAGGTAATTTTGAATTTAAGACATATGAGGGTATTATTTGCAAAGACGGCTCGTTCCCAAAACCATAATTGGCCTGAAAGTACAATAAACTGATTTGCATAATTAATATAGGACTTATTTATAATATTTAATTACAAAAAAATACAGCTGTGAGATCAAAAGATTGTCTTTATAATAATGTTGTTAGGAAATAGTATGGTGTAATATATATAATACTAAATAAAATAAACAGTACATGGCTAAATACACAATAAATATATTTTTTTCAAGTTTCGCCCTTGGTTCCGCCCTTGGTTCCGCCCTTGGTCCCGCCCCAAGTCCCGAATATGATGTTTACAATTCCCTTCTTGTCAACAACTTGTCTTGTCTTCACTATTTTTACTTTCTTCGAAAGAGAAGAGTAACAGGGAGTTCTCGTAGAAAAACTTCTGTTGGGATACCTCCATTAAGTTCCTCCTGTTGGGATACCATATAGTGTAAATTTAGGAACCGATATGATTGAAAACGTGAAATCAAGACAAAAAGCATTTAATGTAATTTTACTAAATTGTTACGAGGTATTTTGAGCGATATTATATTATCATAGTTCATATAAATTATGGCATATTTCATAATATAAGATTTAATTATGTAACGTTACATTCACCTATTATTGCGCATGTTTCACCTTATTTTAGTATCATGGAATATACAAAACCATCCATGCTGGAGTAACGAATATAAAGTATCGATAACATTTGTTAAAAGTAACTAAATTGAGTCCAGCCACAAGAATTGTTTAGTTCCGTTCATTCCAGGCTCATTCGCTTTCCATATTATAGTAAGCAAGGAAGTGTCTCAACTCCCGAATTTTATTTTTGTCACTTCTATTCCACGCTAGATTCCTGATTAATTTTGAAATCTGGAGCAAAAGATATTTCCTAACTAGTCAATATTGTCATCAGTATTAATTTGCTATTTTTTATACGTTTAATACAGGACAAATCAGGATGGATGACCTTAAATCGTGAGTATTACTTATTACACCTGATTTTATTTGTATGCAATTTTAGGGGCCTCAAAAATGGCTTATATTTTATAACCCATATAATTTTTGGGTTATTGTAGAGTATAGCTCGTCATAGATTATTACGGCGAAAAACTTCACAAACTAAGCTGAAAACAACACCACGATTTAAAATTATTTTTTGAGAGCTTGATAATCGCGTTAAAACCACATTATTACGAAGAACACTGATAAATTATGCGAAATAAGAAATATTTTTTCGCCGTAATGATCCATGACGAGCTATACTCTACTTTTACCTATTTTTTTCTGATTTTTATTATTTTATATGGAATTTTCTGACTTTCTCATGTTATCTACAAACAAGGGCCTCCAAATTGAATTGCGCCTGGGGCCTCCCATGCTCTTAATGTGCCACTGTAAATAGGGAAGTCCGGTCTATAAATTTTAAAAATTGCACAACTGTGGCGTAATACTAACGTAAGTTTTAGCCACAGTTGGGCAATTTTTTTCATTAACATACATAATAAATTATGTTCTATTTTATAAGTGAGTCTCAGAAGGGTATGTTTTTAATAATTGTCAACAAATCTATTTTTCAACATTCTGTTACATACATATCGACTGTGGAAAGGAAAAAGGACGTAACCCTCAATTTTCCAAAACAGCAGATAATCACAATGTTTACAACTTGACACACATTCTATCAAAAGGATGGGAGCTGAAAATGCCGAATAAGTATCTAAATTTAGCTTTTAAGTTTGAAAAAGATGAACTTGTAAAAAATTAAAACCAAGAAAAAACACTGAAATAAAGGTTTTTCCGAGACAATTTCTTTAATTAATATTAGGTTATGTTAATTAAACACCAGTTTAAAAGTATCCGTGCACTTCAAGGTTGTGTATAATTCATAATTTGCATATGTCACAAAAAAAAAAGAAGTGGTCAACGGTGTTGGCTTCGGCTACAGAGGGCCCGGGTTCAAATCCCGGTACGGACAGTTTTATAGATTGATTTTTCAATCAATTTATGAATTTCTGTTCAAAGGCATGGATATATGTGATGTCTTGAATTCCCCCCTCTCACCCATCCTATCCTATGAACGGGGCGTATCGAGAGCGATTAGCTTACCACTAATCCTGTCCTAGCCCTATCCTTCTATCCTTACTCTCTTTGTAAAAAGAGAGGTTGAGCAACTGATTAACAAACACTTCTCGTAGAAAAAACACTTCTGTTGAGATAAACTCCATTAGGAGTCCATATGCTCCACATTGGGAGCGGACATGGTTTAAAAAAAAAAAAATACATATGTCACAAAATCATCAAAATACGTTTTTAGCGCCTCCTGTAAAATTCGATATGTTTGGGTTACGTCCTTTTTCCTTTCCACAGTCAATATGTATAAAGTTTAAACGAATAATTTTCTGGCGAAAAAACATATTTTTCAGTGAGTCGCTAAGCACAAATTAAATAAAAGAATGCATGGGGAAAGATTGATTTTGCATACCTAAAATATAATTTTCATTTGTTAATTCGTCCCAAATTTTCTATTCGTAAATACTGTACCTCAGAGTGCTACCACCAGGGCTGTGGAGTCGGACTCGAAAAAAACCAGTGACTTCGAGTCCTTTAAAAAAAATGTGTATTCAAATCGCTAGTGACAAAGTGGGACCACTTCATGCTAGTATGTCTAAAAAGTATTTAAAGTTAAGTTTTAAGCTATGTAACGTCGGAGTCGTCTTATCTCTTAACGATTCCATAGCCCTGCTCTCCACACACCCTTGGTACGTCACTGATTATAATATACATACTTAAAATAGTACAAAAAGAAATATTATTTGTTTTATTTAAAAATATTTTTTTTTGCTTAATTTTTTTTATTAGAATTATCCTCGCTGTAATATGACAAAGCTCGCTACGATTTGGCATTTGGTTCAAAATCACTTTCATCACTAGAAGAGATAGTATACATAAGGGCTTGCAATTTGCTGTTAAATTTCAGTTACCGGTCAATAATTCCGGCCATTAAGTAACTACTTATTTCCATATATTATTGATATATGTCATGTCAAATTTATTTAATTTGGTGAGAAGTTAATTTATTGATTAATTTCATTCATCCCTTGGTAAATTTTTAAATTAAAATTTCATAAAATAACAGCAACATTTTAGGAATGAAAATATGTTCTCTGAAAAGAAATTAAGACTTATCCTGAATTTTGTAAATATTTATCTCGCAGATGAAAACGACCGTTCTGAATATTTTAAGTAGTATCCTGGTCACTTTGTGCGTAGGATATTTAAAAAATATATAAAATCATTCAATTAAACAAGAATGACAAATACGCAAAGAGATTAAGAAAATATTGCCAAACATGTAAATACTTAAAATAGATGTTTAGTACTACATCATATCCTTTTTATGCGATTAATTGGTTTCAGGAATTGACCGTTGATGACGAATTGATAAGAGAATACAATATTACAGTCGACAGTGTTGTTTATACAAAACAAATTACAAGCTAATAATTTTATTTTGTTCATCTCGAAGTTCTTAGAAAAAAATCTCGTAAATAAAAAGAAAGGTGCCGCCCAAAACGTCGCGTAAAAGCGAAATCACGCAAAAAAAAATCGCATAAAAAGAGGACTCGGTGTACTATATATATTTTTTTGAAATACACCTATCCCTCGATTTACACGGTAGATAGGTTCCTGAGAAAAACGTGTAAATCGAAATTGTATATTTCTTAATGTAAAACCGTGTAAATCGAAAAGTACACAAAAAACGCATAATTTGGGTGTTTTCTAAAATACATAAAAAACAAAATTATTTAAAAGTATAAACATACGTATTCTTTTATTAATTAAATACAGGTAAAGCTTATAGAGTAACAAAAAAATGAAATCCAAAAGATTCATTAAATAAATATTGCAACGGTTGGTGGAGTTTTTATCATTCATCACTATCACAAATCACTGTGACTTGACTTGATGACTTGCTGTGAAAGTATGCTTCTTTTCAGATGAAGAGGAGGATGGTATCTTCTATTTATTTTTTTCATAAATCCGCAATGCTTTATTTGTTATAGCATTGGTATCAATTGGCATCCGTTTTTGAGTTTGGTCCTCTATCCAAATCATTAATGCCTTCTCCATGTTTTCCATTGCAATATCTCTGATATATGACGTTGTGCTCGTACTCGTAGTTCCAGCTGCTACACTCTTTCTAATTGAGTTTTCATTTTTTCTAATGGTTCTTATTGTAGCTTCATTCATGCTATATAATCTAGCAACATCTATTCCTCTTTCTCCGTTTTGTAAAAGATCCAATATTTTTATTTTTTTGCTAACGAAATAACTTTTCTTTTTACTTCTTTCGACATAATAAGGCTACAAATATTATTCAAGATATAAAACACATAATTAAAAATTATGTACTCGTTTTTTACTTACGAATATGAAGAATTAAAATTTTCAAGTTAACTTTTTTAAACCGTGTAAAAGCGAAAACGTGTAAAAGAAGTACCGTGTAAATCGAGGGATAGGTGTATTTATTTAGGGGTTAATATATTTTATTTAACATTTTACGCGATTGGCTGGTTTCAGTAATGGGCGTGTATAAAGTATATTTTTCCAATTTCCAAAGATTTAATAACGCATAAAAAAGTTAATAAGGCAATCTTTGAATTGACCTAAAACATAGTTTGTTTCGAATTGGCGAGACTCTTTAAAAAGGAGCTGTTTTTTTTAGACAAAACTTTATGGGTTACTACGCCGCTGTTTGAATATAATATTCGTTCAATATATTTGTATTTTAGATCTATATCAATTATTTATAACTACCATTATCGATACAAATATTTCATAAACCATTCGAGCTGCACGCTGTACATTTAATGTTTATCATTCGCATATTTATTTACTTTATAATATGAATATTAAAAACATATCGATCAATAATTCTAAGGCCTTGAGAGTCTAGCTTCAGCCTAGTTAGCTTATTGGTATTTGGTTATCCAGCCCTGCTCTTAGTATTAATATTTATATCATTTTTTTGTTTATATTGTACATATGAGGATCTCAATTTCAAAACCATTTTTTAAATTGAGAAATCATTTTTATTTTTTTTCAACAATGCCAACTTGTTCTTTATTTCAATATCTACACAATCAATAAATTTCCGATTTCAAAAAACCTCTCTAAATACAGAGAAAACGCATTTTTAAAAAACGTGTTTAGTCTCTAAACCTATTCAAATCCAAAAAGCCCACAGCAGTTTTTTGCACTTTGCCAACAATTTTGGTTTTTCGAGTTATATTACAATACTGGTATTCTGTCATGGTGTTTTATTGATGGCAAAATACCGGTTTTAAAAATGCAGAAGTATCGTTATGTCGGTATTGAAAACTAACCAAAATTTTAATTTTGAATGTATAAAAAGAAACCACATATTTTATTAAAATTGTTCGCGAACATTTAAATATTTGATGTTATCAAGAGTTGTATTAAAGGATTCAGAATTGATGAGCCTTTCAGTAATAAAATATAATTTTAAGAAGCTTTAAGTTTCTCCAAATATCTTTTAGTAATGCTATCATTTCACTCTCTTGAAGCTCGAAGATCGTTTTCAAGTTTAAAGCATTTTTTTCTTCTTCTTCGGGGCCGAGTTAATGATCCTGAAATTCGCATGGCTATTAATTTACAGTGCTTCCCAACCTTTTCCATGCCACGGACCCCTTAGTTTCAAAACAATAATCTGCGGACCCCCGACTTTTTTTAAATTCACATATTCATATATTATCACAATGAATGTTGAAAGAATGAAAATTTTCGCGGACACCAGGAAGCACTGGCCTAGAGAAGTGAAAATTTTCAGTAACAGTATCTGTGAACTGATTTTTAGGTTTTACATTTTTAGTTCTTGATTTTGTATGTTGATTTTGATGTATTATGTTCTGTTTTTTATTTAAATTATATTTGTCAAGTGCATGGCGAATTGGCGTCAGCTGAAATGTCATGTACTGTACTTTTGATTTTTAAACAAAGCAGTTATTTATGAAAATAATCAATTTATGATATACACATGCTCTAATGCATAGGTTCCTAACACACTTAATACACATGACAGCTATGAAAATCATTTTCATTTTACAGAATATCACTCAAGAAGTTTGATACAGGAGATTGGATAATTATTGGTATATCTGGTGTTACTTGCGGAGGGAAAACAACCCTTTCTCTACAGCTAAAAGAAAAGTACCCTCAGGTGGTCATATTCAAACAGGACATGTTTTTTCATCCTATTGATAGTCCGAAACATATACAAATTCCGGAACTAAATACTTTCAACCATGACACGGTCGAATCCTTGGACATGGAGAGAATGTTCAACGAAATCATGGATGTTATTAATTCGAAGAACTTCGAGAAAACGCCTGAAAATGGAGCCTTAACTTCTGACGCCGAAATGAAAATATTGGTAATCGAAGGGTTTATAGTTTTGAATTATATGCCGATCTTTGACATTTGCGATCTCAAATACCAGATGATGCTGACGAGAGAAGTCTGCTGGAGCCGAAGAGTGTTGAGAGTCTGGGACAGAACTGAAGTTACAGGATATTTTGACCAGTGCGTCTGGCCGGAATCTCGCAGACATAACGAAGAGTTGAAGTCGTTGCCAGGAATAACGTATCTGGACGGAACTGACAGTGATTTGCTTGAAAAAACTGTTGAAGACATTCGTATTTTGCGGGAGAAAAGATTGGGCCATAAATAATAAAACGTCAATAGATTTTTTAATACTTATTGTATAAAATATCCCTGAAAATATATGGCCGTTGTAATTAATTTTGTGACGTAACTTCTTTTTGAATTATTAAAGATTAATATGATATTGAATTGTGTTTGTTCTTTACATGTTCGTGAATAAGAATATTCAATGAATGTGGAATGTTTTTACTTACAAAATGAAAATAAACTAACCTAACCTAAAATAATTATAAAAATATGCTCAAGATGTTGCTCAAGCACTTTGTGTCGATTTTACATTAATCATAACATTTAAATATTATTTTTTGATTTAAATAGGGGCTCCATTAGGACAAGGTAAAAATATATATACACGTTATTTACACACAAATTAAATGTTTATATTACAGTTGCTAACACATACAGACAATGCTACAAAAGAATACATTTAATGTTAGGTTTTTATGCACAGCAGTTTTACGTTTCGTTTTACTCAAAACTTGAAAAAGCTTCCAGAGTACTTTAGCAGCATTGATTCAATTAACGAATTAACCAATTTATTTAACCCTTGTACATGTTTTGTACACTTTTTTTAACACAAAATTTCCACAGTAACAAAAAGTTTATGCGTTTCGGTTTGTTTCATTTTTAACAAGCTAGTCAAAATAATAGAACCATTTTTATATATATGTACACTAAAAAGTTCATTTTAGATCCCATAGATGGCAGCCAAAAATTATTGAGAACACCGTAAGTAAAATTCAGTAAGTATTTTTCATTATTTGAGAATGAAATTTGTTGAATGTAAACGAGATTTTTTTAGTGTTTTTTTGTATTGAAATTCCACGGCCGACAGCAGGGAAAGGATTGTTTTAATTTCCGTTGATAGTACAAGCGCCGTGGCAGAGTGGTTAGGGAATTTGTTTTTTCATCCCATACGGTTGCGTGTTCAAGGTTTATTAAAAAAAAGATATCAATAAATTTTTGACTTCGTATCTGGAAGTTACTCCACACTCATCTCATCCCCAATTCCTGAATGCGGCTGCAGATAGTGATTGTTTTAATATAACGACACGTTTCAATCGTATCTCATCACTCTATTATCCTTTTTGGAGAGAGCGGTTGAGTGACTTGACTTACAACCAGTTCTCGTTTATAAATGCTCCATTAGAAAAAAGTAAATATTTTAAGAATATTCTAGAGCAGTGAGAACCTGCGGCCTTTTGGCTACTCAGGTGCGTATATTGTTGTAAATTCGTAAATTCTTGAATTCCTGGAAGACCCAAAGAAAAAGGTGCCACGCTAATAATTTTGGATAATCCGCAAATTTCTGGGCTTTAGAAATTGGCATGAAATTGTTTACGGCCAAAGATTCCCTAGTCAATGTCTACTGCGGCCTTTAGAGGAGAAAACGTTCCCCACCCCTGTTCTAGATCAATGGTTGAGAACCTGCATCTTGACTACTTGGATGCGGCCTTTTGACTTGCGCCATTTTTTTGCGTTGATTTTGCTTTTGCCAAATTGCGTTTTGAAGAATTTACATTGTGAATTAAACATATATTCAGCTTATGGAGGGGCGCGGGGGGGGGGGGGGGGTGGTGTCAACGTTTTCTTTACTGACGCCTTATGTTGAATCAGATAAATGAATGTGACCTTTAAATATGAAGAAAAGTTTCCTCACCCCTGTTCTAGATTAGAATTTATTCATTAAAAAATCAAAGGAAACAAAAACACGATAACTAAACATGAGGCAATGAGCCTATCTCTGCTTTTATCACAACATGAGTAAGTAATTTTCTCATTGATAATAATTTCCAAATGAAAGGAATGATATCACGAGATTAGTTTGTTGCAAAGGAAATTCTATAAACTTGTTTGTCCCTAATGCTTTTATGCCCATAGATTTGAGTAGCTTAGTATCAAAATAGGCCGAACGCCAAACACAAAAGTTTACA
The DNA here is from genome assembly GCA_030503985.1 of Himalopsyche tibetana. NCBI lineage: Eukaryota > Metazoa > Arthropoda > Insecta > Trichoptera > Rhyacophilidae > Himalopsyche > Himalopsyche tibetana. The sequence continues at coordinate 20,943,672 of JAPJYX010000013.1, forward strand.
GGAGACAATTTTTGGAAATTCAAATGGCAGTTTCTGATAGAATACGAGGGGTGAAATGAGTAGTTTTTGATACCTTTTCGGTCCACAATTTTTTTTATTCTGCCAGGTTCACAATAGATTTACAGTATTACAAGAGAAACTAATATTTTCGTTTTCATTTACTCGATTTTTGTAATAATAAGAAAATGTCCCTCCCAATTTTCTCAATAATTTAAAAAAATGCAATAGTGGTAATGCAATGGTGGTGCAATTGAGAATTATGTTTAGCTAAGAATGAACATGTACATATAATTAAAAGTATATAATTTTTGCATTCTGTTTTCATTTACAAACATAATATTTCTTTGTACTTTATTTTAAAGGTCATGACCAGTTTCGCTCATTGCGAGCATTGTCAAATGATTTACAATGAGCGAAACCGGTCGTGACCTTTTGATTAAAATGGGATAAAGTAAAAAAGAATTTTGTGTTTTATTAATATAATGCCTTTTCACCAAGTATTGACACACCCTAAAAAAGGTACAAATTTTATATTTGATATTAAAGAATCAAGCTTTCAAATCTTTCGATCAATCTATTCGTTCAATGGACTATTAAAAATACCATATTTTACGTTATTTAAGTTGAAGTTTATCGTTTCTTATAATAAAAAGATATTTCATTTATTATTAGTAGAACTTTACGAAGTATAAACGAATAATTTTCTTATACAAAGTATATTTTGTTAGCGAAGAAGTATGGCGTTGATTGTGTATATATTTTTTAAATTTGTTTATTACGTTCGAAATTCCGTTTTTTTGTTTTGAAAATGCTATCCCCAAAAATACTAGCCACTCTTCTACGTAGGTATCTATAGATCATTTCATTTTCTGCTGCGCATTTTCTATATGTCAGTTCCTCAGACAGATGTAGTCGCCTTCAGATGCGAACTTGAAAGAAGTTGAGGACGAAAACACGGAGGTACGGAGCCATCGTCTCAGTTCCATACAATCATTCCACGTGCGACTGTCTTGCTCGCATGACGCATGCGCGGAGCGTACGTAAAAATCTGACAGAACTGAACTTTGCCGCGATCGGGTTTGAATTTCGAAGCGAATTTATGAACACGTTCGAAAACTTACGAAGGATTTTTTTTGCCAATATATATTTTGTGTGCGGTTGTTCGTTGTGGATAAAATAACAGAAGAATAATAAACTCAATGTTTCAATTATAAATAAAAAAGCTAGGATAATAGCAAAACAGTAAAACGACCATAAACAGTTTTATAATGTTGTGTCGTAATCATATATTTGTGGTAATTAGAGTGAAAATAATGTGAATAAAAAAAAGCATTGAAGTGATGACAAAAAAAAAGTTTTGAAATATATTCGTATTTAGTGCAACATTTTTTTATTGTGGCCGTGTTTATTGCTGACAGTGAGGTTAAAAAAGTTATGAAAATTACTTCTGGATTTTAAATTATCTGCGTGGAAGAAAAGAAATAGGTAAAATATTTTAATAATTAATATCATAGACGGATGTTTAATATTTGGTAGCCGACGAGCAAGAGAAGTAATAAAGATCCATTATTTCTCAATTGTTATTTTAATCATTTTGTTATTGTCAAAGAAAGAATTATTCTAAAAAGGGATTGGTCAGTATTAAAACAATAACACATCAATTTACCAGGGCTTGAATCCTTGTATGGTGGTAAATTTTTATAACTCGTTGTTTTCAATAATGTACTCGCCAAGCGAAACAAAAAACTTTAACAGTTGGTTTGTTATTTTTTAATTTTTTGTTTATAATATTACAGTGGAATCCCAATCTACCGTTCTCGCATTGTTCGTTTTCCCGCATAGATCGTTTATTTTTCATAGTCCCGGCCAAACACCCATAAGAACAATGCAAAAGAATTCCGCATTAATCGTTCCCCGATTTACCGTTTTCCTCGATCTATCGTTTAAATATTTTGGTCCCGTCACAAATATTGTCCCCATTGACCGTTTTCGTTGAATATTTTTTATATATAGTTGTGCCTCACATTTCGTTTCACGTTTTTTTCAGTGGAATCCCGATCTACTGTTCTCACTATCTTCTTTTTTTGCATGGATCGTTTATTTTTTACTCGACCAAGACCCCGTCATATTCATGTTTAATAATTTCACTTTATGATTCCCTGATTTACCGATTTCCTCGATCTATCATCTAAATATTATCGTCCCGTCCCAATTATTATCCCGATTGACCTTTTTTGTTTTTTTTTTCGCTCAAATAGTTTTACATCGCATTTAGTTACATAAATAAATAAGTTTTTGATAATTAAACATTTCTTTAAATATTATTTGAAGATTTCTCACATTGTCGGTTTCCCGCATTATTCGTTCATTTATTACGGTCCATTGAAAAACGTAGAATTGAGGTTCCACTGTATTGTATATTTAACTTACTAGTACTTAGTACATTATAATAATATGTAGTTATTTTAGGCTATGGTTTCCGTGTGTAAAAAAAAGTAACTGTCAGATAAGTGCGGTTTGTATCGGCGCGTTTTATGATTTTTTTTGAATTATTTTATTAGTTATTTGCGTTTGTTAGATTTCACTGTAAAAAATGAAACGTTGAAGCAGTGAAGTAAAACATATTTGACTGTAGGGAAGTTAGTCCATATTTATATTCTATACATGAGAGATAAAACTCAAATTAACGTATGGATTAAGTGTAGTACTCCTCGTGACCAGGACCGGCTCAAGGGTTTCTATATCTGTGTTAACTAGAATTAAATGAGTGGATAGTACAAACATCTTTGTGCGCTTTGCACACACCACGAACCCGTCCTGCTCACGACGGTCTTTCCAGTAGTATTGTCAAAAAACACTTTAAGTGATGTATAACATACCTTTGTGTAGTAAACACTTTTGTGATCAAATTAATGATCATAACGAATAAGAGACGAAAACTAAAATTGGCGATAGGAAATCAAGTGATTTCCCAACACCAATTTTATGAAGAAGTTTCGAACAGCCATTGCGAAAAACTGCCATTTTCTCAGGAGAAAAAGAACAGAATAGACCATTTTTGTGATTAGGTCTTTGCGGGCTTAGCCCGGGAAAATTGGATGAAAATACGCATTGGAAAAATTGAAAAATATTATTTTAATATCAAATTGAGAATTGGGTATGTAAAGTATTAGTATGTGATAAATACTTGTGTATGAGTTTGACTACTAACATCCGAAACAAAATATTTATAAACGGTCCTGTTTTTATAACATTCAGTGAAATGCATACCATAAATAAGACGACAGATATCATTTGAGCATATGATTACTATGACTCTTCGTTTCTTTTAAATTTTTCCTGTTTTCCACCAATTTTCCGACTATAATTCAAAATTCCCAGTTTGTGGTTCCCATCTTTATTTGTGATATAACCTTTCGTTCGAGAAGACGTTCATAACATTATTTTAAATTTAAAAACTACAAATCAGTTACTTTTGCTAATATCTGGCACATGTATAACGTGTATATATTGTGTTAGCGAATTGAATAATTTAGTTCAGAAAAAATACACAAAGCGTAGCCTATTGATGGACTTTTTGTGGAGAAAACAACAAATAAATGCATATAATGACAACAGTAAACTACACCTTTAGTGCACAGTCTTGAAAGTTGACATATACATAGAGTTTGTTCTTAGTGCCTGTTACAGGAAATACTATATTGATGGATATACATATACATATCGACTGTGGAAAGGAAAACGGACGTATCCCACACATATCAAATTTTACAGGTGGCGCAAAAAACGCGTTTTGATGATTTTGTGACATATGAAAATTATGAATTATACACAACCTTGAAGTGCACGGAGACTTCTAAACTGGTGTTTAATTGACATAATCTAATATTAATTTAAAAAATTGTCTATGAAAAAACTTTATTTCAGTATTTTTTCTTCGTTTTAATTTTTTACAAGGTCATCTTTTTCAAACTTAAAAGCTAAAAGCTAGATAACAATTCGGCATTTGCAGCTTGCATCCTTTTGATAGAACAATAGTATTTTGGTCAATTGCATTTCTTTTCTATCGCTGTTGGATGGAATGGCGTGATCCTTACAGAGATGAGCAATCCTCAATGAAACCAGTTCACGTGCACACCATTTACAATAATATGCAAATAATATTATATTATATATACCTCCCTATTTAGAACTAATAATATTAAAAGATTATGTAAGTTTTTCTACTAGATCTGCTTGTTTTTCGAAATTGAATTGCTCAACCATAGTACACACCAGGGCTGTGGAATCGTCTATAAAAACGACTCCGACTCCGAATTTTCAATAATTTCATTTTAACTTATATTATATATATCGACTGTGGAAAAGAAAAAGGACGTAACCCACACATATCAAATTTTACAGGAGGCGCTAAAAACGTGTTTTGATGATTTTGTGACATATTCAAATTAAGAATTATACACAACCTTCAAGTGCAGGGATACTTCTAAACTGGTGTTAAATTGACATAATCTAATATTAATTAAATAAATTGTCTCGGAAAAACCGTTATTTCAGTGTTTTTTCTTGGTTTTAATTTTTTACAAGGTCATCTATTTCAAACTTAAAAGCTAAATTTAGATACTAATTCGGCATTTTCAGCTTCCATCCTTTTGATAGAATGTGTGTCATGTTGTATACATTGTGATTATCGAAAAAAAGCTGTTTTGGAAAATTGAGGGTTACGTCCTTTTTCCTTTCCGCAGTCGATATGTATATATGTATTCCATCAGATCATCTTTAGTCAGCCAAGCATGCAATATTAACACAATGGACTAATGTGGTTTAAATACTCATCATTAAATATATATTTAATATATATTGTTGTTTTTTTAATCGATCGAGATGCCGAGATATTGCACCAAAACGTATCGCCACCTCTTAATGAACAGATCTCGACTTTTATTAAATAACTAATATAAGAAAAATAAGACATTTAATGGTGTATATTGTATAGCAAAGAATTAGTCGTTTATTTTTATTGAAAGGCCGCCCAAATATACAGTCGAGGAAGCATGCTTATTAAAAAATCTGTATGGTGATATAATATATGGTAAATTTTGTCGGAGCAGCCAATCTGTCTTTGTACTCTGGCAACCAACTTCCTTGACGCGGTCCTGTTGCGTCAACGGAATTCTATAAAACGGCAGGCGGAAACTGCATCATGAAGTTGCTGTAGAACTTCTGGTATCACAACGACATCAGTCATATTACGCAGTTAATGATTATGTTGACAAAAAACACTTGGGCATCAAATAACCGGATTCGGCGGACCAATCATCAGCAAATGAAGGACCCGGCTGTCAGTTTTTTAGTTTTGACCGCAGTGGCTCTCTAACCGAAAACATGTTGGCACAATAGTCAGTGATGCAATCGGCGGCAATTGAACGGGTCCTCGAAAGACAAAGGGTCGCGGAATACTTTAGTTAGTGTTAATTGAATACAGAAGAAAATAAACTTAAACATCATAGGAAGTGCTTTTTTTCCTTTGTAACGCGGGGGAACGGCATTACGGCACATGTTTTTCTTTGTAAATGTTTCAAATTAATATTAGATTTTTTTATGCTAAAAGACGCTTGAAAATATTTTTTTAAATCATGATCTTCCAAAAAAGTTATAATGGTAAAAAATAATTATCAGAACTATGATGAGACTTAAAATATTGATTTCTGATCGAAGGCGTTGATATGTGTGATATCTATCCTTCCACTCTTTCAATACTAAAATGAACAAGGCAAAGCAAAATCGATAAATTAACCATTAGTCCTGTACTAGCCCTATCTTTCTATCCTTACCCTCTTTAAAAATATGAAGTTCACCCCCTGATTAACAAGCAGTTCTCGTAAAAACTTTATTGAGATACGTTCATTAAGAATCCATATATTTAGTCTAAATTGAGAACGGACATGAATTAGAAATCAAAGCTTGACACGAATTCTGGCACCTTTTTTTCAAAGACAAGCACTGATTATAGGCAGGGGTGGGCTGGAGGGGGCTTGGAGGGGCTCACTCGAGCCCCTTGTTAAATTTTACTTTGGGCGGCGAGACCCTTGTTAATTTAAGCGAAAACAATATTCTCAGATCAAATTAGTAAATAACTGCAATTTCTGACTTATATATTATCTACGATATCATAAGTAAACATTGTAGTATATGTTTAGCCACATTGTTGTACATTGATAATTTCTATTGCATATTGTTAACAATCGATTGCTTGCTTAAATATTGCATATAATTAATTGCCTAAGATTAAGCGAACCCCTTGTTAAAGTATTGGCAGCCCACCGCTGATTATAGGTAGGTATATGATAGGTAGGGCCGCACGAAACCTTCAATAGGGCCAAGGTTTCGGCATGCCTGCTCTAGAGGAAGTCGAAATAATTCAGGAATTCTAAATATGATAAGAGAATAGGTAATTTTAAACATAGAGTCTCTTTCAGCCATCACACTAAATCCAGAAGAATTGTGATTTTACTTTGGAGGGCGGTATAACAAAAAAATGTGACAGCTTCTTTTGAACAATTATAAAATGGTTGAATATTAATGGCGATAAAAATATAATGCATTGTATCCCAAACAAACATGTGTTGATGAATTAAATACGTATGTATTTTGATTTCCGTCAGTTGGATGCAACTTTAATTTGAAACAAAAGTATAGCCGTGATATTTAAAAAAAAACAATTGAAAAAACAGCAATTCGCAGATATAATCGGAATCTGTGGTCTTGTTGCAAGTGCTTTACGCTAGTTAAATATACCATTGTTATTAATAATTATAAAAAAATATCTTTTAAAGAAAAATTATTAATTTTATTTCAACTATTGCCAGCATCGGCATCAGCCAAGTTATATACATTATTTTTTGAGCAATGCTCCTACCAATCTGGCGGAAACTTGCCATATCCGTTTGTTGATAATTTTTTTAAAAGACTGTCATCTTTTATACACTTTATGTACATTCATGATTTATCTATAAAAAATCACAATTGTTTACGACTCTCAAACTTTTTTTTGCCAGTAATTCGCCAGTAAATAATTGTAAATATTATAAATTTCAATATAAAAAAAGCTTTACTATTTTGTGATCTTTAAAAAAATATTGAACATAACATTACTTTGAGGAAAACGATGAACTAAAGCTCAATTTTAAATTAGCATAAATATAAAAAAAGTCTTGTAAGATTCTCATTGTTAATTCGTTTTATTTTATTATTTGTGTTTGTTATTATAAATAATCTAATACATTATGGTGCATTTTGGTCGGTTGAAATCAAATGAACAATATATTTTTTTTATTATATCTAGTATAAATAGTGTCATGGACCCGACAGTCTGGTTTATGGCACAGTGGTGAACGTCGATGACTTATATGTTGAAGCTCAAGGACTCGAATTCCAGTACGAACAGCATCGATTTCTGTCCGAAGGCATGAATGTTTGTGGTATGTCCCTCCTTCCCTCTTTTCAATATTAAAAAATAACGGGGCATAGCGAGAGCGATAAGCTTATCACTAGTCCTGCCTTAACCATATCCTTTATATCCTTACTTTAACCGAAAAAAGAGAGGTTGAGAATCTGGGTAAAAGGCAGTTCTTGTTGAAAAAAATTGTTAAGATACCTTCATTGGGAGTTTACCAAGTATACCAATTGCTCCACATGAATTTAAAAAAAAATACTCTTTATCGCATAGAACAACACAGTGTTTCCGAATGATTCACGATACTTAGACAGATACAGTGTGTAGGCTAGATAGTTTTGATACAATTTTGACAGGTGGCACTATAATTTTACTATCAAATAAGCTTGGTATACTAGAAATGAGTAGCTACAATTATGAAATATTAAATTTCAAAATATCCAAGTTTTTTTTTTTACGGAAAATTAATCAATCATTGTTAATTCAATTCAACATTAAAGGGGGAAAAAATCTTTTTGGTCTATTTTTTTTTTATTATGAGCAAACTTCATACTGTAATTATATGCACATACTATAGAATACGTTATTTATATTGTATACAATGATTTATTCTTTTTAGATTGCAATAGTATTGCTGTGATATAAATTTATTTTCATTATAATGTGGGAAATATTCACATATGCATTATTTATTATACGCTGAACCCTTTTGAAGTATTTAAAATAATCAAATAAACGTACTAATTGGGAATCTTTGATAAAACCGATAAGTGATTAATTTACACATCGTTTAAATATATACTTACCTCTTATATTTAAGTAGCGGAGATGAAGAAGCCCACACCGTTTAAGATGTATTTCCTGGCGGCGTGAGCGGTGCTCAGTAGCGTATGCAATATAACTAAACGAAAGGGAATTGTGGTGTTTTGTAAATTAACTGATATTAATTAACGTTCAGTGATTGAAATCCAGAATTTATTATATATTTTAATGCTCAAGAATAGCACCGGTTAGAGTGAAAATTAAATGTACTGATTGGGATTTACTTAGAAGAACTCTATTGTAATAAGGTACAAATATTATCGTATTTAGTTGAGAAATAACACTTTGCCATATGATTCAGTTGACGGCTACTTTGATGTTAGGCTTTTGCCAGATCTGTGGTTAAGCGGAATTTACAGAAATGGAACAAGATATAGCATAATATCATCTTACTTACCATAAAATATTATGTTAATAAGTTTAGAATTTATAATTAGTCTTTTAAAATTACAAATTAGAAATATTTAGCTTAAAAATAAGAAGGGAATGGAGAGAAACGGTTTTTTACTAATTGCATATTATAAGATATGTATAAAAATTCTACAGTTTTATTTTAAGACTGATATTCCAGATGGAGGAGAAATAATTCAACAATTCTTAAGGGTGTTTGTTTAAAACAGGTGTTCACAAAGTGTGTTGAATCTACAGATGATGATAACATATAAAAAATGAATATAATTTCACGCGTAATATAAAAAAATACATTACAAATAAAACATCCTCTGGCAAGAATGAATGGTCTGGTATTTTGATATTTACTAATGTACCTATATTTGTGAATAACACATTTTCTTCAATGAGCATTGAAATCAAACATTAGAATTAAATTAACTATTGCGTATTTAAGCCAAACAAATTGAGAATAGATTGCAGGATTTAGTTTCAAACGAACAATTGCATAAATAATATGGTAAAAAATAGTATATTAAAAAAGAGTAACACAAAATATACATTTAAGTTTTTTTTTAATTTTTTGACTACTGTTTTCTATAAACAGAAAATATTTACAAAAAAAGTTGTTCGCCAAAATTTTTTGATTTAAATATTGTCCCTTGGGCGAAAAAGTTTGTGAATCCCTGGTTTAAGAGATGTATAACTTTAAAGTGAAATAACACACTCAAAAATCTTACTTTATTGGAAAGATAATTTTATACCATTATTATGCGTACATATGAAAAGTTAATTAAAAAGCTTACAGTCTTACGGCCATTGCACTAAAACTAGAAACAATGCGTTTTTACTAAGTACGTCAGCATATTTATCCGTGTACGCCAATGGTTTCGATGATTAATACCGTTACCATGACAGCCGATCTTGTATTTCATATACCATATAGGCAGAGACAGTGTCGTCTTGCGTGTCAGTTTTTTTTAATTTTAAGATTATTAACCCTTTATTGATTTATTATTATTATTAAATTTGTTCAATGGTATCCAAGTTATATCGAAACGGAGATTTTTTTCAAAATTAATAATAATTATAGTAATATAAATCTAGAATGGGGAATTATTATATGCTTTAATTTAAAGAGCATTAAATTTTGCTATAATGTCATATTTTAAACGTTTTAATCGTATGAAAGCTCTGGAAACAAAAACGGCCGTCTCAAAGTTTTGTTGAAAATTAGTTAAATACAGTGGAACTCCCAATTTCACTACCCCGAATTACGCGCTGGCTTGAAATATTCGCCGCAAATCCCCCAATTGCGCTTTCAAATTATATTGTCGTTGCTACGAGACGGTCGTCTGTGTTGGCTAGCGTCTGTGTATTCAACACGTGCCAGTCTATACACGTATAGCCGAGAGACTGTCTATGTGTTGGATTTTGGTGCGCTTTGCATTTTATCACTTAGTAACTAAATATTTAGTCCATATTTATTTTTTTGCAATACCAAGGGAAATCTTAGTTTTGCACTTTTTTTCGGAAAAAACCAAATCCCTAATTTTGTATGAGATTCACTCCCCCAATTACCCCAGATTGGGAAGCACTGGTATACATAATACTATTGTGTATTGTTCACTTGATTTGCTTATGTATATTGCTGACTAGGGAATCCAATCCCGGGATCCCGTACAGTTTTCGATACATTTCAATCCCGGGATTAGAAGACATAATCCCGAAACTTCGGGACTGATTTTAAAACAGAAACGTGTTGGATTTCAAGTCGGCAGTTCAAGGATATGCAATAAACGATGCCCAATTTTATTACTAAGACTTTATCTTTGCGATAAGAGCGAGTCACAGCCGATAAGGTAACTTGATGCCAATTATTAAATTTCTTCAATGCATTATACGCACGTGTACTGTATTTGAATGCATTTGTCGACAATATTTATTGTTTGTTATTATAAAGCTTCATATTTCGATATTTTTTAAATTTATTTTTCGCTTTGTTCTCTACATCAATGAATGTTACCAGATATCAATAGTGTTTGTTTTGCGGAATTTATTGTTCATAAACATTCATTTTGTACCGTAAACCGAAACCTTTGATTGAATGGAAAAACAATCGATGCTTTGGTACTCTGGGAATATTTTAATATTTAAATGACGTCTATTTACTTTACGTCTAATTATTAAGAATGTATGTACATATATAGACAACAATTTTAGAAATCTTCATTCTTGCAGTCTGAAGTAGGTAATTAATTTTTTCAGCTATCGAAAATAACCATTTTAAATTATATTTCGTATTTTTGCATATTAAGTTAGTTTAATAATGATTTCGCTTATTTTTTACGAGTAATTAAAAAATCCACTCATTCACCTCTACATCGCGAATAACTGAGATTAAGAGAGCTTTTTGGTAACGTATTGGCAGCTTACAGCTGGTAATATAATATAGAATCATTTTTTAAATTTATTTTTCACCAATATTATCATTTTTTATTTTTTAAAAAAATGTACTGATCCCGGGATCGAAAAATTCTAATCCCGAAATCCGGGGATCAACATTTTGGCTCGGGATTGGATTCCCTATTGCTGATGACGGCGAGATAGTTTTCAACAATATTTCATTACCTTTCTGATGTACATAAAATAAATTGTTATACTTTACCATATAATCATTGAACGGGTTAAATCGTGTAAATTTACGCTAGGTATTAAATCAACCTGAGAAGCTTTTTATCCATTAGTTGTTAAGAACGCGTTGCAATCTTTCCACCGTGACAGATTTATTGGCAATTGATAGATACTGTAGAATATATTTTAAAAATTTACACTATTTATGCTAAATATGCCTTTGCATAGTTAAATTTATTCTATCAGATATTTACAATAAACAAATAGCAGAAAATGATTGGAAATTTAATAAGGTAATGTGGCGTCATTGCATACAGACATAAATGCAAGTTCGCGTGACAGCTGAAATATTCATGAAACTTCGTTGAAAAAAAAAAACAAGTGTATCGACTATGATCTTATCTTCAAGATTCAGTGATTCATATTTTTATATAGATCAATGCTGGGTTTACCAAACTTTTTCTGTAATGGAACACTTGACATATTTTTAACGTCGGGTAATTCATAATAGTATAAATTCATTTTTTTTTTAAAAACACTCATTACTTTTAAATAGTGTGGCGTTAAGCCTACTCCTGCACTTCATTGCAGCATAAACAAGAATAAATAGGTGGTATAAAACGGAAGCAAAACAATAATAACTTTTTTTCAAGTATCGGAAGAATCCCTGACATACTCACCAAGAAAGAATTTAATGACGTTTATATCAGAATCACTAATAAAATCAGTTAGATTTTCTAAATCGTTTGCGCTGACTTAAGCAGGATGGTTTTGCTGTTACTGAAAATGGATTCCGAGCCAAAGAATCGTAATTGATAGTTTTTGGAAAACAATGAAAAATAATGGTTTTAAAGTTACGTGGATGTTTGCGGAAAACATATTCAGGTTTGGTGGGACACCAGTGTTCCGCGGCACACTACTGTGCCGCGAGAAGTCTCAGGTGTGCCGCGGTGGAAGAAGCATTAAAAATGTTAATTTTAAGTAATGCCTATTCGTTTCAATTTTCTTCAATTTTAAATAAACATTCAAACAAATTTTCCTTTTTTAAAGATACATTTTCTTATATAAAGCACTTTTATTTGATGTGCCGCGGTACTAGTCCCATAAATCAGTGTGCCATGAAGTAAAAATGTTTGGGAGACACTGATTTAAAGGTATGGGTGGTGTGCTTCTTACATATCTTCCATTTTATCACCTAAAAATATGAATGCATCCAAAACGGCGAAACTTACTGTTTCACTGCCCTGATCATTTCATGAAAATTATTATCTAGTAAAAGAAGAGTTTTATTTTTATATATATGTCCTATTTGTGTGTTGGTTATATTAAAAAAAACGTAATAAATATTTGTATCTTTTTCTAGACACAAATTAAAATGACGGAAATGGTTTGACGGTATTTTGCAGGAAGCATTAATAGCGACTCACATCTTGTACCGCTATTGGCGCAAGCCGAACAATTTCAAACCTTTTTTAATTCAATAATCGAGCAATATGAATGCATTGAGAGGCAATCTTTTGTAGCATTTCGACTCGGCTTCAGCGAAAATCACAAAATATAGAACATTTTATTTAATTTAAGATTTCGACTGAAGGTAATGGTTAAATTACAATATTAAATTTGTATCGTTCAAATTATGTATATTCACACAAGTTTTGTAACTAACGACACGGGCTTTGCCTTTCAGCATCTTCAGGCGGTCAATTAGATAATTTAAACAATTCAAATTTAATATCGTGCACAACAAGGCGGATCGAAAAAAAAATTTTGACCATCGCTTTGGCGCCATTACGTCACACATTAACGCATTTATCCCAATATACACTGTGTGTTAATTAAATCATTTAAACATAAAAAAGATTTCTGCAACAGCCAAGTATTGGTCTGCAAACTTTCAAATTGTATTCTATTCGAATTCTATACACAACGGTAGTAGGTAGTACAAACAAAATGTCATTAGAAAATTGTTTTATTATTTTTCTCAAATATAATATTATTTGATTTAAGTATTTAGTGGGCACAATATAAATTGTATCTTACTGAACATGCCAAAAGTTGAGCACTACCTACAAACACATTATGGAAGAAAAATTCTGTCGCTTGAATTTCTTATATGATTTCCAGCAGTGGCGTAACCGTTGACCTGCATAAATAAATACGCAATATTTTGTACATACTTATTTTTTTTTACTTTAAAGAAGTTTAAAATAGTGTTTTTTTTTCATTTTTAAAATAAGTGCCAATGTTATGTTTGCTATTTTCTTCACCGTCACTCATATATTCGTCTTTTCACTATATGAAACATTTTCAACAGAAATTTATTAAATAATTTTGTATCATTATTTTTGTTCTAATGTGTCAATAAATAATAAATTTAAATTATTTATCATTCCTTTGATACAATTGTTTTAAATACCTCGCCATCGGCCACACTCAATTTTTACATACCCTACCCGATTGGTTTTATTTTTCTTCGGTTGATAATACTTGCGATGAGCAAAACCAGTTCTGATGATCCATAAGATATGGAATTCTTACGAAAAATGTGGGATATAATTAGTACATATCCCTGCTTCGTGCCATCGTCAGATATACTTAGTAGTTTTGGCTGTGTGCGAAGCCGTAATAAAACTGCTGGAAACCATATCGTAGAATTTTGTACTACTAAATACATTACTTTTTACCTTGGTATAATGTCATTCCAAGTAAAATTGACAGTTAATAGTGTTAACACCATTCAAGTGAAATTCTTTCACTTTTATTTTTACATTTTGGCCATATTCATAGCAAATATAATAGTTCCGCCAGTGCAGTCAAAGAGTAGAATGCACGTCAGGAACGAACAGCATTGCTGGTAAATCGATTTATACCCGTGGCACGTGATCCATCCCGATACTGCTCGTTTGACAGTCAATTGATTGATGGGAGACCAGCCAACTCCTGGTTTATTCAAATACGGTAAATCGGTCCCAAAGGAAATGATAATATCATATGTCTTTCGCCTTGTTCGTAAGGCTTTATGGTATTGATTGATATTATCGGATTGAGTCGTTTGCATTTTATACTCGGTTAAAAGGATTGGTGAAATTGTAAAAAGCTTATTTGTTTATAATAAACAACTAGACATGGCAATGTATATTGTTTATTTATAAGCTGTCATATTGGTAACATTGAAGAGATGTTTCTCAATAAACCAAGCCAGTGTTTCTTAACTGAGACGTTTGGATGAAATCAAAGGGAATGATCGCATCATGCAGTTACTCAACTCTATTGATCGCAGTGATGTATGTGCTTTAGTTTATCCGGACTCTTCTTCTATAATATCGGCTTAATATAAGTTGGTACTTATCCATTGAATCCGATATTTATGAACAATTATGTTCTTTTGAAGTTTAGTTTTTTCTTGAAGGCAGTTTTTAAACAGTTTATTGTCGTCTCCAATTAACAAATAACTGAACAAAAATACATTACTTTATCAATATATAATATTAACTCGTATTATAATTACGCTTGTCTGCAAAGTTTTCCCCATTTCACTATGTAACAAGCTGATTATCTTTGAAGCAAGAAAATCCCTAAAGCAGTATCTTTTAACAGTAAAAAACCACCATATTTCACGTTACTGCTACAGGTTTTTAATACAGACAAACATATTACATATATTATGATATATTAAACTAAACATCGAATTTTTAATAATACCTGCTATTTCAGTGACTAATGTTAACAAAACGTTCTTAACCAATCTGTTCTAAAAAGATCACGTAGATTTCTAGCAATGTATTTTTAATTGATTCGTTAACATGATCCTTATTTATTATTCTATATTCAACGACGATAGTTTTTACTATCGGTATATTTGGAATTGTTTTCCATAACAACTTGTAAGTCTTCATTCTGAAAATAAACTAGAGAAAAATGTGCTTTGTACTCAATAGATTTTCTGTTTTATTTTCTATCGGTGAGTTCCTAAATATTTGAGGTCATAATTGAACATGCTCAGAGTAAAATTATTATATCTACACACGTAACGATGAACTTTTGAAGTCTCATAGCTGTCATTACAATCAAGTGTTTCCATACACTTTAACATTACGTAACAGGCAATTAGTTAAACTGGCATAAATTCCTGAAGACGTGTCACGGCGTGATTGAGGAAATGATTGAATCGTGAATATCTATTCTCTCACAAGAGAGATTACTTCCCCGACCTCGCTCTTTTCACCCAGCTCGCCATTGTAAACGTTTCGTTTGTCTACTTACCTATGTAAAAGCCTTTTTACTCGTTGATAAATGAATTCCTGATTTTTCCAATTATGCAACTCACTTTGTATACGTCTGAGAAGCTGCTTTTTTAGAAATTTATTTACCCATTAAGGGAAAAGACAAGTCTATTTAAATAAATAATGTCTATCAAAGTCTTGGCATTAAAGCTTTTTATAAAAAGCTATGCTATTATTGAAGAAAAGTATATGGTCAACATTATTTATTATTGCCATATTTAACAGATTCCAAATAGTTGGAATCGTAGGGTAAATTTCTCAAGATGGTGAAATGTCTGGATAAAAAATAATGCGTTTGACATAAATGAAAATAAACAACGTTAAAAAAACCTGTACATCGATTCACCACTATGTCGTTGTAGTACATACTGATATAATCACTATGTTGGAAATACTATAATGATATTTTCGTTGAAATCGTTGGCAACTTATTGAAATTTTTTATAAAATTAAAACGTTGTTATTCCACTTGTTGTGTTATTGGTTGTGACACGTTTTTCGTCTCATTGAGAAACATTCTTAGACCGACAATAAGTGGAATGAATTATCAATTTTAATTTTACATTTATAATGTAATAGTTTAAAATACATCGCTACAATAAGTAACTTATGCCCTAACTGCGTCAAATCAAAGGTACCAATTCGTACGTTTTACTTTATTTATAAATAAAATATGTTTGCGACACTCCAAGGACGAGCGTGACCATATGGTCACAGTAAACACCGTTGTCTATTGATCCCACTATTTAACCTTTTTCTACCTGAATATCGTTCCTTTCACGTTTATCTATATTTTAAACCCGAATGTTTGTGTGCCCATGCGGTCACGCTAGTCCTTACTACTGTACGTACACAATATTACACCATAATATATGGATGAGAATGACCATATTGTCACGTGGGGTGTCTATACAACGATTTTTTTTTTATTATTTTTGTTAAAAATAAAAGTTATCCGTGACTTTAATATGGGTTAAAAATATATTTTAATCGAAAAAAAGCTCTCGTCTCTGGAGGCATACAATTTTCCCGATTCTGAGATGACATTTTCCAATATTAAATGTAAAAGCAGTACTTAAGGGGATTTCATTATGCAATAAAGCCTTTGCCTTCATGATTGCTAATGTTTGGCCCGAGGAAAGTCTTTCTGCGGTAACATTAAAGATTCGGTCAATAGAAGGTCGTGATGTCCCAGGGAGACGTTGGCAGGGTCTGGGAGAATCTTTTCAGAATTTAACTTAGCTTTGTTTGTGTCGGGTCGGTTTGATCAGGTTCCCAGAACAAAATTATAATCTCACTTTCTGTGAGTAGTTTCAGGGTTGTCAACGCGTGGAAAAATGTTTTGTTATAGACTCATGAAGCATTTCAACACACATTGTTTTCCAAGAAATGGACGTTCTTTAGAAGCTCAGACTCTCTTTTTAGAAAGGGTAAGTATTAAGACAACCCAGGCGACAAGAAGGTGTGATTTAAAAAAAAAAAGATTATGATTTAATAAAACACGTAATTTCGTACGGTGCTCTGCTTTTGATTGCAATAGATTAAAACACACAAATTATTACAAAACTTACCCAAAAGGGAGGTAACACATCAGATTTTTAAAAAACTACAACCATTAATAAAGCAAGCGGGGAAAATTTCCGTCCACCCATCCACTCGTCCACCCAAAGGCGAGGGGATTGACGTCCAGAGTCTAAGTATCCAATCCCGGATCCTTTTTATGATCCTGGGATTTCGGGATTAAGCACTCAACATACAATTGTGTACATTTTTTCTTGCTGGTTTTTAAAATTATGATTGATTGTGTTTGTTCCATCTAGAGCAGGCATGGGGAACCTACGGCCTTTTGGCTACTCTGGTGCGGCCTTCTGGCCAATTCTGTAACGCTGGTAACTTTGGGAAATCCGTAAATTTCTGGGCTTTGGAAATTGTTTCCAGCCAAAGATTCCCTAGTCAATGTTTACTGCGGCCTTATGTCTAACCATAAATATGAATGCAGCCTTTAGAGAAGAAAAGCCCTGACCTAGAGAGATGTTTTTCAGTAGCAAATATGTAATTTGAAGAATATATTACAAAGACTATTATTACGGAATATTTTAAAGTTTTTTTGTAGTGCAAAAATTCTTGCAATAGTGGCCAAATTTTACCGGCAGGCCCTGGTCCATCGTGAGATATGGCTGCGAGCGTTTTCGTATGCACGCCCCTCCATTGAAATATACGTCGATAGGATAAAATAAAGCATGGCCGTCTATCCTTGCCGAGCCTGCTGTGAAAACTCTTCGGCAAGGGCGTAAGGCTCGTGATGTTTATGGCAAATGTTTACACATCAGTGTGCATGATTAAATCATCTATTGTAAAATATATTATTACCGACAAGTGTGGTCACGCCTCCATGCCTACGACCAATTCTTAAGACAGTTCGCGACCCGAGTGCTACAAGGTTCTATGTGAAAATTTTTGACGAAAAAAAAAAAGTAATGTACCTATATCAATAACGGAACATGTAGGACAGCGGCGTTGTTACTACTGTTTCGTCAAAAGACTTCACATATAACCGTGGAGTTGTGTTTTAAAAACCAGGGAGAGGAACTTGTGACTCTAACGCCATGTGGGTCCTTTTGGATGTGAATGTCTATCTAGCCAAGTCCATGGTCGAGTGTTCAACGTCGTTGGTTTTGGTTGCGGAGTTTACAGTTTAGATCCCTGTAAAGACAGATATTTCAATCGATTTAAAGAATTCCGTCCGAAGGCATATCTTAAATAAGCCCCCACCACCTATCCGATCCTAATAACTACTAATCTTCTCCTACTCTCTTCAAAATAGGAAGGGTGAGAAACTGAGTATCAAGCAGTTTTCGTAGAGAACTAATAGAGGCCATATGCCCTACACCATTTAAAAAAATAGTCAATAAAAAAACAAAATAATGAAAGTAAGAGATCAAAAATATATTTTGTCGATTTTACCTATGATGTAATGAAGTCTAAATTTTAAATTATTAATGAATTTACAAAGTTTGATTCTTTCCTGTTTACGGAGGCATTTTTTTGTTTGTGAATTCAAGAGCAAAATTAATAAATTAGATTTAAAAAGGCGGAAAAATTTAAGTATTTAGATTTTTAATAAGATAAATTTATTTAAAAAAAGCACACAATTCATATTCCTTTGTACTGCTTCCACTTTTATTTTGCAAACTGAAGACCGGTTTCTTTCATGACAATCATTATAAATCGATCTTGCTAAATAAAAGTGGAAGAAGTAGAAAGGAATATTGTATTTTTTTAAAAAATATTTTAGTATTGACAGAACACCCTAAAAAAATATGTGTTAGGTTAGGTTAAGTTATTGTTCAAATGCATCCGGATAACATGAAAGTACCCAAAGTTCTGAGGTCACTGAAATATTATATTAAATAGTTTGGTGCGGATTTTTTAAAATAGATTTCACGACTTTCAACTCATTGAATCACACTAAAAGATAAGCGCTATCAAGTGGTTAGCGAAAAACTTTTTAAAATATTTTTTTTTATTAGCTTATTTTACCGATAAAATAATGTCTATGAAGAACCGATTGATTTAATGAAAGGAACGCCGTCAATAAACAATTTGCCCCATTACTTGCGCCGTAAATAAATAATGATCAGCAACACACTGGGCGTAGTCATCGTCGCGTAAAGTAAGCATGCTTTTAGTTTACATACCATTTATTATCTTTAATCTCGAGAGCATTATATGTCAGATGATATGTGTGTATATTGTCGCATGATAACTGCACTGAGACATAACTAAAAAAAATAGTATATATTCAACGGTGGGCTGTCAATACGTTAACAAAGGGCTCGCTTAATCTCAAAGCAATTCTCGGTGATCTGGGGAAGAAATGATTTTTTTAACATTCGTACGAAATTCTATGCAATTTTTAAATAAGCAATCGATTGTTACTTAATACCACTTTTAGGGTGTTCACTGTCAATACTTGGTGGAAAGGCATTATATTAATAAAAACAATAATCCTTTGTACTTCATTCCACTTTATTTAATATGTCAGGACCGGATGACTTTTTAATTATATGTTAGTTGTGTTGAACATTTTAATTTTGTGTTATTTTAGAATCACTTTAATGTAATTGGCAATTTCTTTTCAATGCCAACTGTTGTGTATAACTTTTCAATTTTGTATAAATAGCATTGTTAAATTATATTTCTTATCAGTTGACAATGCTCGCAATGAGCGAAACCGGTCCTGACATATTAAATAAAGTGGAATGAAGTACAAAGGATTATTGTTTTTATTAATATGTTACTTAATACACTTATAATATGTAACAATATGCAATTTACAATAAACATATCAACGTAAATGACTAAAAATGTACTACTATGTATTCTGAAGCTGTCGTAGATCATATATATAAGTCAGAAATTGCAGATGTATACCATTTTGATCTGAGAATATTGTTTTCTTTTAAATTGAGGGGTTCGCCAGCTTTAGTCAAATTTAACAAGGGGTTCGAGTGAGCCCATCCGAGCCCACCCCTAGATATATTGAGATGCTATGCAATGTTGTGCTATATTTTGAGACGTGTTGAAGGGGTCAGTCTGAAATAGAACGACATTTTTCTCATCGAGACAGACATCACACCACAGGACTTTCACCATCTTTCCAGAAAAAAAGAAAACAAACCTATTTTTTTCCCAGTCCCAGTACAGTTCTCAGACGAAGATATGTCGTTATATTCAGCGAAACACATGTCTCGTATAGTTAGTTACACAACAAGCACAATAATATTTTTTCTATTAAAATTGAAAATTAAAAATAAAGAATGCAATCACTCCAATTCCACCAAAACCTTTGCATCGTCAGATTTCTTTAATTTCTTCAATTTAAATTCAACACTAAAAATTAAATTCAACAACGCCGCCGTCGAACACACGGAAACCAATAGTCATTATGATCATTCTATAGATAAAGAAAATATTTGTTTATTTAAATATGAATTATATTTAATTTTTACACGGTTTTTTATGGGACGTACCTACCGTGTAAAAAAAGAGTTAAGTATGCAAGTGTTATTACATCAGGCACTATATCAAATGTATACATATATGTTTATGTATATGCACTATCTTAAATATTCAGAATAGGTTTACAACTAATCCTCAAAGATTGCAATATTTATTTACGAGGGCCACCGGTCACGCGCAAAAGCGTCGATAATGAAGCTAACGTTATTAATATTAATCGTTCATTTTATGTGAACAACTAATGGGCTTACGATAGTCTGAATGAGTTAACCACAGATTATTAGTTCCATCAAGATCATATCATTATTTATGGTTGTTGTTACACAGAGCGTATTACAAACAGGATGGATGGAACCAGGATACGTACGTCCTCTTTAAAATATAATATTTATTGTCGCCATTTTAATAATTTCAGTAATTTATCTGCATTTGGGCGACATCGACGAGTTTATTATATTTACAATATTTTTCATTAGTAAAAATATTAACGTAAAATAAAATAACTTAGATTATTACACGTGTTTAGGGTATCCAATCCCGGAGCCTTTTTCCATTTCCGGGATTTAGGGATTGATTTATTTTGAATCCCGGGATCCCGGGATTAAGATTTTCTCACCGAGGAATTTGAAATCTTCAATTTGCTATACTTTTTCCCAGAATCTCACAGAAACTCGTTTTTTTTTTTAGCTCACCGAGGAATTTAAATCTCCGATTTGGTATACTTTTTCCCAGAATCTCACAGAAACTCGTTTTTTTTAGCTCACCGAGGAATTTGAAATACCCGATTTGCCAATTTCGGGTAAATTTCGAGAATTTCCTCAAAATTTCTCAATCCCGAAATCCCGGGATCGCGACCATCTCAATCCCGCCATTGAACAAATTGAACGGGATCCCGGGATTGGATGCCCTACACGTGTTGTGTTACAAACTGTGACACGTCTTTCGTCTCTTTCAGAGGCATCCACAGACAAATATTTTCACAAATGATTGGTTAAGAACGAATTATTTTATTTTTACTATTCTGATATAAAATAATAAAAATCAAATAAAAATGGGAGGCAAGGAGGAGATGATAGAAAAACAAACAGACGATAATGGTAATACAAATGACATTTACATTAAGAAATGATTAACTAATGAGTTGCATCAATAAGGACGGGTTAAGCCGTTAAAGAATATATTTAACAGTGGCAAACCACCTGTTTTGTTCAAGATATTATTTAATAATATTTCTTTATTGTTAATACTTTTATTTATTTCTAAAAAATCTAAACTATTCATTTTTAAGCCTTTTTTATTTACTTGATTGAGTATTTCTACGTTACTGTTATGATTACAATTATGTTAGTTTTTGATTAGATGATTTAAAAATTTAATTAGTTTAAGATTTTGCCAATCATTTAAAAGAAGTTAGTTTTACTTTTGTTTTTTTATTATATATTTAAATGCGTAAATTGTTGACGTGTTAAATAAATGATGGACTGATCATAAAGAGGGTCGACAGCTTCAGATTCCTCGGCGTACATTTCCTGGAAGACGGTAGCACAAAAAAGGAGCTCGCGATTCGTCTAGGAATGGCTGGAGCCACATTTAACTTAATGCGGACCAATGTTACCTCTAAGGCAAGGGGTTAGCTGCGCGAAAATTTCAAATGCTGCGCGGAGGCTGCGCGAACCGATCAAATATTAATTGATAACTGTTTTGTAGTGCGCGCCAACCCGGAATGAGTGCGCGGGGGCTTCCCAACTGGTGCGCGGCCGCGCACGCGCGCAGCTTATAGGGAACTTTGATGCGGACTATCTGGGACTCGCAACTGTACACGATTAAAACCAAATGACATTTGTTTATCGTTTGCATTATTGCAACAGTATTGATTTCCGGTAGCGAATCATGGCACCTGCCGAAAACAGTATGCTGAGTTTTGAAAACAGCTGGTTGCGTCGACTAATAGGGGTGAGATGGTTTGATTTTGTGAGGAATTCGAATACAAGGGAACATACAAGACTGTCAAGTCAGTGGTTATGGAGAGAAGTTGAAACTGGCTGGGTCTCGTGCTGCAGATGCCTTCGGTAAGCATTAATCCTGCCTGCCTTTTCTTTATATCAGTGGAGTTCTGGCGTCCTGGACGACCATTGGGTACTATCCATAGGATGTACTCGGCAAAACTGGGAGATGCTGGCATGTCATGGGAGGAAGCAAATCAATTGGCAGGAGACATGGAAACATGGAGGTGCCGCGTGGCGGCCATATGCTCCACATAGGTTAAAGAAGATAAGGAAGAATTGTGGTGTTTTAATATATTTAAGTAAAAAGTCGCACTTTAATACAAATCCGTATCCACAGCCTTGTCTGTAACGCACAGCATAACACTGTGCAAGGTGCTTATACACGATGCACGACTAAGAATGTATGCAATAGGTATATAATATACATACCAACTGTGGAAAAGAAAAAAGATGCAACCCACACAAAACTAAATTTTACAGGAGACACAAAAAACGTTTTTTTGATGATTTTGGGTCAGAGACAAATGATGAAATATACACAACCTTAAAGTGCACGTAGACTGATAAACTGGTTATTTATCTACTTTAACTAATATTAAATTGAAGAAATTTTCAAAGAAAAACCTTTTTTAAAGTCTTTTTTCCTGATTGCAATTTTCACAGATCCTTTTTTTCAAACTTAAAAACTAAATTTAGATACTAATTCATCATTTTCAGCTTACATAATTTTGATAGAAGGCGTATCAAGTTGTAAACATTGTGATTATAGAAAAAAAGCTGTTTTGAAAAATCCGTGGGTTACGTCCTTTTTCCTTTCTACAGTCGATAGATAATAGTTTTTTTGGCTTTATGGGAAAACTTTAACTTTTCACGATTTTATTTTAGTTTATTCACATGTTAATAAAAATACAGTTATTTTTGCTTCTGAATTAACCTTTTGTTTTGGAAACAAATTAAATGGTCAGAATTCAAATCAGTTTTCGGCCAGAATAAAAATATGAACGGTCAGAATAAAAATATTATACGGTCAGAATATTTTATAACAATTTTGGTTAGTAGGCTAGGTTAGGTTAGGTTTTTTTTTTAAAAGTTCATTTAAATTATGACTATTTATTCTAACCGATATATTATAACCATTTAATATAAATTCTGACCAGAAAAATACGAGCCTTTTGTTTTGAAATTTGATTGAATATAATAAATGTCTTTTGTCTGACATTATTTGAATTTTATCGACAGCTAAATTATGACAAAACTGTTTTACTGAGCGTGCAATATTTTGACACTTAATTGAATAACTTGGCTCGCATCCATTATATTGCAATTTCAATACAGTGTCATCCATAAGTCGTAACAAATTGCCATTTATAATACCAACAGTTTTCGAGTTCGAAGGGTAATAGAATCACCATTTAACGATTTGTGTAGTTGATCGAATAATTGATTCGTTACTTAGCTAATAATATAATACTGGCGTAGATACATTATTTGCTGTAAATCGTGCACAACATACATGTATTTTCCTTTGTACGCTAAGTGCCCACAAAGCATGGATGTTTGTTTCCTCCGACAACTCTCAATAACACGTAATATTACCGACTTAATAATTATCTTGCCATTAAAATATTACTAAAATTGCGAACAACCTGTAAATCGTGAGTCGATGCAAAATATCCATGGAATGTGAGGAAATTTCCACCATTATTGTTTTGTATTGTTATGATACTATGCAGTGGTGTAGTGGGGCCAGGTTGGCGTCATGACGTTGAAAATGAGCCAGGACGCCGCCCTGCCACCTTTTTGACTTGTAACTTAATTTTCAAGTAATTTTAACGTTTTTTTATTGATTTCATTGTTAAAACTTGTGGTTTTGTAACTACGGAAGAATATATAAAAAAAACAAAAAAAAATAGGAAAGAAATCGATGACCGACCTGGTACATATTTATTTACCACTACACCACTGATACTATGTTACATTGGTATGGTCAAAAGGTGCCGGAACTCATTTTTTTTCTTATTCATTTCCGTTCACAATGCGGATCAAATGGTTTTGTAAAGGAGGCATCTAAAAAATTTTTTTTTACGAGAACTGATTGTTAGTCAGTTATCACAAATACCAACGCCTGTCAACAGAAATCGGTCTTGTGGGTCTAATCTCAGTTCTGATAATGATTTTTTTACTGTTATTACCCTTTCGGGAGATCATGATTTAAAAAAATATTTTCAAACGCCTTTCGGCACAAAAAAACAAAAATTTTCAACTCAAAAAAACTGCGAATATTGATTTGAAGCATTCAAAACGCCAAGAAAAAAGGTGTCGGAACGCCGTTCCACCGTGTTACATGAGATTTTTTGTGAGGCCCAAAACATTCATAGACTTACTTTTTCAAACATCTGGTATTTTTTGCAAAAAAATACGTAAACAAATGAGTATTTTGGATCAGTGGCTGCCGGTCAACGTGGCATTGGATCAATGCATCCCTTGTATATGCAGGGGTTGTTATATTTCATGAAATAATATTCAACATTTATACCATTCACTCATTTTAAATTCTTCATTTATTTATTGTCTAAAATAAAATAAAATGTTCTAAAATATTTAATATAGACAATAAAATACATAAAGAATTTAAAATTAATGAATTCTATAAATGTTATGTTTGAATATTATTTCATGAAATATAAACGCCCCAGCATATATATACAAGAGATGCATTGATCCAATGCCACATTGACCGGCCGCCACTGTTTTGGATACATTTTTAATACTGTCTCAAATGAGACCACGGGCCCAAAGAGATTGAGAAACTATGTTAAGGATACATTAAAAAAATGACACCACATCAGGAAAGTTCCAAAATGAATAATAGAAAATCTAATAATGGATAGAAAAAAAAATGTAGGGTTTGTAAAATAAATAAATAAGTAATGCAATTAAATAGTCAGTAAGTATTGTGAAAAAATCGTAAAAGGTAAAAGAGTGTATAATACCTCTTGTAGAAGTCGGCATCGAAAAAGACAGACGATCATCAAGCTTTAAATCAAGGCAAGTGGGACCTATTATACGATTGATTAATGTGACGTCTGACGTGTCATCCTGTGTGCAGTGGAATAAATAAAAAAAAATCTTGAGAATGATAAAATGAATGCCGACCAAACAGCAATGTTATGTTACCTGTGTCACATGGCAAAACAAATGGAGATCGATATCTAGGAAAAAATCGTGATATCAAATACAGTCAAACATTAATAAAAACACAATAATCCTTTGTACTTCATTCCACTTTATTTAATATGTCAGGACCGGTTTCGCTTATTGCGAGCATTGTCAACTGATAAGAAATATAATTTAACAATGCTATTTATACAAAATTGAAAAGTTATACACAACAATTGGCATTGCAAAGAAATTGCCAATTACATTAATGTGATTCTAAAATAACACAAAATTAAAATGTTCAACACATCTAACATATAATCAAAAAGTCATCCCAGATTAATAAATTCAGAATGCGATTGAAAGTAATTACAAACATAATTAAAAATTGGGAAATTTTTGACAAAGTGATAAAATGCTACATTAATAAAGTGAATATGCTTAATGATATGAATATGCTTAATGATAGTTTTATGTTTTCCCCGCTTTCACTCGCAATGAGCGAAACCGGTCCTGACATATTAAATAAAGTGGAATGAAGTCCAAAGGATTATTGTGTTTTTATTAATATAATGCCTTTCCACCAAGTATTGACAGTGAACACCCTAAAAGTGAACAGTCGAACATGGTTATTAAGAAGAAGATGGGGCCGACTGAATTTGATCGTTATAAGCATCACTTGTTATATCAGAGAAAAGGTATTTTTAAATGCTTACAACCATACCTGTCACATGTAGACATCTAGTATCTGGAGCGGTCACATAACACTTAAAAAGTCGTAATTCAAACAAAAATAAACAATTAGAATTTATTTACATACCCGTTACACACAAATTACATTTTTCTGTCAATCTACGATTATTTTTGCTCGGTATTTCCGAGAATTAGCTCGTTATAAACGTGAATAACTGTATGGAGTAAACACAAACTAAAATGTCAACGAATGTTTCATCATAACATCCGAAATTTCTGTATTTTCGTGATCGTTATAACCGAGTTCGAATGTATTATCCACATATCATTGATAAATCTAAGCCCCCCAGAAATTAGATTTTTTAAAAACTATATTGAATTCAAAAAGAACTTTTAATTATTTTAAAAATAATTATTTAAAAAAAAAACATAAAAGCAGCACCACTTAGCAGTAGATATTCTTCTTTTACAGATATTCAAAAATCAGAATGTTCCATCCTACCAAATTTTGTCTTGAATGTATTCTCGCATGAAAACTCAATAAGAGATACTTCTTCTAAGGAAGTAAATTCAGATTAAGCTTTGGCTCTAAATGGGTTTTCAATCCATGTAAATTTGTTATTATTATCTGCATGAAAGTACACATTCTACGAACCATTTGATGGGCTCTGATAGATGATTTTCAAAAACAGATTTAATATTGCAAGACAATCAACACAACGACAAATCAACTTCATTGTAGATTACAAACTGGTTCAACAAGGGAATACAATTATTGATGCCATCTTCATTCATTTTTGTTTTCCATAGCTGTATTTTTTTGGTGCGCACAGTTTGGGAAGCGCTGGGTTAAGAGATTGATTGAGGATGCTTTGTGGATCAAATTTTCAACTTTAAATTTTTGTACAATTATATATCGATTGTGGAAAGGTTTTTTTCGGTTATCACAATGTATCAAACTTGATACACGTTCTATCAAAAGGATGCAAGCTGCAAATGCCGAATCGGTATCTAAATTTAGCTTTTAAGTTTGAACAAGAAGACCTTGTAAAAAATTAAAATCAAGAAAAAAGACTGAAATAAAGGTTTTTCATGGATAATTTATTTAATTAATATTAGATTTTGTCAATTAAACACCAGTTTAGAAGTCTCCGTACACTTCAGGGTTGTGTACAATTCATAATTTGCATATAGCCCAAAATAATCAAAACACGTTTTTTGCGCCTCCTATAATATTTGATATGTGTGGGTTACGTCCTTTTTCCTTTCCACAGTCGATATGTTTTGTTACTAATGACACGGGTTTTGTCTGTCTACATCTTTGGACAATCAGGTGTACGTAGTAGGGATGAACGCTAACCAACAAATATGAAATAGTTTGTATATTATACATAAGAAAAAAAATATTAATTACAAAAATTTTCTCAATTATTTCAGACACATTATGGATATTTCTTTACTTTACTGGCAGACTTAAGTAACAAAATATACAAAAAATAATAAGTAAAAAAATAATAAGATTCTTGGATATATATTCTTTTTGTGGAATAATTTAGTTGATGCATTTATTGTCCCAGTTTGGCAATAACACATTTTTTTCTGCCTATTAATTCTTAGCTTTTATTTGTGTCATGTTGGCTTAAAACCATTTATCATTTGATATTAAAATCACATATTATTAAACATAAAATATCTATCATAAAAACATACATTTTTCATAAGCTGTTTACTGTAATTATTTTACTTACCAACGAACGAACAATTATGTCAATATTCAAAATTTGAAATAAAAAGCTTCACATAATAATATGTTAATAAAGCTGTGTTTGTATATTACTGATCACATTACCAAACCTGAGATTCTCGCTGTGAAGATTTAAATCGTTTTTAATTTTACTTTCTTGGGTATCAAATTTATAAGCGAGATCGATTTTTATATCGAAGCGCCTGTTCATTGATAAATCACGATTGTTAACAGATTCGTACACGATTATTTTATTTCGCCGTCGTTAAATTTTACAATAAAAAGTTTAAATAGAAACCGGATTTTTAATCGTCTATTTTTTTTTAATAAAATCATCGCCACATAATATCATATTGGATTTATTACGCGATACGGTGTTACTAATAACGCCTAAATATCTCTAATTTTCAAGAACAAAAATAATAGCTGTAACAAGACTATTTAAAATTGACATTCTTATAGCTTTATTAAAGAGAGCTTTTTTTAAACCTTTAAAGCTACCAATGTGAAATGTATGGACCCGTTATGGAGCCTCTCTCAATTTCCACAAGAACTACTTAGTACTAGGGCATCCAATCCCGGGTTCCGGGATCCCGTAATCCCGGGATCTCGTTCAATTTTCTGATCCCGAAATTCCAGGATTGAGATGGCCGCGATTCGGATTTTCGGGATTGAGAAATTTTGAGGAAAACCCGATAATTTAATTTAATAAAATCGGTGAGTTAAAAAAAAAAAAACGAGGTTTTGCTAGATTCTGGGGAAAAAAGTATACCAAATCGGAGATTTCAAATTCCTCGGTGAGCTAAAAAAAAAAAACGAGTTTCGGCGAGATTCTGAGAAATAGTATACCAAATCGGAGATTTCGAATTCCTCGGTGAGCTAAAAAAAAAATAAAAACGAGGTTCTGTGAGAATCTGGGAAAAAGTATAAGGAATTGAGGATTTCAAATTTCTCGGTAAGAAAATCACAATCCCGGGATCCCGAAACCCCAATCCCGGGATCTCGAAAGAAAGGGGATCAATCCCGAAATCCCGGGATTGGAAAAAGGCTCCGGGATTGGATACCCTACTTAGTACCCATTTGCTTAAACATTATTTTTTTAGATAAATATAAGAATATAAATATAAATCTGCGTTATGGCATAAGCTGATATATCCGTACCGTACCGAATCCGTATCATAGATGATATTCCTCAGCATAAGGTAGCAAAATTTGGTATGACAATCATTTATCCATTTTATAAGAGTATGCAGTGAAAATTTTGAGTTATTTTCCTCTAAACTTACATGGAACTGACATAACGCTGTAGAAATAGAGCTAGTGTGGGACTAGCGGTTGGTTAATTGCTACCACTACGTTCTGTTTTTAGGATCGAAAAATCTTGTAGATAATTGTAGACTTACCTAATGCATTCGAATGTAAATTCATAAATAAATTATGAAAGAAACTGTCCGTTTCGTTAGAATACGATCCTGTGAAGCACCGTAGCTGATGTTCACGACGTTTGCCACTTGACTAAACACCCATCCTACTTATTTATATAAAAAAGAACATATGAACGCCTATAAAAAACAAAAAAGAGACAATAAATTAAATTATTAACACAAATGTATGTAAGGTTAGGCAAATGTAAAAGCTAGCTTTTCTTGGTATATTTGATTTGTATAGATTTTGCGAATTTATTAATTTTATTTACACTGGTTTTTGACTGCAAAAAAAATCAATTCTGTAATATACATAATAAACAATCAAACCTTAACTTTATCTAGATCAGTAGAGGGGGACCTGCGGTCTTTTGGCTACTCTGATGCAGCCTTTTGACTTGATCAAAATATTCACTTTGATCAAAAAATTATATGCAAGCGTTTGAAAAAAGAGCGTAATCAACCCATTAACGTCAACGTTTTCTTAACTGCGGACTTGTGTTGAATCAGATAAATGAATGTGGCTTTTAGAAATGAAAAGGTTCCCCACCCTGATCTAGATGTTTGAACAATTGAAACTAAAGCAAGAATCTTCGATGTCGATGAGAGTCAATCCAGTATTGTTTTATATCTTATTATTAAATATTGCAAGTCGTTGTTTTAAAATTGAATTACAAATTGTGTATTAATTAATACTGTATTTGTGGTGCGAAAGGAAAAGGGTGCCATTAGCCCTTTTCGATAGAGTTGAAACATCATTTGTATTTTGGATATTTTCTTAAATTTACTTATTCAGCGGCGTTAATTGGATTCGTCGTTTTATTCTTTATGCATGGTATGCATCATGTTACGATGTTTTGGCGTGTTCAACTTATTTTTAATTTTTATGACTTAACATTCTCTGTACGCCCAAGATATATTTACAGGATTAGTGAGCAATGAATTTGAACAACTCATGTTGGCTCATTCCTCTCAAAGAAGAAACTGTATTTTCTCACGTCAATAATGATGATCACTACTCCATTATGCCTATATATATAAACTGTGGAGTTATTATTTCTTATAAGTCTTATACAGGTCTCAATCAAATATTTTTTCAAGCGCAATTACATAGACAACCCATTCAATCAAAACACTTCGTTAGCCTGTCAAAACTTCGCTTTGAAGTGAGCTGTAACGTTAATATATTTAAACAAATTACCTCATTATATAATGAAAAATCATTTTTCAAAACGGTAATGTTACAAAATTTGTTTTATCATTCAAAGTTTAATATGATTATCACTCATCTCTGAGCCGCACATAAATTCCTTAAACTTATTTGAAGGTTTTTTATCGATGGATTCAGAGGTTACTTCGTGGATTATTTTTTATATACGTGAAGATGGTTTTTGAATGTTTTATCGGATTGAAACATGGACTTATATCCTAAGACGCTATAATATACGCTAGAAGCTGCAAAAACGAACGGAGAAAAGGATTTAAAAAAGGACAACACATTTTTTGTACAAATAGATGTCCAAAGTCATTGTTTTATTTAACTTGTAGAACAAAATAAATAGCCAAAGTTTAAATCAAATTTGGTCAGAATTCAAATAAACTTTCGGTCTGAATAAAATTCAATTTTTGGTTAGAATAAAAATATTATTCGGTCAGATTTTATAACCATTTTGGTTAGGTTAGGTTTTTTTTTATACGGTCAGATTTTATAGCTATTTTGGTAAGGTTAGGTTATTTTTTTTTTTAAATTCCATTTGACTATTTTATATAAATTCTGACCATTAATTATTTATTCTGCCCTCTGTACACTGACCGATATGTTATGACCATTTAATATAAATTCTGACCAATGTGATAAAAATTATGACCGAAACTGTATTAAAATTCAGACTTCAACTTATAAGTTACTTCACTTAATAAATTTAGATAATTACGCTTATTTAATTTATAGTTCCTTTTCGACATTTCTTAATGCTTACCCACAAAGAAAAACAGTTAAAAATATTCGACTAACCCTTTCCACACGGTCAATTTCGTTTTTTTTTCATTTTTAATTGCACATCGTGGTTAAAGTATAAATTAAAATCAAAATTGAATTTGACCACTTTGTTTTTCCACTTCAAACACTTCCACAGCTTCAAAATATAATTTGTTAATACTGCTAACATTGATTCTAATTCTTAACTTATAAACTAAAAAATGGATATTGGGGTATATTGTTTTTAATTGAAGCAGGGAGGGGGAAAGATACAAAATGGTGTCATTAAATCGATACTATTACTGTTGGTTAAATAAAACTTATTTAAAAAACTAATATTGGTTATATCTAGTCCCCCCCCTGCAGAATATAAACAAATAACTGAAATCTGAGTTTTGTAATTTATAAATTAAGAATTAGAATCAATGTTTACTTTAGTAATCAATAACCTTATGATTGTAAGTATGACATACTAACTAAGGCGGAGAAGCACGAGTGACAATTTGTAACACAACCAGTAGAACAATATATATATCAGCCTTAATTGTTACCGTCGAATCTTAAATATTGTAAGGATTACTTATTATGAACAAGATATGCATTAAAGCCTTATAGGTCAACTGACTAGATTCAATATAATTATGTTAAATTTTAGTTATTTCAGGCCCCAGGCACACTAAAGAGATAATAATAAAAAAAAACATATGCTCTAAGTTACATCCGCAAATTGAAAAAAAAACACGATTACCATTTTCGCTTTTATCACAAAACACAATGTGGTAATTTACCGAAATTCTGAAGGACTATTGTTATTCGTGTTTTGTAAATGTTAACGTACAACTGATTGATGCGTTGCCCATAAAAGATAATAAGGGGGTATTTTATAAACAAGTAACGCCCCCTAATGCTGCGGAATCTTCCATTCTCACGCTTATAAAAAAGTTTTTCATATAATGCCCGCTTGCCGGCGATTTCCACGTACAAAATCACGACCTCTGCACTTACGAAATATACCGTAAGTTTTTATTTTATTTTCAAATACTATTAAAGCTATTGACTGTGTTTCGTTTAAACATGCATGGGCTCTTTAAAATTATACTATTCTAACTCAGGGTTTCCTAAAACTTTTGTGCAGTAGAACACAACTATATTAATAAATACGAATATTATCAAATAATATCTTTAATAAAACAGGTGGTTCACCACTGTTAAATTTATTTTCTAACGGTTTAACCTAATTGATGCAACTCATTAGTTAATCATTTCTTAATGTAAATGTCATTTGTATTGCCATTAATGTTTGTCTGTTTTTCTATCTCCCCCCCCCCCCTTGCCTCCTATTTTTATTTGATTTTTAATATAATATATCAGAATAGTAAAATTAAAACCATTCGTACTTAAGCGTACATTTGCGAAAGTAGTCTGTCCGAAGATGCCTCTGAAAGAGGCGTAGCATTTGTCACATTTTGTAACACAATACGTGGAATAATCTAAGTTATTTTATTTTATATTAACACTTTGTTAATGCAGAAATTTGAACTAAACAGTTATTTTTCAGTTTGGGAAATTCATAATAGTATGAAAACAAAATAATTCAATAAAACCGTATTATTTTTAATTGGTGTGGCGTCAAGTCTGTTTCTACACTTTGACTTCGTTGCAGCATAAAAAGGAAATCCTGATTTGCATTGATAGGTTGTATAAAACGGAAGTAAAGCAATAAATACTTGTTTTGACACTTTAGGGGACTCTTTCGACAAACTCGCCAAGAAAGAATTGAATGAAATTCATATCAAAATCACTGATAAAATCAGTCAGAATTTCATAATTACTTGTGATGAATTGCGCATGTTGGTTTTGCTGTCACGAAAAATGGATTTCGAACTGAGGAATCATAATTGTTAGTTTTAGGAAAATATTGAAAAGCAGTGGTTTTTAAGTTATGTGGGTGTTCACGCTACACCTATATAATTTTTATAAAAAAACAGTACAAATGGTTAATGCTAAATAATTGTTTTTTTTTTATGTTGAAAAGCGATAAATTGCGTCGTTTCAAAATCGAAAGGTCCTGCTATATATAAGTATAATATAATAAGTTGGTAACGTGTTTCTTGGTTTATGTGAATGAAAGAATGTTATTAATCTCGTCAGCCAAGATCAACACGTATCTTAATTTTATTTATAAATTATAATACATTATATCAATGGATTTTTTTACTAAATACACACGTTAAAAAACACTGTGAAGTTGTATTATTACATTTCATTTTTTCACTATTTATAAATGACAAGATCTGTACTCTTGGCTGAAAATACGCACTCCCATTATGAGCTCAGCATCAGTCGTCTTCCGATGGGAACCGAGCTTCATCAGTCAGTTGTTTAGTATGATTTCTTCTCATATCATGTTTACTTGTAGAGATCACGCGCTGCGTCTGGTAGGTATCCATTTTAAGTAGGGACTAAAAAACCGGTATTAGAAAAAGCACAATCCCGATATTTTGACTACTTTTTTTAATACCGTTTTTGAAAATATTAACGAAATTGTTTATTCTCACTTTAGCAACTGAGATTTCAAAAATTATAATATACTTAAAAAATATATATTTAGAAAAATTTGAATATAAAAAATTGTGATGAAACTCTTTTGAGACAATTTTTTTAATACTGCATAAATTTAACTAAACAATATAGTAGGTATAAAAAAGATTGGTTATAGGATAAGGTTGGTTAGTAACGACACTCGCTACATTAATTTATTTTAGGATTGGAATGGTGAAGGGGATTTTTTAGATATCACAAACATCCATGCCTTCGAATTAATAATCGATAAATCGATTGAAAAACGCTGTTCGTACTGGAACTCAAACCCGTGAGGTCTGGTATGGAAGCCAAAGGCGTGCTATGGATCAGACAAATTAATAAAAACTGTCTTAAATGTGTGTTCTTTACGTAAGTATCTATATATTGCTTTATAATATTGCTTCAAATGTCAACATATTCCACATGGACGTGGGTGAGTTCCGGCGAATGCTATTTTTGTTATGTATTAAAGTAGAGTTCGTCGGAGCTTACTCGGTTGACTTAATCGTCAATTTTTTTTGAACTGCTTTTAATATTAAATTGTTTTGTATATTTTTTTAAGTCTTAAATCTTAAGGTATTAATTACTATCCCAAATCGTCGTATTTTTTTTCACTATCTATTTTTGTATGATTATACAGTGAAACCCCGATTCTACGTTTTCCAAAAGACCGGAAAAAATCAACAAAAAATGCGGGAAACCGATAATGCGAGAAATCTTCAAATAATACCAAAAAATGTTTAATTTTCAACCAACTCATATATTTATTTGACTTTTTTAATTAAAGAATATATAAATTTATTCTTTAATTGCTTAATTAATAAATACTAAGTTGCCTATTCGTAGATGGGTACTTACATTTTGACAGACACCCACCCTTCAAACACGCGTACTTTTCTAAGTTAACTGTTTTTGCTATATGTTTTTTTTCAACGCCCTGAATTGTTTTCAGTTTCTCAGCTAGAGTTCTAGTTTTCTTTATTTAGGTATTTTAGTTTTGACTTTTCAGTTGGAAAAATTCGCGCAACCAGATGCGATGTAAGACAATTTATGAGTC
Source organism: Himalopsyche tibetana (assembly GCA_030503985.1). Classification (NCBI taxonomy): domain Eukaryota; kingdom Metazoa; phylum Arthropoda; class Insecta; order Trichoptera; family Rhyacophilidae; genus Himalopsyche; species Himalopsyche tibetana. Next base: position 20,978,923 of record JAPJYX010000013.1, read on the forward strand.
AAAAAAGAAATTATCAACAAAAATGGTCAATCGGGATCGTTATTAGGACAGGATGATAATATTTAGATGATAGATCAAGGAAATCGGTAAATCGAAAAATGATTAACGTGGAATTATTAAACATTGTTATTACGAAGTCTTAGTCGAGTAAAAAATAAACGATCCATGCAATAAAGGTAAGATACCGAGAACGAAAGATCGGGGTTCCACTGAAAAAAACGCAAAACGAAATACGAGGCAAGACTATGTATGAGAAATATTTAACGAAAACGGTCAATCAGGATAATATTTGTGACGGGACCAAAGTATTTAAACGATAGATCGAGGAAAACGGTAAATCGGGGAACGGTTAATGCGGGATTATTTAAAATTGTTCTTATGGGTGTTTGGCCGGGACTATGAAAAATAAACGATTAATGCGGGAAAACGAACAATGCGAGAACGGTAGATCGGGGTTCCACTGTACCGGTACTAAAAATTACAGTGTGTTATTGTGACCCCTAATTCCAAGCTTGCTCGACTCATTTGTTAAAAGCCAGGGTTCGCCGTGCATTATTATTTAAACACACGACTTCGTGACCCCGCTGCAAGAGGGCGTGTGCTCTCTAATGAAAGAGATCCGACCCTGCTTATACTCAGGTCGGATCACATTGCCGGTGCATACGTTTTCTTGGACATGTATACTATTCAACGTGATAAAAAAGTGAGATTCGTTACAATTCGAAAAACACTGTGAAATCACTTTTTTTGTCGATAGTGCCATATATGAATCATACAAACAGGTTGTTGATAGATAATATTGAAGATTAATTGTTCTTCTAAGGTAGTGTCTGCCAAACTGTATGCCGCAAACAGTCTCATGTGCCGCGGAAGAAAAAGCCTAAAAAATGCCTATTCATTAAAATTTCTTCAATTTTAAATAAATTCAACATCCTAGATATACAAATAAATATTTGTCACGTTCATACATAGTGGTCGATGCGATACATTCTCCACATTTCCTTTTTAAAATTATCTTTATTTTGTGTGCCGTGGAACAAATCCCATTCACCAGTGTGCTGTGAACTATAAAAGTTTGGCAGACACTGTTCTAAGGTGACTGCAAAGTTATCAAAAGTTGTTTATTTTGTAGATGTAACATACTATTACACTTAACCTTTTACACACAATAGCGCCATATAAGTCCACACGCACAGCTTAAACCAGGGGTTCATAATTTTTTTTAAAATAGGGACAATTTTGAAGTAAAAAATATTTGACGGGCCACCATTTTTCGTTTGTAAATATTGTATGTTTTTAGAAAACGCAAGAAAAAGTAGATTTCATTTATATTTTAGCTACTTTTTTTCATATGCTAAAAAGACGTGTTTAAAACTCTTGCGGCTCGGAGACTAGAAAAATACTTGTCAGCCGATGGGGGTCTTTTTTGACCCCAGTGGTTTTCTCATTATTGGCCTTATTCTTATGAATTTCAAAAAAAAAAATAGTCCAAGGGCTTAAAAATATCTCTTTGCATCATTCCTCATAATTTTTTTTATAAAAATCTGTGGTTTTTTAATAAATAATCATATTTTAAGTTGCGCGTTAAAAAGACGTCATGTCAGCACACATATGAATTGACTACTGAAGAGTGTCTCAGCGTTCCAAATTATCATACGAACAATCGTTATCGCGGGCGCTAATCAGCTGATAAGCGTTATCGCGTATTTATATAAACTACAAAAGGTCCAAAAAACTATGATATAAGAATACCTTAATTATAAACATTGTATCACCCATATTAAAATAGATATTTACGAAAATGTTGGTATTGGGGTCGCATTTCTTGAGCTTAGAAACGGAAAAGTTAAAAAAATTCACCATGCGATTTATGTAAGTATTTGTTTGAAATTAAATCTTGACACCTTGACTATGTTCAAATTTTGTGGTGTGACACACAACAGATGGGATATGGTTGTCTGTTAATTAATGTTCATCTTAAGTTTGATGCTCATTGACAAAAATATAGGTACTATCAAAATGTCAGGTCATTCATTTTTTACAAAGAATATATTTTTTTATTATTTATATTTCGTATGTAGAAAGATAATAAAGATTTAACATAAAACTTGCGGGACACATAAAAAAGTCACGCGTGACATAATTGGTCCGCTGGACACAATTTGTGATCCCCTGGTTTCAACATAGCGAAATCACTTTGATAACGGCTGAAGAGCCAAGAAGTGATACCATTGAATGCAGAGGGCTTAATGTAAAACCTAATATAAAGACTAACATTGTAAAAATATTTCAATCTACCAAATTTGTAGTGCCAATGATTATTTTTTTTTTAAATATTTTAATTATTGTCGCCTGCTATGGGCCAGTTGGTTAGAGCTTGCTCTTCCGATCACCCAGGGTTCGATTCCCGGTCAGATCACAGTGAATTTGATAATTATTCAATTCAAAGTTGTGATCGAAAACTGGGTGTTTGACTCTCCTAAGTCTAGTACACATTTTTTCGTATTTTATTTTAATTTAAATTTATGTTAGAGTTGCCTCTTTATTTGCCACTCCTATTGTATGATGGAACAAAAAGTAAATAACTACATTATACGAATGTCGTCAAGATTTTAATATACTATTAAATCAAAGAATGCAGTATATAAGTAAACAAAACATCCATTATAAATCTCAAAAGTAAGCTCTTTTAAGTATCATTATAGTATATGAGTGGCATATCCTTTTATGTATCTTTCCGGATTTCGCATCCTATAATTTCGTGATATACTGGTGGTATTATAAATAATACGAAAGAACTGGCTTTGGGCTTGCATTCTAAAAAAATACCACGATGAAACAAAGATGAAAGTGGATGGGTTAATATGGCAACAATATTGAAAGTGATTTTCAGTGAAATCGACTGTTTGTTTTTGCGTCGTGTGAAGACGCACTCGAGGCTAATTTGACGTTTATAAAACGTTTAATTATTATCCATAAAAATATAAAAAAAAATCATAAACAACGATGTAGAATTTCTTTTATAGACATATGTAATAATAGTATACAAGTGAAACATCTCAGATTATTTATATTGTGACGTATTTAAATTTGATGAGATGAAGAATGATGGTGGATAATTTAAAAATCGAATAAATCTTTTAGTCGCATAGAATTTTATATGTGAATTAAAACAAAATATTATTTTAGATCATTCAAATCGTTCCATATATGAAAATTTATTTCTTCTAAGAATCTTAATATTGCCATGTTTTCATGATGAAGTTGATTTTGACAGATAGTTTTCACTGTATTTAATAGATTACAAAAGCTGAAACAGCACATTAAAATATAAATATCTTCGAAAATTATGAATGAATAAGAACTGTAGTTAATAACAGACATAATTTATTGATCGAATGGTACTAGACTTAAGCATTAAAAAAGATTAATCCTAATTGATTAAAAAATGTATTTTAACTATTGTTTTCACTAAATAAAATCTTACACATAAATTTATGAAGGTATCTGTAATGGTTGTAATTTAAAAATATATTCCCAACACGGCACAGCACACAGGTATGGAGTAAACTTTTAACAATGTCCATAATTCACATTATCAATTTAATACGTTGAAAGGATTATTATTTCTTTCAAAAATCGCTTAAATTAAGATCCAAGATTAATATGCTAATTTTGTTTGATTTATAACGAGAAAATAATGCCTTTTTTTGTTATAAATGATGTACGATGCTTAATTCAATACAACACAATTTCACACATTGGCAAATCTCTGTGTTATTATTTTTAATTATGGGATATAATTACTTTATTATTAAAAATAATTATTTTCGGAATAACGAGTTAGTAAATTGAATCAAACGCAGATTTTAAAACAAAAAATATATCTTATTATAAGAAATATTGTATGTTGGAAAGAATCTAAATTATTCCAATCACAACTCATGTTATTGGTGTTTAGAATATTCAGTTTGTAATGTATTGTAATATACCTTCATAAATATTTACAACTTATTTTATTGCTTTATTAATTTCTGAAACTATAGTTTTTACAATTTAAATTAAATATAAAAACAGTGTCATTTGAGGATCCAGTAAACGTCGATATAACAGACAAATTATATGTACAATCACATGTAAACATCTTTAAAATATTCTGTTTATGTTATATGTACATTTTTTAATCGAACAAACTTCGCTCGTAACCAACGAACTACGCTAATAGAAATTCCATTCCATACTTCATTTTCGTGATCACGTAATATTTATTTTTTATCAATTTATTGAAACTTCATCAACATTGTGTAAAGCGTTCGAAAATCTACTTAATTATTTATCGGGCGTTCAAATTAGTTCATCATACTTACGTGATAATTTCTTTTTTTTTTCAATATTTCAGAGTGAAAAACGAGTGACTTTATACAATTATATGCATCATCAGTGTCTTTTCATTTTTATATGGGGAACTGTGGAGCCTAGCTCCAATCTCCCTTTCATCTTTGGTTTTGGTTTTTTTTTTTTTTTTAATGTTGTGGACCCAGGTTTTTTATTCTATTTATTTTTTTAGAATTGTTTTGTTTTGGGTTTATCTATTGTGCTTTTTTTATACAGAGTGATAAGGGGGTGGGGGAGAGGGAAAAGGAAGGTCGCATATATGCGGGGAGGGAGAGTGAAGGGTAAGAGGAGGTTACAATTTACAGTGATATAATATAAAAAAGAAAGTTTATTTTCTTTTCCTGTCTTCTTTTCGGCCGCGCGATTGCGGCAACCAGGCATGTCAGTGGTGGGATCGGAGGGGAGCTAGGGCGGTTTTAGGAGGAGGACTTTCCTTGGCCGCGCTATGTCAGTGTGCGGGTACTCAACGTAATCGTTGAGTAGGGCTTTTATTGTGTCGTTTGGATGGTCCGTCATGTCGCTGTAGAATTTCTTCGACAGCTTCATGACGTGATCGAGAATTGGGGCTGTGTTAGTGTCTCTATGTAACGTGGTGCCTCGCACGAACCAGGGAGCACCTGTCATCATGCGAAGCGCCTTGTTTTGTATTGTCTGTAGTGTCTGGATATGATGCATGCCTGCGTGTGCCCATATTGGGCATGCATAGGTCATGATTGGTCGTGTTATCGCGGTATACAGTAGTAGCTTGCTTTTCAATGCGAGTTTACTATTGTGTCCTAGCATGGGATAGAGTTGGCCCATGATAGTTGATGCCTGTTTTTTTTTTGCAGTTATGTGACTGCTGAAGTTAAGTCGCGAGTCTAAGGTGAGTCCAAGGTATTTAACCTTTTTGGCCCACGGGATGTTTGTGTTGTGCATCCGAATGCTTTTAATATTCTTATCATGTCTGTTAGTTCTGCGACTGAAGGTCACTGCAGTACTTTTTTCCGGATGGATCTTAATGCGCCATTCGGCGCACCAGGCGTGTATGTCCTCGCTTGCCTTTTGTACAAGCGCGGTGGCTCTGTTTCTATTTAGCGATCTTGCTAGGATAGCTGTATCGTCGGCGTATTGTGCAATGATTGTTTCATTGCTGCCGGGTATGTATGTTGGAATAGGAATATCATGAGTATAAAGGTTGTACAACAGGGGTGATAAGGCGGATCCCTGAGGCACACCTGCTGTTGGCGTTCGCGTCGTCGATTTTTCGCCGTTAACTTTCACGCGGAAAGTTCTGTTTGACATGAATGAGTTTATTAGTTTAATCATCGGTTGTTCGAGGCCGGCCTCGGAAAGTTTAACAATCATACCTTCATGCCAAACCTTATCGAAGGCTTTGGCTATGTCTAGAAACAGGCCTGTAGTGAAACATCGGCGGTTAAAGCCTTCGGTGATGTATTCAACAACTCTAAGTAATTGGTGATTTGTGGAATGTTTGGTTCGGAAGCCGTGTTGCTCATCCGGTATGAGTTTTTTTTCCGATACAAATTCTTCCAGTCGGGATTTAATTACACGTTCCAAAAGCTTACCCATCGTCGGGAGTAGGCTGATGGGTCTGTGATTTTCTGGAATTGCAGGTGGTTTGCCTGGTTTGGGAATGAGAATGACGTCCGCGGCTTTCCATGCGTTCGGAAAGTGTTGGACGAATAGGCATGCATTTATGATCGATTTGAGTGCTTCGACACCGTTCTCGGGAAGGTGTTTAAGCTCGTTATGTTTTATGTCATCGTTGCCGGGGGCTTTACGATTCAATAAAAGTTTGATTCTAGTTTCTATCTCGCCCGTGGTTGCGGGTTCGATAGATGTCGCGGATGGAGATGTTGTGATCTCTTCAGTGATTTTAATGTATTTAGCGGATATGTTTTCTATGCGGTTTTTAAGCGCAAGGTCGTTGGGGTCGAATGCATTCGGAGAGAATTGTTTCTCGAGTGATTCCGCGAAGGTTTCTGCTTTTTCCGCGGCTGTATACACCGGGCCATTCCTTCCGTTAAGCGGTTGAATGGGGCATTTTTTGTGTCTGATTGCCTTGCTGAGGGTCCAGAAGGGGTCGCCTCCTTTTTCCAAACCCATGAGATATGTGTTATAAGAAGAATTTCTGTGTTCTTTTAACAACATTTTGATCTCCGCGATGAGTCGGTTTTTGTGCGTTCTCGCTATCGGATTGGCACGTTTTTGCCATTCCTTTGCTGCACGGTTTTTTTCCCTGATTAAGTTTTTAATTCTAATCGGGATATCGGGTCTATACTCGTTCGCGGGAACGGCGGTCGTGGCGGATTCTTTCGCGGCGTGAATTGAATCCGTCAGATCGGTAATTGCTTTATCAATGTCCGCCGCGCAGGCGAGATTAATTGGGCTATGAAGGTTATTTATAATGTGTGTGCTGTAGTCTTCCCAGGATACTTTGGTCCTGGTATTATTCGGCACAATAGCGAGAGGATCTAGGGGGTCACCGAGGTAAAGAAGGACCGGCCGGTGGTCTGAGTTTAGTTCGTTCACGACCCTTATTTGCGGTGTATGCGACATCGCGATTAGTAACGCAAAATCAAGCACATCCGCTGTGTTTGATTGTGTGTGGTATATTGTTGGCACAAAAGGAGCTGATATGACGGCGTTGTTATCGAGTGCAAACTTGTGTACCATCTTTCCGCGGGCTGTTGTTCGGCGACTGTTCCATGCTGAATGTTTTGCATTAAAGTCACCTGCTATGACGGTAGCCGGTATGTCGTTCGTTAGCAGACTGTCTAAGTCTGCTGTATTCAGGCGATGATTTCCTGATCGGCAATAAATTGAAACTAATTTAATTTTGCCGGCGTTTTTCGTGTTAACGCATATCGCGGTTGATTCTAGCGGACAGGAGTTAGGTCTTGGCTGTTGAGAGATGGCACAGTGGTCAATGTGTGATTTTATTATGATTGCGGTTCCGCCGCAACGCGCGTGCAATCGATCGTTTCGATGCGTAACGTAATTCGCAAAGTTAAGCGGTGTCGCGGGTTTGAGATGCGTTTCATTGACGAGTAGGGCGTCAATGTCGTGTGTATTAAGGAAATTTTGCACCTCGATTTTATCGTGTTTTATTGATCCGTTGGCGTTCCAGAACGCTATCTGTAGTGAAGTAGGTCGTGTTTTAGCGCGAGCCATAATGGTGTTGGGCGTTGGTCGCTTGTATGGTTTCGCATACGCGAAGTAGCGTTGCCTGACTGGTTGCAATGGACTCCTGGAGAGTTCTTACGAGCTCGTCCAGAAGCTGATCACGCGCAGCCACGCGTGGGAGTGGAGGAGGTGGGAAGGCGGTACTTACATGCCTGGTTGTCGGTTTCAGCTGCGGAGTGTTGGGCACGGTTGCTGCCCATGTCCTATTTTGCGGTCGGGTTTGGTGGTATTTTGGTGTCGTCTGGGTGGGTGTCCAGTGGGAGTCCTGTTCGACCCTCCAGGGTAGTGCTGGCCAATCACTGGCGCGGTACGTTGGCTTTCCAGCCCGGGGATGTTTCGGGCAACCTTTGTAGTTAGCGGGGTGTGGTCCTGTGCAGTTGGCACAAGTGGCTGGGCCATCCTCTCTATTTTTGGTGCAGCTTTCAGTGTGATGATCTTTTCCACATTTGACGCATCGTGCTGGGGCGTGACATCCAGACTGGGAATGCCCATACATTTGGCAGTTGTGGCACTGCCCCAGTTCTGTCTTTCGTCTCAGCGTTTCCGCTGAGACATTGATGTTTCCTAGTCTTCGGATGTTGAAGGTCTTGCGGCCTTCTTCCGACTTCTCTACGTCCAGCAGCATGAGTGTGAGCGGAGTTCTGAGAGGCCCCTTTCTCATGCGCTGGACTCTTTGGACGGGGTGGCCTTCCTCTTTCAGGAGCGCCAGGATTTCGTCCTCCTCGTAGTCCTCGGGGATTCCTTTGAGGACAATCTTATAGGTCTTTTCGTCCTGAGTTAAGTAGCAATGGAATGCTATTTTCCTCTTGTCCAGGTAGGATATAGCTTTTCGGTATATGTCACTTGTCTCGGTGTTAAGGCGTATTGTATCTTTTTGATCTGTGGCGGTGAATCCTTTGACTCCTGCCAATTTTAGGTCCCGCTCTATTGTGATAAAGTCCCGTTTGTGATGAAGGATTATCGGCGGAATCTTATCGTTTTTTTTTCCTTCTGCAGGGGGTGCTGGGTTTTTCGGGGTCGGTATTACCGGGATGTTGGGTGTTGTTGTCTCCTTTTTTTGTTTTACAGCAGTGATGGCTGTGGGTGACGGCTGATTTCTTTTTTCTCTTTTTCTGGTGCGTCTGGCAGTTATTGTTTTTAAATTTTCGCTCCGAGGCTCTTCGTCTTCTTCGGACCTCATTTTTCTCTTTTTTTTCGGTGTTTTGGAGGCGGTGTTGTTGTTGAGATGGTCGTCTGAGTCTGTATCGCACGTCATGTCCTCCCATGCCATGTCAGCTATGGGAGTGTTTTTTTCATCTATAATTTTTTTCAGACTATTTGCCTGGTCCTTCTTCTCCGTGTGTGGTGAGAAGGCAAGCGTAAGAAGTTGGTAAAGTGTCAGAAGCGATTCTACCGATATCAGTCCTTTTCCATCTTTTCCTGAGTGAAGTAGGTCATTGATTTTAAATAATACCGAGTTAGGGTTGGTCTCATCGGTGATTTCAATCGGTTCCGTCGCTTTTTGAAATTCCTCCGGCGTTAGTACTGTTGATAAGTCCGTATCGATGGTCGAGGCGGATCGGCTGTAATTATGTTCCATTTTTATTGTTGCAATTTTTCTTCGGGTGTAGAAAGTCGGTGTTGGATCTGTAAAGTTGTTGGTCGTACGGGTTACAGGTGTCTAGAAGCGGTGGTCAATGGTGAATAGCACGGTCGGTATGATGTCTACAATCGGTGGTCAAAGAAGAATAGCGGCGGTCGGTGTGTTTTACGAGTTGAGTATCGGCGAAGGTAGCGTTAGTAGCGAGGTGTGTACTGAACGGCTGACAGATCGGGAATGTGAATTATATGCATTCAACGTTTTTTTATTTTAATTTGCGACAGTTCCAGTTTTTCAAATGGTTGGTTTTTTCATTAAAAGAACACTGTTTCGATCAATCAGCTGGCTAGTGTGGTAGTATATATAATCGTAATTACCCTTCAAAATATTTTTATACCTGGTCACATTTATCGTCCATTCAAATAGTTTGAAATGTAATTTCGATGGCAGCAGCATTGGCTTTCGATTGTCTTTTGTTTTATGGTTCGATCGCAGTAATGTTCTCTTTTCAAAAATGAGTCGAGATTCCTACGTCTCATGTTATTCGGTATATATGCTACAATTAAGTACGTATATCCATTAAATACGCTTTATCCGTAAGGCAAAGGTGATCAGCTCCGATGCTGGCCAAGATCGTGATCGCTTTCCGAACTCATCATATGATTTTTTCACGATGTTTTTTCAAAATTCATGACTTGTTTTTATTTATGCCTCCATTATGTAACGTAAGAGGACCTTACGGGGAGGAGTTTCGAAGTCTTGCCCCGCCGATGAATGGAATATGCTCGAAACGTTAATAAATACAACACGCAAAGGTTATCGGTTCAAGATAATCGTATTATTATATCGTGGGCGTACGGGGAAAAGCGAATAACTACAAAGTGTCCAGAATATCAGTATTGTTTTTTGTCAGATATATCCATTAATACAGACTTAGTATTTTTATATTAGTGTGATGTGTAAATATATATTGAAAACTTGGCATAACACAGTATCCATCGTGGCTTATATTAATTATTCACCAAAAAAATAAATGAATATATCGAAAAATCAAACACTTTTCCACCATATTCTAGGTGTGTATTGAAACATTGAACGAATTATGTATTTTGACGCCATCATGCGCGGATATTATAATACAAATCATCAATATATGGTGCAAATCGCGTAACTGCAAAAAAACACAACGTCAAATGCCGCCGTTCGAATAAATCAATTAGTTTCGCTTTATTGTTTTCATTAATTTTGAAAATACTTGGCATATATTTATTTGTATGAAGGGAATCTAATTAAGAGTTTTTTGGTGTCAAATTATTGGATAACAGATTATTGAAACTGAAAAAAATGACCACATTATTGATTTTATTATTACGGAAATTCCTTCACCAAAAGATAAATGGATCAACCATTTTTGTATTTTTATTGCATAGGCATCTTTCTCAATAATCGTAGAATATTTTTATGTCAATTAAAAACTATCACGTTCTTCTGTGTTTTTTTTTTAATAAAAAAAATACAGAATATCAGTAAAAGAAAATAATCTTTGAGTTGGCATTTAGTATATGTAATGAGAAAACCGCCTGTGTGGTCGAGTGGTCATCGTCGTTGGCTTCGGTTACGGAGGTCCCGAGTTCGAATCCCAGTACGGACAGTTTTATAAATTGATTTTTCAATCGATTTATGAATTTCTGTTCGAAGGCATGGATGTATGTGATGTCTTGAATTCCCTCCTCCCACCCATCCTTTCCTATGAACGGGGTGTATCGAGAGCGATTAGCTAGCCACTAGTCCTATCCTAGCCCTATCCTTCTATTCCTACTCTCTTTGGAAAAAGAGAGATTCAGCAATTGAATAACAAGCAGTTCTCGTAGAAACACATCTGTTGAGATAAACTCCATTAGGAGTCCATATGCTCCACATTGGGAGCGGACATGGTTAAAAAAATGAGATTTACGATTTACTTACCTGAAACCACACTCTCCTATTGAAGTATGTATAATAAATTGTTCTATACATTAAACATTTTTCAATTATGTTAACCAAAATGACTTTTTAAAAAAATAAAGTAATACATGTTTTGTGTGAATTTATGTTTGCTTTTTTTTTTTTTAATTTGATACCTAAATCTAACAATAAAGATATCAAGATTACACAAAAGTTAAATATTGAGCATGCAATAATTATAATAATATGAAATTATATTATATTTTGGTAAAACTATGTTGAAACGGATATTAATCTGATTATCGGTATATTATTGTACTAACTTAGATTGTCAATTCTTGGTGGAAAGGCATTATTTTATATAAGTAACTCTGTGTCAATTTATATTTTCATCAGTTGATATTACTTGTGACGAGTAAAATCGGTTCTGTTATTAATTAAAATAAAATAGAGTTTATAAAAAAAGGTTTTTATTTTTTAATACAACTAAGATGAAATTGGCATTCGATCATTTTGTCAACTACTCCGTAATATCCTAATTTGCGTTTATGAAGAACTAAATTATTTTCAATTTTTACATTATGATATCGTCGGTATTCTGCCAGAAAACGTTAAGTCAAAAACCTTGTTTTGAAATAATTGACCTTTTCAAATATCATGCAGCGGACTAAAATGTACCGAAACAAATAATCAAACAACAATTGAACAAAAAAAAATACAGCTCAAAAACGTTTAGTCATCTAATCGTCTTTGGGTTGTTGTAGATACAATAAATCTGTACAGCTTAAAAGCGTTAAATTATATATAGGTTTATGCCAGTAATAACTGTCATCAAAATAAACTTTGTTTCTTATTACTTCTTTAAATATCTAAACGATTAAATGTAGGTAATATGAATAAGATTGTTTTTCGAAACTAATAAGTTTGCATCCATAACTTGAAACACCCATTTTTTTTTTACTTATTTTTTTCTGGCAGAATACTGACGATATGTCCAATCAATAATATATGAATTTCATTAATTAAAAATAAAGATACTATGTCGTTTCAAATTAATGTATATTTTAATTAATATTATACTGAGTTATTATTTTGAACCGCTGTCATTTCTATGTGCACATACAAGTTATTAAATCTATATTATTTAAAGTTACTCCATTGTTTTCGCCAATTTATAATACCACGACAGTCTAGCGTAAAATAACAAAACCTTAAATGATATTTGGTCCCTTCGAGTATATCTTATTTGCTTAGAAGGAGAAATGAAGTTTCAATGTAACATGTAACGTTGGTTTCTTAAATTAAGTTTAGTGCGAAGGACGAAAGACAAGCGTATAGAGAATCTAGAATCGTGGATCTTTTGCACTGTAGACAGCTTCTAGATTCTAGATGCCATGCACTTCTGTCTTCTATCAGATCTCGAAGAATGTCGTACCTACGTACAATGGTTACTAAAGAGTTAGAGTTAGGTACATTCATATTTTATCTAAGAAGAGACGTTTGAAAAAATGCAGCCGTGTGTTCGATGCTTTTCAATTATTTTTAATTATACCATATAAACGATTTAATATTAATTCGTTCGACTATAATCAATCACTATTTTTCTTTTTGATTTTGTGATTATACCTAGTTTGAAAATATTTTTTTAGATATTTCTTGAGCAATGTTGCTACATTTTTTTTTTTAATTATTAATTATATTACAAAAAACAGTGTTTCGCCCAACTGTCTGTTATGCACGAGATATTTTCAGATTTTTTAAACAGTGCCGTCCTTTTTTTGATAATATATTTTATTATAACGAGCATTTCATTATTTCATCAAAACTGTTTTTAAATATTACACAAAATTGGGGAATAAGTACAAAAGCTCTTTTATTTTTAATAAACATAGTTAATGTCGTTCATCAAAATTTTCCAGCTTAACTTTTGAACAGTGTCCGTTTTAAAAAAAATCTAAGTTAACTAACTATTGCACTTTCTCTAATCATAATATGTAGTTTTTCAGTAGGGTGTTTAAAAATTGACCTATTATTTTTATTCAACAAATAAATTTATCTATACTAAAATGCTCTCTTAAATTTTAAAAAAAATAGAAATCGAAAAGAACCGTATTATAATTCTTACTTATTAAACATAGCTGTGTATGATCCTCTTAAAATATAATTTAAAGTCTTGTAATGAATTCCATTTACGAAATGATTACTAGAAATGTTTTTTTAATTTGATTGATGTACGTTAACGACTAGTATTCATTTGTTTCTCATTTGATCTCACGAAACAAAGTAGGCCAAAACTTAACGAAACCAGATATTTGAGAGTGTGAACGTGTAATTAAAATTAATTATATTTTCCTGCAATAATGATGTGATTTTTAAGAACGTATTAGAAATTAAATATAAAGCAGCGTAAATGACGGATTCAACTCAGAGACGTGTTAAAGTAACACTAAGTACTGCAAAGTTTTCCAAACAGTAATCGCGATACCTATTATTATGAAAATCCTTAATGATGAGCTATCGACCCGTCCTATGAATGAAATCATTATTTGTTTGTAATTCATTATATGATCATATCACGTAGAAAAATATTTAAGAAAAGAAACACGTTTATTGCACTAATATAATGCTACATTTTTAAGTATATATCGAGATCAGTTTCAACCATCACTCGAGTATAATCAACTGATATAGTTAGATTAGTTAATAATACCCGTGATCGTGAGTGAAATCGGTCTCGATCTTTATTAAAAAATGGTGAATTACAGCAAAAGTGTTTTATGTTTAAATAGACAGTAAACATCACAAAATTTAAGACAAATATGTTATCAATTTAACGATGATATAACTAATCTTAGTTCTAGATCATAAAATAACTTTGTACACACCAAAAGACATGGTTTTATGTTTGGTTTTATCTCGAATAATATAAATTTAAAAGAATCTAAACGTTTATTATAATTATTTTTTTGTCTATTGAAGATATGCAAATATTAAAGTAGAGGGTTTTATAACCTTTTTATTAATTTAATGCCGTTGCCTTACATAATCTTTATTAATTGAAAACTAAGATAAAACACAAGGAAGAAAGGGATAAAACAACTCATTATATACCTATCGTACAAACAAAAATAGCCAGGAAACTCAAAGCTCGCTTTGCAAAGTCCGCAAAATTATAGTAGATATGAAGAAAACATCATGCTTCAGAACTCACGGTAGTGTTAAGCATTCGCTTCATTAATGAGCTGAAAAGACTGTCCGGTTTGTACAGAAACGTTTAATTTTTTAGGTGTTACGTGTTTAAAGTTAATCTTATATTGTTAAAAAATACCGCACCGTTTATAAAAAAAGTGCTGGACTCAGGAAGGTTTGTAGATTGAAACATCTTAATGACTTAGCAATTCAGATTTTTATGATGTACTATGAAATTTTATTTTACAGAATCTTGGGTGTCAATTCTTTTTCAGAAATAACACAGTTGGTACATTTAATTACGTATATACGTGAAAGTATGATTTTTCTACTACAACATACAATATAAACGTTTCTTCACTTTCTACTATTGATGATTAAGGGTATTCAACAAGTTTATTTATATTTGGTCAATAATATAGTCAGTGTTGCTGTCTGAGTGAGACACCATTATACAAATACAGTATAAATTTTATAAAGGAATGAATTGAAATGCAAAAACTAACTAAGTAGTCAATACAAGGTTTGTATTTATTCTGAAAGAGTAAATGGTGGAAGATTGATGATGAAAGTGTGTGAGAGACGAGTGAAGTGATGGGAAAAACAGGTCGTGAATGTCGAAGAAGGCTTTTTAACTAATCACGCGCTCGAAATGGCATAATTTATAAAAAAAAAGCTTAAAAATAAATCTTTAACAACAATAAATCAATAATTATTATATTAAGAATATCTTAATACTTTCGTACCTTTTTTAAAAGACATCTACGGGGTTATTCTCAAATTTATTAGATTCTTGACACTAATAAACAGGGGTCTTTACTACTCAGTATGATTTTTGTATTTGGTTTTTATGATTGGTATATGTAATTATTGTGGCTATGTTCACTGTTGTTATAATCAATCTGTTAAACGCCAACCATTAACAGATTTTTTTTTTGTTTCCATTTACCATATCCGCTCACTATGTGTGTTATAACAAATGTAATTAGATAAATAAATGCTGTAAATTAGGTAATTTTGTATTTTTTTCAAAATAACCTCTTTTTTACGTACTCTTTTGATTGGTCAAATACATTATAAAATATCGACTATAACAACAGTGAACATGGTCACAAATTTATTTTATGCAAAAATAATAAATCAATAAATGTTTATTTATTTCAAAAATCAAATTCGCGATAAAAGTTTCTAAGTGATAGCGTTGTTTTTAACAGTATTAAAATATTTTTTACGAAGAATAATGTCAGACTCCTGAAAGCATATTTAACAAAAAAGGAATAAAACAGGTGGAATACAAAAACAGAAACAGACATTCGTGAAAGCAATCGACGGGAGACAGAAAGAGCATTGTCAACTCGGTTACGGATCATCGTGAATAAATGCATTTTCGTTTGCATTTAATATAAAATGATCACAAATAATTATAGTATGTACAAATTATATACTGAGCAAACAGTTTGGTCTTTAAAATTCCGCCAAGGATTAAAAATGTAAACCAGGGCTGTGCAGTCGGAATCTGAAAAAAGATAACGACTTCGGCTCGTATTTTCAATTTTTTGTGCATAGAAATCTCTACAGTCAATAGTGGCGTCACTGCATGCTAAAAATATTAGTGGTCCGAACCATTAAAAATAATTAAACTCTTTAATAAATAAATATTATTTTATAAAATAATAAAAAAAATCGGGATCAATTTCGCAATTATTTTTCAAAGTAATGAGATAAAGTATTGATTGAAGAATTTACACCCTCGTTCATTAAAATTAAGATACATATATATTTTTAAATTATCCTATTCATCGAATTGATTAGCGGAATAATGACTGCATGTACTAGAAGCAATTGAAGACCATTTGAAGGGGATTTTTTTCACTACTAAGCAGAGCTCGAAGCTCGGAGTCGTCTTTTAATTCAAAATCAGAGTCGTAGTCAAAATCGTTTTATTTTTTAACGAACCTGCAGCCCTGGTGTAAGCAATATTAAATGTATTCACTATTCACGTCAGGCTTAACTAAAATGACAGTTACTAAATATCATAATGGCCGCGCAGTACATTCATTTCTATTTCGCTGCTAAAAACTACCGCAGGGATATAAAATTATGTTAATATTAACAGCAAAATGGTGCACATTCGTATCTAAATATCGTTAACATTAAAATCCACTTGGCTCCGATGGAAGCGCAAGTTTTCTTATCATGCAGTCGCTCTGCACTGGCAAACTGAATATATTATTCCAGGACAGTATTCAGTATATTTTTTTGATCTGTAGCAATAAAACATAATTTATATAATATATTTAAGGTTTTAAAGAGAATTGATTCTTCAATAAATTTACGAATTTGAGTTTGAAAGCATGGATGTCTATGATGTCTTAAACTTGATATCACCCACCCGATCCTAAAAACAGAAGTAGCGAGAGCGATTAGCCGAACACTAGCTTTATCTATCTCTCCTCACTCACTTTGAAAAAAGAGAGATTGAGCAACTGATTAACTTGCAGTTTTAGAAAAACTCCCTTTATGATAAGTTCCATTTATGTTTCCATCATTTTATATGTATTAAATTTGTGATAAGACATAACATAGTTAACAATAATCTCACTAGAGTGTGATAACGCTCTAAAACTTTATCTCTCAATAGATAACTCAATTTTTTACTATAATTTATGTGTCAAAATATCAAATAGAAGCAGCTTCAAAAATATCTAAGAAGCATCCAATATTCGAACAGTTGAAGTAATACAAAAAGTCAGTTTTCTAGTCAAGAGAGTATAGGGCATTCAAACTAGTACCATAATTTATAATCTCAATTGATTCGTCTTAAATTTATAGTCACATTTTAGCGTGGAAAATTATGTATGTATTTTAGTTGTATTAATCGTAATTTTATTTTTTAAAGTTTGTTTTAACTATTTTAACTTTAAACATAATTAAAAACTTTCATAAATTTTTAATGTGTCATTGTTTCTTGGAAAACGCGATTAAGACTAAAATATATTAAAGAGTGCAAATGTCATAGTGCCGTGCCGGCAATGGATGCGTTGAGTACTGGTTTCTAACAAAGCAAATCGTAAATATTTTATTGTGTTAATAGGAATCACGGCTGTAATAATACGGACCTGGCACACATCTCACAGGCATTATTTGCGCTTGTTTCAATAAAATATTCTACACATTGTATTTACTTAGATGGAAACAGAGTTCGTTTCGCATGATAGAAATCAGCGCGAGGTCTAGGGTCACGGGAACAATTTGTACAATTACTTGCAATCTCCAATCGAATTCATCAGTTTCTATATGCTGCATGTAAAGTGGTTTTAGAACACAAACTGCACATCACTTTCAATGTAGTAAAAGTTTAGAGTTAACCAAAAGAATGCTTCAATAAATTATAATTAGCGGTGATCATGGATAACAGAAATTTCTCAGTAATTTCACTTTTATGTGTTCGCAAGTTGCATTGTTATTGTATTTTTATTTCAATCATCTAACATTCATTTCGGCTCTAGCATATGAGTTAGGTTCTACAAGCATAGAAGATCTTCTCAGATTGGTAATCATTACGAATAGAAGACAAAGTTAAATGTTTTGAGAGGAAAGATTCAGAGCAATATATTATTTATATAATATTTTACATCCTCGTGTATATATGTATACGTTTTTTCAAAGGCATTTTCCGCCAACTACGATCATTTAAAAAGTGCTAATAGAGCGATCTTTTTTAAACCATGCCCGGTTCCAGTGTATACAATAGGGATTCTGTGTCGAAACGTCCCGGGACTTGTCGGGTTTTTTGCTGTCTTAAGTCCCGGGATTTTTTTGGAAAATGTCCCAGGAATTGTGACTGTGATTTGTAATGTGCTAATAACATGTACATTTTAATTAAAAAAAAAACAATTCTTGTGGTTAAGAAACCCTCAAAAGAACTGATGTGTATTGAATGAAAGCAGGTATAAGAGGGAAGCCCCAAGAAAAACGGAGACGACGTGGTCAGGAGTCGGGACGTCACACTTACCCGGGGTTTTAATTAAATTTAGTATATTTAGTATGCATATATAAAAGAGATCTGATAGAAAAACAGATGTTTGGGATTTATAATTTCGTAGAAGTTTCAAATGCCATTTGAAATATAAAAAACGCGATTATTACTAGTGCGTACTTTCAAAAGGCGCTGAGTGTATGTAATACATAAATACATCCATACATACATGAAAATATTTAATTTTAATAAAATCATAATTTTATTGAAGGGGAAATAAAAGTCTCGAGTCCCGGTACTTTGAAAACCCCGAGACTTCAGAATCCCTAGTATACAACATGGACTCCTAATGGACCTTTGTCTCATCAGAAAAAGGTCAAGGATAAATGGAAAGTGCTAAGTTAATGACTCGCGCTATTCCTTGTTTTCGGGATAGTATAAGCGGGAGGGAATTTAATACATTACATTCATCCATGGCTTTGAAGGCACTGCATAAATCTATTGAGAATTCAATTTATGAAATATTCCGTGCATTGGATTCGAGTCTGTGAATATCTACCGTAATCGAAGTTAACGTCATTGACCACTCAAATCAATGTCTAACTTATCACTTGTTCTTTCCCAACCGTGTTTCTCTATTTAATCCATCCAGAGCGACTAGCAAACTTCATATTAAGATACTGATTTATAATTAATCGTTGCAAAATTTTCCCTTTTGCTTTATTTATGAGATTTAAATACATTATTATGGCCACACATTTGGAGCTGGGTGAAGTATATTTTTAAAAAAATGTTAAAAACTATTGTATTATATTTACCTTAATGATATTAACTAGCTTTCATTTCATGTATTGAATTGAATAAGTTCGTGTAGTTTAAAATATAACATAATTACTTATGACTTTGTCCTGAGTTGAAATACATGTAACATGGTAGTTTTACCCTTGTTCAATATTTTTCTCAGATAAGATAATCTGTTACGTTATTTATAAAATTAAAAAAGCAGTGCAATATACAGTTCTGTTATGTCTTATAAATTGTAGTAAAGGATTAATTTGTGAACCTTCGTGCTGCTCTTCCTCGACTCAGGATGAGAGCAAGAAGTATTTTTATGACAGCTGTCAATCAATGGTGTACAGTTTATTGCAGTCATTTAAACACTAACAGTCTTAAGAAACGTAATATATAGCAATGGCAGCGTCTTTTCGTCTCTATCATCTTCTTTACTTCAAATGAAATATGGTGAGGATATCTTAGTAAGTAAATTTGATTGAATTTTACTCGATATGGTGAACGAACATTACAGCTTACAGTTTAAAAAGGTAATCAAAATATTATCAATATTAATGATGTTTATTTACATCCTTCATCATTAAAATCTTGAAGAAAGAAATTTGAACAATTTTTATCGACGTACTATATTCAAAATATCTCCTGAAAACTTTAAACGTAATATCACACTGATGAGCACTCTTATGGTGTTCACTGTCAATACTCGGTGGAAAGGCATAATATCAAAAAAACACAATATTATTTCATACCCCTAATAATTCATAATACAATTTAACAGTGCTATGTATACAAAACAAAACACTGTAAATAACACTGTTAAATTTTATTTCTCATCAGTTGATAACGCTCGTCATGAGCGAAACCGGTCCAGATCTTGCTGCATAACAGGAGAAATAAATATAAATAATGGGGCTAAAGGAGATCAATTGGTTTATTTACTAGTCTTGTTCTAGTCTAATGATTTCATTCCCCAATCTCTTCGAAAATGGGAGGTCGAGCAACTAAGTAACCAGCAAATTTTCCAAACATCCCCATCACATGGGGACATGGATAAGAAAATAGATATTTGTCTCAAACTTCCCGTTACTGATAAATATATAATTGATAATATTTACAGTAAATTGAAACTGATTTAGAAGTAGTTATACATATGCCTGTCGCCTGCTGTGGCCCAGTTGGTTAGAGCTTGCTCTACCAATCACGCAGGTCTGGGTTAGATTCCCGGTAAGATCACAGTGAATTTGAGAATCATTCAATTAAAAGCTGTGATCGAAGACTGGGTGTTTGTTCACGTGGTGTCTTCACGTTATTTTCTCACCTCCCATCCATCTGATCCTTTAATAACTGGGTGTACCAATAGCGATTAGTCAACCAATAGTGCTGTTATAGCCTTATCCTTCTTTACCTACTACTCACTTTTAAAAAAAGTGAGGTAGAGCGACTGAGTAACAAATAGTTCTCGTTGGGAAGCGAAGGAACATTGGGAGCGGAAAGGGATTTAAAAATAAATATATACATATGCAAAAAATAAAGCAGTGTAAAAGATCATATTACAAATTGTCAAATTACATTTTTAGATAGTTGATTTGTAATATTTTTTTGACAACAACGCTTATTCTCTAAAATCTATAATCTAATAAAAAGAAGGTTAGGTGATATCCAGGATTTTGGTATACCAAGATTATTATCCGCAGTTGTAAATAAACACAGAAACACAATCTTTCGCGTAACCGGTGTAGCTTTAACTATTGCAGAATATGGCTGCAATGTGATGAAATCGGTTAACTCAATGCATTGATTTATACGTTGAAGTTTTTTGTTCCGTATGCCGTTGAATCAGTCGCTTTCTTGACTAAGAAAGGATGACACCGCGTCACTCGATGTAAATTATTTCAAACGACTTCTAATCGAAGAAACCAGACCAATAACGGAACTGGGTAACATCTTGTGTCACTTGTCGTGTTGTGTCAACCACGATCATGTCAGACATGTCATCTATTCGAGTTTTTCACATCACTAACATGCTGTAAATCACATTAAAAAGTGCAACACGTTTTAAATGAGTTGATGTGTGTACTAAGTTGACAATATATTTGTAGTAATAAAGGAATATCCACTGAAAAACATCACTTTTTGTGCAATACTATTACTTTTTGATAACCTTCATATTTTTTATAGAGGAATAAGAAGCTGGTGATATTTATGTAAAATTGTTGAACACACAATATGTATCTAAAGTAGATCAGCGGTGGGCTGCCAATACGTTAACAATGGTCTCATTTAATCCCAACGTTATTCTCAGTGCTCTAGGGAAGGAGTGTTTTTTTTCATTCCTATGCAGTTATATGCAATATTTAAATAAGCAATCGATCGTTACTTAATACACTTATAACATCCAACAATATACAATGTGCCGCAAACTTATCAATGTAAATGGCTAAAAATGTACTGCTGTGTATACTGAAGCTATCGTAGGTAATATATAAGTCAGAAATTGATCTGAGAATATTGTTTATTCTTAAATTAACAAAGGGCTCGCCGGCCTTAGTAAAACTTAACAAGGGGCTCGCGTGAGTCCCACCGAGCCCCCCCCCCCAGCTCACCCCTGCAGTAGATACTAAAAACTACTGTAACTTGTAGAAGTTACACTTGGAGGGATTTGATTAACCTGTCATCTTATTTGCATAGAATAGATAAAACCGATTTGGAAACAATTTTTCTTTTTAATAATTAAATGAAATACACACCTGTTACTCAATACTTACACAACAGTTATATGGCTCATAAGAAAGGACCAGTTGTTTTTACTACACGCACGTGATTAGCCCTGCATGTGTCCTACTCATCCTTCATACATTATATCGAATTTAATATTCATTAATTGCACATATACATCATAAAATTTATGATATCTTGCATACCCCAAGAAAATGTTTTTTATTCTTTTCGAATATACTCGTATAAGAATGAATCATTCAAATATGAAATCAAATCTCACCATTGTATCTATCAGATGTGGGGAGCGCCTGCCTTCTTGGTTCTCAAGTGCAACCTTTTGACTAAATACACGTTTTCATACGTTTATTTTTTTATAAGTAACTATATCCATAAAGAGATTTTAAACGTGGCGTCAAAATATAAATGATACAAGAAATTTGTATAATAATAAATAAGTAATAATGAAAAATATTCAATCAGTGTCGAGTCGGTTGCTTCAATTTTGCTATCCGTTTTAAGGGTATCGTAAAATAGACAGACTATTTCATTTGTACACGCAATATGAAGAAATGCTTCAAGTAATTACGGAAATCGTATCTAATGACCAGGATATGATACTGTGCCAAGAAGTTGAAAGTATTACATATTACATAGTAGTTAATGATGTGAAATAAACGTCAAACGTTTGGTTTCATGATTATTTTTAAACAGGAAACGTATCATCAATCTTGACATACACGCCTGTAATTGAATGAGATTTGAAACATGAGCTTAGACAAGTTTGCGAGAATCTGTTATTAATTCATTATTAAATACATGATCTTCTTTAATCTAAATCCATTTTTTTAATCCGTGGTGCCGTTACTTACAGGAACTCAAACTGATTTCAATAGGTGTTCTCATAATAATATGAGCCCATGAGAAGGTGAGATTGAAAAGATTTTAGTAAATACACACTACAATAGTGTTATATCTCTTAAATAAAAAAAAAACCAATCCACCAAAAATCCAGATACAGACGTGATTGTACTTAAAAGTCTGGTAGAAAAGTGTTACCATTTAGTGCTTGGCTCTCTTCACTTCTCGGACTCTCATATATAACTATGGGCAAACAGTGGATTCTCAATTGCCGTAAAAACTTCGATCTGACGTTTTCCTGCATAAGTCGTGAAATTATTAGAGTCCTGGAAAATACGAAAATACTCTCACATCGTATTTTCGCAGATTAATCATTTGCGTACGGAATTCAATTATTATATACGTATGAAATACAAAACCATGCTTATGAAATATTCTGCTTCAACCCTTTATGCTCCATATGCTGAGCAGCCGAACATAATATGACTGTCACCTTCAAAATTCTCTATCAACCGCCATCATAAAGGTCTCCGATCTCGGGATCCTGACCAACTTTGTGATCCCGTAACCCCGGGATCGTCTTAATAACACGTACAATCCTTAAGTAGATCTTAAAGCTCAATAGTGCTGGAAGCACTGGCAGATTTAACTTTTTCGAAGAATGAAGCTAAAGGTATCAAGGAATTGAAAAATTGTGTATCCCGAAATCACGGGATCACAAAAAGGGTCCGGGATTGGTTGTTCTAGCCATCATGCTTCCTCCCAACACATGTCAGCATTTTTAAGTTCAATCCAGTAAATACTCTTTGTGGGTAGTATCCGACCGTCCTCGAGGGCGACGCAGGAATCCCACCGGTACCAGCCAATGTCAACGTTAAGCCATGACTACTGATGTGGCAGAGCGTTGTTCGTCTTATTCCATAATCTCCAAGCTCCTAGCAAAATAATTTTAATGCAAATCAAACGGTATAAGCGGCTAAGCTGACATGTTTTACGCAGAAATTATTTGAGTTTTTAAATCGAACATTGTATTTTATAAAACGTAAATTAGATATACAATTACTAAAAATATCAAAAAGAACAAGACAACATATCCAAACGCGTAATGAAATTTTCAATGATTCAACTTAATGCTAAAAATATGATCGATTTGTTCATTTTTTATCACAAGATTTTTTACAGCATCCACCGGAATTGTTTTTCGAATTGATACAGCATTCTTCGTCGCATGTGTTGTTACCTTCTATCTCTCTCTGAAAATAAACGATATATTTAAAATTATTAAAATAAAAGGCTTCATGTTATTGAAACCATTTTAACCTTTATTATATACATATCGACTGTGCAAAGGAAAAAAGACGTAACCCACAGTTTTTTCAAAACAGCTTTTTTTTCGATAATCACAATGTATCAAACTTGATACACGTTCTATCAAAAGGATGCAAGCTGCAAATCCCGAATTAGTATCTAAATTTGGCTTTTATGTTTAAAAAAAGATGACCTTGTACAAAATTAAAACCAAGAAAAAAGACTGAAATAAAGTTTTTTCCTATACAATTTCTTTAAATAATATTAGATTATGTCAATTAAACACCAGTTTCGAAGTCTCCGTGCACTTTAAGGTTGTGTATAATTCATAATTTGCATATGTCCCAAAGTCATCAAAACACGTTTTTTGCGCCTCCTGTAAAATTTTATATGTGTGGGTTACGTCCTTTTTCCTTTCCACAGTCGATATTATATTGTGTTCTTACGGGGGAGTGAAAAGGATCGATACGGTATCATACTATTTTTTACAGACGATCGTATAATTGCCTTAATATACCTAACCAAATTCTTGAAGACATTACAGTTGTTAAGGTAATCGTTAAAACACCATTGTATTCAACTCACCGTATCCTGCGTAAAGTGACGTCAATAGATTAGTTGTAAAAAATAAGTACGTCGACTTAATGGAAAAAAAATAATCAATCGAAATCAGTAACGAGTCGTTAATAAGCACGCCACTGCTGGTCCTTTCCATTCCTACCACGCAGTATAAGGTAAGCGGAATAAAAAATACTTTCAAGAATACCTTAATAAACTGTTTTTTTTTAAATTTCCCGTAGTTAGATTGTATTATTTACACTTTACATGAGCATTTGTAACACAACAATTAACGTTTTTTTTTTATCTTTGGCGGATGTCAGTATCGCAGAACTCAAGCACATATATATCGACGGTAGACATTTTTTTATAATTACATTCTATCTAATCACTTCTAATTAAAAGAAAAACAAACGTTTACCTTTATAGCCGCAATATTACATCTAAATCGTTCATCGATCCTTTGTAAAGCTTTTTTTAATTCTGTTTGGCTCTCAGAAAAAATTTTCACCGTAATTTCGGCTTTCTGCTTCATCAAATTAAACTGCGTAAGAAAAATCAGAACAGAAAATTCAATGATAAAAAAAACAACACATATGGCATAAGAATCGTCATGATGGCAAAACTTATCAACACACCCTTAAAACGTGAATGTGTTTCTATATTAACTCTTTCGGTCCGGACCAAATCGGGTGAAACAATCCCGTGAGCCCGGTATATTTTTGAAGAATTGATTTTTTGTGTGCTATAACTGTGTCCAACCACTAAGCCAAATCAATTAAAACCTTACGTGATTGTTTGCATAACTAACTACTCATTTTATTTGACAGTATTTGCAATATTTCCTGATATGAAGAGTCATATTACAATGTTTCGACATATACCAAGTCTTACTGCTTTTTTTGCTTGGCGCACATCTTGCTGGTTCTACAGAGTTTATTTTTTACTGTCTCTCTTATAAAAATCTATTTAGTGATTTAGACCCAAAGTCGTACTTCTAATCTGTGCCTATTATAATAAACGAGTAGATTAAGTAATGTCTATTAGTTATTATTTGAGATTCAATTGGTTAAAAATCACTTTCCATTGAAACTAAAATAATGCCGTCTAGATTGTTTTTTGAAGTAAATGGATAAACATTAACATAGATACAGTATTAAGTTTTTCTCGGTTGGCACATTTGTTGCGATGTGCAAATAAAAAAGAACATGAAATAGATTGGTAAATCTAAAATGTAAACAGGTCTCTTTGGCCAGTAACGATAGTAATAGTATTCTTCTATGGATTAAAAAAAATATGATACATATATATTCATAACATTAAAAATGTTTAATTGTTTCAATAAGGGTATATAAAGATACATATTATTCTGTTCAATAAACATATCCTACCTTCATGTCAGACTCTTGCATTTTCTTATCTTTGAATATGTCCAAAACGTCCTTGTCGAGGTGAAGAAGCAGACCCTTGATCGTCTTCCTCAGTTTTTTCACAACCTTTTGCAATATTAACAAATCTTCGCGAGTTTGAGCGCACTCTTCGTTGGAACACTTGGCAGCAATAAGACTTCTCATGCTGACAACTTCTGACTGCAAGCTGAGGATACAAAATAAACGATGTTCAATAAAAAACAAGCATCATATCAAACGATTATTAATAGTTACAAAAAATAGTAATCTAATAGCAGTTATGGGCATCCTTTCATAGTTTTGTGGCCAAATTATCAATCTGCCCTGAGAAGAGGTCCGGCCTATATTATTACATAAGTAAATCAATATTAAATGAATTCAAATAACTTGATACTTACAATTTCACGTAGTGTTACAAATATTATTATAACATACGAGATCATTTACGAGAATATCAATAATGTTGTTCGTTTTGACTAACGATAAAGTATAGAATTTTTCACAGAAGAAATTGTTCACATATAAATGTATGTGTAATAAAAAAATATTTTTTTTCCATTGACGCGTTAAATTGTCTATTTTTATTCGTGAAATTTGTTGTTCTTCCACCAAACGTAATTTATAAAGTACGCAAGTTAAATTGCGAATATTGCGTCAAATTCCATCGAAGCTCAATAAGTTATATCTTTTATCTTAATGGCCTATTATTTACGTCAGTATCTAAAAAGACCGTAAAGTCATTGTTTTAGATGTCAGAAAAAGTTATATGAAACTGCTCCTTGAGTATGGCCACCATATGGCTTAAACTTTAGAGCAAAAAGCATCTTAAAATGTTAAACCAAAAAAACTTGATTCTGTGAATATCGTTACATGAAAAGCCTGACATAAAAAATTCGTTGATTTGATGACGTTGAAGACGAACAAAGATGGACTGAAATAACAGTTAATTTGATTCCACGATGGGCAAGAATGCATGCAAAGTATACTATCATATAAAAAAGGAGCGCATAAAGTGATTCAAACTCACAAGCCTCCCAAATCAAGTGATAAAAAATAAAAAAAGTTCAACAATATTACGATGCTGCCTTCAACAAAAGATTAATTGATAACCCAAAACATGCTCATCAAATCGTAAATGATAAATATACATCACAAACTTGGAGAAAAAAAAAGACTTACTCGGCCCACTGCTGATGGACGACGCTTTCTAGTCGAGTAATTTCGGCGTCTCTTTCAGCGATCAGGTTGTCAGTGGTCAAACGGTACTCTTGGAATGAATCGATGTTGGCCTTTGAAAGCCTCTGAATATTACCTTCGTGGTCTCGCTGATACTCCCTGGAAATATTTATAAACACAGTGAGACAAACTATCAGTAAACACGGATGTTTTTAATTTCTCCAAACCGTCAATTGTTTAAGAGTACACAAATGTCATTTGTGACGTTACTGTAGATATCATTGATGACTAGGCGATGACGTAGAATAGGTTTTATTTCATATTAATTGTTCTTTCACTAACCGCAGTTGCTGATTACACGTACGCTCCAGCTGCTGATACTTTTCATCGCAACTTCTCATCACGTTTAATATGTCTTGCCGATGACCGTCCTCCATTGTTGTCTTTTCATGTATGTGCTTCATTGACAAGATATTTAGTTCCTAGAAACAATTAAAACGGCGTTAAAAAGACGAATTCGAGATAAGATATCATAGTATTATTTTGAAGCTCTTTTTTATTTTCCATCAATTTTTTTGCTTGGAATGAATCTGTGTACCGATCCTCATATTTATAAATTGTAAACAAAATAACAACGAAAAGTTATTCTCGAATTGGAATATTACAACATTCTTATTTGAAGAACTGCTAAAATTTACTGATTTAAAGAAAATTCTAATAATATATATTTCCAATCAAAGAGTCTCAATAAAAACTTTTAAAATCACCATTAAAACTCTTGCGGCTCGGAGACTAGAAAAATACTTGTCAGCCGATGGGGGTCTTTTGTGACCCCAGTGGTTTCCTCATTATTGGCCTTATTCTGATGAATTAAAAAAAAAAAAAGTCCAAGGGCTTTAAAATATCTCTTTGCATCATTCCTCATACATTTTTTTTTTATATAAAAATCTGTTGTTTTTTAATAAATAATCATATTTTAAGTTGCGCGTAAAAAAGACGTCATCCTAGCACACATGTGAATTTACAACTAACGAATGTTCTCAGCGTTCTCAGCTATCTTATTAACAATCGTTATCGCGGGCGCTTATCACCTGATAAGCGTTATCGCGTATTTATATAAACTACAAAAGGTCCAAAAAACTATGATATAAGAATACCTTAATTATAAACATTGTACCACCCATATTAAAAAAGATATTTAAGAAAATGTTGGTATTGGGGTCGCATTTCTTGAGCTTAGAAACGGAAAAGCTTAAAAACGGTCGGATTATTCACGAGTCACCGATTATTTTCTCAAAATAAATTAGCCCACTAATTCGCCCATCAGTAAACACTCAAGCTTACTTAAGATTATGATGTGCAAAAGTATTTTAACGTATGGTGTTTCGGGTTACCTGTACATTAGATTGCTCGACTTCCGCAACTTTTTTGCTTAACTCATCCACAGTTCTGGCCAATTGGGTATTTTCCGCTTGAACTAAAACCAACTTATCTGATAGATTATCGTTCCCCACAGTGGGCGGTATTTGGTTCCTCTGAGACGACTGCATGTCTTGCAATTCCTGCGTCATCGACCGCAATTAACATAAATGAGAAGAAAGTTTTCAATATCAATAATATAGGAAGGCAAACAGTTAAAACAAATTAAATTAATTCAACAGAAGAGTGCAATGAAGACGAAAATATCGACCCATAATCGTAAAAATAACCCAATAATTGTTCAATATCACATAAGGCGTCGGTGACCAAATTTTTAGAGCGTTATCTGTCTGCGCATGTTAGTGATTTGACTTGGTATCGTTTGTTTCACGTGAACCCTGATTGAGAAACACTGATCTACAGAACTGAAAGTAAGGAATCATAATACAATATCAGGATAGGCATTGATCACACATTACTATTTACCAACAGCACTTAAGGAATTCCCGTTTCGAACTTAATTTAAAATAAAAAGCATAAAATAAATTATAATAAAAATAAGCTTTTATTTAAGTGTACTAAAAAGGTAAAAATAATTCTGATATCTATTCCCTCAAAATTATTCCCTCGTCTGAGCAACATCCTGACCACATGACACTCTTCAGCACAGTAAGTCGGATCGTTGACTTTCCAGAGAATTGGGAAACAAACCATCTCTCACATTCTACTATCGCTAGTAGTCGACGGTAGATTAGAGTTATTAATTTCGGAATAATTGTCTCATATGACTAAAAGTAAAAGCGCGCGGCGAAAATATTTAGGAAAACAATATTTTTAGGAAAATATTTACAAAAACTAAACAGTTTTTCATTATTGGTTTCGGTTCTTATATACTTACCAATCTGCATCGATATTACATTTACATGTATACCGTTAATCCTAAAGTCGAATTTGTCCTCGTCTAAAATTTGGTCAAACTATTTTAGTGATTAGAATTTTTTGAATTTTGTAATGTTCCATTGGCAAAACAGATAACTGTTTTATCGACACATGTCATCGCATTTTTGATGTTCAATCGACAGTTAAAGATTCGATATCCTGCACTTGTATTCCATAACACCTTATCGTTTTAAAGCATAATCTTATAATATAAATATAGCGCTGTAATATTAAATTGTATTAAGACCGAATAATGCTTTCGTAAAGGCGTGAGATCATTTCAAAACTACTGACGTTTGCGTTAAATTTTGACATTTCAATAATCCCGACAGCATGGTCACGTCTTGGCGACTAACAGAGCAAGTTAAGAAAAAGCTTATAATAAAAATACCATCTCCTGTAAAATGTGTTCGACTTTGATCGACTTTGGAAAGGAAAAAAGACTTAACCCTCAGTTTTTCCAAAACAGATTTTTTTTCAATAATCACGATGTATAAACCTCGACACACGTTCTATCAAATGGTTGCTGAAAATGCCGAATTTGTATCTAAATTTAGCTTTTATGTTTGAAAAAAGAAAGACTTGTGAAAATTGCAATCAGGAAAAAGGACCCAAAAAAGTTTTTTCTTGAACAATTTATTATATTAACATTAGGCTAAGTCAATAAAAAAACAGTTAATCAGTCACCGTGCACTTCAGGGTTGTGTATATTTCATAATTTGCTTCTAGCCTAAAACCATCAAAAGTTGTTTGTTGTTTTGTGTCTCCTGTAAAATTTGATATGTGTGGGTCACGTCCCTTTTCCTTTCCACAGTCGATATATTGTCGGTTAAGATTTTCTGCCTATTACTGTTCAATATGTGAAATGCATTGTTTATACGCCAGAGCATAAAGAATGTTGTAATGAATATTGTAAAACCGTTGATAAATAATCGCTCAACAACTCTTTCAAGATGTTTCGAGAATTATGACTTTAAGGTCGGATCGTAAATAGAGACAAGCGCATCTAGATTCTGACCAAATGAGGAGCAAACATTCAAAAAGTGTTTTGTCACAAATTTTGAAAAATGGCGTTTTATATCAATTCTGATAGCCCATAATAAAACCTATGAATGGAAATCAAAATTAGTGTTCAAAAAGGTTTTTTTTCATATTAAAATGAAATCATAAAGTTGACACATTCATACAAATCGTCACTTTTGCAACACTTAAATCATCATTTACCAAGCTTTGTATTTGTGTGACAAAACACTTTTTGAATGTTTGCTCCTCAAATATCTTTGACTAACAACATATGATTACGTACCAGTGTTTTTCTTCTGAGCAAAGCATTTTCTTCAACAATACTGGTGTGTTTACGTTTTTCCGCCATCGTCATCTCTTTAAAGCTTTTCTTCAGCAGTTGCAGTTCATCCTGCAGTAGAGACATCTGTTTTTGAGACTTGCCCAACTTCTCTGTGAGCTTCTTCGACCTCAGCTCATAAATGACGCTCAACTCGGCCAGCCGCCTCTTGAGGGTGGTGTCGATGTATTTCGAATCGATATCCGAGCCGAAAGAACCCAATAAATTCGCGGAATCGTTTTTCGACTCCAAATACGTATGACTGTCGTTGAAGAGGGTGCTAGTTGAGCCGAAATTTTCGCTGAGATCGTTTCGGAATCTGACCACAGGATCCTTAAAATAAATAAACATGTAATCTGTTTATTGAATTGGTCATTAAGATAACAAACAACTGCCGAATTATTTTAACATTGAATCGTTAATGTGATATTTACAGCGGTCTGCTCTTTTACAGCAAACGTCAAACCCAAATTTTAACCGCTTAAAACCAAGCGCTTAGAATATCATAAATTATTTCAGATTGACTATTCAGTACAGCTTAGAATACAGTAAAAAACACTATTAATTTATGCATTAGCTTATGAATATAATATTAAGAAATAAAACATCTTAAAGCAATAATTCGACATTTTAAAAGATACCGGCCGTTCACGACAATTATCAACTGAATCGTTTAATATCTTTTCATCAAGAACAACTTAAAAGTGTCTATAAATATAATTCGCTAACCTAAAGCAACAGTGGGATACGTCAAAAATACTAGTTTCGAAATAATTGAACTCTAAGGTTTGTGTTGTAATTTTTAAATAGCGAATTATGGTTTGATTTAGTTTCTTATACGGTTTATGAAAAAAGATATTAGAAGGTTTTTTTTTGCATACTATTATTTTTATCTAGCTATTTTACTAATCTCGTTAATGCTTTGAAGTTACAGGGCAATATTAATAATTGTAAATGTAAGATTTTTCTTTTAAAAGGGCCATTTTTTAAATCGATTTGCACACTTATCTTAAAATGAGGAGCAAACATTCAAAAAGTGTTTTGTCACAAATTTTGAAAAATGGCGTTTTATATCAATTCTGATAGCCCATAATAAAACCTATGGATGGAAATCAAAATTAGTGTTCAAAAAGGTTTTTTTTCATATTAAAATGAAATCATAAAGTTGACACATTCATACAAATAGTGACTTTTGCAACACTTTAATCATCATTTTCCAAGCATTGTATTTGTGTGACAAAACACTTTTTGAATGTTTGCTCCTCAAATTGACTTCACTTTATCTTACTGTTGCTATATGGTAGCGAGCTTGAACATTATTATTTGCAATCGGCATTTTTACATTATTTTAGTTTTACGCTGAGATTGTGCTAAAACGGTCACCTTCGTACGATAAAAGGTTAAAAATTATAGAAAATATCATTTCAATTACACAGATAATTAAATGAAATCCATTATTCACAAATTACGCAACTTTTTTCAGGTTTGACACCCGTTTGTCGTGGAAGAGGAAAAAGCGAACTGTCCATAGTGAAACCGTGCAAAAACCATCTGCAAACCGTCGGAAGTACGCATAAGGATATGAATTATGATTTTAGTTGCACATATTACTTACCGTGTCATGCTTGCTATCAAAAAACTTCGTCGGCGTTTGGGTAGTCTTTTCACTTTCGATTTCGTCGCCTTTGTCAGTGGAGTCATTTTCAATCGGCGTTGATTGAATCTGCTTTAGCATACCTCTTCTATAAGGCTTTAACATATTATTAGTCATCATACAGTAAAAACCAATTATAGTACTTGATTTTTCCTTTAAATACATGAATGTATTTGAAACGACAATTCCCTCCCGCCCACTGTAAGAGTGATTTGCCAACATACTACACGTCGTATCTTTTCTCCTCCACAAAAGGCTTAAGTATGCAAAACATACGACCAAAATCAGATAATCAATATTTCATAATATAAAATATCAGCATTAAAAATTGACTATAATAATCATAAAAGGGTGCTTTTCATGAATAACTTACGGGTTATTAAAATAATTAATTATACAGCATTAAAAAACTCGTAAATTATTGAACCTGTCGATATTAACCGCTTGAATACCGCGCAAATAAATCATTAATATGTTCGAGAGATACTGCGTGTTTTTGAGAAAAATAATTTTGATTATACACTCGAATTCGATATTTTAAAAACCTATACACATATTCAACAAAATATTGCTTATATTCTATTAGAATATCAAATATTTGATTTTTTAAATGTCTTGGACATCCGTGTTCGCTTGCATATGTCCCGGACACCGGTGTCCGCTTTGTATTCAAGTGATTAATAAACCTTTCTCAGATTTTAAATATTAAAATTCACCGCGGAAAGTTTTTATAAAATAGAAGATGGTTTTTTTGACATTCAAAATTTGACTTTGCTTGATTTTCAACGACGAAAAACCGTTATTTTTTTCATGTAAAAACCCAGTACTTCAGTATGGAAACTACATCACGAACACCGGGATCCCGGTTTCGGTGATGCCAGTATTACAGTCCCAAGTCTTATCCTAATCTGCTCCGTAATCGAGAGGTTGACTTACTGAATAACAACTTCGAAAATGTGTTCTTCATTATCTTCTCAATCAAATATAATGAAGGCGTCACAAAAATTGATAGAAAATAACATTGTATTTATGTATATATGTATTTGTTTGGAGGGCGTGGAGAATTTAAACAATAGCCAAATGAAATATTTACCCGAATGATTTTTTTCCATTCCTCATCATAGTGATCACCAATATGTGTATCGCTTTTAGATCTAAATGGAGTTATTTTGGTTGGGTCAAATTTATTTGTTGAAATTGACACGTCATGTCCGCCTGGACTCATTTCTTCGATGTTTTTGTTATCTGGGTGAAATATTGAAAGGATGCTTGCAGGTGGAGATGAGGACATGGTATCGTGCTTTGTTTTTTCTTTGCATCTGCACTGGCACCCAGGAGTAGAGCTTGATATGAAAGACACTGTTTCGCTGTATTCGGATGAAGCCTTTAAAAGACGTAAAATAAATTGGTTTCAGCATTGTAAGAGTTACTCGAAAACGATTTTAAAATATCAAATGACAAGTTCAAAAACAAGGTGACCGATATAAAACTTCAGATTAACATCTTGGCTTCCGTGAAGGTTCTTACGGACTTAAATGACAGCACAACAATCATTTTTCAATCAAAGGTTGTGTTAAAAAATTTCAATCCCAAAATAACGGGACGAAAAGAAAACAATTAGCTATCCTTTCCTTTATATCCTTTATCTTTTCGACAAAAAAAGATGTTGAGCAACTTTGTAACAAGCAGTTCTTGTAGAAAAATTTCTGTTGAGATACCTCCATTAGAAAGCCACATGATCCACACTGGGAGCGAATATGTATTTAAAATATTCAGTAAATAATATTTGAAATTAAAAAAATATACATATATTTTTTATGAATGAAATACATCGGCATTTAAGATGATGATGCTCGCAATAAGTGAAACCGGTCATTATCTATAGTAAATATAGTTGAAATAGTACATATACAGGTTTTTTTTAATAATGCCGTACCCCAAAGAATTGACAGTTAAGGAAACCGGTCCAGATTGTTACATACGATTCTTGAATTAGTAAAAGAACAATATGATTTACATGTATTAACATTAATTTATTGTAATAAATATTTAACTAGTTACTATTCAATTAATCAACAATGACAATCAACAATTCGAGCACCCATGATTTAAATCAGGCGTCGGTAGCCTATGACCCGTGGGTCGACAAGTAATACCTTTGGAAATAAATTGTAAGTGACTCGAGTTCTGCAAATAAAAGATACTACATAAACATTAATAAACTTTACGTAAAATGGAAGGTTATCATCTTTTATAATATTTATATATATATATATATAAGTTTAAAAGAATATTGTTGTAACCATTTCCTCAATAATTTATTATACTATTCATTAAATAACCGTTTTAAAATGAAAATTCCCACTGATTCGAAACGTTTTCTTAATTGTCACATTGTGGTTGATTTTCATTTGCGACCAAAGAAATTGTCGAAAACAGAATCTTTTATCACCATTTATGAGCTGCTTATTTATTTTTCAAGATATTAGCTATAAACAGACATACATTTCAATTGTTACATACTTAATTTTGTTTTTAAAAGGGTAACGATTTGATCAAACGTACTTGTAAGTGTTTTTCTTCAAGTTTCCCAGGTGGAGGATTTGAAAGAAAAGGTTTTTGAAGATACCCTCTGGATATTTGATCCCAAAGTGATTTCATATATTTATTACGCAGAACTTTCTCCTTGGAATCATATTTACATAATTTTTCAATCCACGCTTTACATACTTCTACATATTTCTCTTCCTTAAAACTCAATACGAAGGGTTTAATAAGAGTTAGAATATTCTGGAACTGTGTGTCGAGATTCACAGAATAACTTTCATTTAAATTTGGACATATTGCATCGACACAATGAATCATTTTACCAATTTTGTAATGTATAACTTAAAAATTTCTAAAATATCTTTCAAAAAATACATGGTCGTACAAATCAGTCAATAAACAGACAGTCAAGTGTTTTAGACAATTGCGATTGTTTTTTGAATATTGTTCGAAAATAAATCCATAAACAAACAATATGTTTTCGCTTTGTGTTGCCATTAGGAAAATGTACCTGGTTATACTAGATCGCAGCAATTATTTGCCACAAGACTGGTTTTTACGAATTGACTTTTTTTATTTTATATTTACTTATTTGGAATAAATGTTATATTATTCAAAAGTTTATTTTGTGATGTAATAAGAGATTAGAATACAATATACATGACATGATCACCGATTTATTTTCCAAGAGAATATGCTTCTTAAAAAAAATCTTTTTTTCATAATATTGTCTTACGTGATTTATCTGGTAATAAGTTGAATAATGAAAATATAATTACATTTTTTCTTCAAAAATATACCGGAAATTGTTAATTTAAAATTTTCAATATTGAGCTGGTGTTTAATTTCATAAGAATTATAAAACACAGTTGGTAGCTATTTCTGTAAAACACCATCGTCAGAATTTTTCGGTAGAAATAACATTCAACTATATTTTACAATTCTTTTGGAAGTAAATAATTTTTTTTTTTATATTGGAGTTTTTTTTAACCATGTCCG
The DNA here is from genome assembly GCA_030503985.1 of Himalopsyche tibetana. NCBI lineage: Eukaryota > Metazoa > Arthropoda > Insecta > Trichoptera > Rhyacophilidae > Himalopsyche > Himalopsyche tibetana. The sequence goes on from JAPJYX010000013.1 coordinate 21,014,917, forward strand.
CTCCCAATGTGAAGCATATGGACTCGTTATGGAGTTTATCTCAACAGAAGTGTTTCTACGAGAACTGCTTGTTACTCAGTTGCTCAACCTCTCTTTTTCCAAAGAGAGTAGGGATAGAAGGATAGGGCTAGGACAGGATTAGTGGTAAGCTAATCGCTCTCGATATGCCCCGTTTATAGGATAGGATGGGTGAGAGGGGGGAATTCAAGACATCACATACATCCATGCCTTTGAACAGAAATTCATAAATCGATTGAAAAATCAATGTATAAAACTGTCCGTACCGGGATTTGAACCCGGGCCATCCGTAGCCGAAGCCAACAACGTTGACCACTCGACCACACAGGCGGCATATTGGAGTTTAACAAAGTAATAAAGATGCAAAAGATAAAACATAATTGTGCGTAGATTGTAAACAATATTTACATTTAGCGCAGAAAAACGCCGCAAGTTGTTAATATTTTTTTGTAACACAATATGAGCCTATAATAGGTGAAGTAGGCCAATTATAAGAATGGTATAACTTTTTTCTTTGACTTTTAAGTACTATCACGTCTCTTATTGGTGCTTTGGTAGATTGCACATTTTTATTTTACCGAGATAACATTATTTCAATGTATTAACTAAGTTACTTTAATTTTACGATTTTTTTAGACGTGTAGAATATTACAACGCATCTAACTTATTTTTTTCTTAAATACCACTTGGATCACTTCACCTCTAATGCGCCCATATAATATAATGTAAAATAAAAAAAAAGCACTATGCATGTGTTGTCAATTTGGTAAGTCTTCGATTTATGCAGTGTCTATAAATCAAATTTATTTTTGCTATTTTTTTTTTCTGAGTTATGAATAAACTAATATGAGAATAAGCTAAAGCGCTTAAATCAGTGAGCAGTACGACGATGATAACAATATCGACTGTGGAAAGGAAAAAGGATGTAACCCACACATAGCAAATTTTACAGGAGGCACAAAAAACGTGTTTGGATGATTTTCGACCATATACAAATTTTGAAATAAACACAATCTTGAAGTGCACGAAGACTTCTAAACTGGTGTTTAATTGACATAATCTAATATTAATTTAATAAATTGTCTAGGAAAAGCCTTTTTTTAGTCTTTTTTCTTGGTTTAAATTTTTTTACAAGGTCAACTTTTTCAAACCTGAAAGCTAAATTTAATATTAGATTAATTCGGCATTTGCAGCTTGAATCCTTTTGATAGAACGTGTATCAAGTTGAATAAATTGTGATTATCGAAAAAAAGCTGTTTTGAAAAACGGTGGGTTACGTCTTTTTTCCTTTCCACAGTCAATATATTAACTAACACATTCTAGTATTTGGACGGTACCAATAGAGAAAGCAGTCTCAGTGTATCTAGGATATTAGTATGAAGTAACAACTATCATTTAATTAGCAGACAGGATTCAACTGCCCATGACTGACTTTTGTTACAGTGTCCATAACTTTGAATCAAACACTATTCTTCGGAAAAATGCGTTGATTTTACTCGAACATACAATGTTATATAGTCAGGGGCGGATTAAACACTTTGGAGACCTCAGGCGCAATAAGTTTCGGATGCCCTGTTTTTCGAACAACATAAAAGTGCTACAAAACTGTTTGTAGAATAATAATGAATATTAATTAAAATATAAGGTTTTATTTGATGTATGCTATTTCTGAGGTCCCTAAGATTTGGAGGCCCCAAGCGCGCCACTTGCGCATATGGGGTAATCCGCCACTAATATAGCGTATCAAAAATTCAATAAAAAATGCACGCCAGGCAATTTTTAGTCTACGAAGTACTGCACAAATCACTGAGCATGCTTTTCGGCCGACTGAATTTACTATTGGACGAAGCTAGGACTTATCCCGGATATTCGGGCGCATCTGATTACGATTATAATAAATGTTGGCCGTTCTGATAACCTGTTCGCTATACCCGTTGCGCCCATAGGTGGAGAACATCGACATATTACGTGAAGCGAAACAAATCAACAGTTTTAGGGCTTCGCTCACTACTGAGGTGACCATACGTTGTATTGATTTATTTATTGTCTTGACCGTAGCGTAGTGATATACGTGGTTGGCGAAAGGGGAGGTTTTTCACGGATTATAACTCAACATTACAAACAGTATTTTTTCAATCAATTTATCGATTTCTGTTCGAAGACATGGTTGTTTGTGATGTCTAAAAATATTTAACCAGTAGTCCTGTCTTAACCTTATCATTTTTATCTCTACTCTTCACGAAAAAAAGATAAGTTTTTGGCAATTGAGTAGTAAGCAGATCTGGTACCTCCGTTAGGAGGCCATATTGGAAGCGGACATGGATTTTTAAAAAAAATATATAGTAATATTTAATTTTTATATTGATATTTAAAGTTCGTATTGTGTGACAAGTGTATAATTTAATTCATCACTTTTAAGGTGTTCACTGTCAATACTTGGTGGAATGGCATTATAATAAAAATAATAAAACATTTTTAGTACTTTTTCCACATAAAATTTATTAGATCAGGACCGGTTTCGCTCATCGCGAGCATTATCAACTGATAAGAAAAATACAAAAACAGTGATATTTATACAAATTTAAATTGAAATAAAAAGGTGTAAGCAACTATTAACAATTTAAAGGATTAGCAAATTACATTATAATTACACAAAATTAAAATGCTTAACACCTTGTTATGGGTGTTAAGCATTTTAATTTTGTGTAATTATAATGTAATTTGCTAATCCTTTAAATTGTTAATAGTTGCTTACACCTTTTTATTTCAATTTAAATTTGTATAAATATCACTGTTTTTGTATTTTTCTTATCAGTTGATAATGCTCGCGATGAGCGAAACCGGTCCTGATCTAATAAATTTTATGTGGAAAAAGTACTAAAAATGTTTTATTATTTTTATTATAATTTAATTGTTTTAAAACCAGAAACTAAAATTAAGTTTGGCTTTCGAAGAATGGATCAATACTAGTATGGAAATTGTAATTAACGAAAGATTTTATTGATTCGTATTAATGTAGTCATTAAAACTAATAAAGTAGATTTTTTTAAACACAAATCAATTAGTAGTTGAATACTCTTTCCCGTTTAATCTATGTACAACAAATCGTCGCTAATATTAAGAGTATCTATGTATACTGTCTTTTTTTGTTATAGAAATCTTCTTCAGCAATCACCGATTTCTAAATATACGTAAACACAACTCTACATGATTAAAAAAAATGCCATTTGTTCAACGCTTGCATTCTACCAGTGCTGCGTTACGGTAGCGAATCATGGAATCTGACAAAGACTCAAAAAACCCGAATACTGAACTTCGAGAATAGATGCGTCAGACAATGTGAATGAGGTGGTATGATTTCGTGAGGAACTTGGAGATTAGGGAACGTACAAGACAGGGCCCCGTCACTTCAGTGGTCATGGGGAGATGTTAGAACTGGCAGGGTCACATGCTGCGAATGTCTCCGAAAAGCCTTAATCTTGCATGCCTCTTTTTGCAACCGGTGGAATTTCGGCATCCTAAACGACCGTCGGGTACTATCCATACAATGTATTCGGCGAAACTGAGGGATGCTTGTATGTCGTGGAAGGAATCAAAGTAATTGGCGGGATACAGGGAAACATGGAGGTGTCGTGTGGCGGCCATGCTCAACATTCACGCACTCACTCATAAAACCACGAGCGCATATAATCAAAGAATAAAAATAAGATTCCAAAATAAAATCAAATTATTTTTGTTTGACAGTAAAATATCCTCATATGGTTACCATAGACAGCAAGTTCATCTTCTAGCTTGCGGTATGTAAGCACTACGTCAGATGTTCGCAATAAATCTACGGCTTGTGGTTGGTCACTTCATTAGCATACATACTGCATTCAATTAAGACGTACAGCTCGGTCGATAGTGTTTATAATATTTAAATGCGATTCTTTTTGAAGAAACGCGTAGGAACATACCCGAGATAGTTTATACTTGGCCTACCACAAACACTTCGATTAATTGATCTCGCATGGGTTGAAAGTAGATTGGTTAAGTGACAGATTTATGTTTGTCTTGTTATTTATATCAACCTACAAAGATGTTAAGTGCTCGAGCTAAATGGACTGGCCATATTGAGATCTAGAAGGGTAAAAGGAACACTTTAGGGAAAGTTGGTTACTCTTTGCATGGATTATGTATATTAAACTATCTTTCCTCTTGCGGAAAAGACAATTTCAAAGTTTTACACATTTATTTATATATAATAAAACACATATTTGTAGGTAACACGTGGTTTCAATGACACTCCAACATTAACAGTACAAGCCCGACATAAGCCCCATAAGGACTTTAGCGCGCCGCCAATAGCGTGCTATATGAGGTAATTCTGTATTGATGACTGCTCATTTAAAGAAAATTACTTACCTTAGATAACTTTTCTGCTAATATAACATCATATTTAAAATGACTTAATTACTTTTAAAAACATATCTAACAACGTTTCATCGATTGAAAAAAAATAATAAGATAAAGACCTTCCATATACATTTCAGTGTTTACCCATTTTGATTAGTCAATCGTTTAACCCAGTGGTCGACAAAGCGTGGCTCTTTGACCCTAATCCAGAAGTCGGCAAACTGCGGCTCGCAAACCACATGTGGCTCTTTGGCTCCTTGAGTGTGTCTCTTCCACAAAATACCACATACAGTGTGATTAAAACTTCGTGTCCCACTCGCAGAAGTCTGTTTTCGGTCTCGAAACTTAGAGTTGGAAAAGGTGATCTCAGTGAACGTACATCAATCAAACTGAGAACCTTGTAAGCAAACGCCAACAAAGGAATAGTCTAACCTAGTGACTAAAAATTTACCTAACTATATAGTTTAACTTTTAAAAAAATTGGCTCTCTAAAGAAACTTCAAAAATTGTCTAGTTGATATTTGGTTCAGTTGACTAATGAGTTTTTTGACCACTGCACAAACCTAACCTATTATTTATATTTTATATAATATAATTTTTAGAATAATTCAAATGTTTCAAGTATGAAAACAACTACATTTCGGAGAAGAAGAAGAATACCCCGGGACATATATCGACAGCCCTGAAATATTTAAATTGTATATAATATATTTTTTAGAATAATTCAAATGTTTCAAGTATGCAAACAAATATATTTCGGAGAACAGCTCTCTAATGAAATTTCAAAAATTGTATAGTTGATATTTTGTTCAGTTGACTAATAAGTTTTTCGACCACTGCCCTAACCTAACCTAACCTATTATTTTTTATTTTTTTATTATTATAATTTTAAAAATATCAGTATTTTGCCCTAATGTCAGTACCCTAATGTCGCCGTTTATTCATAAAAAATATGATTTGATATTTTGGTAATAAAGAATTTTGAAATATAGCATACGAGCCAAAAATATATATTTTTTAAAAATATTACTCTTCATCAACTCTATTTTTTCAAGCATTTTTTTACCACGTTATTCAAAAAAAATATATTTAGTGTTTTTAAACATTTTAGGTGTGTTTCTCATTACTTTTTTATGTTCTCACATTGTATCTTTTTAAACTTTTTTTTCGATTTAAATTCCGGTATGATTTAATCAGGGATTGGGCATAATAAAAAACTTATGGCAGTCATTGTGTGTTTTCTTGAAGTCATTCATTCGACAAGACATTTTTTTCTGCTTCATCGAATGGTCATTTAATTGAAATTTCCAACCATTTCAGAGCCGTGTTTGACCAGTGGGATGAAAAGATATCTTGCGTAACATTCGAAATTTAAAAATTAAATACTCTTAGTGGCTTACCCACAGTAGAGTAACGCATACCAATTTTGACCACCATCCAAAATTATACAACATCAAAAAAAAAATGTGTATTAAAACATTATATAAGTATTTTTTTTAACAAGATACAACAATACATATTAAACCTATACTTATATTTAAATTAATTTGTGAAGGATAAGTTGCCAACTCTGTCCCCGAGTAGTTCGCTTCGGGTTAGAATTCCCGCACAGATATTTTTTAATGGCTTGAAAGTCACTGGCTCCAAGTTACTAAAAATGTTCATACAACTTTGCTCCTCACAAGAAACGATTGAGGTAAATATATAACTAAATATAATAAAAATAATTGCATGTACAAAAAGTCAGTTGAGACAGGAGTGGGCTGGAGGGTTAGCGAAGTCCCTTGTTAAATTAAGATAAAACAATATTCTCAAATCAAATCTTTTATACCTCACATTTGCATAGTTTCGTCCATAATTGTGCACATTTAAAGACAGATTAAAATATGTATTACTTTGTACCATCATCCTGGGACTGAACTGCAAAATCGTCAAGACTATTAGGATGAACCAGAATTTTTTGTTTTCTTAAAGTCTTCTTCTTGGAACAACGAAAATATGTTATTATTGGAAAAATGGGAAAAAAATAACTAATTCTACGTCAAACTTAAAACACTTCACTCTTGAAATCTTACATAGGAAAAAAAATCAACGATGGATATTAATAACAGATTGAAAATAACAAAGTATTTTAGTTCTACAGTTTTTAATAATTTTATTCGTTGATAGCTATTTCGACTTGCGCCATCGTCAGAACATCGTAGTTCTGACGATGGCGCAAGCCGAAATAGCTATCAACGAATAAAATTATTAAAAACTGTAGAAATAAAATACTTTGTTATTTTTAATCTGTTATAAATGGAGTTCTACCAAGTAAATTCCAAATCAATTAATAAATGGATATTAATCATTTTACCGTATACAGTAAAACCCCCATTTACACTTAAGTCGGAAAAATGTAATTCAGGGTAGTGTAATTTGGGGTGTAAATCTCATACAAAATTAAGGATTCAAAATTCAAAACTAAGATTTCTCTTAGTTTTGCAAAAAAAAATATATTAAGTTACCAAGTGATAAAATGCAAAACGCGCCAAAATCCCACCCATAGACAGTCGCCCGCTATACGTGTGTAGCCTGGCACGTGTTGAATACACAGACGCTAGCCAACGTTTGACTGTATTCGCGGCACAGACGACCATCTCTTAGTAACGCCAATGGAATGCGACTGTGCAATTGGGGGATTTGCGGTGAATATTTCAAGCCAGCGCGTAATTTGGGGTAGTGTAATTGGTGGTTCCACTGTATTGTGCATTGTTATAAAATATAAATAAAATTTTAACGCATTAATAGTTTTTGTTTATAATTTAATAAGAGTAATAAAAAAGGTCCACCACTTCCATGGAACACTGCGAATAGCTCTGAGACTAAACGAGTTAGTTGTTAATGTATTATCAGATCACCGTTTAGTTGAAATGAGAAAAACTTTGGTTAGCTATCACTGTAAACTACTTATTCCTATCGTTCAAACTATGTACATTCTCACAAATTTTGTCATTAACGACCCAGGTTTCGCCTTTCGGCATCTTCAGGCATTCAAGTGCACGGATGAACTTGAACTGACGCTTAGCAAATGAAAGTTTCGTGTTATATATAAGATATAAATGCATCACTGAGTCCAAAGCCACTGCTGGCGAAAAGAATGAGCCCATGGGAATGCCAACAGATTTGACTAGTGAGCAGTTTCAAGAATTATATAATTTGTTTGTCAGTTCAAGTTCATCCGTGCACTTGAATGCCTGAAGATGCCGAAAGGCGAAACCCGGGTCGTTAATGACAAAATTTGTGAGAATGTACATAGTTTGAACGATTCAAATTTAATATTGAAATTCCACCAAGCACCTTCAGTCGAAATCTTAAATTATACTAAATCCTACTAATAGCTCTGTAAAGTTTGTCATCGATGATATTATACAATTTTAAGCACTCAACCTGAAAAAAACATTCAGGTAGTCTAATACACATAATTTTACCCTTTTATGTATTGATCCAACTTGACCAACCAAAACCTGACTTAATATGTCAACTCTATTCAATGATGTAAAAAACGTCAACCGAATTTTACGATTACACATCAGTAATGAAGCTATTCATATTATTATAATGCTGTAATAATATTTCTTCTCTTGTAGATGTTTTTTTCAACATACAATTTGAGCCTTTAAAGGTGTTGTATTCTTCATTATATCAACTCTATGACAATTTTGTTATCTCAAAAATAAATACAATTTGAAATTGTTTCGTAATCAACATTTTTAATACTAACTGGTACGGGCCTACCGCAGCGGTGGACTGCCAATACGTCAACAAGGGGCTCGCTTAATCTCAAAGCAATTCTCGGTGTTCTGGGGAAGTAGAGAATTTTTTTATCACTCCTATGCAATTATATGCAATAATTAAATAATCAATCGATTGATACTTAATACACTTATATTTTGCAAAAATATGCAATTTACCGTAAAGTTATCAATGTAAATGACTAAAAATGTACTACTGTGTATACTGAAGCTGTCGTAGGTAATATATATTTCGAAAATTGCAGATATATGCTAACTTGATCTGAGAATATTGTTTTTTTTCTTAAATTAACAAAGGGTTTGCTCGAGCCCCCTCCAGTTCACCCCTGAGACCTGGGCAAATGGTGGCCCGCGATGAAATTGCATCGTTTTTTATGACAGTGACTCACGGATTGTCAAATACTAAATACCGTTATGTGAAACTTGGTAAGATATAAGTTGCCGACCACTGATTTAAAATGATATGTTATTTTATAATGACTTTAAAAAAAACAAAGGGTGGATGCGTGAGTTCTTTAATTATTTCCTGTAGGTAATTTCAATCCCCTTTGGAGTGGCGATATAACATATTTTTAAATACATAAATAGTTTAATTGATTTTTAATTGTATGTGAATAAATATTTATATACCTCAATGAATTATATAACATAACCTAGGGCTCATTGCTGATTTTTGAAAGACATACAAAACTTTTGCTATTTTCAAATATTACGTTCTCCTTACGAATTCTTATAATTATTTCTTAACTTTGTCAGCATTCAAAGATTTTTTTTTTTTAACTAAATTGACCAATTATTTTTTTATAATTAAGTAGATTATCTCGAAAATTTATTATATGGAGAACCAATGTCTGATTTAATTAATTTGACCCTTTGATATGTAATAAATAAATCCAAAAAATGGCAAGATATAATATGTATTATATACAATAATATTGGTATAAAATAAATGTCAGGAATATGCAGATAATCATAAAAATTGTAGATAAATGAAATCAAAATGTAACGAGTTCTAGACATTTGTTATATTTTTTGAGAAATTTTATTGTGCACATTTTTATAAGCTTTTTAACAGTGGCGAATTAGTCAATAAGCGAATTAGGTGCGTGTTTGGAGCCCCCAAATTTTAGGGGCATCAAAAATAGCTTATAGTATAAAACCCATATATTTTTTGATCAGATTTACATACATACTTTTACTATTTTACATCTAATTTTCTGTCATTTTTATGTGATTCGAAAAACAGGGCCTCCAAATTTTATTGCGCCTGGGGCCTCTCGTGTGCTTAATCCGCATTTTCCTTTTAAAATAAATAATACTCACAATGAGAGGAACTGTCACTGTCTTAAGCTCTGATACTTTTCATAGCTACTTGAGAATTTTTTTATTCAAGTACATTATAATTTGAAGTCTTAATCACGAATCGATTGACCAATCAAACAATAAATTCGTTAAATATTACCAAATATTTCAGTACAACGCCTTGTAACGTATTAGGAATAAATAATTCTTACAAGTATCTTAGCCGTAAGAAGATGAATGAAAAAATTAATGCGCTTATCTCGCATGCATTCACTTAGCCAGGGTTTGCAATACATGATGAATATATCAGAACCGGTATTTCGTACAAAATATCGGTATTGTGGTAATAGATCAACAAAAAGTATCGTCAATTGAGATCGCATAACCAGACGAATAAATCATCGCTATATTAAACTGCCGCCTGTGTGGTCGAGTGGTCAACGTTGTTGACTTCGGCTACAGAGGGCCCGGGTTCAAATCCCGGTACGGACAGTTTTTATAAATTGATTTTTCAATCGATTTATGAATTTCTGTTCGAAGGCATGGGTGTATGTGATGTCTTGAATTCCCCCCTCTCACCCATCCTATCCTACGAACGGGGCGTATCGAGAGCGATTAGCTTACCACTAATCCTGTCCTAGCCCCTATCCTTCTATCCCTACTCTCTTTAGAAAAAAGAGAGGTTGAGCAACTGAGTAACAAGCAGTTCTCGTAGAAACACTTCTGTTGAGATAAACTCCATTAGGAGTCCATATGCTCCACATTGGGAGCGGACATGGTTTAAAAAAAAAAAAAATATTAAATTAAATAGCGATATAAAATTCTTTAAACCAGGTCGGATCTTCGTGCAAGTAAGAACAGGTTCTAAAAAAGTACTCTTAAACGCTAATGAAATTATTAAATTTCAATATTTTCAATAGAATCGGCAGTTACTTTGTTAAACTTCATTTTTAATACAAAATAAGAATTTTTAAGTTTGTTATTTCACTTGTTGTGTTGCTCAACGTGACACGTGTTTTGCTTGTTTTAGAAGTATCATCACATATAACGCATGGTTTACGAATAAACTTTTCTATGTTATTTCTGATGATGCTTCTAAAAAAAGCGAAACACGTGTGACATTTTGTAATAGAACAAGTGGAATAACAAAGTTATAAATTTAAATTGTACATGTGTACGTCAGTTGGTATTGAAATATTGAACAAACAAAGCAACGTTGGTATTTTGATATGTCATATAAAATAGAAATATAAAAAAAACTTTCAATCTCACATAAATTAATGCTTATTATTGTTAAAACAAAATCAATGTCGAATTCATTTAATTTAGATGAGTCTTCATGCAAATTATTCCAGATCCAGAAATAATCTTTTAAAATTTAACGCTTTTTTGTGTCTTTAAAAACTGTATCATAGATAGGTGATGCAAAAAAATATTCTCACAATTAACTTATTAAGATTGTGTATACACTTACTTGCGAAATGGTGTATATTTTAATACACAAATAACAGTATGTCGGTATGAAAGGTAACAACTGAAATACCGGAATCGCGATTTCGGTAATACCGATATTGTAGTCCCTACACTTACCCAATCTCTGTCGGACAAATCAAATCTAATTGTAATCGCTGGTCAACAAGATGAAATGACCGCCGAATCTACTCGGTACATTGATGGACACTGGCGTATCGGATAAAGGAATATATAAATGATAATTGATTTATAAAAAATACAACACTTTTTTGTTGTACCGACTTTAAATTTAAAACTATTTTTGACAACTTTGTGTTTCCCCTGTGTTTCACCTTAAGAATCATTATAGCACAAGTTATCGAGCTAAATTAAAATTACTTGTGGGCATTTCCACAGTGTTACCGTCGTAAAAAAAACATAATATTCAAAAGCCAAAAAAATAGGACCAATTTTGATCATTGCCACTCGAATATTTATCTTAGATATATATTTCAAATAAATAAAACACAACTTTTTTTTACCTCCCTTTTCACAAATTAAATATCAGCACCGATCTCGCTCATCGTAAACATTACAAACCGATGTAAAGTATGACTAATACCAAGGTACATAAAAAATATTGGTGATAGATGTTAGACAAGGATTTTTTGCTAATCATAAAAATTATAAATACAATAAATTTAAAAGCAACCCTCAAAAAAGTTAAGCCACCTTAAAAAAAAATTTGCCCAAAATAATATAATGAGTTTAAAAGCAGCACAAAGAGTAAAATAAAACTTTATAATATACGAATATATACATTTTGAAAAAAGTATAAACGTGTGACAATTCATTTGTGCTCCAATTTAAAAAACAAACAAAATTAAGTAACAAACAAACAATAAAAGTAGAATTATGGTAACTGATTATTAATTGATTAAAAAACACCCTTATTTAAGTTTAACATTTTCTTGGTGTAACGCCACTGTTGTTAAGATCTATAAAAGGATTAAAACCAGGTTTTTTCAACATTAGAAAACGGCGACTAAATTTGAAATGTTTCATTGTTAATTCGATATGTTTTTAAATCGTGTCCGCTTGGAAGTGTACACTTATTTATTTTTGATTGATAATTTCACAAGAACCGGTAAAATAAGTCAATCATCAGAATTATATTTCTAATATGGGCTTAGAAACTTATTATTCGCCAATAGAATCACGTCATGCTGTTAAGGATGATATACGATAAAGTTTAATTCTTTTACAATAACCCGGTAAATAGATTCTGTGTAAATCTAAAAAAAAATCTTTTTTTTTTAATAATGCGGAACATAAAAAACAAGAATTATAACCTTTCTGAGTTTGCTTATAATCATGAAACATACTAATATTTTTTATTGTAAAATCCGACTACTTGATTATTGAAAATACGCATGAATATTTGGTTACACCGATTTTTCAATCCCATACCGCATGGGTGTCCAAACGGTAGATCGCGATCGACAGGTCGATCTTAAAGCAAAATTTGGTCGATCCCGAAAGTTTCCGTGAATTTAGAAAAAATATATAATTTAAATATAAAATGTACAAAAATAATAAAATTGAATTATTTTGTAAGCATATACTTATTGAATGATATGTATTTCGAATTTAAAATAAATATTTCTAAGTATGAAGAAAGGAAAAATCTCGAAATAAAATTTCTCGTAAGAATCATGTTAGAAGTCGATCGCGAGATCGTTGAAAATGAACTGATGGTTGAAAAGTCGATCCTAGGGCAGAAAAGATTGGACACCCTTGCCATACCGTAACCAAGTAGTAATGACTACAGAGCCAGCCCCAGAGGTGGTTGTGACAACAAAGAGCACATAAGGAAATGTTGAAATTGTATAAAAAAATATTTACACTAAACCTTTTATCGTTTTCGAAATATTGAAAGACTAGAGTTTTCGAAAACCTAGGTTTTGAAATCTAAATTTGCGATAGTCGGCAATCATTTTTTTCATCTTGGTAACCCGGTTTCAAGTTTTAGAATTAAAATACTTTTTTTTTTAAATTTGAGAGTAGAAACGTTAATATTTTGACTTGTTTAACAAATTAAACAAAAATAAATATGTATAATAAGTCTGCATACATCAATGAATGCGTTGAAAATATTATTTGAGTACAAGGGGTTATAATAAGTAAACCGCTAAATAGGAACACCGAATAAAATTAAAGTATGTTTGTGGCAATGTTCAAAATTAAATTAAATAGCTTTAAAATAAATTTTACCTTTTTTCGCTGTTTCAATTGAACTATACTATTTTGTGAATATTCGAAAACCGAGTTAAACTGAATTTTAGGAAATATTGTAATTTGAAAACAGGTTATTTTCAAATGTCTTAATCTTAACATTCTTAACTACAGTTTCATGTCTATTTTACCGCCTGAGAATATTTATGTGAAAAAAATATTATAATTTGCGAACAGCTACAGTAAATCCATTATTGTCAAAACATAATATCTAAATGTCTATCTAAAAGTCATAGTGTAGTTAATATTTTGACATAACATTGTTTTTTTATTCCCACGGAGTGCTGTGTAATAAACAGTAATTTTAATTGTTTGTGAAATCATTTTTCCACGATTATTAGTGTGTGCAATATAATTCTCGGAATTCAGAAATCTGTAATTTTTCATTATTTTTATGACGTTATTTGAAAAAGAATTAAATTCCAAATGGATGGTTGTGTTATTTCTCTAAATTCCTAAGCAATATTTCTCATACACTTTCAATGGATTCTCAGCAAAATTTTACGACATTTTCTTTTACAATCGTAAACAGTATTTTTGAATGCATTTTTGTTTGAAGAAATTTCCTTATTGTTTTCTAACGAAATTGTATAGATTCCACTCCTTTTTACCCTGAAGATATGATCCACAAAAACATTGTATAAAAAATCGATCGAAGAACTAATTTACAAAACTTTTAGTACCAGGACTCGAGTACGTAAGCAACCAAATCCGACAACGTTAATCACTCGACCATTATTATATTTATGCTTGTTACTTTTTGAAGAGAGTAAGAATATTAGGATGTAGCTAGTAATAGTGTAAATTTATAGCTCTCGCTACACCTCGTTTATAGAATCGAATAATTTGTGACAGAAAATTTAAGACATCACAAACAGCAAATGCCTTAAAACATAAATCCACAAATAGATTAAAAAATCTGTCCATAACTGTCAGCACCACAACAGAATAAGTTGACTCTACCACCAGGGTCTCCAATTCCTCAGGATCCCGATAATACTAATCCTGGGATTTCGGGATTCAGTAAAACAAGTGAAAAATTGTTAAATCTCGTAAAAAATATTTTTGGGCTGGAGTGACTGGCAGCCGTAGCCGTTTGAAATGATGAGGTTTTTCATTTCTACATAACGGGAAATACCTAAATTCAGCCATCGAGCGCCAATTTTTGAAATCGGTCATCGACCTAAAATAAAAATAAAGTGTTTCACCTTCTTTGGTAAATTATTTATCAATCTCTAAGCTTCGGAATTGCCAGTGATCAATCCCAAATCCCAAAACTCACATCCCTAAATAATTGTAAATCCCGAAATTCTCAAGGAATCTCAAACAATTGCGACTCGATTTTGTGGTTAATGATCAATCCAGGAATCCCGAGATCCGAAGACCTGTAAATTCCGGAATACCTGGATCACAAAAAGGGTCCTGGATTGGATGCCCTATCAGCCAAAGAGCCGTTCAATGTAGCTAAGCCACGTCAAACCAGCGACCGGCACGCGTTAAATCTGTCACAGCTGAGTGGATGCATGCTTCATTTTTGAGTGAGAGTTCAAGTGGGATTACCAATTGCACTATGTATTCACAATTTTCAAATTTAACCGGATATATATCCGTCGAGTTCTAAGTCAGTGTTATTGATGCCCATCGTATTACGATTTTTTGTTGGTTGTGAATGTGTATACAACGTCTTGGTATCTACGCGCTATTGAGTGTACTAACAACATTTATTTTACTTTAAATAGACGACTACCTGTACATTTTCAAATACTATTATCTAGTGCTCATAACTTACACTTGGAAACCATGTAACAAGCGTCGTATTAAAACTGTTAGTTTAAAAATATACAAAAGAGCCTCTTTAAAACCTACCATGCTCAGAGGAAGGCAACTTTTTAGTTCGAGAGCCAAGCTCGAATTGCATCATATTTTAAATCACATTATTCTAGGCTATTTGTTGAGCCTCCAATCACAGGATCGAAATCCCGGGATGTTGGGATTGAGAAAATTTGAGAAAGTAGCGCATTGGATAAAAAATAATATTCATTAATAATTATTTTGGCAATTCCGTGTTCCAATTCAATTTTCGGATTCCAAATTCTGGGAAAAGCTAAAAAAAAATCTCGCGTCTTTTCATTCTGGGAATTCCGCAATTTCTGTTGAGATACCTTCATTAGGAGGCAATATGCTCTACATTGGGAGCAGATATGGATTTAAAAAAATACTTAATAATTTTAACTTTGAATTGCTATACAGATATCATCAGATAAATTTCCCTCAATTTGACTATTTATATTATGAATACATGACGTATTAGAGATTGGTGTTGCGGCTCTTAGGCTACTGGTTTCCGACCGCTGTTCGGCAGATAAATAAATACACAATCATCGTTATACACGTATACAGCTTCATATTCTAAGAAATGGCTGTATTTGAATAAAAGCTATTTTGAGAAGGCTTTTATATATACAAATATACACAAGACGAATAATTATTGTTATCATTTTTTCCTATGTATGTTTCGCTGCAGAAGAACCCTGCTCAAAGAATATTGTTAGTTTTACTTACGGTAATTTTACGATATGTTTACTTCCATTTTATGTTAATTCATCTTTTTGAATATTTTGTACAATTTTATTATAGTGTATGCAATATTGTGATATAACACGCAAGGTTCGTTATAGCCAGTTCATAGTACAAATTCACCGTATTATCC
Organism: Himalopsyche tibetana; assembly: GCA_030503985.1. Lineage (NCBI taxonomy): Eukaryota > Metazoa > Arthropoda > Insecta > Trichoptera > Rhyacophilidae > Himalopsyche > Himalopsyche tibetana. Next base: position 21,030,883 of record JAPJYX010000013.1, read on the forward strand.
ATAACTTTTCAGGTCCGTGGTGCAGTGGTCAACACCGTTGACTTCTGTAACGGATTTTATGGGCTAAAATTTCAGTACGAACAGCATTTTTTAATAGATTTATCAATTTTTGTTTAGAAACTGGGTGTTTATGATGTCTTAAAGTTCCTTTCTACTCTTTCAATTCTAAACTCTTATTATTTAGCTAACCACTCGTAGCCCTACCTTTCCTCAGTGGCGGCTGGTGACCTATAATTGTGGAAGGGCTAAAAAAAGTTTAGCATTGTATACAATTTACGGATTTGTGAAAGTTTCCACTTCGCAATTGGCTAAGGTTTCCAGGCCGCATGTGGCCTTTTGAAATTGTTTGCTTTTGTTTTACTCGGGACTAATTTCAAACTAGCCCAGCCTTACCTCTTATTGTTAATATGCATGCACAAGATAATTCGATAATCAGAGAGATGCTCTTATATTGATAAATGAGAATCAGACCTAAGATACTGTATGAATTTGTGATACATTGTATGTCCGAATTGATTTTTGTTTTAATGAAGTCTGCTAAAGAATACTTTTTTGACACTTTTTGGCTGAAAATTTCAGGTTGGGCTGAGCCCACCTAGCCCATTACTTAGAACCGACACTGCCTTTCCTATAGACTATAGTCAAAAAGATATGTTAAGCTACGATAACAAGCAGTTCTCATAGAAACCCCTCTGTTGAGATACCTTCACTAGGAAACCATATGAAATTTGGTGGGACCAGATTTCTATTTCATGCTAAATTCAATCCATCAAGTTATTTCTTCTATATTGTACACCTTTCATTATAGTCGAGAAAATCTGTCACTAGACCATTTTAATTTCGTGTTTTTCAAATAAAAAATATTTTTCCGATAGCAGCAACTCGAGGAGAATTCACACTAAAAACATCAATGTCTTAGATCTCAACTTTATATTGAAAAAAAATATCTTAATCTGAATGTGTTGCAAGGAATATACATGAGATAAACTTGATGAGAATTTTGTTTTACATTCGAGATCAATTCGAAGAGAATTGACAACATAAATACATGCTAAATACGTGTAAGATCTCAAATTTTAATTAAAAAAGATCTGAAGTTAAGATTGAACTTACCGGAAAATGATCCCAGATCCACCCGATCGGTAGTCAAGCTCTTACAACAGCGGACGACCCAGACTAGTTTTTGGGCTGCAATTAATGTATTTTTTTTGTCCCAAGTTTTGCATTACTCCTCTATATCTTGGAAAGGTATATTATATTAACTCTTAAATATCTTTTTCTGGCGCAAAAACCTCACTAGCGCCAACGTTTTAGGTCTATAAGAGGCAACTTCGATAGATCTATCTATCGATTTTAACTTTTTGCGAGTAATTCATACCCTTAATAACGTCAGATTTATTGGAACAATTAAACGTTGATGTAATGCATTCATTCAATGCTAATTGTAATTCGTCGGACTGGCGTGTAACATTTTATGGAATGGATTGTGGTTATTCTGGTTTCGTGTGGAGCCACTGGTGATTCTACTAACCTTCGTTTTGTGTCTTTGCTGACAATAAAATCAAATGGTTTTTAAGATACTTCTCGGTTTTACAAATTGACCGCAGCAATTTAATATTTATATTGCAGATGCTGTAAATGAGAAAACACTTTCTCAGTTACGATCAGAATACTCCGCAGTGATCATAAAATAATTATTTAATTATTTTGTTTTCATAGATAAGTGATTATTTTATTTTCATTGCGGTAAAGTGATGACAAGATTTAGTTTTAACCAGTTGTGTTTTAAACATATACTATTGTAGACTAATAAAACGGTTAAGTTTTGTTAACAACATTACTATTAGAAATAAAAATACAAATCGATTACTCTCTTTCTGTCTCTTTACTGGAAAACATATCTTAGTAAGGAAAAACTGTTATGATATTGTGATACTTCCCAGATTAGGATAAAAAAAACTATAAATGACACATTCTAAATGTTTTACCGTATAAATAAGATGGATCCGGTGTTCAGTCTTGTCAGATCAATATCTTATAAAGTTTTTTTTAATTTAAATTTAAGATCTTACACATGGATGTTTGTGATATATTTTTTTTCAAATTGATCTCGCGTAACTGTAAAAATTAAAAATCTTCAGCGCATTCACAAAGGCTTTGTGTGAAAAATCCATATTTTTAATTTTCAATTTTTCTCATATAATGTGTGAAGCAAATAAAACTAAATTAACAATGTTTTAAAAAGACCAATTTATTTTTCATAAACATATAAACAGTAATTCAAAAAATTTAATATACATTTGTACTAATTCCATGAAAGTCATGAAAGAATCCGGTCTTGGTCATATAAAATAAAACTGGAATTAGTAAAAAATAGTCTTTTCATTTTTAATACAATGCCTTTCCAAAAAGTCTTGAAAGTGATCACCTTAACCCTTCCCTTACTATGCAAAAAAAGCACAAGCTCCTGAGCTGTGTAATCGTTACACAGCAGACAAGCGGGAGTGAATCATGACAATTATATGTAGTACTGCTGTAGTAGTGTTATATAATTGTCATGATTCACTCCCGTTTGCCTGATGTGTAACGGATACACAGATCAGGAGCTTGTGATTTTTTTTCCAAAGTAAAGGAAGGGTTAAAAGTGATATATAGTAAATATTATAATGATAATACTAAACTTTAATCCGACATCAACTAACCTCCATTCAAACATTTAAAGTCGAGGAATAAATACGTTTAGTGGAGATGTGTAAAAAAACAATCACATCTTCGAGTTGTTTTGATGATGGTAACATTTAATAGAAAGACCGAGAGTAGCATCCCTGCTGTATTTCTTAATTCACATTAAAAACTTAGGCACACCTCATTTTAACCACGTACTTGCAACGCGTATGATCTTTAGTCCAAATGCCTACATTACGATGCACTTATTCCTGCCATATCCAACACTCTTATCTGAGACGGACGCATCAGTATTCGTGCAGCGAGAGCAGTAATATATTAAGCGGAGCTTTTTAGAGAGCTTACGTGCTTACGCAGCGTCCCTAGTAAAGTTGTCCGAATGACTCTAAAAAGCTTGCTATGCGAAGAGCGCCATTACCTCGCCTATTAAGATGATATCCTGTTTCGCGGTGTGGATGTACGGACCCACTGCCAGGATGCATATGGCGAATGTGTCGTGACAAAAAAGCTTTACAAGACATTGAGTGTGATTGCGAACAATATAATGTTATATTGACACGAATGTAAAATGGTTAAAGATAAGTTTTTAAATTTACCAGCACACGACAAACAATGAAATATATAAAGTGAATCATATAGCCTTTTAACTGCCGTAGATAATTAATAGTAATTATCTAGCACGCCAGCTATTATTTTGCAACTATTAATTCAATTAGTTATTACAAGATAACTCGTCTCTGGCGTGTTGAGCATATCTCGTCTGTGGCAACCATCGAGTTAAAAAGAATAAAATGGATATAAAATAAAAAAAAAACAAGAGTAATAATTAAACGTCTCATTTTGAATGCAATTTGATATTTACACGATGTTTATTTATGAGTGTTTTTGATAGATTTTCGATTACAAATTTTAACCGCTTAAATCGTGTAATCCGAATTTAAAAATGACAGTTTGTATCGCTTTTATATAGAAATAATTAAGACAATTAAATACTACTATTAGGACATTCAATCCCGGTTGCTTTTTGTGGTGACGGATTTCGTGATTCACAACCTTTCAATCCCTAGATTGGCCGTTTATCATAATTTCGTGTTTTAATTTATTTTTAAATATCACTAATTTTAATACAAAAAATAACTAGCTTTACAGATAGTACAACTACAGTTGCTCGAGATTAATTCGAGTAGAAGAGATACCACAAGAACACCGTGTCCAAGAGGTCAAATTAAAAATCTTGTATGAGGAATAAAGGAATGATTGCAACCTAATTTTGTTAAATATTATTTAATGCCATTATTTTCATACGTTTTCGTGTTGTTTTGTTTCAGGGCGGCATGTGGGCGGATAGGCTAGGCGGGTGAGTGAAATGCTGCTGTCAACCGCGCTAGCATGCTCTTGCCGGATGAGACGTACGAGCAGTGCGCGCGCAGCTCGCGACACCTCCTCACCCTCATGCGAGCCTACGACGACTTCCTGCACACGAATCGGATCCGGCCGGAATTCTTCTGCCGCTACAAAGAGAAGGTTCTTTTGCAGAAAACACTCAGGTCAATATTAACTTCAATATCGGCATTTGTTTTTTGAAACAACTGTCTTACCCCAATATGCAGTAGGGCTGCCAACCGTCCCGGAGTGGCCTGGATTGTCCTCGTTATATCGTCGATGCATATCAAATATGGTCTATGTGACGAAAGTGCATTCCGAGATAATCGATAAAAACTGTTTAAAAAAAACGAAACGGAAAATAACACTTCTATCAATGGAGAAATTAGGAAAAAAATATTTATTCAATATAAGTTTACATTTATTACAAAAAAAAATATATTTTGAACGAGAAAATAACTTTTACTGCGTTTTGGGCACATGGTTCATATTATATGCACAGTTTTAGTCTCATGGACCATTTTTAATACCAGCTGTCAAAATATGTAAATGTCCATCCGGGATATTATCCCGGATGAATGCTAAATTGTCTCGGAAATTTAGAGAAAACTATTTAAAATATTTTTTTTATTATTAGAATTGACATCGCGTAAATCCCTTCAATGTACTTCTTTCCCCCACTACTATTTATTCACGTCAGCCAATTGCGATTTTTTTAAATACGGACTCACTTGCGAAAGAGTTGGTGATTGGAGCTAAAAGTAAGAAAAAGTATTATTGGAAAAACAAATATTAACATTATTACGTTATTATTATTATGTAATATATATATGCATGTAATTAAGTTTCTATAGCAGTTATAATGAATAAAATAAATTATAAAAACTGTATTTAATTTTTTTCATACATACCAAGTTTCCTCAGAAAACTAGGTAATGGCTGACTGATAATAATGATGTTCAGTTTTGAGCTTTTTGTATCGTCACAGAAAAAGTTGGCAACCCTAATATGGAGCAATATGGCTGCTGGGGTTTATCTCAACAAGAGAGATCTAAATAAGGATAAATGATTTGCGCATTGTTCTAACATCGCCCTCTTTTTACGACCAAAAGGGTGGGAGGAAAATTCATTGAGTTTTATATTGACATACAATAATATAGTACTTATAATATTATATAACTAAATAATAATGGTTGGCTTTCGTGACAGATCTCACGGGCTCAAGACCAGCATTTTAAAAAAATTTATCGATTTTTGTTTGAAGTCATGGGTTTTTGTGATGTCCTAAAATTTCCTCTCGCCCTTCCAATCCTAAGATAACAGGCGTAGCGAGTGTCATCAGCTGACAAAATATGGTTGAGTAACTGAGTAAAGAGTTGTTCTCCACATTAGGAGCGGGCATTGATTTTAAAAAAATACTGGACAACATTAAGAAAAAAACAATTTATATTGATAATACTAGAAAAATCTTCACTTAAACATATTCTCATTTATTTTATAATATTCTTAAGCCATTAGTATTTTATTTCAGTCACGGAAAAAATGGATATTGCATCAGCTTCGTCATAACACGTTTCTATTTATTAAAACAAAATATTGCTGATATCAGATACAATCATTTTTTTATGTTTATTTCAAATCGTTCCAATTTAAATATAATTGATACCTAATAGACTTATAAGCAGTGAAGAGGATGTCACGTTCGATCATATGAAAATTAATTTAAAAATGATAGTTTATTGCATGTACATATATTCAATTTCGGACAAATCTTTATTATATTTGCCACGATTCAAATAATATGTTACTCAATTTCGTGTACGTATTAAAATATAATTTATTTTAGTAAATTGTTTTTATTATTATGCGGTTGAAGATACACGAAGGTTATGAAAATTAAATTAACAATTTAATAACAGTGATACGTTTTTTACCAGTAGCAATAAATTAAAATATTCTTTTTATAGAAGATTATCTAAATTTGTACATAAATATTTAATTACTAAATACATTTTTACGTCAGTTGTAAAAAATCATTTATGCTTTATAATAAAATGTCAACATGATCAACTCGAATGGTTGGCAATATGTAAATGTTGCTGCAATGTACATTGCAAGTCGTTTTTAATTTTGGGAGTGTATCTTTGAGGATACATTTCTGATAAAACTTAAGGGTCTCGAGGTGTGCAGAAAGTGCCATTGGACTTCTTCAACTAGGAATCGGGTTAGCCATGTATAATAATTTATACCAAGCCAAATAAAACAAATAAGGGAGTAATAAAAATGCAAACTATCTATTTAAACATGTGTTTATTTATAATATATTATTTGATATTTCAGAACGGCGGAAGTTTCGGTTCCATGGGGAAAAGTTCATCAAAGAAGGAAAAGGACCATTCGATCATCTAACTCCGGTAAGCATTTCTATATCATGAAAACTTTCAGTATCGTGTTGTCTGCAACATTTTGTTTTATTTAGAGCACACAAAAAAAACAGTAATGTCGATCACGAAGGAATGAATGATTTACAAATATGAAAAATGAAAATATATAATATATAATTAAAACTTTATTAATTTGTAATGTGATGGACGTTCCTGGATATTTATAATGATACAATTTATATTCGGATCCAATGATGTAACTGCAAGACGCACAACTGAATATATTTCAAGCTGAGATCGATACCGTGCTTTGATTGCTGTCAAAGATGAAAAAGCATTTTAGCATAAATATGTTGTGGAGAATTAGAATTTTCATTGCCTCTTCCCTAAACAAAAGGTATTCACTTTTATAGGAGGCCAAAACTAAGGTCTTGATAAGGATGAATGAAATTTAACTTTGAGAGTGTCATCGGATGAAAGATCGATGAGGCTTTCTTTTAGCTTCATGCATAAATTAGTAACTTGAATTTTCGCTCCAAACGGATCTATTATCCACATATTACCATGTCTAAGATTTTTTTCTGGTGGTAGGATTAGGAAATTTAAATAATGTCAAATAACTGAGAACAACCAAAATTTTCTCGCGGACTACACTTTGCCGACCGTTGGTCTTAATGGTTTGTGATTAAAATACTTTTTGACGTACATTTTATTATATAAAACAAAAATATGCTTATTATATTTTCACATTCCATACTATCAGCGCGTATACTGAGGCGCAATTCGAGCACTCATGCTTTTTTCCTTTATAATAATAACCTTAATATCCTTTATCAACATAGATTAATTCGCGTAAACATTAGCTTTTAAAGTCTTCGACGACCACCATAAAAAAATAGTTCAGTGGACATAAAAATTGACCACACGTGCTATGGGTATTAGTAAGATTGTAAAAACGGCTCAGTAGAATGATTCTACAACAAATAATCTATAGAACCTAGACATATTTATTATATTAGTCATCTTTGTTATAAACTATAGTATAATACTTATGTCTTCTAACATATTTACGAATAGGATACAAATAAAAATGTGATACAAAAAATAAAAAAGAGTATAAAAGGAAAAGTTTGTATAATGGTGGTGTATAATGATAATGTATAAATGATTGTCGACGTCCGATCTATCACAACCTATTTGCTTTTTTCCGTTCTATAATGTTGTTTTATTGTGTTCTTGATTAAACTTTTTTGACACATCAAAGATACACGCTCTGAATAGGGAGGGGCCTAGCTTGATTGCTTTTTTAGACACTATTCAAGAATCGATTAAGCCTTCGTTGAGATGTAAATAAACTTTTTTTGTATTTAAAAATGGATATTATATTGTTGTTTGATGTGAGGTAGCTGACGGCAACATTTTAAATTATTATCGACCATTTAAACTTAAACAATACCCGATCTCAAAAGCGGCATTTAAATTAAGTTATTATAAGATTATTATCGATGCTAGAGGCCTTATTATTTAAGCTGAAATTTTTCATTTGCTGTGTTCGCAGAATTATAAATCTGTTAGTTAACGACTTCTGCTAGACCAGTGACGATTTACTATCCTTTGATATCAGTTTGTCGAGAAAAAAACACTATCGCTCATTCTAAATATCATAAATGATGAATATATATTTTTTGAATTTAATATTGGGAACAAAACCACATCCGAGTAACCGCTATTCTAAAGCTCATAAAGCTCCATCACAGAGACCGACATTATGTCATGTTAAGAAAAGCAGTCAATTATTCGAAACAATAGTTAGATATATATGTAGTATATGAAATATGATAACAGTAAATTAACGCATTTCCTCAATAATACGACCACAATTGAGGTTCAAATGTTAAACATACTATATAAATCGTATCTGCATGCATATTAAGCGAGGCTTATAGACTGTCGTGTCGAAGGAGAGTATTTCCAAAGATAACTTCCACATCTTTTTACGTTGACAACTGCACTACTGTAACCAAATTAAAACATCAAAGTCACTCGTGTTTTCAAACAGAAATCAATAAATCTATTTAAAAATGTTGTACCGTTGCCCAACGCGCCTGAAATAAAAATTGAAGATAGTAACAATTTGTTTCATTCCAAATCGACCAATTATAAAAGTGTATTTAACAGTTTTTTTGGTATCTGCTAACATTTTGTTACCAAAAACCTCTTCTAGTTTAGAATTATTTTCATTAGAGTGCATTCGCACACTGAGTAGTGCCAGAAGATGCCGAGAGGCGAAACCCGGGTCGTGTTCGACCAAGATTTTTGTGGAAGTGTACATAATGAAAACAATTCTAAATTAACGTTGAATTTCCATCAAGCACCTTCAGTCAAAATTTTAAATTGTAAAAACCTCTTCGTTCAAATACATAATACCGCTAGTGGAAAGGAAAAGGATGTAACTCACAGTTTTTTTCGATAACCACAATGTATACAACTTGATATACGTTCTATCACAATGATGTATGCTGGAAATACCGAATTATAATCTAAACTTAGATTTTACGTTTTAAAAAATAAAGGCGAAAATAGAAAAATGTATTAAATTAATATACATTATAGTCTATTTAAAACTGTTTATTAGTCTCCTTAATGTTGTATGTATTTTATAATTTTCCTTTGCCACAAAATCATAAAAAAAGGTTTTTTGCGTATCCTGTTAAGTTTTTTATATGTGGGTAACGTCCTTTTTCCTTCCCAAAGTCGACATGAGTCGTCTGGTATCAAAAGCAGAACTATCCCATATATGTCGAAATTAAACTAATGCTATCACATTATTCTGCTGGTTATAGTGAATGGCTATAAATTAAAAAAGTGTTTAAAAATCAACTAAATGTGATACAAAAGCGCAAAAGAAAATGATGCTTGGTATCAAAAGCAGAACTGTCCACGACACGAGTTTGGTAAATCAGAATTTTGACCAATCACAGAGTTACTTTAAGTGATGTACCATACAAATTTTAAGTTACACTCGTTGATGAGCTATGTTTAAAATTTAGTTTAAATTGATAAAACTCAAAAAGCCTACAATACGTTTTTCGTGTTTTTCTCGCAACTTCAAAAAATGGATAGTTCTACTTTTGATACTATACGACTCATATATATTGCTGGTTTTTAAAGTTTGACATCTATTCGCTGCTTTTGGATCGTTAACCATCAGTTGAGTACTGCACACATAATATGCTAGCATAAAAAAAACTTTGAATAAGTATACATTTCAATCACACGCTGATTTGAGCACTATCATATTATTATAAACAAGTTGCAAACGAATTTTATTGTAACGTTTTTAAATTTTATTATTATTTCAAAATAAATACCAAATATATTCAGATGCTTTTATTATTAGTACGAAAAGAAGACCTTCCAAGAGATCACATTCATAACATAAACACTTCCGACAATAGCGTAAACCCGAAATAGTACTCAACCAATTCACATATATCTTGTAGTACTAAATATTTTAATATTTTTAGAATATTATAATTAACTTCTACCTACCAAGTGAATTCAAATAATATATTATCATTAATATGATCCCTCACCAAGTTTATCTCACCCTCCTCTCAACATCGTTACTTGGTGTTTTGGTGGATCGCATATTTTTATTTTACAGATATAACACTTTTTTCAGTGTGTACTTACTGAAGTCACTTTTACGATACTTTAGGATATGTAGAATATTATAACGCATCCTACTCTATTTTTCCTAAAATATCACTTGGCTCACTTCATCGCTTATCATTATCATGAGTCCATTCATGATAACATCGTTTGTTGTTAATTTCTTGTACTTAATGGAACGTATTATTTTTAAACCGTGTAAAAAAGAGTGTATCATAACGTTGATATATTGTATTATATTCATTAAAATATTTTTCCTTTGATATTTCCTGAAAAGAATACTACCCCACCAAATTTCTTTTAGTAATGCTATCATTTCACTCTCTCAGAAGCTCGAAAATATTTTTCAAGTTTGAAACATTTTCACTTCTTCTTTTGGACCGAGTTAATAATCCTGAAATTCTCATGACTATTAACTTACATGCTCCGAATTTATTCTTACGTGACCGAAACTATAACCAAATAAAATTGTTTCTAAAAACTTGTCGCCAGTTCCAAGGACTGTTCGAATGATCAATTCATTGCTTAGAGCAGGGTTTCCCAAACTATGCTTCGTGGAACACTGCTGCTTCGTTGGACCTAAGTAGGTGTTTTCCACGAAAAAATGGAATGGCCATATACTCTGCAACTCATTAAAACACTTTCTACTTTATATTAAAAATCAAGTGATGGTAAATCTCTACTAATGTTAAAAACAACAAATCTTATCTGAAGATTTAAATCACTAAAAGCTTTATTTTAAAAATAATAAGTAATCCAATAACATATATATATTTTTAGATATAATTACAATTATAAATTACCGGACCTAACAAAAAGTGTGTTCGGGTAACATTTCCAAATGTTACCCGAACCATTGCACAAAAATTTTGGGAAGCCCTGGGTAGAGAAGTGGATATTTACAGTAACAATATTTATGAACTGTTAGTTAGGTATTACTATATTATTTTTTGATTTTGTATGTCAAAAATATTTGTATATATTGATGTATTATGTGATTTTTTTTATTTGAATTATATTTATCAATTGCATGGTAAATTGGCGTCAGCTGTAATACCACTTCTGATTTTAAACAATGAATAAATTACGCTCCGAATATTGTGTGCTACATTTACTTATCATTATTATTTTATACACCCAGATGTTAACATTTAAAACTAGTAGATTTAATGCAGGCCATTACTCATCTGACAAAATGTAAAAATATCCTATCAGCAGTGTACGAGGATGCGCGAGAAATTCAATTTCGCTGAATTCTCAAGCCGCCGCATTATTCCCTTTTCGAGATATGGTACGGCTTCTGTCAAATGCTGTGAATTTCAAACGAGCGCGTAAAAATATATTGCCCCATTGAAAAGTCATGTCGGGTGAGTTCCCACCTGTTTGGATATGAGAGGTGGATTGGGTACGAATCCCATTTGAAACACATCGCGCTCGGTCATCTGCGAAAGCATTATGAATATATTTCCATACATATTTCCTATTCCGCTGCAACGTTACTTGATAAAAATATATACTATTATCTGTCGTTTTCAAAATATGACAATTAACCAAACGTGTCATTATCTTATTAAGCCGTACTGCCACTTATATACAAGAAGTGGTTAACTTATTGTGTTTGCTTTATGCTATCATAGATAATCATATCACTTTTAAGGTGTTCACTGTCAATACTTGGTGGAATGGCATTATAATAAAAATAATAAAACATTTTTAGTACTTTTTCCACATAAAATTTATTAGATCAGGACCGGTTTCGCTCATCGCGAGCATTATCAACTGATAAGAAAAATACAAAAACAGTGATATTTATACAAATTTAAATTGAAATAAAAAGGTGTAAGCAACTATTAACAATTTAAAGGATTAGCAAATTACATTATAATTACACAAAATTAAAATGCTTAACACCCATAACAATTAAAAACTCATCATCAAAGAATAATAAATCTAAGTGGCAAACGATATCAATTATAAACACAATTAAAATTTGGGAAATTTTTACACAAAGTGAAACACTACATTACTAAAGTAAATATCCTAATGATGATTTGGTGTTTTTCCCGTTTCCAAGCAATGATGTACTTCAACAAAATCGGCAGTAATGAAGATTCTGAAAAAGACATTTTTAAAAACCATATCAATTCTTACAAAAGGAATAAATTTTGAAAAACATATAAATAATATAGAAGAGCAGTTAACATAGGTTAGAATTAGATTAATGAAACGGATATAACAAAGGTGATGATGCAAATACAACCTGTTCGTTTAATAAATTAGAGTTGGGTAAAAATTTTTGTCTATTTATTTCTAAGATCTCTTGTTTATCAAGTTTTAACGATTTATTGTTGACATGCAGGATTCTAAAGTTTTTAGAGATATCAAATGTATGCTTATTTAGGAACAAATGGTTCCCAAATGAAGATAATTCATTCCCTTTACGGGAGCAGGCTAGATGTTCTTTAAATCTGATATTAAAAGCTCTTCCCGTTTGACCAATATACCTGGCTCCACAAGAGTCGCAATCAATTAAATAAATGCCACTTTGGTTAAGAATATTAAGTTTATCTTTAGAATTTACTAAAATGCGTTGCAAGTTAAAAGAATTATAAAAAATACACAATGCATCAAGTTATTCGCTCTAACTTGATGCATTGTGTATCTCTTCAGAGCCAGTATATATAGCTGAGCAAAACATTAGTTTAAACATAGTTCTGACGATGGCGCAAGCCGAAATAGCTATCAACAAATAAAATTATTAAAAAACTGTAGAGCTAAAATACTTTGTTATTTTAATCTGTTATAAATGGAGTTCTACCAAGTAAATGCCAAATCAATTAATAAATTTTATCATAGTACTAATGACATTAAACATTGAAAACTATTAAACTAATGAGCTGCGATGATCAAACCCTAAAAGATCACTTTAGATATTGGTTTTCTAACCGATTTGTAATATGTAGTTTTGTGACGAGTGAATATCCGCTATATTTACATAATCTCCTACTCTACTAGGGATTATTATACCAGTATTACTGTTGAGAGGACCTTGGTGTTCATTGTGTTGTTTCAATATGTGAGAATTGAAAAATTTAGTGATTTTTATAATTTTCTAGTATTCTGGGTATAAAAACAATATAAAATGTTTCTGGATTATTAAATGTTACCCCGATTTATAATGCGTTAGTTAGAACAATCGACTGACAACCAATATTAATTTTCTCAACAATAACATGTATTAAGAAATGTGAAACGAATCGGATAAAAACCTTGATTTCCCTTGAGTTCATTAACCGCTTGAATACCGCGAAAATAAATCATTAATATGTCCCAAAGATACTGCGTGTTTTTGAGAAAAATAATTTTGCCTAATATACACTCGAATTCGATATTTTAAAAACTTATATTGACTACGTATAGATGAAACTACACATATTCATCAAAATATTGCTTATATTCTATTGGAATACCAAGTGTTTGATTTTTTAAATGTCTTGGACATTTGTGTTCGCTTGCATATCGACTGTGGAAAGGAAAAAGGACGTTACCCTCAATTTTCCAAAACAGCTTTTTTTCGATTATCACAATGTTTACAACTTGACACACATTCTATCAAAAGGATGGAAGCTGAAAATGCCGAATAAGTATCTAAATTTAGCTTTAAGTTTGAAAAAGATGACCTTGTAAAAAATTAAAACCAAGAAAAAACACTGAAATAAAGGTTTTTCCGAGACAATTTCTTTAATTAATATTAGGTTATGTCAATTAAACACCAGTTTAAAAGTATCCGTGCACTTCAAGGTTGTGTATAATTCATAATTTGCATATGTCACAAAATCATCAAAATACGTTTTTTGCGCCTCCTGTAAAATTTTATATGTGTGGGTTACGTCCTTTTTCCTTTCCACAGTCGATATGTTTTGATCACCTGTGTCCGCTTGGTATTCAACTGGTTAAGATTCAAAAACAAAATCTGTGAAATCAATAAATATACAATTTCGTTTCTCATATTTTTTGTTATATTTATTAAACTAGACTGCGAATTAGTTATTTATTATTCATATAAATAAAACATTACTTTGTTTTATGTGCCAGCTTCTTATCTAGCCGGATGCAAATATAAAACGTAAACTGTATTTTATTCAAACCGTAAGTAGTGTGCATAAAAATGTATGCTTTATGGACGGTTTTAATTATGGGGAACTTTAATTACCTCTACTGAAGATGGATGCTTCATCATACGGTAGCAAATTTATGCTATAATTCTTATTTTATGCGAGTCGAGTAACACACTCGAATGAAAAAAAAATCCGCGAGGCTTATATAATATATTATATCAGTGGTTTCCAACCTTTATCTTACTGCGCCTCGCTTTGAATAAAAAAATATCCTCACGCCCCTCCATCCTTTATTTCATATAGTACTAAAGAAAAGTTTTAAAGGGCTAATAAATATTTTGGACTGTTCGCGCCTCCCTTTGCAATGGCCCACGCCTCCCAGGTTGGAAATCGCTGTATTATACCGTACGTAATTTGAGAAATACAATTGAATAAGAATATGTAGTATGAAAGAAAATGCAAACAATTAGAATTCAAGAAAAAACAGTTCATTAATAAAAACACAATATTCCTTTGTATTTCATTCCACTTATAGGTCAGGACCGGTTTCGCTCATTGCGAGCATTGTCAACTGATAAGAAATATAATTTAACAATTTTATACAAAAATAAAATATGTTAGCTGATCAATATAATCGAGTTGACAGATCAATACTTATTTGTACCTTTTTAATTTTTACTGCATATATTTAAAATTCATGATCAGATTTAACTGGTGGCGTATTCCGCGCCACACATTAAGTAAGAATATAACTGATAAAGAACCGTCGATCAGGTTTTACAATCAAATACGTAATCCTAACGGAAAGGCGTCTCAAATATTGAAAAAAAAGAAGCAGCTATAATTGCCATCCGAAAATCTCATATCCGGCTTAATTGAAACAATCATTTATGAGGAACAATTTGCATATTTTATGCATAGAGGTTTTAAGCTCTGCGACCTTGCTAAGGTGAACATACATAGGTCACGAACAGTGACGTATGATATATTTGATATTTTTTTGAGACTAAATTACCATAATTTATTATGGAGTATCGATTCAAGTATGATTAAATTTTGTTATTATATTATGTACTTTTTTTATCCATGTCCACTCCAAATGTGGAGTATATGGCATCCTAGCGGAGGTGTCTCAACAAAGTTTTTCTACGAGAACTGTTTGTTACTCAGTCGCTCAACCTCACTTTTTTTCAAAGTGAGTAGTAGGTAAAGAAGGATTAGGCTAGAACAGGACTGGTGGTTGACTAATCGCTATTGGTACACACAGTTATTAAAGTATCAGATGGATGGGAGGTCAGGAAATAACGTGAAGACACCACGTGAACAAACACACAGTCTTCGATCACAGCTTTGAATTGAATAATTCTCAAATTCAATGTGATCAGACCTGCGTGATCGGTAGAGCAAGCTCTAACCAACTGGGCCACACACAGGCGACACTTATGTACTTTTACCAAAAGTTTATTCAAATAACATTGTTAATTTCTATTGCCTTACCAATAGGAAGATGCTTTTGAATTTTTAATATCAGTTTTCAATTTACTAACACTCGATAAATTTTACCTTGTGGTTTTTAAAATGACGGCAGTGATGTAGTAAAATATCAACGTCTCTTAAACTTCTCGCAATTACTTAATACTCAAAACATCTGACACAATAGTGACAATGATAAGTTCACAGACATAACTTTTATGACATTGTAATTCAACTGGTTGTGTAACATGGCCTGAAAATTTTTTCGTTTTTGTCAAAAGTAAGATTTTTTTACTACCAATGCACGACCCGAGAGCTAAAAGGTGTAGTGTTTTAACGAAGCAAAAAAAAGCAATGGATATCAAAAACTTTACATGGAAAACTTCTTCATTGGCACTTTTATTTTAGAAAAATCTACACTTAAAAACGATTAATTCTGATTATTATCTTATATACAATTATATCTACCGTGGAAACGAAAAAGAACGTAACCTACACATAGCTAATTTTACAGGAGGCACAAAAAACGTATTTTGATGATTTTTGACCATATGCAAATTATGAAATAAACACAACCTGGAAGTGAACGGAGACTTCTAAGCTGGTGTTTAACTGACATAATCTAATATTAATTTAAGAAATTGTCTTGGGAACACCCTTTTTTCAGTCTTTTTTCATGGTTTCAATTTTTACAAGCTCATCTTTTTTACATCTTTAAAGCTAAATTTAGATACTTATTCGGCATTTTCAGCTTACACACTTTTGATAGAACGTGTATCAAGTTTGATACATTGTGATTATCCAAAAAAAGCTGTTTTGAAAACACTGTGGGTTACGTCCTTTTTCCTTTCCACAGTCGATATGAAAAATTGCGAGTGAGGTTTTTATCCTTTACTGGGCATATCCATTTACCATATCATTACTGGGATACATACAAATATATAAATTTTAATTTAATACTAGAAATAAATTTCCACGAGCTTACCACGAATCTATCGAAATTTAAATCAACTGTGCGTCAAAAACATGCATTATATATGCATAATATGATAAATTTGAATATAATAAACAATTATTTGATAGATACTTTTTTTTCAAAATTGAATGTTCTATTTGAGAGACCGTATCCAACAATTTTTTGTATCTTTATTTACTAATGAATCAAAAATAATTGTTCATAATAAAAAGCAACTGGCAATCTAAGACAACTTATTGTATATGGTTACCATTTTTATTTACGTTTATAGCGGTATTGAAAAGGCCTGTTGATGATAATCCGAGCTGTCAGCGAAAGTCGATGTTAACGTCGCCGCCACCTGTATAACGATGTAATTGTTTGATTTATTTAAGCAAAAATAACGAGATCACCACACACACACTGCGGGAGGAATCCTCCGCACACGCGATTACATCTTTTGATATATTCACAGGAGTAAAGCTGGTTACAGGTGGATATGGTTTGTGGCCTTTCGCCCTGAAGGGGTTTGATTGAAAATTATCGTCGTTTAGTTTGAAAGTGTGTAAGTAGTGTTTTGAATAATGATCATAGCTCGATCTGTAATGTATATATTACAGTACATACTTTACAATTTGAAGGATGGATTGTAATACTGGAAAAATACCACAAATGCCAATATTTCGATAATTCACATTGTATTTCAGTTTGCAAAAATCAAAAACGATAACAATTTTAAGGTGTTAACTGTCCATTTAAATTTAAAAAAACACATTGATTGTTAATATTTCACATTAATACTTTTAAATCAGGACAGATTTTACTTATCGCTATATGGCACAGTGGTCAACGTCGTTGGTTTTCATGCCATACCTCACGGGATCGAATCCTAGAACAAATAGATTTTTTTTCAACCGATTTTTCGATTTCCGTTCGAAGGCTGTTTGTGATTTATAAAAATCCCCCTCTCCTCAAACCCAATCCTAAAATAGCGTGGTGAAGCGAGAGTGATTAGCCAACCACTAGTCTTATCCTGATAATCCTTTTTTCTCTATTACTTTCTTCGAAAAAAGGGAGGTTAAATGGTTGAGTAACAAATAGGCCGTATGGTCCACATGAAAGCATGGATACAAGTACTGGGAAACAAACAATTAAGGCCAATTTAAATCACAGAACCAGACAAACATATCAACCATGATATTTTAACATTTCAAATCAATCAGAAGAATAAAATTAATCGACATCAAAAGAATGAATGGTCGACTCTTCTCAATGCTTAAAATGTATCAATTCTTTAAATCTAAAATTATCTCTTATAGTCTATTAGTTTGTGATTGCTGGAATTTGCCTAGCTAAGTCGAATCTTCTTGAAAATATATCTGACTGTAGAAAAGCCATCTCAGATTCAGACCAGTGACGTTCCTAGGCTATGTGCCGCCCCTAAGCAGAGTTTAAAATAGTGCTCTTAATATTCAATTTTTTTTTTGTAATTACCTTTTCTGCCACCTATAGTGTTGAGATCGGTAAATGACACATTTTTTTTGTTGTTACGAGAAATTGAACAACTGTTTAACCATCGGTCATAATATTATTACCATTGAAAAAAAAAATTGTCGACATTTTTTTTATCAAAGACATTGAGGCATCATTTTTATTCTAAATTAAATTCGTGTGTTAAAAATATTCCGTTATATAAAAAAAAACAGTGATCATTTAGCGCTCTCTTGAACTTGCCGCCCCAGGCAACTGCCTACTCGCCTATGCTCTCGAAACGTCCCTGATTCAGACAAATATTTGTTTACCTTAACATTTTGTTATTTTAAAACACCAAAAAAATCGGGATCCCTGTTTTGATAATACCATTATTGAAATCCCTAGATGAAATGTTAAACTACAATAGAGCTTTACAACGTTTAAACATGATAAATAAATTTTGAATTAATACATTACGAACGAATTATTGTTTTTTTATTTGTGCTACTCGTATTGTCATCTTGAAAACTTAGGTCATTTATTTTGATTATATTTTAGATTATATTTTAATCATTAAAAAAGTTCTAAAGTACATTGACAAAATCAAATGAGTCAGTTACTGTAAAGGAATTATCTAGAATAGTGACAATTAAATGTCTTGTTTATGGGTATTTCCGATATCTTCCTCCCTCGTGTTTATCCAGAATAATTTTATTACAATGCTTCAGTTTCTTTTCAATTAAAAGCTGTGAATTTCTTTCACGCATTTTTGAAGTAGTAAGTAATTAAAACTAACCTATACTACAATCTATCTTGTTGATTTATAATGCATTTATATGAATAGTTTTATTTCTTCTCATGAAAGTATCCGCACTGCATATTTTATCAATTCTCTTCCTATTACCATGGAAAAAAACCTTTTCCTGTTTTCTCGTATGCATTACTGCAGTAACGAATTAATTAGAATTCATACAATAAAAGCGGCGAACGAAATTCATTGGCGGATTTTCCAACAAACTTAAAAGGTTTTTTACAAACCAGTATTTGCATATGGGGGTCATTAATTTAGAATATTTAGATAATTAATACATTATATCAAAAGAATGATAATTATTTTCCGAGAAACAACATTAGTAATAGCATATAAATAGCTTTATTAAATAATCCATCATTATGAATCTTTTTTTTACTATTTCGGAGATAGATAAGATTTGTTTTGTCTTTAGTCATTTCTGTTGATTTTATTTTGAATATTTGTTTATCCATAATGGAGGAATATTTGTATGCATCCCACACCAAAGATTAAATGTATATAACGCAGAGGTTACCAACCTTTTCGGACCCTAGAGCGCACTCTAAAATATTGGTAAAACGACGAGCACCACATTTTTTCAAAATCTCAAAACCCAAGAATTTACAAATTTGCCCAAAATATCACCGTGACTCGTTTTTTTTTTAGCTCACCGAGGAATTTAAAAATCTCAAAACCTGATTTAACGATTTGATAAATTAGTTGGCGGGTGCCATGGCGCCCGCGGGCACGGGGTTGGTACTGTTGGTAGCCCCTGATCTAACGTATGTTATATGTTAAATTATATTGAAGATATGTGAAAACATACATAATTAAAAACAAAACTGTTTTGATGTTAAAAAAATGTTAAACAGGTAAAATTATTAAACGAGATTGATAAAGAAACAAAATTTGGTGATTCGAACAAGCCTGGTCTAGAATCAATTAGTATTTGAAACTGTCTTCTTTAAATATTACATTTAAAAGTATTCTTCCTGTCTTATTATCAAATCCACTAGTGCATGAAATGCGTAACAAGCAGGTATAATAACAATCGCTCGTGTAGATTCAACGGTTAACGTTACTTTTTATAGCAAACGTTTATGTTATTAATTAAGAAAAAACAAAGCATTCTTCCCAGACCAATGCCAAAGTTCAAGAATTTTTTTATAACCTTTTAGAATTGAAACGTATACATTTATTATACGGAGCTGAATGAATTGTAAATGTTTGATTAATAGTCTTGCAACAACATAAAAACCAGAATCTAATACATTCGTCACTTTTTGTGGTGTTTGTGTGTTGGTCTTTTCCTAACTCGCATACGCCATTTTTTCGGGAATTCATATCAAGCCTGCTGTAAGAATTGGGTACCTTGTGTTGAATAGCTACCATGGCGTGGGTCACATATTCACGCCAGAAGGCTGCATTAGTTTATCTGTAACTACAATTAAATAAACTTTAAAGTTTATATGCAATTTTTGTCAATTAAAAATAGATCAATTAATATACCGCGCATGAGGACCTAAAAGGCAGCAGTTCCTCATCTTTGAGATAGACGAATAGAATTGGCAATGAAAACTTATCAGAACTTGTTCTACTAAAAAAGTAATAATAATTTGTTGAATATATCCGTTAGAGACAAACTATATACTCACAGGAACATCAAAAATTTTGTTTTTACCCATTTCCGCTTCTAATTTGGAGCATATGGCCTCCTGATGGTGTCTCAACATACGTTTTCTACGAGAAAATTTTGTTAATCAGTCGCTCAACCTCTCTTTTTTTCAAAGAGTAGTATAGAAAGAAAGATAAGTCTAGGACAGGACTAGTAGTTAATAATCGCTCTCACTACGCCCAGTTATTAAAAGATCGGAAAGGGTGGGCGGGGATTACATTTAAGACATTACAAACACCCATGTCTTCGAACAGAAATCGATAAATCGACCGAAAAATGCTGTTCATACTGGGACTCGAGCCCGTGAGATTCGGCACGGAGGCCAACGACGCCAACCGCTGGACCCGACGATTTTTTAAAAATAATATAGTAAAATGCTCGAAAGTATCAAAGTGTTTTTTCCCCATACACGAACAAATATCTCATAATTTAGTACCATTTTTTTAAAATTTTAGTGTGTGGGCTGTACTAAACATTATTTTGCCTTAAATGCTCAAAATATAATATCACGACCAACTTCAACGAAGACATAAACGATAAAAGATAAAATCAAGATCAAGAAAATGTCCGTTTGAAAATGTGATAATCGTTAAATTTTATAATACCTAAGATGTTTTTAGATGTTTACCCTACACGGCTTAAAAGCCATAATTAAATTTCAGGACACGTTCGTCTTGTAAGTTGTTCCCATATTTTCAAATTAAAAGACTTTTAAGTTTATTTTTATTACTAGATAACTTCGTTTTAGTCACTACACGGAATCATTGTTTGTATATAAAGAAAAAAGCACACTTTCCCAAAATGTGGGTCGCAGGGTGTTTTAACTAACATCTTGAATATTTTACGGAATTCAATATTCATTGACAGTGACGTTCCTAGGCCATATGCCGCTCCTAGGCAGAGCCTAAAATGGAATTCATATACAAATATGATGTTCGAATACTCTTCCCATTTACGTACTCAAACACATATTTTTTCACTTATTCCGTTGCGGTTTCAAGTGATTCATAATATATATTATATATCTGTACCTTATTGACAAAGATCCTCACGAATAAATATGATTATAGACCGTATTATTCATTCTTCAAGAATTATGAAAAATATGAAAAAATAGCTTTTACCTCCCCTATGCATCAGAAAAAAATAATATTAATTTAAAATGCACTAATATTGTATTATTAACGATTCTTGATTTGGTATGTTTGTATATTGAAGAATCATATTTATTCTAAACGAAATTCGTGTCAAAATATTTTGTCATTTAAAAAAATTATGATCATTTGCCGCTCCTTAGGACTTGCCGCACATAGGCAACTGCCTACTCGCCTATGCCTACGGGACGTCCCTGTTCATTGATACCCTTTTAGTTTAGTAAAGTACGCAATTTAAAAATAATAACGAACACAAATGCTGCCAACGCAGTAACAAGCGAAAAACCTGGGAACGAAACGAAGAAATCTTACATTGTTAACGCAATTAAGTAAGGGAAATGTGGTAGACGAAAAGTAAAGAATATAAAAAAGAAGATAGCTGAAAAGCTTGCCGAAGATGTCGTGGCGGTCAACGGTGTTGGCTTTCATGACAGACCTCACGGGTTCGAGTCCCAGTGCGAAAGCATTTATTTTTAAATAAATTTATCAATTTCTGTTCTAAAGCATGAGTGTTTGTGGTGTCTAAATATGCTCTCCCACCCTTAGTATCTTTAAATAACGGTCTGTAATGAGAGATATAAGTAAACGACTAATCCTGTCTTAGATATATTGTAATATCACTACTACTCTCTTGGAAAAAGAATGGTTGATCAATTGAGTAACAAACGGTTCTTGTAAAAAAATGCTGTTGAAATGACCTCATTGAGAGGGTATATGCTGCACATTGGGAACAGACATGGATGTAAAAGAAGCCAGAACCTCTTGAAAAAATAATTCCCCAAACTTCTTTAAAAAAGAAGCTACATTGTATGTAATTTAGCGGTTCCTGCTCATCCGAATGACTACTGATGCTCTTGGTCGCATTTACACAGTTCATCCGAAAAATGACGAATGCTTCTACTTGCATGTCAACAGCTCAACTTTCTTGAAAATGATACTCATTGGGACATGACAATCGCTGAAGAAATTGTTTCTGAATCTCCAAGTCACATTTTTTTTATCATTATTTTGACATGCTTCCCATCGAATCCCCGTGAACTGTGGAACAAGTACAAGGATGACATGTCCGAATACATTTTACATCGAATTCGTGTCAGGTCAGGAAATTCCGATCTCGAGATGAATGAAGAGATACATAACCAGGCTTTGCTTTTGATCGAAAACATGTGTTTCCTTATGTGCGGCAGTTTGTTGATTGCTTGTGATTGATGTGCTTGATTGAAATTTAATGACAAATTTGAATTATTTTTATTCTGTACACTTCCATAAAATTTGTCGATAACGACCCGGGTTTCGCCTTTCGGTATCTTCTGGTTTTATCTAGAGCACTAACGCACATAAACTGAGTGTATGTATTCTGAAACGAATGCTATTTATCGTTTACTTAATGAAGCAAAGAGTTCCCTTCGATGTGGTGAGTGATTACCTGCCACGGATTATTTGTCGTAAAAGTTTAATCCAAACGTCACCAACTTCTGAACTACATTGAGTAAATGCTGACAACGAAATTATTATTGTTAATCTAGATAAGGTTTTATTCTTAAATGTCAACCCACTCGTGTCTTCGTCAAAATTGTTCCTTAAAGTCACATGTTATTTGGCCATTGTAAATGGGTCGCGAATAGAAAATGTTTAAGAGCCTGTGAAAGTGATCTTATACACAGAATCTTCCTAAGTGTCCAATACTCAACTACTTAAGTGAGTACACCGAGATTTATATACACAAAAGGCTGCGATCAGTCCAACATGTCACCAATTAGACAAATATTTATAGTAGGCAATGTAGGCATGTATCTTACATGTTTGTTTTGTCATCATACGTGGAGGAATCTCAAAACAAAAAAGGAATTTATAATTAGAAATGCTCATCTTATTTACCTAATGAAAAATAATTGCTATTGCCAATCGCCAAGATGCCAATTTATCAAAATAAAAAAATCATTATTCAATCTCCATGTTTTTTTTAAACATACATAGCTGTGCAATTAAATGGGTAATACACGAATCTTTAGTATTAAGATTCAGAATTTGTAATTAATTTATTGTAACATAATATGGGCCCATTAGAGGTGAAGTGAGCCAAGTGGTATTTAGACAAAAATAATGTTAGATGTGTTGTAATGTGTATCTCAAAAGTGAAGTAGCCTTACTGCAATAGTGTAAATTCAGGACCGGCGCCACCATACAGGCGAAATAGGCAATCGCCTAGGGCGCAACTCATTAGGGGGTGCGTAAATTGAGTACCTAATCATTTTTTTTATTATAAAATAAAAAATCATAGTACTTTTTTATGCTTGTATCTGTTCGTTATAATTATGTATCGTATTATATATATTTCTCGTTCTCGACATTCTGCACACGGTCTCTAACAGTTATCTTTAAATCTGTTGAATTACTTCCATTAGGAGACCTTATGATCCACATTGAGAGGAGACATTCATATAAAAAAATATTCAACAGTTTGTTAAAAGGGAGGCGCGTCAATAACCGTTGCCTAGGGCGCCGGTACTGAGTGTAATCTCCCTAAAATAAAAATATGCAATCCAACAAAACATCAAGTAAAGACATGATTGTTCTTAAAATTCCAAGAAAAAAATTCACTTCTTATGGGACCATATTATGTATTGTTTTATCAGCTGCTGTAAGGCAGTAGGCATCAACTGTGTGATAAAACAAATTTTGACAGGTGACCCGACGGTCTTCCGGGACGCTTGAATCCCAGTGGTAGCAAAAAGATTCAGGCAGGATTGAACGGTGTTGTAGGTATCCGCAGCGCCAGTTCCTACGTCTCTCCACGATCACTGACGTCATGGGCAGCTGTCTAGTGCATAGTTTCTCAACCTTTTTAAGCCCGTGGCCCCCTTTTGAGTCTCAAATTTTTCCGGGGCCCCCCTATCCAAAGTAATAAAATTATCGGGGCTCGGGAAAAATGAAAAAATATACATTTATTTAAAAAAAAACACAAAATTTTGTACACAAATTATTATTTAAAAATTTAAGATTTCGACTGAAGGTGCTTGGTGGAATTTCAATAAATTTAAATCGTTCAAATTATGTAGATTCTCACAGATTTTGTCACTAACGACCCGGGTTTCGCCTTTTGGCATCTTCAGGCGTTCATGTACACGGATGAACTTGAACTGACGCTTAGTAAATGAATGTTTCGTGTTTATATAAGAAATGCCTGGATAATATATGTCCTATTTTCTTTGCTGTGGAAACTTCTTAAAGCTTTTTAAATTATTCAAATGGTTTTTCTTTCATTCCCATGTGTTTTGTATAAAATGGATATTAGTATTAGCGAAGCAAAACATATTAAGCACATGAGTTTCATATTGTCACGGGGTGATGAAAGAAATCCGTGGACAAGATAGTCAATACAATATTGTCGACACTTACTTTTAGATGCAGTTATTATGGTATCCCTAAACACCATTGGAAAATAATAGAAAAAGTATGTATAATACATACATTATTTCTGCTGCAATGTATAATTGTCCTACTGTATTCTATTTCATTTTAATATAAATTTTAGTTCATTATATTTTGGGTGGCCGTGGCCCCCCTTAAGTCTGCTGTGGCTCCCCAAAACTGAAATTTTCTTCTGTGGCCCCCTTGGGACATGCTGTGGCCCCCCAGGGGGCCACATGGCTCCCGGTTGAGAAACGCTGGTCTAGTGTGTCCTCTAATCTCCGAGTTCCTCACGAAATTAAAAATTTGGCTCACCAAGTGGTTTCAGTTGAGCATCCCTCCCTGTATTAAACTATCGATTTAAACTATTTTTTCTATACCGGTAATGATATTTGCAATACCGCTATTTGATATAAATTACCGGAATACGGGTATTGATGTATTCGTCTGCTATTGGAATCCCTAAATGTTACTATCGATTAAAAAAAACTATGGATTTACGTTATTTTACCTTTTCAGTAGATAATAAATACCTGATAATTCAGCTTATTTTCCTGCTCCGTTATACAATATTCGCGCTGTTCATATATATCTGAGAATTGCATTTGCGCAGTAATTGGGTCCTGTGTTGTGTCCGAGGGGTAACTAACAGATGTCGCGTGCTGACAATTAAATCTTTCGCTTAAATTTCAAATCGAGTCCATTTCTGCGACTAGCCGCCGATACCACTGGCGCAAGGACAAAACGGCGCCGTCATAAGATAGCTGCTTACATGAACTGCTGCGACTCCCAAGGACTATTCATTATTTGATAAAACGATTGCTGAGACCATACCTGAACGATATAATAGTGTTTTTTTTTAATATTCAGAATCGGCTTATTTTTTTTTTGGTGATTGAATATTTTCGACTGTCCCCTGTGTGGTCGAGTGGTTAACGTTGTTGGCTTCGGCTACGGAGGGCCCGGGTTCAAATCCCTGTACGGACAGTTTTTATAAATTGATTTTTCAATCGATTTATGAATTTCTGTTCAAAGGCATGGATGTATGTGATGTCTTGAATTCCCCCCTTTCACCCATCCTATCCTATGAACGAGGCGTACCGAGAGCGATTAGCTTACCACTAATCCTGTCCTAGCCCTATTCTTCTATCCCTACTCTCTTTGAAAAAAGAGAGGTTGAGCAACTGAGAAACAAGCAGTTCTCGTAGAAACACTTCTGTTGAGATAAACTCCATTAGGAGTCCATATGCTCCACATTGGGAGCGGACATGGTTTAAAAAAATATGTATATATATTTTCGACTAATTAAAAAGTACAAATTCTAACATTTATGATTGTCCAAAAAGAATACACAATAGTTGATATAAACGAAAACGTACAGAAACGTTTCATACTTTATAACGTGGTCCAATCAATACAGTGAGAAAAAAGAAATATATATATTTTTTAATATTACAGTTTGTAATGAATTAATAATGAAGGCACTCAATTTTTTCAAGCGTTTTTTTTTCTAATTCATGTCCGTTCTCAATGTGGTGGAAACGGCATCCAAATGGAGGTATTTTAATATATTTTTTTTCTTTTGAGAACTGATTGTTAGTCAGTTGCTCAACCTACTTTTTAAAAAGAGAATAAGGATAGAAAGACAGGACTGGTACAGCACTAGTGGTTAACTTTTCGCCCTCGCTTTTCTTAACCCCGCTTTCCCGTCGGTTACGATTTTCTGTCTATTACAGGTCGATATTCTATTCATATTAAACACATCGACTGTGGAAAAGAAAAAGGACGTAACCCACATTTTTTTTGAAAACAGGTTTTTTCGATAATCACAATGTATCAAACTTGATACACGTTCTATTAAAAATGATGCAAGCTACAAATGCCGAATTAGTATCTAAGATTAGCTTTTATGTTTGAAAAAGATGACATTGTAAAAAATTAAAACAAAGAAAAAAGACTGAAATAAAGGATTCTCCTAGACAATTTCTTTAATTCATATTAGATTATGTCAATTAAACACCAGTTTAGAAGTGCACTTAAAGGTTGTGTATAATTTATAATTTGCATATGTCACAAAATCATCAAAACACGTTTTTTGCGCCTCCTGTAAAATTTGTGTTGGTTTACATCGTTTTTCCTTTCCATAGTCGACATTCTGTTGAATGATCCATTTGCAATATGTAATGTATTTAAATTGAATATATATTTTAATAAATGAATATATACTAAAAATCTGAGGTTGTGATATTTGATTAATTAACAAGAACTCTGATCAACGTTCAACAATGTACAATTTTCTAACATCTCTTCTTGATAGTGGTTGTCGGCGTTCCCTTTACAACGCATCTATACAAATAGCCGTATTTTTTCTATACCCCCAGTAACTGTAAATGTATAATTCAAATTCCCATTCATTCATACAAGGAATGGTAATTAAATTGCCGCCATATTTTTTATTTCAAAGGCGCTCCAACTGTGCTCCGGCTAATAAAGCTAATGATAAGATCAAACAACTAATTAGTCATGTAACTATTCATATAGAAAAAAAAATGTAGTCAAATATTCATTTTATCTTATGGGCTTTTGTTTCATTTAGAATACTAAATACACAATTATGAGCATCATCTCTCACAAAGTTGAAACCGAAAAATTCACACAAGTGACATGGGAAATATTTTATTTTGTTACTTCAACTGAAAACATTTGGAGCGAGCAAAGAATTGGGTGTATACAAGTTGGTTATCACATTACTGCTCGTGATTAACGTTCCCTTTAAGCTGCGCGAGTGTGCGGCCGCGCAGCATTTGGGAAGCCCCCGTGCACTCATTCCGAGTTGGCGCGCACTACAGGACAGTAATTCAATTAATATCTGATCGATCCGCGCAGCTTACATCTTGTGTTTGAGGGAGGATTGCTCGTGATGTGAATTCAGACGTTGATTTCACGGCCATCTTCGATAACGCACTAAAAACAATTTAAGTTACTCGTTTCGCTCATCGCCTGATACAGAACTGCGTGAAGCTGATCTTCAAGCGGTTGAAATGCGATGTGGTACTATTAATTCGCTTTGATTTAAAGTCTAAAAATAGTCGCAAAATAAACAATACTGCTAAAAATCGTTTTTTTTTTGCAATACAGTGTAAGAAAAACGGTGTCCAAAAACCAAAACTAGCTCACATTATTGAATACTCGTTTTTGATTGTTTGGCGAGATGAGGAGACGTTTCGTGGACTGCTGCATGCAGAACCGAATTCATAAAACAATTTAATCATTAATAAAAAAAAAATTGCATTTATGGTGTAGTTGTTTCTTTCAGATTCTGCGACAGTGACATCTATTATTATAAATTTTTAACAATCAAAACAATTTATAAAATCTAGGGAATTTTTTCTTTTACAACATCTCAGTTGATCAAGGAGTTTCTTATTTTATCTTATAGTTTGATTGAACTGTAATCTTATTTCAACTTTAATCCAGAAATTACAAGAATATAAAAATAATTAATATCGCTGAACCTTGATTCTAAATTCACCGACGCTCTTATATTGTTTAAAAACCTTGAATTTATTTTTTTATTATTAAATGTCTTATGTATTTAAATTCGTGTAATAAATGAAATCTAACTTCAGTTCAAGTTCATCCGTGCACTTGAACCCCCTGAATATGCCGAAAGGCTAAACCCGGGTTGATAGTGACAAAACTTATGTACATAATTTGAACGATTCAAATTTAATATTGAAATTTTACCAAACACCTTCAGTCGAAATCTTAAATGATGAAATCTAGTTAAAAAAAGATATTTAAAACATCTCAGTTGAGTAAAGTATTCATTATTGCATTCTTGTACAATTTAGCCTGCTTAAGCAATAAAAAATCGCATCTCAACCAAAACCCACATACATATATTATACTCGATGCTTTGGCGATTCAATTCGCATTCGGTCCTGATAACTTCCCATTGTTTTTGTCACTCGAATCACCTGTACAACTTCCCCCTCCCCCCCCCCTTCGACCCTCGTAACCGCCGATGTTATTTATTTATTTATTTAGACTTTGAAATTGCAAACTCTCGTAGCTTACATTTAACTTACATTTAAAGTTTATAGTGCAGTAAAACCCCCATTTACACTAAATTCGGGACCGTGTAATTTAAGGTAGTGCAATTGGGAGAGTGAATCTCATACAAAATTAACTAAGATTTCTCTAAGTTTTGAAAAAAAATATGGACGAAATATCTAGTATATGCAAAACGCGCGCAAAAAATGCAAAACGCGCGCAAAATCCAGTACACAGACAGTCGCTGGCTATGCGTGTATAGCCTGGCATGTGTTGAATACACAGACGCTAGCCAACATTTGACTGTATACACTGCACAAACGGCCGTCTCGTAGCAACGACAATGAAATGCAACCGTTCAGTTGGGGGATTTGCGGCAAATATTTCAAGACAGCGCGTAATTCGGAGAAGTGTAATTGTGGGTTCCACTGTAATGTCAAAACCAAACTAAACTTTTTTTATCCATGTCCGCTCCTAATGTGGAGCATTTTGCCTCCTAAAAAAGGTATCTTAACAGAAGTTATTCTGCGAGAACTGTTTGTTACTCAGTCGCTCAACGTACCCTTTTCCAAAAAGAATAGTAGGGATAGAAGAAAAAGGCTAGGACAGGATTAGTGATAAACTAATCGCTCTCGCTACGCCCAGTTATTGAAGGATCTGAAGGGTGGAAGGGATTTTTTAGACATAAAAAACAACCATATCTACGAACATGTCATGGAACTAGGGTTGCCAGATTTCTAGTAAGTCAATCCGGGACATTTTTCCGATTTGCTGTCTTTCGAATCCAAAAACCCAGGAATTTACCAATTTGCCCAAAATACCAGCGTGGCTCGTTTTTTTAGCTTTTCCGACACTTTCGAATCCAAAAACACAGGAATTAGTTAGTTAAATAGTTTTCCCTGAATTTTCGGGACAATTTAGTACTCATCCGGGATATGGGACAGCAATTCCAATTCCGGGACAATCCCGGCCAATCCGGGACACCTGGCAACCCTACATGGAACTCGAACCCGTGAGGTCCGGAAGCCAACAACGCTAACCGCTCTGCCATAGAACCTTACACACACATTTTTGTAGTGAGCCCCCTGTGACCCCCCCCCCCCCCAACAAGTTTAAGCATGTATTTCATCCTAAAAGTGTGCACACAGTAACTATTTAATTTAATATTTATAATTTAAGGAGCAGTAAAATTTTGGCGAATATAAGAAAAATTCACATACAATATATGTACAATATTTTAGTCATTTTCAGTGAATAACGTGCAGTTACGGGTGTTTGCGCTGCCGGTGTCGTAACGTCTTTCGTCGAATGAGAGACTGAAGGCTGGGCTACCGTTTTCGTCGGAATATATTTTTTTAAACAATGTGACCGGGAAAGTATTTCGTTTGGGGGCTCTGAGAGATCAAGGCAACCGCCAAAGTATTCTATATAAATATCTGACAGTATGAGGGGCTTACAATAAAATTAGTATCATGTTAAGAAAAACACAATGTTCCTTTGTACTTATTTTCACTTGTATTTGTCAAGATCAGGACCGGTTTCGCCCATGACAATTATTATCAACTGAAAAGAAATTAAATTTAACAGTGGTATTTATACAAAACAAATTGAAACATAAATTGAATTTATAAAGTACAGTAATGATACATATTTTTTAGATCACTTTGAAATTACCATTAGTCACCTCATTAGTTTTATTACTCTTTGATGATCTTTGTAATTACGTGTTAGAGGTGCTAAACATTTTAATCTGTGTTAGCTCAGTGTCACTTATTCATAATTTATAGCGTAATTTGTAAATTATTTTTAATGCCATTTGTTTTTTAAAACCTTTCTGTTTCAAATTGTATTGCATATATAACAAACAGTGTTAAATTCTAGAAGATTTTTTTGATTTATTCAAGATTCGGGGAAATTTTTGACATTTACCAGTTTTATAGTACAATAATATAATTAAATAAACATGCCTTGCATATTTTCGTAATACACATTTTAAAAATATTATGTTCTTAAAATATAACTTTCCTTAAATAAAACAAACAGCTGTGGAAAAATAAGAACCGAAAGATATATAACAATTGCGCTTTTGGCTACAAAATAAATATATAAAAGAAACAGCTGCAAATTTTATTTTCAATATTTCCTAATTATGTGGGCATATTGCATTTAAAAATTCCATTAACCATGTCACAATAACAGTTATATCATTTGCGCCAGTGGCTAGGCAAACTATGTTTCTTGTATGTACGTCAATATTCTTCAAGGCGTAGATGGCCATATCTCAGAAACATACCAATTAATAACGGATTTCTACCTGTTCGAACATATTCGTAATACTTATATTTTACAATAGATGTCTCTAGCTGTTGATAACAATATTTTTTTGGACTTTTAATATGAACGACGTTTTTAATTGAAATAATTACTCTTAATGTATGTAACATCTTTTAAATTTCAATATTGTATTTTTTAAAAAATCTTACCGCCTTCCTGAGTTCGAGAAAATCAGTCATTTTATTTAGGGCAAGTTTTCTTTCCGTATTGCGATTATGATTGGCCGTAATTATAATTATGCTTTGATATATTTTTTAACACTAGTATAAATATTTTTTACCGGTAAGTGATGAAAATACCGCAATTGATTTCTCCGTCCAGTATTGCACTCCTAGACACATATGTGGGTTTTTTTCTTCCGTAATGTATAATCCAGTGGTGGGGAACCTTTTCATTTAAAAAGGCCACTTTTTATTTCGACCGTCGAGCATATAATGGGTTGATTACTTTCTTTTTCCAAGCGCTTGCGTATGATTTTTTGATCAAATTGAAGATATTGATCTAGCCAAAAGGACGCAGGTTACCCTCCACTGCTATAATCATTTCCACTTCACTGAGATTAATTATAGAGCAAACAATCAAAAAATGATTTGTCACACAAATACAGAGCTTGGAAAACGATGATTTGAGTGTTGAAGATATCACGGTTTGCTTTAATTTGTCAACATTATGATTTAATTTTTTTATGAAAAAAAAACCGCTTTTGAACACTAATTGTTATTTCCATTTATAGATTTTATAATGGACTGATAATTAAACGGCATTTTGAAAAAAAAATGTGACAAATCACTTTTTGAATGTTATGAGAAAATTAATTATTTTTTACCAAGACTTGATTCAATTAAAAAATGTATATAACGCAATTCATATGGTGTTGTTGTTGATCGAAAGAATTTCCGGCAATCAATCGTCAGTATTCTGCATAGGTATGCCTTAACAGAGCGGCCAAGGAGTAGGTATACATTGGTGGTAAACACCATACAATGTAAGTATGATGGATTGGTACAACAACGCCCTCGTTCGTCGATGGTAGCAAATTTCATCGGCGAAAGATATGTCCAAGAGTTTGTCCAAAATTCACTGCCCTCGTCGGCATTAAGGCTATATGTACAGCATAAATTATTACAGTGTAATTAGTATATTTGACGATTTTATTTACGAACTGTTTCGCGAGCATGTGTGGAGCTCGAATTGTTCTGTTAAATTATTCTTCGACTACGTAATTTTTTTCTATACGGATCAGTTGCGGATTAAGACCTCGGGAGTTAGTGCGGTGAGGCGCTATAAAATTTGGAGGAACTGTTTTTTGGACAACTTAAAAACATTGCAAAATAACATGTAAAGTAAAAAAATAGCATGTGACCTATTTGGGGGCCCTAAGATTCGAAGGCCCCAAGCGCGCGCCTCATTTGCTTATATAGTAATCCGCCACTGATACGGATGTATACAGGGGTGAGATTGAAGATGCTCGCAGGGCCGGCACCACCATACAGGTGAAATAGGGGAAACCATAAGGGGGCGCTTAAATGGAGTATTCAAATTATTTTTATATACTCTAATATTAATAATAAATACTAAGTAGATTTAATTTAATTTTGATGTTTGTATTTGTTCGTTGTAACTATGAATCATATTCTATAATACATCGACTGTGGAAAGGAAAAAGGAAGTAATCCACACATAGAACATTTTACAGGAGGCACAAAAAACGTGTTTTGATGATTTTGGGCCATATGAAAATTATGAAATTTACACAACCTGGAAATGCACGAAGACTTATAAACTGCTGTTTAATTGACATAATCTAATACTAATTAAAGACGTTGTCTATGAAAAACCTTTTTTTCAGTCTTTTTTCTTGATTTCAATTTTCGCTAGTTCATGTTTCTTTAAACTTAAAAACTAAATTCAGATACTAATTCGAGATTTGCAGCTTAGATCCTTTTGATAGAACGTGTATTAAGTTTGATACATTGTGATAAAATCGAAAAAAAGTGTTTTGAAAAAACTGTGGGTTACGTCCTTTTTCCTTTCCACAGTCGATATGATTCGAAAAAGAGAGGTTAAGCGACTGAGTATGCCATATGCTCAACATTGGCAGCGGAAATGCACATATACAAGAAATACATATATCTAATGATCTCAAATTGTTTCATTTCATTGTTTCGAAAAAAAATGGACGGTTTATAAAAAAGGGGGCGCGCCAATAATCGCTGCCTAGGGGCGCCAAATAACCTCGCGCCGGCACTGGGTGCTCGGAGGGGATGTAATCTGAGAGTACTTATAACGTTATATTGCGTATTTTTACATAATATAAGCAAATTATGTAACATTCGATTGGTTCAATATTTATTGCGTATAATTGTATAAGACTGATGCAAAAGATCCGCCGCTTCCTCATCACACCGCAAAGCGAGACCCTTGTTAAGTCATTGGCAGCCCACCGCTGGATGTGTGCGCTAACCACATATTGACCGTCGGCTCTATCGGCTGCAGTAATCAGATACTTAAAAAAATACACAAAAAATGGCGGCAAGCATCCAAATAATGAAACAAAATCTTGACATTGTCTGGGTAATTACACGGCTATTTTTCAATGCCCTACTCCTCAACCCGACTTCACAACCTAATCTGAAAACACCAATTTATTGATAAAATGGACAAGTCCTGGGTGCAGACCAAAAATACTCGACTTTTGGTGACCATTTAAATTTTAAGCAATGCTTTTGCCACTATCACAAAACATCTTATTTTGAGCTGTCTTGACTAATGACCAGGACGATCGATATCGTAATCAAAAATAACAT
This sequence comes from Himalopsyche tibetana, assembly GCA_030503985.1. Taxonomy (NCBI): domain Eukaryota; kingdom Metazoa; phylum Arthropoda; class Insecta; order Trichoptera; family Rhyacophilidae; genus Himalopsyche; species Himalopsyche tibetana. The sequence goes on from JAPJYX010000013.1 coordinate 21,065,259, forward strand.
AGTATAGAGATACCCTTTTGCTGTCAATAAATTTTCACGAGAAAAATATTTAACTCTACGAGCTAAGAATATCTAATTTCAATCATATTAATATAAAAAAAAAATAGTGATAAACGAAGGCATCTTCAGTCATATTTTTTTGTAAGTTAGTCGATTGAGTTTATGTATATTATATGGATTTCTTTTACCTTATAATATCGATTGTAGAGATTCATGACGGAAGCCATCAACGTCGACCACTACACGCATCCGACATTTTTGTAAACCTACTTTTAATGAGGAAAAAAGAATATGTAACAAACATCATATACATGTGTTATCATTTTTTATCAATAGAAAATAACTTTGCATGGAAAATATATACATATATCATATTTTAATTTTTAAAATATATTTTATACAATTTGTGTGCACAAATTGTGTCATTTTAAGCATGTGATGATTGTCATGTCCGCGTAAATTGGGTCACTTTTTTCAATGCAGTCGGTAGATAAATTACAGAAATTGTATTACTATGGAAACCGTTTAAATCATTTATTGAATCATAAAAAATACTCACAATATTACGATCAATAAATTCGTTTCTTTGCGAAAATATAACCAAGAATACAATCAAGATAATAAGGAGCAATCTAATTCTGTTTCCATTCTACACTCATTATTAAACTGACGTTTCGGATTCCTTCGTGGGATTCTTAATTTAAATTATGAACACGATATTATATGTATGTTCGCAAACACACGTATATTATTATAACGCTCTATTTGAACGACTGTAGTTTTTTGTTGCTATTTCGGACGCAGAACGATCTCATGCCGACAATCGACATGATGATTAATCATAAACTCACCGGAAATTCTGCAAATACCTCTCCCATTCAGGTCATTCATTCAAAGGTAAAATTATAAACTTTATTTCGTGGAGATCTTTTACATTTTATTGGCTGATGAAATTTTCAAGCTTTCAATTATCGTAAACGAAATACAACAAAATCGTCGATACTTGTCTGTACGGTACGGTAGAAAAAAAGAATTTTTTCAAGAGAAGGACTCCTAATTAGCTATTCACTAGCTCTACTTCCGTTTAATAAAGTAAAAGTGGACAAGAAAAGTGAAAAAATCAGAGACAGCCATGTTTTTGGTAACAATTTCATAAATCGATTAAAAAATCAATGCTTGAATGTTTTCTATCCAGTATTCAAACTAAGTGGACGATAGCATGACAGCGCTTACCGTTTAGCCACAAGACAGCCGTTTTAAAAACTATTTAATAATAAAGTTTCATGGTTAAAGTTTTGAATACACGAATGGTTGATTTGTTGATGCTTTATTAATTTCAGTTCAACCTGTGTTTGTTTTATTATTGGCAGTCATTAGACAACATCTGGTCTTCTCTTTACCTTTCCTTTCTGAAGATCGCGTCTGCGTGACTAACATAAATTCAGTTTATTATGATACACTCCATAAGTGGTGCATACTACATTGTATTTCACATGGCGGGAATGGACACTGTTACCAAATCTGTCACCGAAAAATGACGATGATTCAGAAAACAATAGCATAAACAATATTTCTACGAGTGCTCTAGCATAAACAATATTTTCAGAAGGTATCTCATTTGACGTACATTGGCCCCTGTGGAAACGGCCAGGGATTGCATAAACGAATGAATAGATAAATGTCGGCATTTCATATTTGAGTTAAGTTACACAGAATAGAACCAACTGAAAATTTGCGAATGTAAAATATTGGGCTTCAAAGGTTGGACACATTGTTAGATACTATGTGTAAATGTATATCGTTGCCGACTGTGAAAAAGCAAAAAGATGGAACTCACAGATTTTTTAAAACAACTTTTTTTCGATAATCACAATGTATAATATACCACTTGATACATATTCTATCAAAAGGATTTAGGCTTAAAATGACAAATTAATGTCTAAATTTAGCTTTTAAGCTTGAAAAAAGAAGAGCTTGCGAAAATTGCGGCCTGGAAAAGGTTTTTCTTAAACAATTAATATAAGCATAAGTCAATTAAACACCACTTTATCAGTCTACATGCACGTTAAAGTTGTTTATATTTCATAATTTGTCTTTGGCCCAAAATTTTTGTGTCTCCTCTAATAAAATAAAATTAAATAAAATTAAATTAAACTAAATAAAATTAAACACAATGCAACAAAAATCTCACGTTGCTGGGCAACGGGCTTACAGCTAGTTTGTATGTATTGTCCTTTTTCCTTTTCAGAGTCGTTATGTTTTATTTTGTTTTACATAACTAGTTAATTAAGCATGACAGGTATTTTGTACTTGGATACTTTTTCAAAAAATAGTATAAACTTTCCCGCTTAGTAAAAAGGAAAAAAGGTTATGTGTATGCCAGCCACCTTCCATAACACAATACGACCAAGAAAATAAACGTATTTACGCCTCATAGTATTGGCCAGATACAGAGTTGCACGGCACCTATATTTTAACCATGCAATGGTGTGCAAGAGAATCGATTGATTAATAAAAACATTTTAAAAAATGATAAAAAAAGGGTTTTAAAAAATCATGATTTTTTAACACCCTTTTTTATTTTCACAGAAATTAAAAAATGACAGTCGGTCGACGCTGAAGTCTGTACGCCTATAAGTAAGAATCTTCGTTCAAATATGTACAGCTGCAAAATAGGCCCATCATAAGCACGCAACTGCAATCTTTTATCACTAATGCTTTCTGATTCAAAATATGTTAAATTTATTATGATTAATAACCGGCATGTCATCATCAGGGTAATGTGGTGGCAATTTTAAACACTGATATTAATATTGTATTTCCGTGACCGGTATTTTGGTACCGGATCACGGTTCCGGTAATACCGGCATTGCAAACCCTAGCCTCGACCGGGTAATATTAGGCGGAGAAGCTTAGGTACTCACTTACTTCACTAATATCGGGCTATGGAATGCCAGACAGCCACGGCGGACAAGTGCATGTGCCCTGTTTTTGTTATTAGTCAAAATAAGGTATGGCCAACATGTCTAGAAAAAAAACAAACTTAAAAGAATGTAAACAAATTTTTTCAAGCACACCTGCTACCATTTGGAGTGACTGAACTCCTAATGAAGCATCTCAACAGAAGTTATATATACGAGAACTGATTGCTTCTAGTTACCCAAGTAGACTATTTACGTCACTTTCACTACGTCCTGTTGTTCAAGAACGGGTGCTCGGTAGGAATATCATCATGGAAATTTATGCCTAGCAATTATTTGTTCCGTTACCCTCGTACCACCGTAGGATTACCCTCAGCTTTTAGTAATATTTTTACGTGGCTTTGAATATAAGTAAAAGATAAATTCGAAGAAAAATAATCTTTACCGCCACCTTACTTTAAAATTTTGTTCTCAATGCCGCAATTAAAATTTGTTTATGTTCTGGGGATGACCCCATATCTTTTCTATCTTGAGAAATGGTGTTTTTTTTTATATGGGTCTGTAAGGTAGTGGGGGGTTATGATGAGTATGTTGATCTAACTTACATTATATTATTTATATATATACTGGCTTAGAAGAGATACACCATACATCTTCCCATACTTTTTTTCATCTTATATTGATTATTCTTAACAATTTGAGATTTCCGTAAATTCCAAATTTGATAATTGGGATTCAAGGGCGAACTCAGGGAAACTGTACTATGAGGGGTTTGAAATAATATAACGTGATTTAAATTACATTAATTATTGGATTAATAACATATTATTAAATTATGAAATATATACAAACTTGAAGTGCATGGAGACTGATAGACTGGTTTTTAATTGACTTTATCTGATATTTATTTAATATTTTCTTTAAAACACCTGTTGTCTGTCTTTTTTCTTGATAAAAATTTCCACATGACTTTCTTTTTACAATCTTTAAAGCTAAATTTAGATACTAATTTGGCATTTTAAGCTGATATCATATCGATAGAACGTGTATCAAATTGTATACATTGTGATTATCGAAAAAATCTGAGGGTTACGTTGTTTTTTTCTTTCCACAGTCGATATGTATTTATTTATTATGGTGCAGCTCCACTGGTGTTAGTAAGTTGACGTATATACCTTTCATCTCAGTTGTTTGGCCCTTTTCTCTCATGCCCGGTACGTGTAATAAACATTATTCTTACTACATCACATCGTCTTCTTCTGGCAGGAATGTAATTAATGTTTTCGGCTAAGCGACCCGACTGATGGAAGTTCTGTTATGTTATGAAATATCTGTGAAAATTAATCAACAGTATTAATATTGGTATATTAATGACTTCCCCCTCTTTTGCCGGAGAGCAATGCATTTAATTGATAACATCTCTGTGCATTCCATGAATCGAATGCACATTGCACACGATATAATACCAGTAATTTAATATCGCATTATATCTTGTTGAAATGTCAAAACTGTAATATGATCAAAGTCGCAAACCGTTTACCAAAATTGATTCGTTATTTTAAATTGAAAAATATTAAACAAAAATCACGATATTTTCAAATCGCTGTAAAAGAATCATCGCTTTATATTCGTTTACTAAATTACATACATATGTAGAATATGAAAAAAGTACAGTTTATATATTTTATAAAAATATCTACTTATAATAAAATTAATACTACTGTTAATTTGACTTTTTTTAAAAAAAATATTTACATTAACTACAAAATAATTTAGAAATTTAAGTTCGGTATTTTTCCATGACGATAAAATTGCTACGTAAGAAAAGTTATAAAAAATATAAAAAATGGCGATGTGAATAGTTTTCAGCTATTTATTAATCGAGCCATTAAAATTTCTTTTAAAAAAAATCAAATTTCGTACGTGAACTTTAGACTTCTGAATTTGTGTTAATATTCGGTGCTTTCTATAATTATTTAAATTATAAAGTAATCATTGGTATGCGTGATAGAGGAAAATTATTTTGAATCAATCCGTTTTAATTGTATATATATGGAAAGGTAGAAAGTTTAATAAATCGTTGAATATATAAAGAATGATTGATTTTTTACGATCATTGAAAACTAAACAGTTAATATTATGTCGCATAAAAATTCATAACTAGACTTTCGCACATGAATAATCTGACAACATTACCGTGTCTATATATTTGATTTGATTGAATTGATTTTAAACACTGATTTATTCATAATAATATTATTACAGGTATCCAAGACAATGCACCTTTTAATAAATATCACACTTCTCTTCTTAATCCTAAGTTTCAAGGTTTCTTTCCTAAACAGTAATTATTGTATGCCAACTTTGCCAACTGAAAGATTTTTTTTAATACTTCACAAATAACTAGCAATTGGCTTTGGTGGTTGATGTTATATATAACTTACAATAACCAAGAGAGGCTGGCAAAAGCGTTTAACTGAAAACAAACAATCAAAATAAATTTAAAAAAACAATGTTATAAATCAAACACCGACAGGTAGAACGTAGTTAACAAAATAACTAGTGGGTTTATCAGAAATGTTTTGGTTAAAATATTTCTTACGTGTGCTGGCATTAAAAATATTTTATCGGGTAGTAAATAATCGATCAAATAATTAGTTACTGTTTAGTTTTAGTGTTTTGAAATAGTAACATGGTCATTTGAAAGGTTGATTCTAGCTTCCAAGAAAAAAAGATTTCATCAGGTGAACGTTTTTATGAGGCCAGATTTGAGCCAATGACCCGTTTCGATCTCACCGAAACACCGATCTGTTATTGAAGCAGCACGACTTCTTTTATTTAATAATATCATTATGCGGGATTCCTTTCGAGCAATCTGAAATAACAACCATTAAATTAGGGCCTCCTTTTAACGTAATTAAGTATCATTAATGAAACCTTCTAAAATTATAGACATTAAAACCGTCCTGTCAGTATCGGAAGATTCAATTGGCCGGTCATACGAAGCATTCATTACTGAAATGTACATTTATTTATCAACAATTTTATAGTGCCAAAATATAATGAGTATTTTTTTTATGTTTTGAAATGCGTGTTTGTGGAATATATATTACTATATTACTTGCCATGTGATTCATAGAGACTGAACAGTTTTTTTTTATAAATAATAGTGACATCACATTAGTAATTTCAAAGGTTCTTCTTTATTCAAAGCTAAAACATTCACGTATCGTCTTTACTGTTTATTAAATTAAACCAGTGGCAGATTATCCTATTAGCGAATAAAGCTTATAATAACCCATATACTTTTTTTCAAATTTTTATTAAGTTACATGGAATTTTCTGTTTTTATTGTGTTATCCAGAAAACAAAACCTCCAAATGTCATTGCGCCTGGAGCCTCTCATGTGCTTAATTCGCTACTGCAGTAAGCGACGATGTAAAACACTCGTAAAGTTCATTTGTCTATTATAAAAAAGATATAAAATACTTATTATGTGAATTCTTTTTGAGGGCATAGGAGTTTTTTGTATTATATTGTAACCATTACACCATCTTTAAATATAGTAAACGTACATTTTTTAATATTTTTAAAATAGGTTTTATTTTTTGCTACTATATTAACAATTAAATTACATTATAAACAAAAAGAAAGTTACTGTCAAGGTTTTAGGCGTCAATTCATTATATTAATATTATTTATGAATATATATGGAAATAAATCGATAATGTTGTGTAATGGTCAAGACCGGTATCGCGTATCACGAGAATTTTTAATTAAAATAAGCAAAATCTGTCCAGATCGTTACATAAAATAACGAAACCAGTACAAATAGATATGTTATAAGTGTGAACAAGTTATGCATTATAAGATTTACACGAATACAAATTATTGTTCACGTGAAGTCGTGAAAGTTGACTGAAAGAATTCAAGGCAGACAGAATCTTACCTTTGAGGGTCGAATCTTAAAATCAGTCACTAGTGGTATGCGACAATGCCACTACTTCCGGTTAACACGTACTCTCGAAATAAATTCGCATGCTGCTTTTTTTGTAACTGCTTCCAGCTTATAAATTTCTCACTTGACTCTCTTTTTTACATATAATGGAATTCAGTTTTCCTAAATGGATGCTGAAAAGGATTTGGTCCGAGAAAAAATTATACATATCTGTTGTACCACAATAATATTCAGTAAATTGACAATTGTATTTCATGGTGAGAGTTAAATTGTAAGTTTTCCGATTCTTCAGTTGGTTGCATGAAAACTATAATGGAAACCACCGATTTATACAGATCAACATATTGAGTATTTGAAAGACTATAAATCTGTGCCGCCTGTGTGGTCGAGTGGTCAGCGTTGTTGGCTTCGGCTACGGAGGACAACGTGTTCAAATCCCGTTACGGACAGTTTTATAAATTGATTTTTCAATCGATTTATGAATTTCTGCTCAAAGGCGAGCGATTAGTATGGAGAGCGATTAGCTTACCACTAGTCCTGTCCTAGCCCTATCCTTCTATCCCTACTCTCTTTGGAAAAAGAGAGGTTGAGCAACTGAGTAAAAAACACTTCTCGTAGAAACACGTCTGTTTAGATAAACTCCATTAGGAGTCCATATGCTCCACATTGGGAGCGGACATGGTTAAAAAAAACTGTGTTTTGTTGGTATTTATATTCAAACAGATTTCCGGAATTGTGTTAATTAAATAAAATTATTACTAAACAATTACATCGTAATAAATAGTATATTACAATGAACTTGTTTAAAGCAGTAACTATGGAAACTGATATTGGTTTTTTTATTTGAATTATTTAAATAAACAAGATTCAAATTATCATATAATTATCTATTATTAAAAAAACGGAACGGGCGCTTAAACGCTATTCTAGATGAACAATAAAGAGTCGCCTACGTTTATTTGAAAGTATTAACTGTAATAAAAAAAGACAATTTAAATTTACTGAACGAAAATTATAAATTCAAAGTTACAAATATTTGTTTATATTTTTACATAATTAGTAACAAAATGAATATTTTTTTGTTTAATTTCCTATTGTTTTGGCCATGTTCATTTTTATTAGGCAGTAAGTTAATTAATAGAATCGTTGTGGTATAAAATTAATGCTTTTTGCTTTTTTCCTGTAATCCAGTACCTACTCGAATGCCATCTGAATATTTGCATATTAATTAATTATGCAATTAACATGTGAATTTGTATCCATTTCTATCAACATCCATTTGATACGCGAGGCGTATTTTAATAAACATTAAAATTGAGATAGCACTTTGGCACAGACAGTGGCGTAACTATAATTTAAATCTCCACTGAAATTTGTCTGAAATACATATACATGTAAATGAATTTGAAATGTTTATTTTTCACATGATGCTTTATTATTTACATACATTAGATACGGTAAATATGAATGGAAATTAAATGAAAAATGGCGATCTGGCATATTCAGAATCATGTACTAATTTTCCTTGTCACATTTTTAATTCTGGTGTGATATGCACAAATTAGAAAGTTATAAAAAAAGGATTTTAACAGAAACCAATTTAACGGAAGGTGTTTTAAATCATAGGTTCTCAACCTTTTTCGGGTGGCGACCCCTTTTTATAAAAACCATGTGACTAGGTGACCCCTCGAGGAATTTGAAATCCTCGATGTGCTATACTTTTTCGTTATTTTGTTGTTCAAATCCAAAATCGAAAAAAGTTGGCAACCCCCCTGAAAACCCTTCGCAACCCCCAGGTTGGGAATCCGTGTTTTAAATCATTCACTCTTGTGACAGAATAATTAAAAATTGTTTGTAGTTAGTAAATCGATTTTTCTACGTCGAACTAAAGATCACGGTAAAAGTGGTAAAAAACAAGTAACATATGCCTTTGGATTATTTATTATCCATTCATTTTTTAAAAAAATCAATTAATGGAAGTTTTTATTTGGTTGACCAGTTTCTCTGTGTACAAATTCTTGTTTAAATTCATCATAAAGTATTATCAAAAGTATATATTATTGCTGGAATAAGAAAGGACGTTATGTATTTTTTTTAAATAACAAGGAATACTGTTGTGTAGTGTGGGGAGTTTTCTTGTGTGGAGAATTTGTGTACGGAATAACAACAGAATCTTTTATTCAGTGGTATTTATAGAGAGAAATAAAAAAAAACTTATGTACATGTCTTGATCGACTTCACGGAATTCCAGGGCGTTTCTCCGTTGACTTGACCATGGCTGTAGGCAAGTCACGGCCAAGAAACTAGTTATAAAATCTCGCAATAACCATGACAAAGATTCCACGTGTAAGCTTAGCTTAGGGCGTCAGTGTATTTAAATTATTTACTGTGAAAAAACTGTATTATTTCATATTCAAAACGTCAGACCAGCACTGTAATCACTGTATCGCTAAATACATTAATTTACAATAATAACTACCGTTTTGAGATTGCAATGCAAATTCTATACAAGTGTTTTTGTCGTGTTATGCGCCCAGGGCTGCAGATGCGGAGTGGGATTTGCGGAGTCGTGTTTTTTTTACCAAACAACTTCGATCCTTTTTTACAACTTTTTAAAGAAACAGGATAATATGATGAATTGGTAGGGCAATGATAGCAAACAGGATTTGATCGGCGAGCCAATATAAGACAATTTTTTTTAATTCGTAACACGTACTTATCCATTGTCATTATCAGTACGTATATTTATCAATACTAAAAAAACTTAGTACAAAATAATTAAATACACTCAAAAAACACTCGTCATTGATCGTTTGGGACTTAAAATGAGGAGCAAACATTCAAAAAGTGTTTTGTCACACAAACACAAACCTTGTAAAATGATGATTTAAGTGTTGCAAAAGTGACGGTTTGTATGAATGTGTCAACTTTATGATTTCATTTTAAAATGAAAAAAAACCTTTTTGAACACTAATTTTCATTTCCATTCATAGGTTTTATTATGGGCTATCAGAATTGATATAAAACGCCATTTTTCAAAATTTGTGACAAAACACTTTTTGAATGTTTGCTCCTCATTAATAGAGTGTGTGTGATACACTAGTGACCGACCGTGACATCAACTGTTTAGTGTTGTCACAATACCACAATATATCAACATGGCTTAATACATTTTCCCACTGTAACATTAAGTGTAGGGGAGCGGTGGGCTGCCAATATGAGAGCTATTTGGTTTGTCAAAGGAAGGTGTGAATTTTTTTATCGAACTTACACATCACATTGAATAAATCGATAATAAGCTATATATTTAAACCATATCCGCTCCCAATGTGGAGAATATGGACTCCTAATGGAGTTTATCTCAACAGAAGTGTTTTCTACGAGAACTGTTTGTTACTCAGTTGCTCAACCTCTCTTTTTACAAAGAGAGTAGGGATAGAAGGATAGGGCTAGGATAGGATTAGTGGTAAGCTAATCGCTCTCGATACGCCCTGTTCATAGGATAAGATGGGTGAGAGGGGGGAATTCAAGACATCACATATATCCATGCCTTTGAACAGAAATTCATAAATTGATTGAAAAATCAATTTATAAAACTGTCCGTACCGGGATTTCAACCCAGGCCCTATGTAGCCGAAGCCAACACCGTTGACCACTCGACCACACAGGTGGCTAAGCTATATATTACCAGAAAAAAATCTTGTTTTACTAATAAAACAAACAATAGTCAATGAATCCAGAATTATTTGTATTTATATATTTTTTATTATTTCGTGTTTATAGTGCAACGGTCTACGTAGTTTGTTTCCATGACGGATCTCATGGGTTCATGTTCCAGTATGGGCAGTATTTTTTCTATCAATGAGTGTTTAAGATATCTAAAATTCTCTCCCACTTTTCCATTTCTAAAATAACGGGGCTTAGCGAGAGCGAATAGTTAACCACTACTCACCTACAATTCTATCGCTTTTATTTACGAAAGGGAGGGGTTGAGCAATCGAGGAACAAGCAGTTCTCGTAAAAAAAACTTATGTTTAAGTACCTTCATTTGAAGGTCATGTGCTCCACGTCGGGAGTGGACATGGATTAAAAAATGAGTAACTTAAACTTTTTGGTACGCAATCGATGTAAAACCACGAATTTGAATATTGTCTCGTGTAATTGAGGTGCTATTACTTGCAATCCCGGCTTGTTCCAAAATGGTTGAAAAATGAAACTTAAATTTTATTTTGTGAAACAATATACATTTTAAAAGTTTTTTTAGTTTTCAATGACTTTAGAACAGCCATACTCAACCTGCGGCCCAGTAAGCTCTCCATCGGTGAGCTAAAAAAAATAAAAAAGGAGTTTTGGAGATATCTTGGGAAAAAGTGTACCAAATCGAGGATTTCAAATTCCTCGGTGAGCTAAAAAAAAGGAGTATACCATAAATATGTTGCGGCCCACGTAGAGAAGCAAATAGCGGAATGCGGCCCGGAGAAAAAAAAGATTGAGTATGGCTGCTTTAGAATGATATTTTGTATTTTACCAAGCCAGTTTGGAGTTTTCTTTTTAAAAAATGTTTTAAAATTTATTTGTATTTATAAAATTACATTCACAGTGTATGTTTCACCAATTTGGAGCAAGCCGGGTTTGCATTGTACTCTCAATCATTTGACATATTTATGTATATTAAAGTCGGAGTCGGATTGTGGTTCGATGCCGGAGTGGTGTTCTTAGCGACTCCACAGCCCTGGTTGTGGCATTAGAAGTAATTATTTATTCGTCAGGTTGGTCGTCAAAATAATAATTCGAGAAGAGAGTCGTCTGGTGGGTCGGTAAAAAAGGGGTCCACAGAACTGGCTCCCGACCCGCCTCGGGCCTCGCCTTTTTATTTCATTACCGACCTCGGAGCCGCCTAATTCTATGTTAGAGACCTCAGCGTCAGCTCCCCCCCGTGCCTCGTTACGCCGCGGACATCTTTCGTTAACACAATGCTTGCAAGTAAATGATAGTATAAGTATTCTGATCGATAAAGTGGTCCGCCCAGCAGTAGGCTGTCAATACGTTAACAAGGGGCTCGCTTAATTTCAAAAAAATTATTGATGTTCTGGGGAAGGAGTGAATTTTTTATCACTCCTATGTAATTCTATACAATACACTTATATTATAAAACAATATGCAATTTACTGTAAACTTATCAATGTAAATGGCTAAAAATGTACTAATGTGTATACTGAAGTTGTCGTAGATAATATACAAGTCAAAAATTGCAGTTATATATTAATTTGATCTGAAAATATTGTTTTCTCCTAAATTAACAAGAGGCTCGCCGGCCATAGTAAAATTTAGCAAGGGGCTTGTGCAAGCCCTCCGAGCCTCTTCCAGCCCACCTCTGGTTCCGTCCATATAATTGTTATTTTCGCTGCTTAATGAAAGTATGTGGCTATTGAATGGCCCCTCTAAGATTTTCTTTCTGTCCCAAGTATATTTGATTCTTCTCACGACATCCCAGTGATCCGCAACTGCGATGATTTTCTCCAATAAATGGTAATCAATAGCTTTCTTGGGCTACACATGTCGGTTGGAAAATAATATAGGCAGGATTCAAGCCCTCCCTACATCCAATTTGTAGACCTTTTGAATGATGGTGATTCTTAAAGAAGCGAAAGACGTGTCATAGTTTGTAGCATAAGTGTAATAACAAATGTATCAAATGGCACAGTGGTCAACGTCGTTGGCTTCCAAGCCAGACTTTACGGGTTCAAATCTCAGTACGAACAGCATTTTTTCAATCGGTTTCTGTTTGAGAGCAAGCATATTTGCGATGCCTGAAAATCCTCCCCCACCCTTCCAATCCTAAAATAACGAGGTGTAGCGACAGTGATAAGCTAACCACTAATCCTGTCCTGAACTATACTTACTATTCTTTTCTAAAACGAGAGGTAATAAATAGTTGTCGTAGAAAAACTTTTGCTGAGATACTTCCAATAAGAGGACACATGCTAAATATATATTATATATTATAAGACTGATTTGATTTTAATTATGATAATTTTCGTCGACGTACAAATATCCACTACAATATCTTGTGTGTTATTTATTACCATCTTGTTTGATAAATTGTTAATACTATTGTTTTCGTGAGCATAGATAAAATAATCCACTTAAAATATTCTCAGTATAAATATGCATTATGGTAGATAATGTGTTGACTGTGATGTTCAGCGATCGCCCGCTCTTCCGTGTAATGAAATAATAAATCGTGTATCTTTTTGACAGACAGAATTTCTAAAAGGCGATCCAATAATCCGCCATTACCAATCAGCCCAAAATTTGAAGTCATCAAATCCGGATAATACGATAGGTTATTCTCAAAACGTATTGATATTTTAGTAAAAGAAGCCACACAAAAAACTTTTAGATTATGTTATGTGGTAAATAGTTGGTTGTCGAAGCAGGAAATAAATTCGTATATATGGATAGATAACGCTGAAAACACAATCGTCCAAACAGTCGAGCGAACCGGTAAAAGAAATTAAAAAGGTTTATTACCTTAATATAACTCGCACACAAATAACAGAAATACTTACTGAAGATCATTTGAAGGAAAAAACATCACATCTAACGTTGATGTCGTAGTGGAAAAGCAAATAACATAATTCTTATAAATTAAAATAAAACACCATTGTATAATTTATATAATTTCATTAAATAAATTGCGCTCTAACTTAAAAAGTTATTATAGCAAATTCATGAATGACTATTGTATCAACTCGGCATTTTCTCTTCAACAAATTGGTTTTATATCTGATACATTTATATATCTGACTTTTCTAATTGTAAAAGTCCAGACATGGAAGCTTTTATCTTTTCATGTTGAACTAAAGCATGTACAATTCTACAGTTTAAAGCTCAGAACTCTGAAAATAGTGAAACAAAAAGATGTTTTAATAAAACACTTCATCGTATTTTTTGAAGTATCGAAGGCTTTTCCTAGGACCTGCGTCCTTCGATTAGGGTTAAAAAACTGCTAAATATGATTATGTGTACACAAAAACTTTTGTACAAATAAAGCCCCAGACACAGAATATTTCGTACATTTTAATATTCGACATCGAGACTATTCATATTATTAAATCCCAACGTGGAACATCTGTCTTTCTAATGGAGGTGTCTGAACAGAATTTTCTAATGAGAACTGCTTATTATTCAGTAGATAAACCTCTCTTTATTTTTTAAGAGTGTGGATATAGAAAAAATAGAGGTTAGGACAGGACTACTGGTAAGCTATGCACGGTTATTTCTAAATTGGAACGGTGGTATGATTTTTTTATACATCACAAACGTCCATCCTTCGAATAGAAATCGATAAATTGAGTGAAACTATAGACATATACAAACATTTATGTATTTGGTTATTTTCAACCAGAGCATTGTTAGCTTTTTCTATACGTTCAGAGTTTTTTTACGTATGTAAAAGTCTTGTTCAGAAAAATCAATGTAAGGAGTTTTCTTGTGGGAAGAAGCCGAGTACAAAACATTGTTGACGGAAAATTCGTGTTCGAGAAAATCTTGTATATAATAATCCTTTCACTGATTGTCAGTCATGTAAACGTTTAAACACTCCGTGTTGTAATAGTTTATAAAGTTACGAGCTTTGCATTCTAGTCTGACAATAGCCATAACAGTGTTGGCACAACGGTTAACTGTAATATAAATATAGTTAAATTTAAAAAAAATAATTTTTAGATTATTTAATTATGATAAATATTATAAAACGTATTATTTTAATTGATTTTTTCGGTTAATTAAAAATAACAACCATTCAGATGTTTGCTTAGTACTTAATCAGTAACTTTATAATAATATTTGAAAGACGTATTGTTCATATATCTTTTCCGAATGAAAGTATCTCTATTCTTTTCAAAATGCACTAAAAAAAAAAAGACCAGATTCAAAATACGGTAATTTAATTAGACGCACTTCAAAACTCACTCTATTCCGTATAAAATATTGTAAATATATCTAATCGAACATTAAAGAATATTAAAAAATACTCTTTGCTTAGATAGTTTAATGATCAAAATAATCAACGAAAAAAAACATTTAAATATGTATAGTAAATTAAAGGCTCGTCTTTGCAATTTTGATTCATTCCGAAGGCCGAACTTATTGCCCCTCGAGGTTTCAGGTGCCTCATCCCTGTATTAAAGTAATGATACAAATATGTTAGTATTTCAAATATCTAACATGCTAGAATACAATCATCTTGTTTAATAGCGTACTGTCAAAAAAATCTTTTATGATCGGTGAATAATTTGTTGGATCTTTTACCAAGTGGTTAGCGTCACTGGATTCAGTTACGGTTCCCGATACGGACAGCTTAGCAAGTTGATTTTTTTTTTATCGATTTGTAGATTTCTGATTGAAGGCATGGACGTGTGTGGCGTCTAAAATTTCCACCCACTCATTCGAACCTAAAAAGTGGAAGCGATTATCATACCACTAATCCTGAGCTACCCATATCCTTCTATCATTAATCTTTTAGAAAAAAAGAGAGATCGAACAACTCTGCAACACGCAGTTCTTATAAAACAACTTTTGTTGATATAAACTCCATACTAATATGCTCTACATTGGGGACGACCGCAGTAAAAATAGAATATATGTGTTTCTTACATGGCTGTCATAATTGAAAAGATCTACATATAATATAAGTTCTTCCAATACTTTTCTCAAATTAGCAAAGTGTTGTTTATTTTTAAGCTCTTTAAATTTTACTCGGTCACTTTGTGATAATTTTTGTTTGAAAATATTGTGCTTTTACAAAATTCTCTATTATTAGGCTCAATTAGCAGTACATCACGAAATAAAGCTTTTATGTCATAATAAAAAATTGATACACAGACTTTGTTGCGTAAAGAGTTCGTTAACTATCTGTTAAAAAAAATCAAACAAAATCAATTCATTATTTATAACAAACAGCCCAATCTGCACTATTTTTTTATTCAATGAAGAATATCTTAAAAGTATATTTTATATATTTTTTATCCTCATTAATTGTTTTTTCGATAAGTGAGAACTAGGGTATCCAATTGACCGGACTTAAACACTAACCGGTTTTCGGTTTATTTATGACAAAAAAATCGGTTAAACGGTTTAAACCGAAATATTAGTGATACATTTATTTATTATATAAGCAAGATTCATTTATTTACTGAACGTCAGTTGAAGTTTATCCGAGTACTTGAAGATGCCGAAAGGCGAAGCCCGGTCGTTAGTGACAAAACTTGCGTGAATTTACATAATTTGAATGATTAAAATTTAGTATCTAAACTGAGTTGCAAAAAAGATCATCCTAGAACAGGCGTGGGGAACCTGCGGTCTTTTGGCTACCCTGGTGTTTTGTAATTTTTTGTAAATTCGTAAATTCCTGAGAATCAGAGAAGTAAATTAGTAAATTACGGCCAAAGATTCCTTAGTCAATGTTAACTGCGGCCTTATGTAGAATCAGAAAAATGCATGCGTACTTTAGAGAAGAAAATGTTCCCCACCCCTGTCCTAGACAATCAATTATTTAATAGTCGTTTATCTCAATTTAATTCAAATTTATTATAACATCCAGAACCATAAACGCTAATTCGAGTTGTATTTTGTATGGAAACTGTATTTTGTATAACTGAAAGATTGTTTATATTTTTTTTATTTTCATTATGCCGATATGGACTTACTGAGAGATAAATTTATTTTCATTTTTAAAAAGAAAAATAATCTAGAAGAGAGGTATTCGAATATAACCCAAAACATCACATTGTACGTATCGTTCTATGAAACTAGGCCATCGATATTTACGCAAGAAGTGGAATCACAGAATGGTAGATTTTAATTTGGTATCAAACATAAATTAACTGCTGAATCTTTGAAAAATATTTTGTTTTATTTTACATCGTCAATTTTGTGTAATTGACGTTTTCTTGCCGAAACGTGGCGATATATTATCTAATATTGTATTACAATTCTACAGTGGATTGAGTGTTTCTGTTTATTCTATTGAATAACAAATCGAGCACACGTCAGATTTAGAATTATTTATCATCTCTGACCAGTTATATGGCTATTGTGAGCAACTGTTTGCAGTTAATCAAGATTTAAGCTCAATAATCAAAAACTGTACACTGACGATGAATTGAAATATTTTTTGAACAGTTTTTTCCCACTTAACAAACGAGAAACATACATTTATAATACTATAATATAACTAGTCATTTTTCTTTACAAAAATCGTTTGCTGTTACTTAACGAGCTTCTCGCCGAAAAATAAAGTGTGCTAAGTAGTTGATTCTGTGTAGTGCAGTGTTTTTCAACCTATGGTCCGCGAGAGTTTATTAACGGTCCGCGAAGACGAAAATTTATCAACTTGTTTATTTCCTCGAAGTTGATGCAAAATAGTGAATGAACTGCCTTCTGATATCTGTAAGGTGTCAGTTATTTCACGCATTTTCAATTTAAGATCGGTAAAAACTATATTGTGGATTTTTTTATGTTTTCTGGAACAACTGCCGAATTTCGCCGAAAAGGGCGACCAGATCGTTCAGCTTAGAAACCATGAAATGAGCGTTCAGAAATCAGCAAACCACTTCGCTACCATTTATCTCGATGTAACAGAGTCCAAATAACACAATTGCTTTTGTCAAGCCATTGCTTTGATTGAATGGTATTTTTTCCCATTAAAAAGCAATGCTTTATCAACACACGAAATTATGATTTTTTAATTTTTTTGAAAATTACAAAAGTAGCGTCACTAAAACCACTGTACTGTAACTTCAATTGCTATGTAAACCTCAATTGCTATGAAATTTTGACAAGTATTATTTGAAGGTTGGTACTTTCATAAAATCATATGAGTTTGTTAATAGTGGCACGATCTAATTGTCATCCTGCGAACTTATTGAGTGATGTTGGTTGACGCCGGTCCGCGAGATATTTTTTCAGTTTTTACCGGTCCGCGGATGTCAAAAGGTTGAAGAACACTGGTGTAGTGTATGTATACCATACAATTCTTGCGATTCCAATTCAATCATATTAAAGTATGTATTTTGATTACTTCATAATAGAATATTTTTAGAAACCTCACCGTAATAAATGAATTTTTAGCAAACCGGGTCATGACATGAACATAATATGAAATTATCGGACCCGCTTTTTACACTTTGACATTATAATGGAATAATACGAGAAAGGCGGTACCTTTCACAAGGAAATTAGTTACGTAAATGGATGTAAGTAATAGAGCTTCATCCAATCTTGCGCCCTTTTTGTGATCCCAAGATTCCGGGATTGATCATATGCCATAATATCATACCACACAATTGCTTGAGATGGCTGCCGAAAAAAGTGAGTAATTAAGAAAACTTGCAGTGACGATTTTACGGATTCGACAGTGTCCGATCGTTTTTTATTTTAGATCTAGTTATACATTTTTGGTACTGTTGTGAATCTCGAAATCTGATGATTGCTACTAAGACAATCCCTGGATTACATGATTGCAAAATTGTCATTGTCCTGTTCTAGTCTAATCCTTATATCCTTACTCTCTCTGAAAAAGGGAGGTTAAGCAACTGAGCAACAGACAGTTCTCTTGGGAGACCTAATTCTCCTCATTAAGAACGGATATCAATTAAAAAATGATTACTTTGTTATTCCGCAAGTTGAGTACATATTGTAATACGTGCTTCAAAAGATTCGTAAATAACCTTACTTTAGTTTGACTGAAGATGCTTCATGCAAAACACGTGTCACAGTTTTTAGACAACGTGTGGAATTACAAAGTTAGCATAGTATTTTGAGTCATGATGGTTTAAGTCAAATGATTTTCACTATAATTATGACGTTTTTTTAGATCGAAGTGCGGCCTATTTATTATTACTGTTTTTTTAATTAATTTTTGATGCCAAACGAAGAGGAAAAAGAGAGTTTATTAAACAGGAAAATAAGTCGCGTAGAGGTGCGTGAAGTCCCGCAGGCAACAATGTACCATGGTACAAGTACACCGTGACTCGACACTGCGGCACGCGTTTGTCCATGCAAATGGCAGCCCCAGGAGGGCGGCCTATCGAAACCGGCGCGAGATTTTTCTACAGGGTAAAACAACAGTAACCACTATTGCAATACTAACACAATTGTATTTGAAAAAGGCGAGGGATTTTCGATACATCGCTTTCAAACGGAACGATTAAAAGAACAGAAAATATCTTAATTAATTTAGACTTTTCTTCAAAATAAAACAATATTAAAAACTATTGCAAAACAAACACAATTATTTTTTTAAACAATGTATCGCTATAGAACATAACATTGAAAAAAAACAACAACATCTCTCACAAAAAACAATTCACAACGAAGATTCACATTAAATTATTGGAGCTCTGTAACGGCTGTGTAATTTTTTTCTATAGCATGAAATAATACGCACAACTGTTGTAACACTGTCACAATTGAATAAGAAAAAAGATGATAGGCTTATAGCATCAGTGAAGAATTTGACCGGACGGAAAAAACTTTACTGTAAAACAAATCAAATGAAATTTCGTTTCATCACACTTGGTCTTAAACTATTTCTATAAACTATACTATCCAGCGATTGCTGACTTATTTATTAAATTTAAAGAATCATAATAGATGACAATAAAAATGAAATTGCTTATTGAATAGACGTTATTATTAATATTTTTCTAAAAAGCCATTTCTCAATCTTGTCACTGCACGTGTTTCTTTCACCTGCATCTGTAAGTTGTATTTTTGAAAATTTTAATGAAATATTTACATATCGTTATTCATTATAATTTCAATATTAATAAAATTTGTTTATTTCAAAAAAATATTTCTATATGATATTAATTACTGGAATATTTTGAAAAATCGAATAATTTTCTAATCAAATTTCGGCGTTACGAAAATAATAATTAGTTAAAATTAAAGATATTATACGCACGAAAACAAGTTAGAAGCAAGGCGTTAGTATTAACGTTTATTGAACCCGTTGGTTCTTAGCCAGATGTGTATTATTTATTAGATAGCTTGAAATAAAAATGATTAAACATCGTTTTAATCAAAAAAAGTTATTTAATTTTTCAAAACAAGTTTTGGTAACGTTCCAAGGAAATATAAAACCTTAATGTACGTGGTTTTTGTTTTCATCCGTTTTTTTATCCAGTGTGAAGCCTATCAACTGAAAATATTCATTGAAAAAGGCTTGTAGTAAAATAAAAAAAGTGTGTTGGATATGAATGAGGATGAGCTGCTGGAAAACCTTCTATTATCTTTTATTATAAACTTTAAAAAATGTACAACACAAACTTTGAAGTGCAATTATCTCAAAGCTAGAATGGTCTTAAAATTAAATAAATTTTCCGGTATATGATAAGAAATATAGGATTATTCAAAGTACACTAGTTTAAGTTTAATAATTACTTATTATGAGTTACATTAGCGTCTTGTAAGGGTTTTAATAACGGTGATTGATGAATACTTGTATGGTCGTTAACAAGCTTTGGTTTTTTTTGTACATATGATAGTTTGGCGTCACTTTACACTTCATACACTCTTTATTAAACCACACATTTTGCACATTTGTTTTATGTTACAAGAAACTCTCAAGTCAAGTAAATAAATATAATATAAAGGTGGATGAAAGAGTAGATAACAGGATATCTTGTGTATCTCTTCTAAGTCAGTATATACAGCTAAGATAATGTTTAAGCATAGTTCTGATGAAGGCATACGCCGAAATAGCTATCAACCGTGTTAAATGTAAAATCAGTGCTTTTTTTCTAATTTATATCCGTTCTCAATATCGAAGATAGAGTTTCCTAACGGAGATATCTCAACAGAGTTGTGTACGAGAACTGCTTGTTAGTCAATTGATCAACGTCACGTTTTTTATAAAGAGTAAGAATAGAAAGGTAGAGCTGGTACAGGACTAGTGGTTAGCTAATCGTTTTAGCTTTGCCCTGTTAATTTTCGGATTGGAAGAGTGGGAGAGATAGATATCACAAATACTAACGCCTTCAAACAGACGTCAATTTTGTAAATCTAATTGTCATAATTCTTCTTCTACTATTATATCTCTTTCGTGAGATCATGATTTAAAAAAAAACGTATTCTTGTATAAATAATCAAAAGTTTTCAAAGAAAAAAAAAGCGAATATTGATTTGAAACATTAAAATTATTGACAAAAAAAGTGCCGAAACACCGTTCCACCGCATTACATGGGGAAAAAGTAATGTGTAAAATAATGTTTATAGAACTAAAATACTTTTAAATATTCTTAAGCCTTATTCCCAGTTTACAGACTGCTTAAATATATGTATGTACACATCATATTATAGAGTGTTTTTATTGAAATAGAGTTGACCTTTGGTGAACCGTGCTGTAAACCTCATTCAGGTTTATAGTACCTATCTTTATAGGTACATCACGTCGAGAGATTCAAGATACGGCTGGAAAGGTAGAGAGCTAAGGCTTTCATGGTTTGCGTTTTGCTTTTGTTATGGTTGAAGCTTAGATGGATGTAGCGTATTGTCGTGTTTTAGAAAGAACTAGTTCTACCTTTTACGAAACTTATTTAATTTTCTACGTTATTCAAATTATCAAAACGTTTAATACACATATTTTGCGTTTTAGATAATTTAAAACCACGAGTAAATATCTTCCATCGTCTTGGGCGACCATCGGGTACTATAAATGGCGTAACTGAGGGATTCTGGCATGCCACGTGAAGAAGCAAATGGCGGAAGACAGGAAATCATTAAGTCAGGCTGTCATTTTCTCCACCTATGGATCGAAGATCTTAGAATTACGTTAAAAACGGCAATGAAAATTTCATATTGCAAAAGTTTATCTATTATTAAACTTAAACATGTACAATTGTGTGAATAAACATAGCAAATATATTATAGTAAAAAAATAGCCACCTGTGTGGTCGAGTGGTCAACGTCGTTGGCTTTGGTCAAGGAGGTCCCGGGTTCAAATCCCGGTACGGACAGTTATATAAATTGATTTTTCAATCGATTTATTAATTGAAGGCACGGATGTATGTGATGTCTTTAATTCCCCCCTCCCACCCATCCTATCCTATGAACGGGGCGTATCGAGAGCAATTAGCTAACCACTAGTTCTGTCCTAGCCCTATCCTTCTGATGAACATATTAAGTATTTGAAAGACTATAAATCTGTGCCACCTGTGTGGTCGAGTGGTAAGCGTTGTTGGCTTCGGCTACGGAGGACAACGGGTTCAAATCCCGGTACGGACAGTTTTATAAATTGATTTTTCGATCGATTTATGAATTTCTGCTCAAAGGCGAGCGATTAGCTTACCACTAGTTCTGTCCTAGTCATATCCTTATATTCCTACTCTTTGGAAAAATGCAGATTGAGCAACTGAGTAACAAGCAGTTCTCGTAGAAACACATATGTTGAGATAAACTCCATTAAAAGTCCATATGCTCCACATTGGGAGCGGACATAGTAAATATACACATATACATATATATATATAAATAAGTTAGGAGCTTCGTTTTCTTTTTATTTTGAATATTTCATGATAGCAGTATAAATACAATTCAACTGTAAAAAGCTATTTTTTATTCAAGTATACATATTTATTCCACGGGGGGTCGCAGATGTTAATGGTGATTGTATAAATTAATATTTACTTAGAACGGATGCCGTGCAGAGTGTTTTGAAGAGCTGTTGATTAACTCGCAAATAGGCGCGGATGAAAAAAATCTTATTAAAAAAAAGATTGTGAGAGTCAAATGAATCTGTCGCCCTGGGGTCCACGCCTAACGGTAACAGCCTGCCCAATATACAAATACTGATTAAACGCTTGCGAATGTGGGTGACCAACAAGCAGGCACATTTGTTTTGAGAAAAGTATACCAGTTTAAGAAATAGATATTTTAGATATACATTAACAATATGCAGAAAAAGTTGCCTTAATTAATTTGCCACGCATTGTCTGATTTTTGAATTTGTTTTAATCCATGTCCGGTTGCAATGTGAAGCACATGACCTCTTAAAGGTATCACAGCTCGTTTTCTAGTTGTTTTTTTTTTCATAAACGGTGTGTTAGTGTTTCCCGCTTCAATTTTAAGTTTTATTGATGGTAAAGTTTTCCATCGTGTTGTATTTCCAATTAATATGATTATAATTTAAGATTTCGACTGAAGGTGCTTGGTGGAATTTCAATATTAAATTTGAATCGTTCAAACTATGTACATTCTCACAAATGTTGTCACTAACGACCCAAGCTTATCCTTTTCGCCAGCAATGGCTTTAAACTCAATGATACATTTATTTCTTATATAAACACGAAACATACATTTACTAAGCGTCAGTTCAAGTTTATCCTTGCACTTGAACGCCTGAAGATGCCGGAAGAAGAAACCCGGGTCGTTGGTGACAAAATCTGTATGAATGTGCATAGTTTGAACGATTTAAATTCAATATGAATTTTTCTTACAAATCAGTCAAATACTTATTTCAATAAATAAGAGCGAAATTTAATTGTACATGTCTGCATTGGATTTATCGGTTTCCGTGTGTGATTTCTGTGACAATAAACTACCATAAAGCACCGGAGAGATAAAGTGTAAAAAGGCAATTTTAAGTCAACAATCACAATCGATCGCTGAAAACTTTAATTTAAAAATGTCCTATTTGAAAGAAAAAATCGTGCTTTGTAACTTTCAAGCATCAGCGAGATTAGTAGAATTACTAGATACAAATAATAGTATTTTAAAAAACCACGAGTATCCTTTATCATAAACAGTCCAATCATCTCAAAACTGGTACTTTCAATTTATCCCACTATTGCTTTAGGGTAGTTCAAACATTTCTTTTTGCATACGTTCTTTGGATTTTGCAAGCTACATATATAACATTATATGTTTTGTAAAAGTATCGTATGTATACGTGTTTTTGTTAAACTTTAACAAAACTAAGAAGCTTTTTGATTTCAAACGCTTTAAATATATTCATACCATAGGAGGTCCTCATATTTAATATAAGAAACAAAAATAATATGTACTTTCGAAGCTTTCAGCGTTATGCACCGATTGTGAACAACTATTAAAAAGTCAATTTATAATTCGTACTTGTATTCAAAAGCTTTGATTCGAGTACGCACGTATGTATGTAAATCTGTGGTTATTTTGTGTTGACTGATGTTCGGAATAGCTAGGCGTGGTTTTGTCAACTTGTGTGCCTTAGGCTTCAGCGGCAGAGTCTGACGCAGCTGTATTTAAGACTTGTTTTCAGATTGTGAGAACGTAGACACAAACTATTAATACGATATTAAAATATAACACTTAAGGTCTTATAATTCAATATTTTTAATTTAAATGTTGTTATATATATAATATTTTTTTTAGTTCCGAATAATTAAGTGCCTATTATGTACATGTTTAGTAAGCGTTAGCCGACTAAACAAATGTCATACTAGTTTTGTTTTTATAATTATGACCGATTTATAATGTTTCAATATAAATAAACGACATTTCAAAGTGTATATTTAAACTACAGTCGAACTCGTTTATTACGATCTCGGACATAGCGAGATCTAGGATGTCATGAGGAAACATTTTAGTTAATGATTTTCTATATACATTTATTAACTTTTATAACGAGCTATTTCTCGAGAAAAACTATCGTCAAAAATAATTTAAAATCACTACACAGAGTACTAAGACTACTCAAGAGTCTTTTAATGAGTTGTGTGCTGTGAGGGAAAATTTAAGAGAAATTTTAAACATTAAAAAGGTGCCAGAACGCCATTCCACCACGTTACATGAAAAAAAAGCACCGAATAAAACTAATATACCAATAGAAAGTTTGGTAATTATATAAAGCCTGAAATATTATAGTTGTTTGTATAATAACTATACTTTTGATACAATAAAGAGGCGTTTTAAATGGTAGCCCAAAGCTTCCATCGATCAGTGAGGAATTTAGCACTGCGTGAAGGCATGTCGGTAGATAAAAATATATCCTTTTTAAACGCGAGCTCATACCTCAATTAGCCAATAATATTGTTATAAAAAAAACAACAACGTGTCTGAATATTAACCGAGATCTCATCATGATTAAAATCGTACCTTTAAGAACACATATTTTCATTTAATACTTCCTATTAAAAGACATACAATTTTATATGGCATCAAATATTTGTTTATTTTAGCAGTTTTAAAATAAAATAACACTTGTTCATTGATACGTCAATTATTACATTCTTAGTGTGTTTTGTTTATTAATTATTTTTTTTTTATTAAAATGAATATGAATATAGTTTCTTGTAATATAATAAAATGAAAAATTATTATTCGTAGGAACGATTCCTTAAGATTTAAGTGCCTAATAAATTATATTTCGTATTGAAAATCGTTTTCGAATAATCACACTATTTTTATAATTTAAGATTTCGACTGAAGGTGCTTGGTGGAATTTCAATATTACATTTGAATCGTTCAAACTATGTACATTCTCACAGATTTTGTCACTAACGACCCGGGTTTCGCCTTTCTGCATCTTCAGGCATTCGAGTGCACGGATGAACTTCAGTCGGTCAACGGTCAGCGGTCAGTTCAAGTTCATCCGTGCACTTGAATGCCTGAAGATGCCGAAAGGCGAAACCCGGGTCGTTAGTGACAAAATCTGTGAGAATGTACATAGTTTGAACGATTCAAAATTCACAGTATTTTTGTTTGAAAATTATTAAAAAAGAAAACAGATTTAATTTAACAGTAAGTTAGTTTATTTGAATATCCTTAAGAATTTATATTATGCTTTTCAATCATTTCGTCTCTTAGCTTACGGACATTTTAGCAGATTTTTTTATACATGCTTTTTACCATGTGCGCTCCTAATATGAAGCACTTGGACTCCTAATGGTCTTTATCTCAACAGAAAAAAGCTTCTTGAAATTTAGTTGTTATTAAAAGTGAAAGAATTTTCCCGTTAACGAATTCTCCGTACAAGAAAACTTCGCACACCAACCAATACTGTAAACATTAAACATAAAGTGTTATCAAAAAATATTCAACAATTAGAAAACATTACATAAATCCATGCTTTCTGACAATCTATTACAAGTTGGTTGTTGAGTATCCTACCACCACCCGTTATGTGTATGCAGCCGCATTTTCAAGGCCGCAATGCGATCAAGAAAAGAAAAGAATTAATTCCTCATGTTATTGGCTGATACAGAGCTTCACGGGATCTATATTTGAACCATGCACAGTTGTGCTTAAAAGACAAAGGTAGAAAGAAAAAAGAAAATGTGACATGCTCAGTCATTTAGTTTTAGTGATATTAAGTATCCTTCATATCCGTACACTGAGAATCCGCCGTGGCGGAAGAGTTTAATCTACTCCGCGTTGAATTTAAAGAGGAATCAAGAATATCCCGTTCCCCATATGATGTTGCAGATTTATCGAATGCCTCAAAATTCGCATTGGTTGAGATCAGGTCAGCGTGGCCAATTGGGCCCGTATGAGGACGGACCAGAGCAAAAGGCTTGGCTCGTTAATCGATCTATTAAAACTGTCTGTACTGGGATTCGAACCCGCGACCTCCTTGTTTTAAGTCAACGACGATGAAATTCGACCACGTAGCCGGCTTAAATTATACATGAATAAATATTTTAATAAACATTACTCTCATAGGTGGAATTTTGAATATGTAGCAATATAAATAATTATTTTAATTTACATTTACACTACTCGATATACGATTTATCTTATGGTGTTATACTAGTCTTATAAAACGCTGCTTTTATAAATTATATGTAGATAACAAAATATGAGCATTGTAAAAAATATATTAATAATTTAATGTACATGTGGGCTTAACATAAATACGTCCTGAATAAAAGTTTTCGCTCTACATTTTTACGGCTTTGAACATTTTTTTATCAATCCATCTCGTAGTAGAAACAAAAGTTAAAAAAATAATCTCGAGTGAGTGAAAAGCATGCCGGCTTCAAAACAAATGTTTAATAATTTATTCAACATAAATATCATTCCCTCTCTTTCACCGTGTCTGTACAGGTAAAAATACACCTGCAAAACGAAAGAGATGGACGACTTTTCGAAAATGAAGGGGGGGAAGAGAATACAGGTAACTTGTTCTTCTATTGTAGGATGTCCTCTCCAAAATCCCACTAAAGAAATTTTGAAAATAATTATTGTTAGAATCAAAGAATGGAGATGGCGCTAGAGTTCTTATACCCAATATAAAAGCATTGCAATATTAACAAGTGCTTTGATTGCTCCCTAAATATGCATGAATTCATAAATATGTAAAATTCTGGATTTAATTTTCATTTATGTACACTAAATACTATTTTATTTTAAAAACTCCTACAGAAAAGTAATTTTAAGATTTCGTTGAAATAATATTGTTTTCATATCTCAAAGACTCACCAACAACGTTTTAAATCAGTGTTTCTTAACCAGGGGTGCGAAAAAGCATTTCGGGGGTGCGGGAGATGTTCCTATTTTGAAATATATAAAAAAAATGTATATTAAATGTATCACAAATACGTAAATAAATTTTAAAGGCAATGCGAGAACATATTTTCAGAATCAAGGGAGTGCGGGTCACTAAAAAGGTTAAGATCCATTGTTTTAAATAAATGATTTTAGAATAATTTAGGGTAACATAGGATAGTTACATAAATACCCTTTCCGATCCTTTAATTAAATATATTTTTTATTCATGTCCGTTCCAAATGTAGAGCATATGACCTCCCAATGGAGATATCTCAACAACAGTTTTTTCTATGAGAACTGTTTGTTACTCAGTCGCTCAATTTCACTTTTTTTCAAAGTGTAAAGTAGGGAAAGAAAGATAAGGCTAGAAAAGATCCAGCGGTTAACTAATCGCTATTGCTACACCCGGTTATTAAAGGATCAGAAGGATGGGAGGGGAAGAAATAATGTGAATTGACATCACAAACATCCAGTCTTCGATCACAACTTTAGACTAAATAATTCTCCAATTCACTGTGATCTTACCAGGAATCGAACCCAAACCTGTGTGATCGGTAGAGCAAGCTCTAACCGACTGGGCCACAGCAGGCGACATGATTATATACAATTTAGTGTGTACGGTAGTATAATGATTTCTTCTTTTTTGTGAGTTTTTATTATAATTATATATCAATGAACTTGCGTGAATATCTTAGATATATTTAAGAAAATAGATACAACTTAACCTATTTTAAAAGAAGGATTGTTTTTCTAATACGTAAGTATACAAGATTTACATAATTTTGTGAGTGTCTGTTTGGTATTGTATGTGTATGGCACTGAGTGGTGGTGGTCGCCGACTAGCCTTTCGAAGCCAAAGTCGGCACAATAGCTCACAACTCACGGTTTACAGGTAGTGGCAGACAGAGACAGTACTTCGAAGCGGCTGGTATTGGAAAAGACGCGTTCACATCGCCTGCTGTTCATTGCACAATTAAAAAGGATATATTTTATTTATTCTATTTTGTTTCCCCAAAAGGCCGCCATACTTATAAATTCTTTCCATCTATCAAGTTGCGAATGGAGGTAACGAGGGGACTTATCCCCAACTATTGGACTAGCCAGTTTATTTCAGGACACGGCAGTTTCGCTGCCAAGCTCTTCAAGCATAGCCGGATAGACACAGGGACATGCACATGTGGCGTGATACAGGATGCTGATCACATCATCTGGGATTGTCATCTTATGAATAATGAACGGGAGCAATTAATCAAGCCGGTCCGACCAGCCGTCGGACCCACCGGCCACGCCGACTTGGTAGCTACGAATGCAAACCACTTAGCATTCAGTACAATTGCGGTGTCATACGGAAAAGTGATAGATTTACATTCATAGTAAAATTTTCGTACACTTAAGTGCAAGCCGCCAAGTCTTGGTAAATTGTTCTTGAGACAATTCTAGCACAAAACTGAACAAAGCATAACGTTTGTAACGCCACGGGAAACGTATGTTGTATACAGATGTATAACCGATAAATTTAGGTTTCCTTTTTCAAAACAGATTATAACTAAGGGCTACAGTTTGCATTACCAGTAATAGAGCTTGCATACTTTTGTTAATATAATCTGTTATACCAAGAGTTATTTTTGAATAATACTTTAAATTAAATATAATTATAAAAAAAGTGGTCAGAAATATTGTCTTGCTTAACAACGTCATCCTGACATCGTGAAACTTCATTCAAATAATTGAATAAAAATTCTTTTTATGTGATTTTTATTGATATTTCTTTCAAGTTAACAAAATGATGAAGAATTTTCATTTTTAAATAAATTTAAATAACATCGTACATAATATTATAAACATTGTGTACTACTTTAGTAAGTCAATATTTAAAGGTATTCATGTGATTAATATGACTAAGACACAGGACTCGTTTCATGCATTATTTTTTAATTTAACAATACATATATCAAAACATAAGACTTACATTTTGAAAGAACTGCCATGTGGTAAGGGTGGATTTTTTACGAAAATATATGATGAAATCATTGATATAATTCGATATGTTGACAATGAACCATGATGAATTAACAACCATGTTTATTGTTCTACACATAACATTAATTTCAACAGTTCTAGCAATAATGAAATGCTATGTTAACTACTGATCATACTTAAATATATTATACATATTTACTATGAAAAAAGATTGAAAAATACTTGATTGCCATTATTGTAACGTTTATATTGCAGTTTAAGCTGTAAAGTTGCCTTTATTTATTTACATATTATAGAATCATACCTGATGACAATACTTCATGCATTTGACAAAATGAACGATTCATATTTATGTGAGATAATTAATAAATCTATCACTTTTTTTTTGAAAATTCGGTTTTTAGTTTCGGATATATTTATTAATGATATATCAGAATAACCCTTCCTTTAATTAAACTTAACTCTTTACTCACCTGTGGATTTAAGTGTGGATAGTTCTTTATTGCATTAAGGCAATACCTGTAATAGACACGAGACAGAAGATAGCATTCCGATACGTAAAAAAGAGACAGACGAGAAAATCCCTGCGGCGGCATTCAGTCTTAAGAGAGCATTCGGCCACTCGCGACGTGTATCGCAATTTTGTTAGTGAAATAATTAAACTGTGAAACCAATTCAAAAATAAAAATAAATAAAACAACAAGTAAAATAATCGTTTGTGACAAAGTGGCCGGACGGAAACCAGCGCCGTGTGTGTTGTAGTAATGTATAGTGGACAAGCCTCCCAGAAATTGGGCTGGCTGCCAGACTGAGCGGCAGTGTTGTGCAGCTGGATGCTGGAGAGATCCCGCGAAGGTCTGCGATGGCCACGCTTGGGCTGTCCAAGGTCTTCATTCTGGACAAATACTTCACGGAGCTGCAAAAGTTCTGGGAGACCGAGAAAAAGTTGCAAGGTGAGACAGACGCCCTGCGAAGATCTGACGACCGGACTACACCCGGCCCTCGAATCCGTCCGTAGTCTCATTCAATAAACACGATGCATGTTAATTATCTATAATAGATCTCATCATACCTATATTCAGCGGTGGGCTGCCAATACGTTAACGAGGGACTCGCTTAATCTCAAAGTAATTCTCGGTGTTCTGGGGAAAAGGTGATTGTGTTATCACTCCTGTACAATTCCATACAATACTTAAATGAGCAATCGATTGTTACTTAGTACACCTATATAATATGCAACAATATGCAATTTACCGTAAACTAATCAATGTAAATGGCTGAAAATGTACTACTGTGTATACTGAAACTGTCGTAGATAATACATAAGTCAGAAATTGCAGCTATGTACTAATTTGATCTGAAAATATTGTATTCTCTTAAATTAACAAGAGGCTCGCATGCCTTAGTAAAAAAATAGTATGGGGTCCGCGCAAGCCTCTCCGAGCCCCTTCCAGCCCACCACTGCCTATATCTCGTCATAACATAACACAAAGATTTACCCTACTTAAAAGATCTACCCTATTTTTTTTATTAATTTAAAAGAAATTTTAAATGTACATGAATTCTTCTTAAATACTTTAGGTACAACTTAAACACACACATCTATGCTGTTATATGTAGTAATGCAATATTTTTGCCACTTACTAGTTTCAAGAATAAAATAATCTATGAGATTTCTTGAATTTTACTGTCTTTCAACAAAAAAACATTTTTCTATCAATATACATCAAATTATTTCAAAATGATTCAAGGGAATTAGATTTTAATATAACTTTCGAGAGCATACAAAGTAATAAATGAAAATCGTAATTTATCTGTGAAGCTTTTGGTTATACTGTTTACTAGCAAAACATATGCGTACATTATAAATAATCATTCTCGATGAAATTATTGTGTTCTATCCATTTATTATTGTATACATAAATTAGTGAAGACAGCGTGTCTTTTTTAAGATAAAAAGAGTAATAAACTAGTAAAAACAAATACACATTTTTTACTGTATTGATTTTTTAATCATGGCAGGGAAGTCTTAATATGTTGTAATTTTGCAGATTACAAAAGATAACTATCTGAGTGTTGTCAATTTTGTATGGACAAACACTTCGTATATTTTACAGACTTAATTAAACTAAACTAAAATTCATAATATTTTGCGTAGATAATTGTTGTACAGCTACGCAAAATAAAACAATTTATCTATCTAATATTTTAAAGTGATTTTGATCAAGGAATTTTATGCCAAAGCTTTTTATTACAATTAAAAACATGCCTGCTTATTTTCCTTGAATGTTTTTTTATGAATGTATAAATTTAAACGAATTTATTTTTGTATTTTTTAATAATTAGAGTAGTAACATTTTGATATAAATAACTCAAAACACAACATTTTTTGTCTAAACTGGGATAGCTTCGTTCTATAATATTCAATTAAGTTTTTAAAAACTCCGGACGGCGCTTTTCATTCGGAACGTTTTGGTTATTTATTTAATTTTAATATATATTTGAATTTATCGTCTTAATAATTTAAAATGGTATATTACCTTAACCCCCCTCTCTTTGAACTACAACAACGATAACTTTAACTAATTATTGACGATTCGTAAAATAAGTCGTTTTGTAATTATGTATTTCCTTCCCTCGTTTCGAAGAAAATAATTTGTCAATTTGCATAACATTAGAAGCCATCACTTGAGTTTCTTCTTTTAAAGGCGTACATTTTTTTACATTTTTTAAATTTAATTTTCCAGTAGCTTGTCCTCATCGTGGCATACAAACTCAAATATACATTTATTATTTTTTAAATATAATACCAATATACAGTATCAGAAACCATTTGAATACAATAAAATCGCTAATTTAAAATTTCGAAATTTATCATATTATTATATAATTGAAATTTGAGCTGTAAATAAACAGATTGTCTTCAACATTAAAAATTGATGCATTGGTTCTTTAATATATTTTTAAATGTTATTGGATAGATACGATAAGAAACATTCTATCCTTAGTTATTTAATTTATATATTTTTTATAATAAGTATGTCAATAACAGTTAACTCTGTAAAGAAAATAACAATCTTTGCTAAGTGGGGCCTGAATTTTATTCAAATTTTATTTTCAGCATTTTTTTTAGCAATTAGAAAAAATAAATAAATTTAAGTCTGGGAACTTAAGGTGATAATGTAAAAACTACAAAACAGTAGTTTTTATAAAATTGCAAGAACAGTTTTTTTCTTAATAGTTATGTATATAATTTTTATATATATTTTTTTTTGTATACTATTATCACTTTCTAGGATTGGAGGTTTTTGCTTGTCTGTATGTAATAATATAAATAAACAGTACCAAAAATCAACTGATTCCATTTACTATACTGATAAAATTCTTCATTTTAAATCTAGTATAAAATAGCCAGTATAGAAATGATGCTCTACTTATTTTCGTAGAAGTAACATCAACGCTAGAGCAAGCTGGAAACCGTTGATGTTTCGAGTCAACAAAAAAAACCCGCACAACCTGTCGAGTCTACGCTTGAAATTTTTGTTCACAGAGACCGAAATAATATTTCTAATTTATTCAGACAAGCTATTTCTATCTCCTCTCACAATGCGTATTTAAATTAATTTTCTAGTAGGTGCCAGCAGTGGCTTCTTTAACCAGGGCCGAAATGGAATAACAATTAATAGTCAATATAAATATTTTACTACCATTTTTTTTTAAACTTAACATATCAGAACCGGTTTTATAGATCGCAAGAATTGAATTGCTCCCTCTTTTATATGAGAAACCAAACAATAAAAGTGTGTTTGTTTTCTTATCATAATCAAAATATTTAAATAGTTTTCAATTAAACACATCTGTGGTATTTAGATTATCTTATTTTTTTAAATAACGTAAAACATTATTTTCACTTCAATAAAAAAATACTTTATTAACCTTTTGGCTGCCATAGAAAAAAGTTCGTCTGTACCTAGCACGCCAGCTATGATTTGCATTTATAATTTAATTATTTATTAACGAGATAGCTCGACTGTGGAAACCATCTAGTTTAAAAAACTATTTTGTATTTGTTCTACAATTATGTATTAAAATCAGGACCAGTTTGGCTTATCACGAGTAATTTCTACTAACAAAAAAATAAATAATACATAGTTATATTCTAAACTTATTAACACCAGTTTTAGATAACTTAAAAAGTCTCGTGATGAGCGAATTCGATCTTGACCCTATTAAATATGTGTGGAATAAATACAAAATAATGTTTTATTATTTTTTAATACAATGTCTTTCCATCATGTATTCACAGTCAACACCTTAAAAGCGAATATATTTCATACAGTATTCATTTTCTAGTAAAATAGTTTATAATTGATTTCTCATTACTTGATGAAGTATTTGCAATGATTTATAATTTATACCAATTATAAATCTTCAGCACTGTGTACTGTGGAGTCGGGTATTATTAAACAAATCAATTCGGAATCGAGTTTTAATTTAAATCCGGAGTCAGGTCGTCTTATTTCTTAACGACTCCATAGTCCTGATATTTACAATGTTTATTATTATTATTGATAATGCATTTTATAATCAAATTATTACGTATCTGAGCTTAGATAAAAAAATGATTGCTTATGAAGTTGTGATTTATTTTTATTTTAAAAAAATTACCATACATTAATCAGATACGAAAAATTTTCTACCCGAATCTAGCTCTGTGTTTTCTCCAACGGTTTTTAGTCGATTTTCAATTTGCTTTGGTCCTAATAAATGTTTGCAGGTAGTTAAGGCGATGTGCTATCAGTTAAATATTTTTATCGATAACAATTTATTATTAATAAATTCTTTGCAATACTAATAGCAGTATTAAAAGACAATTTTGTAATAACACAGTAGGAAACCTAATACAAAAAATTCAAGATGAAAATCGTTTATATTTCGTGCATATTTTATCTGAAATTTAATTGAATAGAGACATCGGCATCAACACAATATATATACTACATTAATTAATTATAATATAAAACTAAACAAAACAGAATCCGATTTAGTCCATGAATTACATAAAAAAATGATTAAAAAAAATAATCGATTCTGTAATAGGAAGTAATTAAAAACCTATTATCATGAGCTATAATTTTACCTAACGAAAAATGTTTCAAAAAAAGGAACACTTGTATGATCAGAATTTTGAGTACAATTTATGCAATTGAATAAATTCTTACAATAATTTAGATTACTTGAATAAATTTTAATGTAATATTTACAATTGTTGATTTTTTTATTTTATTTATTAATGTATATCTAGATATCCTATTAAAAAAAGAAACATGTCCGCTCTCTACGTGATACATATGGCATCCTAGTGGAGAATGTCAACAAAAGTTTTTTACGAGAACTGATTGTTAGTTTCTCAATCTCTCTTTAGATAAAGTAAGGATAGAAAGACAGGACTAGTGATTAACTTATCGCTCTTACTACGCCCCGTTTTCAATGTTTGGAAAGGTGGGAAGAAATTTGTAGACATTATAAAACATGTCTTCGAACAGAAATTGATTAAAAACACACTTTTTATACTCGGGCTCGAATACGCGAGATTCGTCACGGAAGCCAATGATTACGTCCGCTGTCCAACGGAAACGACAAGATGTTATTTAGTTTATTAATAATATTAAATATTATTTAACCAAAAGAGCTTGACAAAAACAATTTCAATTTTTTTTATCAGTGTAGAAAAATATTCAAAAATCGATGCATTAAAAACGCGCTGTAATTCATTAAATTGTTTGCTGTGAAAGTTCACTTTATTACATATTTACATTTGTAATATTGTTTCTATGAAATATATTTTTTTCACCCAAGAGTCAAATAACATTCACCGAAGTTAGTATTTCGTTTACGGCACGATTGTATGTCACTTTTCTGATCTACGGATTCAAATTTTAAAAACTTTTGTTTTTAAAATGTCTTCCAGATTCCTTTTCAAAGTCGGAACTCATTTTACCAACTGTTCAAATAGTTTCGCGCCCAGTCACCTCGGGCAGGCGCAGCGACGCAAGTG
The DNA here is from genome assembly GCA_030503985.1 of Himalopsyche tibetana. Lineage (NCBI taxonomy): Eukaryota > Metazoa > Arthropoda > Insecta > Trichoptera > Rhyacophilidae > Himalopsyche > Himalopsyche tibetana. The sequence goes on from JAPJYX010000013.1 coordinate 21,100,708, forward strand.
CCCACCACTTGTTCCCTTTTCCCCTTTCGCCGGTCCCGCTGGCCCCGCGGAAAATTTCTTCAATACCTTGCCACACCATGCGCATGCGCTGCAACATCGTGACTCGCGACCATACTTTTTACAGAGATGTATCGGTCTTATGTTAATATTCCAAATTCAAATCGGAAAAAACTTCAATTCAATTGTTTATGTCGATATAACAGACTGTATATAAATTGTATGTCTTTTTTAAAATGTGCAAACCAATGACTGCATAGTTTATTAACTAAATATTAAAAGTGATGTTTAAATTATACTGCAAATTATTTTTAAAATTATTGGTTGTTCGCTGTCAATACTTGGTGGAAAAGCTTTATATTAAGAAAAACACAATATTCCTTTGTACCTATTTATCAGATCAGGACCGGCTTCGCTCGTGGCGAGCATTAACAACTTATAAGAATTGTTAAATTATATGTTTTATTAGTTGATGATACTCACAATGAGCGAAACCAGTCCTGATCTCGATAAATAAAAGTGGAAATAAGTACAAAGGAATATTGCGTTTTTCTTAATAAAATTATATTAATATAAATATTACGTTATTTAAATATATTTTTGAAAATTAAAACAAATAAAAAAATTTAGAGCGCATGGCCTCTTAAGTTCTAATGGAGGTGGTATCTCATTTTTTTTTTCACGATAACTTTTTGTTACTCAGTAACTCATCCACTCTTTTTCGAAGAGGGTATTAGTGCTTTATTAATTACTCTCGTTATGTTCAGTTGTTTTATAATAGGATTAGAAGGGTAGTAGAGACTTTTTAGGGAATCACAAACACCCATGCTTTCTAACAGAAATCGATAAATCGATTGAAAAAATGCTAGTATGATAAGAAGTGTATTAAAATAATCATAATACGTAATAAAGTAACAAGTGTTTTATTTCACTTTCGGCTTAATGTTAATATATTGTATTTCATAAATTATAATATTGAAACAACTGAATTTAACAGTTTACAAATCTGTCAAACCAACTGAATATTATTTCAAGCGGTAACACAACTAAACCTAGTCCATCTCTACTATCTGGTTGTATGCTTGAAGTGGTCACAGTAAGGACATGATTTCGCAACTCTTGTATTGCACAGCAAGCTGCAGTTAGATGTGAAGATAATACTTCTCTATATTAAAGTGTGACGTTCAATTTATTATCTCACAGCTTATTTCAAACAAAAAACAGTTAGTTTGCAACCGCAATTACAACATTATTTCTTTTGAATCGTATTTGTATTATATCATTTTTAAACGGCGTATTTGAATATGGGACTTTTTTTAATAATATTATATTTACGTCTTACTTGTTTTGTTTTCATTAATATACCATTTTTTATAACTGAAAATCGTAACGTCACGCATGTTTCTTGGCAGTTTCTTTATGAGGTTTTGACAATGTTAATTAATGTGTTTTTAACTTTACATGATCGATAACTTTCCGTTCTATCTTTCAAATTAAGTAACATATAAATTTGATACATCAACGCAAGCAAAAATTAGCGATTTCTGTTTTTTAGAATTAATATTTGAAAAAAATAAAACACTCTTGTAATAATTTCACATTTATTTAATATGACCAGGAAAAGTTTCGGTGATGACGAGAAAATTCAACTGACAAGAATATACATATATTAAAACATTGTTTTTTTATACAGAATCAAATAAAATGAGGCTGTAACAAAAAATTGGTAATGTTAAAAAAATATATGATTTTTAAAAACTCTTACAGCATTTTATAGTCTCGGCCACCGATTAAATAAAATTATTGAATTAAAATACTCAAAAAAATAACAGTACATTAATTTAGTTGAAAGGTGAACTGCATTTTGGTTGAATGTTAAAAAATCAGCTAATCACTTCAAATATAGTCGAAAATAATAAACTATTTAAAATAGAACTAAGCATCATGAAAATGACTCTCCTTGGTTGATTTATTTGTGTACTGTATGTGTATATGTATGTATGCGCATGTGTGTGTACATGTACGGATGTAGTATGAGGAGAAGTATATAGAATGTGATTGAAAATTAATGCATATGGAGTCCCCGTGAACTGGCTTCACTGTGGGTTTCTTACCTTTGTAGCAATCACGCCCTTCCGTCTGTAACGATGGTAAGGGAATACAACTTTACAAAACATTAGCGATGAAGGAGACTCGAAGAACGTTGACGCTGTCCCGGTACCTTAAGCTCCATAAATTTGACATCCAAAAAGACTTTAACTCAAAAATTAGCTGTGCGCATATTTTTTTTTTGATAACATATAAGCTTACTTGATAAAATTGACTTAACAAATAATTATTGTAGACCGATTTCAAATTTATTTATTTTATCTACAGCTTATAACCAACTTGTGGCTTGTATAATATTCTTATGATAAACACATATTAAGAAAACTTTTTATCATAAATATGCAGGAATTGTTTAAATGGTGTGATAATGGTATGCTAAAAATTTACAAGAATTAACAGACAACTGTTTATAAAGCAGGCCACCCATCGGCAGAGTGTAATTTAAACAATCTTGTTTTCATTCGAGAATAACGGTATAATACATTTAACTGCCGGTGCGTATTTCATAATTCAAGCAAGACTTTTATTCAATATGGATGAGAATGGAAACCCCATAGATATTTGAATATTTATCAAAGAAACAAGATTCTTTTCGAATATGGTTTCGAAGAATTTTTAACAAATTTTCACTTGGCACCCAAGACAGATTACGTATTACTTTACGTTGTTTGGTTTGATTTTAAAACAATTTCATTTCGTCAAAAAGAATTCGTATTACGAAATTTATCATTAATTATCTTTCTTTTGAAATAATTAATATACGTAACCTTTTAATTGGATTCTCGTAAAATTGAAATCATTTTCACATTATAATAAACATTCACATTTGTATTTCGAGTGTGATTGCTAGCTAGAAAATAAGCATTTTTACATTTTTAAAATGGTCGATCGATTTAACAACTGTATCTGTTATTTAATAAAAATATGATTTGAATAGAATATAAATATAGCAGATGAGAATAATTTCATAACAAAACAAACCTTTTTATTGATTGAATTGCCAATTACTTGATAGAACTCCATTATAATAGGGTAAAAATAGCAACGTATTTAAGTCTACAGTTTTTATTTTACTAGTTGATAGCTATTTCGGCGGCTTTCGCATCGTCAAAACTATGTTTAATCTTTTATTTTGCTCAGCTATATATACTGGCTCCGAAAAAATACACGATATATCATGCTATTCACACTAGCATTCAATTCATATTACTACAATTATAACAAACATAGATATTCCCCGTAGCAGGGATGGGTTCGGAGAGGGTCACGCGAGACCTATGTTAAATTTTATTTAAGCCGGCGAGCCTCTTGTTAAGTAAAGAAAAAAATATTCTCGGATCAAACCAGAGACTAACTGCAATTTCTAACATAATAAACGTCGGCCTATCATCAAAACATATAATAGAAACAACAAAAAATCTTACCAATTTCTGCTTCAATCTTGGAACTCTTTAAGCTTGCAAGCTGGAGTAAACAAGAACAATTATCAGCATCACATTTATATTGCTTAGTTATTGAGTATTTTTACATAATATAAGTATATTTCATAATCGTTATTGCATATTTGTGCAAGAATAATAAAAAAAACACACCTCTTCTCCAGAACACCTCAAATAGCTCTAAAATTTAACGATCTCTTGTTAACGTATTGGAAACCCATCACTGCCTATTAGTTAACATTTAAAAGATCAATATTAATCAATGTTGACAAGATATAAATGTATTTGGATGAAAGCATTACATTATGAATGCGAACCATCTCTATGGAAATAATAGTAATTATGTTTTTTAACGCAAAACAATATCGATCGATCTATGTACATAGTCTAGTAGGAAAATAACACTTAGCGATCACATGGATCTGTGCTCAAGTCCCAGCAAGTTTTAAATCATTTTTAATTATTCAGTTTAACATTTAAGATCTTGGTTATGGGTTTTTTTGATGTCTTATTGTTTATATCGAGAGACATGAAAATTTCTCATGGTTTGGTACTTTGACTGTTATTGGATGTAAGGCTGAATATTTTTGTTTTAATAACAATTCAATTGTTATATTCTATAAATATATAAATTTAAATGACATTGATAAGGTACAATAATTTATTCCATGGTACAAATATTGAATAATGCCTTACAAGTCGTGCCAACATTGGAATCATGACAGCTTCCCTTTTCTAAAATTTATTACCAAGAACTGTGCGCACGCCATTCCTGTCGTAGTGTTTGTTTTATATGCAGTTCTAGTTAATAATAAGGCTAACATGCAACATAAATAATGGCGATTTAGCCTGTAAATTATACTCGATAATGCAAGTCGGAAATAGGAAACCGAGTATCTAAAAATGATACAATAAATTTATCATAGTTTTAGCCAGTGCTTTTTTTGTCAAAAAAAGATGCAGGAACTCACTTCTTGTCAAGCTTTTCATCAGAGACTTTTTTCTAATCCATGTCCGTTCCCAAAGTGGAGCTTACGGTTTTCTAATAGAGGCATCTTAACAGAAGTTTATTTTACGAGAACTGATTGTTACTCAATTTTTTTTTAACTCCCTAGGGTACTCAACGTTGTACCCACCACCACCCGCTACGGCTTCACACTCTTCTTATAAGGTGTATTCCGTAGCGTAACAACGTTAGCCTTGTTCAAAATTTTGCCAGAAATGTCCCGAGAAGAAATTCTTCAAGACTTGGTTGCATGCACTACAGTGTGCAGAAATGAAAAGTTAATTAATAATTAAATGCAGTTGAAAATATGAGATTTTATCTATTTAACTCAACTTTTTTTCCAAATGACGCGGAGACTTCTTTAAATGCCCTATAATTTGCCTTCGATGCAACCAAGTCGGCATGACCGACGGGGCCGACAGATCCGACAGATAGTCGTATCGTCTTGAGCAATTTTTCCCGTTCGTTATTTAAGTCTGGACATTCCCAAAGGATGTGATCAGCATCCTGAATCATATATCCGCATTTATGTTCAGGGCTATTTACTAACCGGCCAAGCTGGAAGAGCTTGGCAGCGAAGTAACCGTGGCCAGTTACTCAATTAATGAACTTCTTTTATTCGAAAATGGTATAGGATAGAAGGATAGGGTTAGGATCAACGTTCCCTGTAAACTACGCGCGTGCGCGGCTGCGCAATATTTGGGAAGACCCGCGCACTCATTCTGGGTTGGCGCGCACTACAAGACAGTTGTTCAATTAATATTTGATCGGTTCGCGCAGCCTTTGAAATTTTCGCGCAGCCAACCTCTTGCCTTATTTACATTGGTTAAGACCTCCAAATTTTATTGCGCGTAAGACCTTTCATGTGCTTAATCTGCCATTGGATATCAGTTGATATTTATGAAACCCAATTGAAGAGAGGTAGAAGCTTATTGTCTCTAGTTATTTACTACTCTTTCGAGTGTGGAATTAATTCGAATAAAAGTTCGTATAGTATGTTTAATGCTGGTATTATATGCCGATAAAAAACCCAACCACAAAAGCTCACTGTACTATAGTATGACTCATTCGAGCGAGTCGAAATGGATTTAAATAAGCTCAAAGCAAAGCGGAGATATGCCGAGATAATCGTCTAGGGATCGCAATACAGGGAGAATATTATCATTAATACCGGTGTTGCAAAAAAAAAACAATAAAAACAAATTGAGGTCGAATACTGGGCGACGGAATCAACACCGGTATTCCAATATATCATATTCAATATTTATTTAAAAAATATAATCATAAGTAACATATGAAACGTTCATTCTTTAAAAAACTTCGATTTATTTATTGTTTATTAAAAATAAAAGAACTTGTCAATTTAGATCATAAAAAAACCTTCTTAGATTCCAGGCGTTTTTAACGAATATTTATTGACTAAAATTCGGGTCTATGGCGCAACGGTTAGCATTGTTGGCTTCTGAAAATAATTAATACTCGAAAGCATAAGTGCTTGTGATGCTTAGAAGTTCCCCTCCACATTTCCGATCCTTCAATTGCTGAGAGTAGCAAGAGCGATTAGTTAACCACTAGTCCTGTCCATCCTTATCCTTATATCCCTAATACTCAACAGACGGCACTCAAGTCCACGGATGAACTGAAAGGCGAAACCCAGGTCGTTAGTGACAAAACTTGTGTGAATGTTCATAATTTGAACGATTTAAATTTAATATTGAAATTCCATCAAGCACCTTTAATCGAATTTTAAATTAAACAGTAAATAATAGCTGTCGTAAAAAAAATCTGTTAAGATTGTGGGTGGATATGGATTTAAAAAAAAATAAGTCTATTAATGAATATCCACAATTTTTACATGCGAAATATTTTTATACCGAAATACATGTTTTTTTTGTATTTCTGTATTGAACAGTTGAAATACCGGGATCTCGGTTGTGGTTAAACCGGTATTCCAACCCCTATTCAAAATGGTATGTTCACAATGCACCATTAAATACTTCACGGAACCAGTCAAATGAACAGTCTACCGTTTTAAGCAGTATCGTCTTACATTTATTCAACTCCTTTTCAAATACCAATATGGTCACGGAAACCGATGGAAAATATTACACTCATTACTAAATAGTTTTGGAAGGTATTAATGAAATGTTGAATAATAAATATCAATAGCTGAACAATCTACTTACATATCTTAGATTAGAAGATTGAGGAGTTCTAAGATTGATGCAAAAATACGTTCCATTTTTTTTTGGTTTGAATTTTATGTTTTGAACGTTATATTTAAACCATCGAAGATAATATACAAATCAACTTTAGAAAGCCAATAGAACTTAAACAGTTTTTTTTTAAAAAAATCATAATGTATAAAACTTAATACACTTTCTATCAAAAGGATTTAAGTTGCAAATGTCAAATTAGTGTCTAAATTTATATTTTAAGTTTGATTGAAGAAATGACTGAAAATTGCAACCAGACAAAAAGTTTTTCTTAATCAATTCATTAAAATAATCTTAGATCGGGTCCATAAAATACTTGTTTATTAATTTTCGTGCACTTGAAAATTGTGTATATTTCTTTATTTTGACATTCGCCCAAAATCATCAAAAAACTTTTATGTGCCTATTGTAAAATTTGTTATGTGTGGGTCCTCTACCTTTTTTTTGTCTGGGCCACATAGTTGTTTTCGATACGTTTCGTGGGCCGCATTATTCAAAGTATTAAAAGGAAATATACCACATAGTATAGTGACATAACAAAAATGTAAGTATACCAAAATAAAAATGTATCCAAAATATTCATTACTTTACGTAAAGTTTTGCAACCTATGCCAGATGTTTGAAAAAGCATCTGGTGACTATGATATTCTTGGGCGGAAAATAAAAGCGGAAGGTTGAGTATCGCTGTCCTAAATCAAATTTAACAAGGGGCTCGAGCGATTCTCTCTAATCCCCCTCCAGAAATAATGCGACATAAGAATGTGTATCAATCTGTATAACAAATAGTCGATTTGTAATCTACACAATTTTTTAATGAGTTCAAAACTGTCAGTGAAAAAAACTAGTGGCTCTTTGGACGTGTATGTTCGTTACTAAGTATCTTAATGGAGAAAAAAAAACAATATAAGTTTAATGATAACGACAAACTTAAAATTCTTTTCGTGTAACGACAATCGTTCATCACACAAACTCTACTTTCAAACACTACAAGACTTACAGATTAAATTCATATTTTTTCATGTACGTTGTCATCGAGCTAGGAGTCAGGTTCGGGTTTTTTTTTGAAAACGTTTCTTCATTTTTTTAAATCTTGTTTTGAGGTCAACGCCTTCTTGTTTGGCGTTATTTATTATTTATTTATCAGATGACATGATGTATTTACATACCGTACATATTAAATTAACGCTTTTTTTATCACTCATTGATAAACCGGATGTATTTCATTGTATGACACTCCGTGAGAATTTTTTTACTGCATGTATTTGTTTTCATAAAGTGCTCTTTAAAAATAACATTTTGCGTTTTTATTTTTATATAAAACATAAAACGATTGCTTATTTTAAACTCAATGGCTAACAAAGCTTTTATTGCAATTTATCAAAGTAAATGAATATGTCGATTTAATAAGAATTAATTATTTGGTAGAACTTTTACAATACCCATTACCTCCCATGACGGCCTTACAGCTGTTTTTAGTAACTTAAACGTTTCCTGTAGCTTAACAACGTAACACATCACTCAATAAGTTCGTAGGTTGACTAATAAAATACCAACTTTTAGGCAAAATGCAACTGTATTCATCAACATAGTCTCCATCAAGCGTGAAACATTTATTCGAACGCTTTTCTTTTTAGAACAACATTTCAATGCCTTTTTTCTAGAACGATTTATCTTTGGCCTCAAGATAGGCTTCAGTTTCATTCAATCACTTCTTCATTGGAGCCAAATCTCTTTCTCTGGAGCATTCTTTTGAGGTTTGTAAAAAGGTGATAGTTGATGAGAGGGAAGTATTCAGTTTTTTCACTTGAATTTACAGGAAAATTTCTGTAAATGTTTTTTACTCTCCCTCTGAACGATTCTGCAAATATACAACCAGCTAAATAAGTCGCCTTAGATGCAACCAAATTAGTGTGGCTTGTGTGTCTGACAGCTGGACCGTCTTGATGTTTTTTTCCAATAATAGTTGGTAGAACTTTATTATTATAACGTGTTATTATCAAAGCATTGCATTTTACAAGAATTAAAGCAACTGACTGAGGTAACTTGCCAACGTCAGGACTAGTTTTAATGTCGTCATGCAGCCACAAACGCTATAAAATAATTCCTATAATCTCTGTAAAGTAAATGCATTGTAATATTTAAGTTACACATTTAAACGAATAGAAATACTTATGTATTGGAGATTATAGGTTAAAATGACCAATGAGGATAGATATTTTAGAATTTTAAAATGGAGGCGAAAATCGCAAGTATAAAATTGAAAAAATTCCCGGAGATGTAAAATTCTCGTTTAAAAAAATCGTAACATAACCTTTAAAAACCTCGTAATATCAATAAAGGTTTATTTAGTTACCCACCCATTTTAACCGTTACAAAAGTGCAGTCGTATCAAGGATTGAATCCAGCGCTGTGGTTTTTCATATCATAATAAACATTTTAATCCGAAAACCGGTCCAAGTACGTGATCCGCAGTGAATATCAAACTACTTATCGTCCATTTCGTTAGTTATTCAAATTTAATTTAAATAACACTTTTCTGTAAATATTTTTTTCTATTTTAACTTACAGCTCAAGTTGTTTACGTGTCTTTAGAAAAGTTGTTTTACTATAATAACGAAAGTATTTTTTAAAATTACTTTAGGTAAAAACGTTAATTCGGAAATATTTTTTTTGGTTAAATCAACACTGACTTTTTTCCCTTCTCATCACAAAGAATCAAAAAATTAATTGCTTATCAATGAATTTAATTTTAATAATAATATTATTTTTAAATTTATGAATGTTGAGTTTGTGTGTTTGCTCTGGTGCTAGAGCTAACAAAAGGAATATTTTTTGAATGACTGAATCACGAAATTTTCAAATTAATATTTTTTGTACATTACATTGACAAATGATTGGTATTCATTATCTGAGACTTGTAAATAATTAACACTTCCCTTACGGTGCTAAAAAATACATCCGATATATTGCTGGCTCTTTAGTGACCAAGTGAAAAACATGTTTATTAAAAACATACGTCCTGTGTTTTTACCGTCCACCAAAGAGCGGGCGGTAAGTGTTAAAACATGTTTTCTCACATGGTTCTTTATGGGCTAGTATTTTTCAGCACCGTATGGTAAGTGTTAAGCCATTTTATTGTAGAAACACATAATATTATATTATGGGCCAGTTCACATTTCACAACAAAATATTTAACCCTGCTCTGACATCATATTTTTTTCATTTCTTCTATAAGAAAGAGTAATACAGTTATTTTTATATTGATCACCAACCCTCTCGCGCCTCCTCTCACTCACACTTTTAAATCGTTTTATTTCAATAATCTTCCGAAAAATTCAAGTAAATTATATGCCTATCGAATGACACTGTTGTGATAGCGATATTGTCAATTCGTAAAGAATAAACATTACCTTGTTAGATTACGATCCGATTTGTTTCTCTATTTCTGTGTCTATATTAAATCTCATTTTCTTACTAAATTCCAATACGCAATACGTGATACAACAAACATATATTGATCAAATACGGTATCAACGGAAAGATCAAATTTGAAATGACTTAAAAGGATCTGTAAAATCTTTAATTACCTGCATGGTGCGAAAAGCTGTAAAAGCTCTGCCAATTTCATTGCATTGGTTTTAAGTTGCACACTAAAATGCAGGAACGAGTCGAGCGCTGTATGCATAGATGAGCTGCAATACCTTGCCGCTCCAAGAAGCGAGTGCAAAAGTCAATTCGGTCGACGATCTTTACAAGTCAGCGAGAATGCGGCTCCTTTGCTCTTTCTGTCTCTTGAACTGAATTTCAAATATAAAATAAAAATGAATCTAAATTTTTTGGTCACCGGACTTCATTAAAATAGTAAATATAGTATTGTTTAATAATCTGCGTTCTTCCTTCAGCAGAGTTCTTTACCCTGTTGTTAATAATATGCTAATGTAAAATATAAAATAATGATGAATATTAAACAATAATTTCAGAAAACATTCAACACTACAATGCACATATTTATCATATTTACATTGTGTTTATTTTAACGACTGCGAACATTCTCTTGTGTATAATAAATAATACAGTGGCTTAATAATGAATACGGACAACTCTATAGAAAGACATCAGCTGACTGGAGTTTTAATATGACAAACAATGAAGCGCTGCAACTTATAATTCGCATGGAACTTCAGTTAAAATTTTTCGTAGTTGTATTTCAAAATAATATGGTCGTTTTGCAAAGAAGTTTATAAATTTTGAATAAGATAGATTCTTGACAGCAAGTCTATCTAAGTAACAATATAAAAAAATCACTCTATCGATCGATTATAAACTGTTTCTCAATATTTTTATTACTAACGAACGTATTATTATAAAGTATATTCAATACTTAATACAAATACTATGCAATGCTTAGAAATAGCTTATAACTATTTAATTATGAGATACGTGCTTATTTTTAAATCAATACTGACAAGAAATTTTATACCAGTATAGTTTTATCTCGGAATTTTCCTTTTACTTTGTTACATTCTGTACATAAAAACGCATTGTCATTGTCATATAATAAAGTTCTTTGGTTATTTTATATATTAATACAATCAAGAAATTATATTTAGATAAGATTGCTGTACAAAAATTACGCATAAAGATGACCTAATGGCCAAATTATTACAAATTTATTTACAGTATGCTTAAAACGTAAAAAAGCGATTGATTAATGTTATTTTTGAGCTTTAAATACGTTTTTCCGCATTATGTAAATACTAAACTTACTTTATAGCCCTGTAGTTATTAGAAAATAATACATTCATTGTTAGAAATGCAACATTTGTAAATAAAATAGGTGGATCACCATTTTTGAACTTATTTGCATCGAGGTTTACCAATCATTTATAAAAAAATAGTACTATCAAAGATTGCATCTTACTCCCTTCCAGGGGTGGGCTAGAAGGAGCTCAGAAAGGCTCGCTTGAGCCCCCTTTTCAGTTTTACTAAGGCTGGCGAGCCCCTTGATAAAGTATCCTCAGATCAAAATTGGTTTATATTTATTATGAAACAAAAGACTTTATTGCATTTAGTTTTTTTTTGTAAAATATATTTATTTCGGTTGCATACTAAAAGACATAATGAGTTTATAATTTTTTTAAAGTAGCATATTTTTACATATTAAGTAACATTCAATTAATTTCATAATTCGTGCGAATCACCTATAAGAGTGTTAAAATAATCCAACCCTTATCTGGAAAACCGCAAATATCTTTCAGGTTAACCAAGCCCCTTGTTAACGTTCCGGCAGCCCACCGCTGCCCCCTTCCATGCGTTCAGTAGAAACGGTCAAACTCTAAATATTATTATGTAGTTTAAAACATATTCGTAAACGTTGCGATAGTCTGACAATGCTTTTCAAAGAAGCGAAATACGCGTCACATTCTGTACCACAACAAGTGGAATAACAAAGTTATCAAATTTAGTTTTATATTATATTTTTATCAGCTTAAAATTTTCGTGAGAAGCGATACTACTAAATACTGTTTTATTTGTATTATTATTGACAGCGAATATACTTGAAAAATTCAATTTGATTTCCTAATAAAACGTCTTGCACGGTAGTGAAACACTAAATCAGATATTTAAATTTATATTTTTTTCCAATTATATTTAAAAAAATCGTTTACATGTTTTATTCATATAAAAATATCTCAATTTCACTTTCAAATTATGCACGTTACACAATACAACTGATTTAATTCTTAATTGTTTTCATGCTAGTAATTTCGCAATGGATATATCTCTTGGAACATTAATCGCATCGTAAAACTTAACGTACACTTACCAGACACAAAATTTCCGGTATTTTCCCGGCATGTTATTTCAATTCGCATGCGACATGCTTAAAATATTTCTACTCGATCAGCGAGTGTTGGTCTGAATAATTTATTTCCACCAGATCAACGGTCAATGCATAAGAATGTAATACCATTTTTCAAACATGAAAACATCGCCACTAAAAAGATATGTTTATATACGATATACGGTTAAACATATTATATATTGATACAGGGTTAAAGATTTTTTTATATTGGTAAAATAAAGTATTAACCGCTCGAATACCGTGCAATTAAATCATTAATATGTCCCAGAGATACTGCTTGTTTTTCAGAAAAATAATTTTGCCTAATATACACTCGAATTCGATATTTTAAAAACTGTCAAGTTGTGTTAAGCTGATTGATTAAGAGTATCTTACATACAGATATTTTGGTAAGCTTTTTTCCGAATGACACAAATGGGCTAATATTGAAATTCAATTGATCACTTTTAGGTTGGTAGTATTGACAGTATACTTAGTGGAAAGGCATTATATTAAGAAAAAACACAATATACCTTCGTACTTAATTTCCACTTTTATTTATCAAGATCAGGACCGTTTTCGCTCATTGCGAGCATCGACAGTTGATTAGAAATATATAAAGAATAAAGTACAAAGAAATATTGTGTTTTTATTAATTAAAAAATATACACTCTTCCAATAAGCAGTCTATGAACTTATGTCGATGTAAACTAGAAATTTTCAACTGATAAGAAATGTAATTCTTTTCATTTCAATTTATTTTTGTATAAATAGCACTCACTTTTAAGGTGTTTACTGTCAATACTTGGTGGAAAGGCATTATAATAAAAATAATAAAAGATTTTTAGTACTTTTTCCACATAAAATTTATTAGATCAGGACCGGTTTCGCTTATCGCGAGCATTATCAACTGATAAGAAAAATATATAAACAGTGATATTTATACAAATTGAAATTGAAATGAAAAGGTGTAAGCAACTATTAACAATTTAAATTTGTACAAATATCACTGTTTATATATTTTTCTTATCAGTTGATAATGCTCGCGATGAGCGAAACCGGTCCTGATCTAATAAATTTTATGTGGAAAAAGTACTAAAAATCTTTTATTATTTTTATTATAAATAGCACTGTTAAATTTTATTTCATATCAGTTGAGCCATGAGCGAAACCGGTCCTGGCATTGATAGATAAAAGTGTAAATTTTCTACAAAGGAGTATTGTGTTTTTTCTCAACCGAATTCAATTCATACTCTATTCGTGTAATCTTGGCATAATTCCCGCCGAGGCATTGTCACCCGCGATGCGTGCGCGCTATCTTGGCACACGCTGTCAGAGCGCCCTGAATAACAAACACCACTTCCTCCCGCAGACACGTCCTGTCATTTACTAGCGAAATCGACTTTTTAGATACTCGCGCTACTTTATTGGCGACAACAGGATTTCATTCACGTTTGGCGCGTGCGCTGTGCATCCTTGCACAGCTTTATTACACCAGCAATTAACTAGTTTGACCGTTTTCGCTATAAAAAGAGTTCCAATAGATTAGTAATGCACACGAATTGGGGTATTTCTAAATGCAACTTGAAGCTTTTTAAGGATTTTAAAAAGAAGAAGTACAATTCTTTCGATGGTTTCGGCGGTAACTTTTATTTATCAAGATCACTTCAGATCAGAAGTACAATTCATACAATAGTTATCGTAAATATGTAATGTAAATCATAATAAGAAACACGGAAAAGCATAATGGCAGACGTCGCGCTGGTGATTTTGATAAATCCGCAAATTTCCGGTTTTTTGAAATCTACATAAAATTTTAAGATTTCGACTGAAGGTGCTTGGTGGAATTTCAATATTAAATTTGAATCGTTCAAATTACGTACATTCAATTATATACAACTCAGTTCAGGTTTATCCGTGCACTTTAACGCCTGAAGATGCCGAAAGGCGAAACCCGGGTTGTTAGTGACAAAATCTGTGTGAATGTACATACTTTGAACGATTCAAATTTGACATGCAATCGCTTGAAAAAGCAAAAAATTATGATTTCAAAATCGCCGACCAAAATCAATCCCGAATCCCGATTTATACACGATTCTATGCGTGACCATTTTATAAGTGTTCAATTCCGGGATCAAAAAATTGTCAATCCCAAAATCCCGGGATCACATGAGTCCGGGATTGTATACCCTAGCTGTCTTCTTTTCTTTCATAACTACCCTGTCTTAAAAATTGGTCTCACTGTATTCATTCTGAGTAATATATTACATAAATATAATTTAGAATTTCGACTGAAGGTGCTTGATGAAAATTCAATGTCACATTTGAATTATTTTTACTCTGTAAAACGGATAAAACTAGAAGATACCGAAAGGCGAAACCCGGGTTGGTATCGAGTAAATAAATTATGGAAGTGTACAGAATAAAAAAAATTCAAATGCGATATAAATATAAATGAACAGGTTGCTGAAACACCTGCCAAATTATTGGATGCTACTTTATTCTGCAGAAAAAAATCTTTGATTAAAATCACATTTAGACTTTATTTATAAATATTTAAATTTGAATTGACATATGATTATAAACACACTATAAAATTGTTTTTTTTTAATACTGCATTCTTGTTTTAAATATGTATTTTTATTGCTGTATGATTTAACAGTCGTATAAGTTGGTCGGGTATAAAGTCGGGCCTGTGGCTCAGCGATCAACGTCGTTGTCTTACTTGACGGATCTCACGGATTTGAGTCCCAGTACGAACATCACTTTTTTTCATCTGTTCTGTTCCTGATCGAAGGCATGGATGTTTGTAATACCTAATAAGTTTTCTACCACCCTTCCAGTTTTAAATAAACGAGGCGTAGCGGGAGCTATTTTTTAACCATCAGCAGTCCTGCTCCAGACCTAACCAACGTTCCCTCCAAGCTGCGCGCGTGCGCGTTCGCGCAGCATTTGGAAAGCCCCCGCGCACTCATTCCGGGTTGGCGCGCACTACAAGACAGTTGTTCAATTCATATTTGGACCTAACCCTCTATCCATACTCTTTTCGAAAAAAAAATATTGATCAATCTAAGTAACAAACAGTTCTCGTAAAAAACTTCTGCTAAGATACAACCATTAGGGTTATATATGCTTTACATTGAGAGCGGTAATGGATACAAATATGTATTATATAATACATATAATTATATGAGTAAACTAGGGTGGGATTTATTCAATCATTTACTAAGCGTCAGTTCAAGTTCATCCGTGCACTTAAACGCCTGAAGATGCCAAAAGGCAAAACCCGGGTCGTTAGTGACAACATCTGTGTGAATGTACATAATTTGAAAGATTCAAATTTAAACATAAATCGGTTAAAAAAAATAGCCGAAATCAACAACATTCACCACTCAACTACGGACTCTAGCGAGAGCGATTAGCTAACCAGTAGTCTTGTCTCGAACCTATTATTATAGTATCTCTACTCTCTGCGAAAAAGAGGGGTTGAACAACTGTCGAGATAAACTCATTAAAAGCGGGCGAAATATGATAAAACAGTATTATGATAAAAAAACATTAAAATATTTCAAGGCTGTAGAATTGTGAAAAATAGCCAACACTCCTACTACAGCATTCACAAACGATCCGAATACTATAATATTTATTTTAAAAAAAGATACAAAATGTTATATTATATTTTATATACTGCGTTATTTTACAGTTCGAGACAATACTTTAGAAGTTGTCAATGTAAGTTTATGATTTATTTTACAATTCGCCAGTAGTTAGTAGCGGTATAAATTAATATTTACTTAGAATACTGAGATAGAAAAACATTACTGTCAATACTGTCTGTATGCTTAAAGATGTTTTACTGTAGTTTTCTGTTTTTAGATAATAACGATTTTAATACTGATTGGTGAAAACGTTTACGGTTGCTAGAAGCGCAATTGCTACACGGAAATCGTTACTATTTGAGGAAATTGGTTTGTTTTTGCGTTCAGTGAATTTCTCATTATTAAGTAGGGGCCGCTTTGAGTTAAGAATGTTTTTAAGAGACTGTTTGTATGTGATTCTTGCTTACAGCGGCGTGCCAATAATTTGTCGTATATTAAATAAAAGTAAACATTTTAATTGTCCGATCAAATTATTTCATTAAATAATTATAAATAACATTAACATTCTGTGCCGTCTTGTTGGTAAAAGCTTTGTCCTAGCGATCAGGTTGGTCTGTATTCAACTACGATTCATATTTCTTTTCTTTTTAAATTTGAGATCTTAGACTTGTCTCTTCTTGGCGAGTTTATCTTGTAATTTCAAAATATTTTGCCGGTTGGAATTAAGTTTATAGTTAAAATTGGAGTCGTCTCTATTTATAGAAATATAAATACTTTAATTACTGTTTAAAAATATATTTTACATAACAGCTAATGCCAATGCGTCAAATATTTTGAAGTTGAAAGATCATACGAGATTTACTCGATGGGAATTTTCGTAAGTCACTTGAAATTAACTCAAGGAGAATTGACTTCACAAACGACCATGTCTTAGATCTCAGATTTAAATAAATCAATTTGACATTAAATTAACTGAGAATCGAACCCAGAGCCACCTGATCGGTAGAGCAATCAATTGGACCACAGAGGGCGATGGTAAGAAAAGAAGGATGAGCTTAGGAAACCACAAGTAGTAGACTATTCAGTCTCTATGCGCTCTGTTTTAAGGATGGGATAACAATGGGTGAAAAATAATTGTAATACAAGTCTTTGAGAACAAACCCATAAGTCGATTGAATGTTTCCATTACGAGAATCCAACCAGCGACCCCGCAACCGAGCTAACGAACACCCGACAGTTTTTGCCAGTCGGCTACAGAACCAACAAGCAACCACAAACCAGTATTTAATTCAGTTAGTTTTTCTACAGTTTTCAAACTATTCACATATCAAGTACAATGACTTCCTTATTCCAAATATATTTTGTGCTGATATCGTATATTCTATTTTTTTATTTGAAGTTATTGACACATAAATTCTGGAGGTTCTATTGAAATTATTTAACCAATGTATACAGGTGTATTTGCATTATTAAAACAACGCTTACAGTACAAACACTTCAGCTTGAATTTGTGAGTATCGTTTTATAAACATTTAATTTTGTACGATCGTACGCAATCTTTCAGTAATTTTAGTCTTTCGACTATTCTTTCTTTTAAGCGCCCCATAATAGTACACGTATTTTATTATACTGCACTACGCCACTACTTAAATCTAAAGATAGTGATCCAAGTTTAAAATTGTTACCACTGTACCACGCCTACAGAAAATACAGCCATGCCGCAAATTGTCCATTCTGGGAAAATAGTACATGCACGCTTGGACACATTTTTTTGTTATTAATTAATTCTCCGACTAGCATTTAGCTTTTGAAATCACCCATGCGAGCTTCTTTGGGGTCTTCGGTATTATAACATAGTAATATCACAAAGTTTCAATAGAGCCTCGACTACATCGATTATTTTCCAAAATAATTTTCAATCTGTCATAAATAAGAATAAAATTCTAATTAAATAAACTAAACTATACGAAACAAATGCCAAATGCCAAAATGCAATTCGTATCAGAATGAAATAATTTCCTTGTAATAAAATATGTAGATGTAAAAAATTGTTGCCAATACTGAAATAACTTTACTTGAATTAAGGTAACATTGTTAGGAGAGACAAGAAAAACGATATTACTGCAAAAATAAATAAGCTTTTTACTTATGCTTGGTATTGCAATAAATAATTTACTCATTTCTCGTTGGAAATAAATATTTGTGTTAATACAACAATGTACTAACTACAAAAGAGATCGCAACAAATTAAAAAAGTACATTTACTAAAGAAATGAGATGCGCGTTCTTACAATATTGGCGACGATATGTAGATACTTATATCGTTGACGTATGTCCAACAAACGGTATTCAATTGCGCCGTTTTTTCACAATGAAAACATGTCTACCACTAATCATTGGTTTTATCAATTTTAAAAGCAAGTGACAATTGGACAAATCTTTACTGAACAACTTTTTAAATATGGAAGGTGACAGTGGATAGTAGTTTTTTTCGTCGTTGTACAATGTATGACTGAACTGAAATCTCTTGACTAATATAAGCGAGTGAAGGTAATTTGCATGGGTTCCAATCTCCTCGAAATATAGCAATAGTTTTTGATGATGATATAAACTCCTAGTTCTCATAAAAAAAACAGAATGAGATCTAAGAGAGCCATCATTAAAATATGTTGGCTGTCCTTACAAAAGAAAGTTATCATATACTGCTGACAGTGCATGATAATATTTACAACATTCAAACGTTAAAATCATTATAAACCGAATTAAAACTAAAAAAACGGACTAATATTTATGACATTAATAAATCATAAAAAAAAGGAAATTATTTTTTTTATTATTATTTACACACGTATGGCAAAAGAAGAAGTAAATTGAAGTAAGAAATATAAAAAAGATCAATTCTACGTTAAACTGAATCACGTCGCCAGCAGATCAGAACGGAGCGCCGTGTTTGAGTTTTTCTTTTTTTTTTTCGTTTTCTTTTGAAGTCGACAACTACCCAAGGCCAGCCACCAAATTACTGTTTGCCGGCCTGTGAGAACGTCTCCATTTCAATTACAAATTATTACAATCAAACGTCTTCGGTAACGCGAAGAAACACTAAATGTACTCTTTATCATAAATTTGACAACTTTGTTATTCCGCGAGTTAAGTTTTTTTAAGAAACATCTTCACTGATTAATTTACGTATAGCTGTATTAAATCTATAACGTAGAGTAGATTATTACTATTTAAAGAAGGATAAAAGGATGTGGTCCTTTGCGGCGAAGGATAAATAGATACAATAAAATTACTAATCATTTGGCTGTGTAGGGGAAAATTGCACAGGAAATTAATGTAAAACAGAAAGGCAGTGCCTGTCTTGCTGATACTGTTCCACTGTTAGGGTCCATACAAATTTTCCTCTTTTTGGGATAGAAACTATTTTTGTGGTAATTGAGGAGTGAACTTATTTATATACATTTCATTTGAAATATATAAATTACATTAATAGTGTGATTATTAAAAATGAACTAAAAAATATTTCAACGAAAGTATTCAATTTAATACAAGTATTTTTTACTAGAAATAGTCAAAAAGAAAATATATTTTCAGCTATTACATTGATATCAATCGAGAAAAAAATAGACAATATATTATATGATGGGGTTATTGATGATTATGCTAGAAGGAGGGTCGAATAAAATTATACGTTTGTATAATATTTTTTGAAAAATAAAGTTTTTGTTACCCCCCTGACGGCATGCCCTGTTACAAATGTCGCCGCAATTTTTAATTGTTATTTATTAATAACGATTTTACAGTTTTTCATTAATTTAAGACTTTTATTATTTTCTTTATTGGGTATTATTAAAATGTTTATTTATTCTTATATTTAAATATCTATCGAATATATTTGGTCAGATAGTTAGAGTATGAAAGTGTTTAAATGCCACTATTAAAGACTTTAATCGTGCATACATATATACTTGTGTCCCGATTTTAATACTTCCTTAGTTTATTGGATTCAAATAACAGAAAGTACAGTGAATAAGTGTTCTAAAACAAGAAAAATATTGTAATACGAATTCAAATTTGAAAAAATACTTTATTCTTCGTTCTGTATTTAAAATGGTATATAACTCAGACGGGAAAATGAGTTGCATTTCCTTTGTTGGCGTTTATAGTAATACATCATTCGACATTATAAGTATCCGGTTTTATTTATAGCTGTACTAGCTGCAGCCTGCCGAGGTACACTGAACCGGATATAGTGTAGTCTCACCTCTCAATACAACCTCTTTGGTATCATAGTAAAATAAATTGTCTGACCAACGATACAATCTATTGCTAATGGTAAACTAAATATGGTAAAAGTTTTTGATAAAACATGATTGATACGTCTTAGTTATTAATAAAGATTGTGAATTGATAACTCAATAACGGCCATATTCTTTACTGTCATAATAGAAACAAAAGTCAAACTATGTACATTCACACAAATTTTGTCACCATCGACCCAGGCTTCTTCCTTCGGCATCTCCATGCGTTCAAGTGCATGGATTCAACTGACGCTTAGCAAATAAATATATCGTTTTTATATAAGAAATAAATGTATCACTAAGTTTAAAGCCATTGCTGGCGAAATGGATTAACGAGAATGCCTACAGATTTGAATGGTGAGTAAATTCAAGAATTATATTTATTTCGTTTGCTGAAAAATTTATAAACATATTTACTTACATATCGAATACAAGTGGGGTATTTGGCAGATTTACCTGCTCATTTAAAATTGGTAACCTAATTAAATGTGCCCTATTTATTTCTAATATTTCCAAGAAAAATAATTTATGCCTACCCGTGTTTGGGTGTAGCATTTTAATCCTTTCATTCTTTAAAAAAAAAGTCGTCATTTTCAAAGCCATCTGAAGTATTTGTATTCAAATATAAACAGTGCAATAAAACCCTCCATTATGATTCTCGTTTACACTTATTATGGCGGGGTATAGTGGTCAAAATCGTTGGCTTTTGTGACGGATGTCACGGATTCGAGCTTCAGTACGAAAGGCATTTAATTCAATCGATTTGTCGATTTCTATTGGAAGGCATCAGTGTTTGTAATGTCTTTCAGTCCTATGATAAAAAAAACGTAGCGACAGCGGTTAATTAACACTAGTTTTGTCATACTTCTTTCAAACTTGCTACTTTAAACCCTACTTTAATCAAAAAAATAGAAGTTGAGCAAGTGAGTTCTCTAAGAAAAACTTCTCTTGATATACCTCATAAGAGGTTGTATGCTCCACATTATGTATGTGTATTTGACGGATATTTTTTAAATTTAAAAATACATATTGAACATAATAAGATTTAAAAAAATCTCACGACCAAATTACGAAGATTTAGTTGAAGAAAATTTAGCCAAGTAGATTATCAAACATATTGTATAAATAATTTCAATCTTGAAGTATCCAAATATAGTACAAAATACAGACCGAAGTTACATTACAGGTAGGATAATAAATTATTTTACACCAATTAGTTATGTTACGAAATAAAATTTAATGTTTAAAATGTACTGAGTCAAAATGCAATACAAATAAAACGTAAAGTTTTAATGATCAACTATACAGTTATTAAGAATCTAAATAATATTGCTTTTAGTAAGCAATATCTGTTGATTCCTAAACATTTGAAAAGTATAAACAGTTAGCATTCACATGAGAGTCATAAATGTTGAGTATTCAATACAAATTCTTTTAAAAGTTCTCATTAGATAAACTAGGAATACGACACTAAGAATTCACTGCGGAATGTTGAACTCAAGTAATCTGATAAAGTATCTGGCTTCAAACAATTTATACGCTTGGTCGTTTGTAGTTTATAATTTATTATTCAACTAATTGAAATAGCATTCAAATAACGTTTGCTATTTTTATTGTCCGATGTAGCTAGGTAATAAATTACATTACTATTACAGAAATCTGGATAATTATATAAATAGATATTAAATGTTCCATAGGAACTATTTGTTTAAATTTAATGCTTTTCAAAAGTTTACATTTTATATGTAAACTATTGTTACCCCGCAAAACATCTTTTTCTAACTATGCCATGTATTTGTTGAATTTTAACATTAGATTATTCATTAATATACAATGTTATAATATAACATGTTCTGTCAACAAAATAGAATTGATGAAAATTGTAATATCAGCCTTGGTATAGAATTTTTAATGGGTTTGTTCCCATATCGAGTTCCATTAAAAAAAGAGAATGAAATATTAATCATTCCCATACTTGATGACATTGCGATCTCTGTAGAATACAAATGACATCAACGCTATAACACACTAATAAATAAAATGTATTTGTCTATTCTACATATTTAAAAAAACATAGATTCACAATAAATCTAACAAAAATGTTGCCTTTCATCGAGAACAACATTGAATTTATTTTTTTCAATTTGATTTACACAGTCTTATACTATTTTTCTATAAGGGGAAAAAATTAACGAAGGATTTAATTCTACACTAGTTGTATTGTAATTTATATTTTCAGTATCATGCCATCATAATAACAATAAAGAATGTTTATTATAAACAGTAATTGTTACCAATGGCGTATTACCCCATCAGCGCAAGAGGCGCGCGCTTGGGGCCTTCAAATCTTAGGGGCCTTAAAAATAGCATACATTACAGAAACCCTTATATTTTAATTTTAGTTTTCAATATTTATTATTATTTTACGAAGAGTTTTACAACACTTTTAGTTTATTCGAAAAACATGGCCTCCAAAGTGCATAACCCGCCACTGATTGTTACTACGGATCAATTATTTTAAGCATTTTTATTAATTTTGTAATAAAATTTAGAACTAAAATATTTCCTAATGCTATGAAAAAATTACAAAATAGTTTCCTAATCAGAGTAACAACCGCAATTTATTTATTATGTAAAAATATTTGATTTCCTTCCATATAAAAACATAAATATTTTTCTAGCTTAGAATAGCAGTTAATTATCTACGTTTGAGAAAAAACGTCGATAAAATTGTCTCTAATTAAAATTAAAAAGTGATTTTTACTCGGTTAAGAATACTAAATCATTTCAAAATTGTATAATGTACAATTTTATCAAATGCATTAAGTGGAATTAGTTTCATTCACTTTCATTTCCTTTATTAGGTTGTTGGATAGTTAATCCAGCTGTTTAAATGTATGTTATGAGTTGCGACATATAAATCAATAAAATATTGCTGTATAGTCATACAATTTCACTATTGATAATATTTATATTTCGTGGAATCAAAAAAAAATGTAATGTTAATGTTATATTCGTAATGAAATATAAATTATTCTAGTTTCTTTAGGTAACCATGCCAACAATGAAACACTTTAAATTTAATAAGTAGATTTGAATAACAATGAATGAATCAGAATTAATACTTTCGATATAAAAAAATTGCAGCATTTACAACACTTTCAATCTGAAAATGCTTTCCATGCAAGCAAAACACTAGTGACACAAAAGGAATATAATAATTTATACGTGTAACATTGATTTATTATTTTAATTGATTTTGTATCGATTCTTACGAAAAAAATTGTAATAATATGGGTGTGTGATATGAAGACGTCTGTAACATTTAAATATTAATTATTAGAACATAGATACAGGTGTGGAACTTTTTTTTTTGTTTCGTACACCCACCAATTAATTATTAAAAAGCTCATAAGACAAACGATCCAAGCCTAGAATCAGAGTTTTGAGTAAATTCAATTTTAACTAAGGCATGTTTTTCTCATTGCAATAAAACAAAATAATTTAACTACAAATACAAGGATATATATATAAGATTTTTAGTATACACTCTTTAATATTGTAAAATGTTTAGAGATCTAACAAGCCCGTCAATTATACACAAATGACCAAATCAAAGAAGGCAATTTATTAAACAACAAACAAACATGGGCCATTGTAATACGTCGTGTTAAGGGGAAAATTGCTTAAGGTTATTTTTTATTGTAAAATAGTTATTGGAAAATTCGAATATCAGGTTGGACAGATTGTCCTCTGGAACCTTCTATTTAACTGTGATTGTAAACAATTCACGAATCCCTGTTTTATTGTAAGTTTCGTTGCTTGACTTTGACTTTTCAATGATCCTAACCACTTATAGTTAACGTGTTATTTTAATACTTTGAAGCTCAGATTGATTCATAAATATTTACGAGTATGGTTGCACAACCCCCTCCGGGTTGATAACGCTTACCCGAGGAATCGTTTAGTTACCTTATCATTATGTGCTTAGCGAGAGTTTATTTCAAATTAATTTCACACGATGCCATACTAATAGAACTATTAAACATGATCCAATCACGACTTTTTCACGGCACTTTTTATGAAAGCACGTAGCTATCAGTGACGTGCGATATTAACAAAAAAAAATATTCACTAATGAAAATTATGCCATTATCTTTTCTTTTCATAAAACTTTTTATTCGTGTTGTTTCTTACATACCATTCGCAAGAGCTATCCTTTTGGTCAATTGTGACAAATTCAACAATTAGTTTTTTGTGCTGTATATTTTATTAATTGTATAACTATTATGTGTCAGTCGGGTTGGTTGTATTTTTGGTTTCATGTTCCGTCTAAATTGAAATTGTCTAATGCGTGTAAATATTTTCGTTAACAAAGTTTTTTTCCCCACGAAACATTTCTGCTATTTAATTAATGTGATCATACAATGTTAAATCACTACAGAGAATTTTTAAGCACTGCAGTATTAATATTTCATATTTTTTTCTTAATTTATACACAATTCAATAAATACTTTTTATTTGTTATCAATTTAAGTCAAAATAAAATCGGTTTCGTTTACCTTAAACGTGTTTTCTCTATGAATTATGTTTTTAATACCCTCTAAGGACGAGCGTGACCATATGGTAACTGTAAACACCGTTGTCTATTGATCCCACTATTCATCCTTTTTCTACCTGAATATCGTTGCTTTAACTCATATTTGGTTAAGAAGGGTACAGACTTCAGTGTATCATCAGCCGCGGGTACAGAAACGGCCACCAAAAGCACATGCGACTTTTTAAATTTCCGTTTTTTTTTAATGGACTTTTTGAAACTGTTAGTTATTTTTTTATCAAAACATCAAATTATTTACAGTTATTTTGCTAATATATTTGTATTGAAATTATGTTGATCTAAAGAGGTCAAATTGTAAATATTTAAAAAAAAATCATATTTAGCTATATTTCAACCCCGAATGTTTGCGAGCCCATACGGTCACTTTTGTCCTTACAACTGTTCATACACAATATTACACGGTAATAAAAGGATGAGCATGATCATATAGTCATGCGGGGTTTCTATACAACGACTTGGTGTTTTTTTTTATTATTTTATTAGGAATAAAAGTTATCTGTGACTTCAATATGGCTAAACAAATATTTTTTTATCGAAAAAAGCTCTCGTCTCTGGAGGGTTAATTATATATAATAATATATTTTTAACATTCTTCCAAGATCGTAGATAATTCAATTTCTCTTGTTATGTTATGTATTTTTTTTTATTTTACGCATATTGATTATTTTACACTAGGTTTATTTATCTATATGCTGTGATATTGTAAACTCATACGAAAAACAACAGTCTAGTACCGCACTGGTTGTAATCAATACCAACGGCCTACTTCAAGGACATCCAATCATTTTATAATTGATGGTCTGCAGTGCAATCTATTTTTAAGGCACTACTGTGTCCACAAAAAGTACTTAAGTCTATCATGATTCATTACTCGAAGTTGTCTTAGACCTTAATAATAATCAAAATGTATTCGATTCATTTATCTCATCGTAAAACGCTTCAGTAGATTGATGAATCATATAAAATCAACTGACAGCTGCCTACTTAAAATGCAACAGTCGTTTGTAGTTTTTACTGTCTGTGTATTGTAATATAATATGTTTCGTTTAATGATATTTTGCAATACAATCGCTTGTACGATAGACTTTCCTATGAACGTATTTTACATGCGAGATCATTTTATCTACATGCAAGTATTTTTGAGTAAAATAGTTGAATTATAATAAAGTTTTCATTGTTATATTATACACTTTAAAAAATGATTGTGCATCTTATATTTATTGAGGAAATACAGTGATATTATTGAATTAACAACATTAGTATTTAGTACTGACGAATTTAACAAATTTAATAATATTGTATACATTGCTTATTTTAGCCATTCGCAGTATGCATAAGTAACCAAATATACAATTAAACTAGCTAATGAATACATTAACAACACAGGTGAAGTTAAATTGTTCACAAACTAAAAATATTAATGCGTCCATTCATAGTTTTGTTAGTGCTCTTCTTCTGTGTGCGCGCAATCACGCAGTTGCTGTGTTTTACTCTAATCTAACATTTCACATAACCTCAAAAATTTCAACGTCTTGTCGTGACTGATGTCTTTTATATTTTACAGAGAGAAGACCTCTAGTTCCATTCGCCTTTTTTTCTCATGTATTTTGATGTTTTTTTATCGTTTTTTTCCTTTCTTTCCCTTTACCTCGGTTTTGTCGTTCTCGCCTTATTTTTATTAAATACACCTTACCTTTCGCAACATAATCTGACCTTAACAGTAATATAATTTCTACTTTGACTAGCGCTTATGAGTATAATAACAAAAACTAAACCGTAGCATGAAATGCGTTTTTACATGTATTCGTCATTCATAAATGGACTAGTCAAATTAAATGTGAATTTTAATGGTGCAAGATTCAACTAAAACTGCTAATTAATAAATATATTTACGAGATTTAACACTTTGTATGAAATAATTATTACCACAAACAGTTTTATTATTTTAATGATTCATAAAACACAAATTAACAGGTTTAGCTATAAAGATAATTTTCCTACTATTGAATTTCGACAGCTAGACAAAAATAAATAGATAATTTTTTGTACTTATCTTTATTTCATTTATATCAAGTCTTTTAGCAGCAACACGGTAAATCTATTTGAATTTGGCATATAATAATGCTCTAATCAAATACTGTATGTGTGAATGAATATTTCATCAGAAATCTATGTTGCTAATTTGATATACTTAATTAAATTCTTATTTCAGCGTCTGTCATTTCTGAAGTGTTGATTTATAGAGTGTTTCCGTTTCAAACAACGATCACGATTTTTAGTGTGTGCAACACACTGAAATTGAATTTCACTACGTAGATTGCATTATTAATGTTTTGACACCATTCTCTGATTAAAGTATAATTAATTGCAATTATCTAACGTGCGATATATAAATAATTCAATGGACAAATGATTGTTTATATTGTTATTGAAATACCGCTAGCAATGACGAGTTTTTTCAAGTATAAGATAGTACTTTTTTCGGCGATGATCTTTATTAACTCATGTAGTAAAAAAATGTTTTATCGTGAATCGTTCGTTTCTCGATAAAACATTTCATTTCATTTGTAATTAAATACCAGAAAAACCTATCTTGATTCTCAAGTCAACGTATAAATAAAGATATAAACATACTTTGATCTGAAAATACTAATTCAAAAATAATTTCGAACGTTTTTTAGATATTATTTTATTAATGTTCTTAATAAAACATGTATACTTAAGAAAAAAAATGATATTAATTATAAACGTGTGCCGATCGGCAGCCTTCAAAAAATTGTTTGTTATCAATCTTTTATGTAAATAAAAAAATAAGTAAACAATACCATTCGGTAACCAAGTTGCATTTGATATTTTATTTCTCTGATAGTATATGAAAGATCTTGTGATGTTCCAACTCTCAGTGCCAGCCCGAGGCTATATGGCGCCCTAAACAACGGTTATTGGCGAGCCCCCTTTTTAACAATTCTTCCCATTTTTTTCGAAATGATGAAAAAAAACCAATTCGCGATTATTAGAAATGTTTTTTATATATCCATGTCAGCTCCCAATGTGGAACATAATGCCTTATAATAGAGGTATTTCAACAGATTTTTTTCATCATGAACTGTGTTACTCAGTCGCTCATCCTCCTTTTTTCAAATCATATAGATTACAATACATAATTACTATTATTTATTATTATTAGAGTACATATATAAAAATAGTTTTAATACTCAATTTATGCGCCCCCTAATGGTTTGCGCCCTAGTCGGTTGCCTATTTTGAATATATGGTGGCGCTGGCTCTGCCAACTCTTAGTATAAAAAATGATTGAAAGTCAAATCAAGTGCACCAAATCATTGTTAAATTATGTTCAGTTGGTTTGATGATAAATTACTACTTAAATATTGGTTCAATTTATTGCATCTACTCAAATGACAACTTTGGGTAGTCACAGATTAGGGCTTGTCGGTTTACAAAAATCTGTGCTTTGAAATTACAGAGCAATATCAATAAATATACTAGTGAAATTTTACTTTTAAATATCGGAGTGTTTCATTATATAGATTTGGCTTTCAGCAGTTGATTAATACACTAACATATCTCAAAATAGATTTTTTCGCCCTTGCTCCCAGGTAACGATATATTATAAAACCGATTAATTGTCATGGTGACCAATATAAGTTTATCTTCTGAATTATCACAATAGCTTGTTATTAAAAAAATATTTGCTGTAATGATTGTCAGAAAGGGCTTCCTGGAAATATGCCGGCGTCGTAAAGCTCGGCGAGCGATTCAAATCTTCTCAAGTGATAAAAAAAACGGGAACCTAAATTCGGTTTTGTATTATGGTCCGTGAGACAACGAGAATGTATACCTCACCTTCTTCTTCGCGTTACGGTGGTAGAGATTTATTTTTTATGGCTATTCATCCGAAGGTTTATTGAGCTTATTCACTTTTATATGTGTAGTATTGTTTGCATGTGTGGGTCCGTCTGTCCTTTGTACGGTCATTATATGGGTACGCCGACAGTTTATCTCCGGAAAAACAACAAAAACAAAACGCTTTCATTTAAACAGTTGAAATCGTAAACATTACAAATATTTAAAAAAAGTATTACCTTAATCTTCCATAAATTTTATTCTCGATTCAAATATTTTACCAAGTAGTGTTTTTTTACCATATCGGCTCCCAATGTGGAGCATATGGACTCCTAAAGGAGTTTATTTCAACAGAAGTGTTTCTACGAGAACTGCTTGTTACTCAGTTGCTCAACCTCTATTTTCCAAAGAGAGTAGGAATAGAAGGATAGGGCTAGGACAGGACTAGTGGTTAGCTAGTCACTCTTCATACGCCCCGTTCATAGGAGAGGATGGGAGGGGGGAATCACATACATTCATACCTTCGAACAGATATTCATAAATCGATTGAAAAATCAATTTATAAAACTGTCCGTACTGGGGTTCGAACCCGTTCGAATCCGAAGCCAACGACGTTGACCACTCGACCACACAGGTGGCAAGTATTGTTATAGACTCAAAAAATAGAACATTCATTCGTTCTAATTCCACATTTTTTTAATGATCATGACCGGTTTCGGTCATGACGTGAATTGCAATCTGAGTGTTGTGTGCTGTTCTGAAAACTGATATTGTTCCACGTGACAATCTACACAATTTTGGAAAATTAATTAAACAAAACAAATGGATAAGAAACAGTTTTTTTGTTATCTGAAAATATTCTAAGAAAGATAACGATGAATGTTAAAATAATATTAAAATAATGCGACCCATATTATAATGATAGCAAAGATGAGAGCATAAGTATTAGAAAAATTTAAAAAGCCGGATAAAATATCAGTTTTATAAAATTATCTTCGTGGAACTGTTTGATATTTTTTATCATACTATATATTAAAAAAAAAAACTTTTTTTAATTAACTGAAACTGTTTTTTTATTTATAATTTTTAATGATGTTAATCTAATAAGTCTTGCCATTTTTCATCTTTTTCGAATTGTTTTATAAAAATAACTCTATTTGCTAAGAATCTTATCAGTTAAAATGTTCGAGACTTGTTCTTATTATTATTAAAACAAAGACGTGTACACTAAGTACAAAGTACAAAAACCAAAGGTTTTTTTTATTATTTTAAAATGTAATTGCTTTCCAAATAATTGACGAGTTGACACCTAAAAAGTGTTATTAAATATGTTGTGGGCGACAATTTGTTTGCATACTACATCATTCAAAAGATATAAATTTACCTGCCAGAGGTTTCGTGATGATCTATTTTGAACGTTCCGAGTTTTTATATTCTCAATGTGTTTTTTTTCTGTTGTTAAATTCGTATTTTTTATAAATATATACGCCACCTCTCTAACAATACAACAAGCTCAAACGACAGTCGTATTTTTGGCAGTCAGTATCTTTTCCGACTTTTTTTTCAACCGATGAATGTTGTTGGGAACAAAATCTCTCACGAAAACCGAATTGATTTGTTTCAAGAAATGACGTTCAAATCGAATTAACGTTGTGAGAATTGTTGGTTTTATATTTGCCATTCTAAAACAATGACGAATTTCTAGACAGTTTCTCTTTTCAAAATAGACAAAACAGAATATGTCATTTTTAATAATTATTTTGTTTAAATACGTCGTTCATTGTTTTCTTTAGCAATTCGAATATTCATACTATTTTTATTGTCATTTTTAGGTTAAGCATACGAAAATAATTAGCATTTTTGTTGTTATTATTTAAAAAAATTATCAAGCGATCATGATTGTTATTCATAGTATGACATTAAGAATAAACGAATGCTTGTTTTGTCACATATTATTATTAAGGACATATATTGTTGTAATTCAATTAAATCGTGTAATTTCTTGAACGCCATCACATACAGTTTATCTTACACACCATTATATAATTATACTACAGTACTAGTTAGTATTACTAGTTAAAACCATGTTTTAAATATGTGAATGATATTATTGACGTGTTTAACCTAAAAACTTTTACAAAAAAATTTACGCATAGCAGAAAACTTCGCCGTTTCTACATAACAAACAAACTAAACTCAATCGGGGGTGATTTAAGGCTCGGTTGTCAATTTCAATACTAAATTTTTGATGTAAACATGAATGCAATTAATTATAATACTGGTTAAAAGTATTTAAGATGTTTTAATAATCTATGACACTGGCATTTACTAATGAGAAATATTGATGCAAATAATTTTACTTTACATAGTTCCGTAGGTAAAATTAATAAAATTCCAGCTTCCTTTAATTCTAAAAACGTTGCAATGTATTTAATAATTATTCAAAACTACTATTCTAATAATAATCTGCTGTATAAATAAGTTTGATTGGACACTAGTCTTTATTACATTTTGTAAAAATCATCAATAATCGAAGAAGAAAAAAGCATGAAACAACCGTTCTCTTTTTTTTAAATTTGTAAACTTTGTAAACGAAAATTATCCAGCCAGTAATGTCTAATAGATACTGTTTATTTTGATCATTAAAATTGATTTTGTCTCTGTCATAGAAGTATTTTTAAAAATACAATCATAATTCCAACAAATATTTAATTAATTTTTGGGGATAAATACCATTGTTATACTTGAATGATATTTATGTTTTCAAAGACAATACTTTTTGCATATGGCAAATTTTATTAATGTAAAAAAACATTGTATTTATAATTTATTGGCGGAAGCATCAAGCAAAAAGTAATCGCATTTTAACACATGTTTGGATCATAAATTGTTTCATACAAAATTCATTTCCTTTACGACATGATTAGGTGTAATGAAAGGTAAAAAAACTAGAATGATTTGACGCGTTTTAAAAAGCACGCGGAATAATCAAGTAGATGAGAAGACCTATACATGGCTACCTATCGATGTTTAATATTTCCCTCTTTGGTCCATCCAACATCCAATGTTCGAACAATGGGTAATTTAGTTTTAACGATCTTGATGCTCCGTCCGTGATCTAAAATAATAACTCCTTACAAAAACTATAATTTTCTTCAGTAAAGATTATTTACAACAACGTTTTATCAACATTACTCTGTGTACGATAAGAAATTCCAATATTTCGGATTAAAGAAAATAACAAATTTCAAGTGTAATAATAAACTACATGATTTTCTTTTATGTATTGTACAACTCAAATAATTCATAGATTCTGCTGCGTAGAAAGATGAGTTTCAAATTAAAAAAAGTTACAACTCATAAATTAATATAATGTATTAAAATTTGGCTTACCGAAGACAACTTGTCATTCATTTTCTTTACCATATCCGTTACCTTTTCGGAGTATATAACCACAACACAGTTCCTCCAAGATTCTCTATCCCTTGTCAGTTTTTCTGTTTCCCCCAGGTCAACCCAGCGTCTCGTAGCTCCGGAATATATATCATATGGTCAGAGAGTATGGATGTATGTCTCTTCTACCAACCAGATGGATCCCATGGCCGTGGAAAGCCACTGATAAACATACATAAAGGCTCTATGGATAGTTATCAGTGGTTTTCCACGGCGAAGAGATTCATCTGGTTGGTACAAGAGACATACATGTTCCAAGCTCTATTAAAGCATCCACAGCACATGTCCAAGCCAGTTCCATCGTCTTTTATTTTTATTTTAGGCCTAATAAAAGGCTGATTAATCCGCTTTCATTTATCCGGATACCGTTAGTATTCATCCGTTTTCAAAGCGCATTGTATAACTACTCTCTGTTTTCATCTCTTAACAAAAGTCATACAGCCATAAATTATATAATTGATTTAACGTCCGCTCCCATAACGCAAGAAGAACACATGATTTTTCCCTTACGTTATTGGTCACGTGTCATAGCAATTAATAGTCTATCCATTTTACTACTGTGTTCTTAAAACTTAAAAGAAGAATATAATAGGTTG
This sequence comes from Himalopsyche tibetana, assembly GCA_030503985.1. NCBI lineage: Eukaryota > Metazoa > Arthropoda > Insecta > Trichoptera > Rhyacophilidae > Himalopsyche > Himalopsyche tibetana. The sequence continues at coordinate 21,133,751 of JAPJYX010000013.1, forward strand.
AATTTAATAAAATATTGTTATATAACCAACTCCAATGCAATGCAGCGTGCGTTTTATTAAAAGCATCCGATAATTGACGGCTGAACGCTCAAAGATTATATTTCCTTATAAATACAGCACGGTTAAAATAGAGATAATATTTTTATTGGGTGTTAAAATCTAGCACTCAACTATACAAACGCTTTTTTGTCTCGCCATTTAAGTTTTTAGTTTAGTAATTAAATTATATTGTGCAAAAGGAAGACATCTTGATTAACATTACACATTTACGACTTAAGAAATATGGACCCAAAAGGTGAATTCAAGCTAGTTTTTTTTTATCAAAAATTTCGTTTTGCTGTACTGTACGCACATCTTGTATCAGTGGGTACTTCAAATTTAATATACAAACCGATGCTTTCTCGCCGGGCAAACTGATTGATCTCAATGAGTAAAAAGTTCGATTTCTTAGAAGCCAACGGTGAAAGACACGCAACATATAATTGCGGGCAATTGCTTGCTAACTGTAGGCTATTTTTTTACACTTGACCGTCAAATATCTAGTTCTATTTTCAAATCTATTTCGACAGATTTATGTGGTTATTAACTTGAAAACTAGATGGCAGGTTAATTCGGATAATTTATAAATTGAGTTATAACTTATGATTCTACGACATAACCAATTATTACAATAGAATTACAAAAAAAAGAAAATTTAAACAAGATGATATTTCTTATTTGTGATAAATAACAGCATAATGATAATCGGTTATGAAAGTACACTATTATATTCAATTACGGTTATTTAAAACACTTCTATTAAAAAACATATTATTTAATAATGTTATATTATGATGCACACAGCCCTTACCAAGGATTGAAGAAACCTCACATGCATAATTAAAATTCAAAAAGTTGAGAGGTTTTGATAATAAATATTCTTTTTTTACATTTTATTGTTTGTTACTTGAATTCGATATCCTTTTTAATCGCGATATTGAATTTTTAATAACCATTGAATATGTATATATGCTAATTTAATAAAATTAATTAATTATAAGTAATATTGTTGATGGATTCGGCGGTAACTTTGAGGAAGTTAATTTTTAATGTAGATTAAATGTATCACCTTACAGAAAATTATCAAAAAATTAATAAATGTTGAAAGAATCCAACTAGGAAACAATAACGGTTTAGATTTCTTAAGAAATAAAAAAATCATTTAACAGAAATGAGACATTAATAAAAAATCATACTGCTAAATTGTTAAATTAATTTCCTCTGGGATTTACAGTTCCTCAAATAAGTAAACAATTTGTAATGATGATAACTGTTTGTTTCTTACTCTATACCTGCGTAAAGTAGAAAGTAAAAACCAATCTGCATTTTGTAATTTATATGTTGAGAATTATAATCAAGTTTTGTTTTGTTCGTAAATAATCTAAGTTTATTTTCAAGTGGACACGAAACACGCGTCACAATTTGTTTTATAATCTGTGGAATAACAAAGTTATCATATTTAATTAATATAAAAAAGGGTATATTTTCATTTTTATAAGAATTAAAAAAACAATGTATTAACCTTATTTTAAATATTATTCCTATTTACTCATTAAATAACTGTTTTTACTCTGCATTATTTACATTTATTTTATCGCCTCTTCGCTAAATGAAACCATTGAAACCGGTTATAATTCATGACGTGTAAACAGATTTAGAATAAACAGTTTACACGTATTTTATATGTTATTTTACCTTATATATAATATAAAACTATTGTATTTAATTTATGAATATAATTCAATGTTAAAGGTGATTGTTTTTCTCGAACGATCATGACATATGTCGACTTAAATAAAATACAATTATAGAAATAACTAAATTAATATCCGTAAAAAAATATTTGATAAGCAATTAGGTGAAGAGCGGGTCATAATTTAAATTATTTAGTCACGTTCCGAATGAAACAGAGTATAATAATTCAAACATCAGAAATTGAGGTATTTTTTCTACTAAATACAATTTCACGCCAAATTTAAATTTATGTTCCTATTACGAACTTCCGTTGGCTTATTTATTTTTTCCGGTGAGCGTTTTATTACATTTAAATCTATCATAGACTAATGTTATCTAAACATCCAAAAATAATAACTATAACACTAGTTTTAGGCTGGCCGATCATAAATTATAATATTGTATTATATTAATATATAAATTTAATCAATATCCGTGTATTTCCATACTTAGATCGATTGTAATATGGCATTTATTGTACGACAAAAAATAATTGTTGCTGTAATAAATAATGCACAAATATATTTCGAAAATAAAAAATGTACTTATATCCAAACAAATTGGCTTAATTTCAGCTGTTGGAATTATTTTATTTGATCGGATATTGATTTTTAAGTTGTACTATTTTACACGTTTTTTCTTGTCGTGTTAAAAAAAACCTTTTCTAGCCTTAGAGCAGTGTCTGCCAAACTTTTTTTCCTTTACGGCACAGTGAAAAATGGAACTAGTACCGCGGCACGCCAAGATTAGGGTATCCTCGATTTGGTATACTTTTTCCCGGATTGTCTGTCACAGAACATCGTTTTTTTTTTTTAGCTCACCGAGGAATTTGAAATACTCGATTTGGTATACTTTTTCCCGAATTGTCACAGAGCATCGTTTTTTTTTAGCACACCTGGGACTTCTTGCGGTACACAGTTTGGCAGACACTGCCGTAGAGAATAAGAAATTGACTACCATTAAGTCGTCGTAAAAACACTATAGAAGTAAACAATCGTCATTTTAACGTTCTCGAAGCTGCGATCGTTACTTAATAATTAACAGTGAAGAATTCAATCATGTATATTTGGTAAAATCAATTTCATACAGTTAACTTACTATGTTGGGTCTGTGGTAAAATGGTGACTGTTACGTGACGTATCTTCAAGGTTCAAGTCCCAGTATAAACAGTATTTTCTTAATCGATTTATTGATATCTGCTCGAAGGCATGGATGTTTGTGATCTTTGAATTCCAAGACGGAGTGAGAGCAATTAGTTAATCATTAGTCCTGTACTCACTACACCTCTACTCTCTTTTAGCAGTCTAAAACGACAGGTTTTGAGTAGTTCCGTAGTTACTTAAAAAAATTGCTTAAACAGTTTTATTATAAAGCCATTTACTCTACATTCAGAGTGGACAAGGATTTAATAAAATATCTAATTATTCTACAATTTATTCGCAAATTTGGATATGCCGTTCGAATTTAATGCCAAATGATGATTATAACCAAATACTGTTAATTATGTATCGTGAATATAACTAGCCGCCTGTGTGGTCGAGTGGTCAACGTCGTTGGCTTCGGCTACGTAAGGTTCGAATCCCAGTACGGACAGCTTTATAAATTGATTTTTAAATCGATTTATGAATCTCTGTTCGAAGGCATAAATGTATGTGACGTCTTGAATTCCCCCCTCCCACCCATACTATCCTATGAACGGAGCGTATCGAGAGCGATCAGCTAACCATTAGTCCTGTCCTAGCCCTATCGCGTAACAAGCAGTTCTCGTAGAAACACATCTGTTGAGATAAACTCCATTAGAAGCCCACACTGGAAGCGGACATGGTTAAAAAAAACAACAACATTGAGTTTGATTCAATGATATTTGAGAACGTTATCATTCATGACAGCAGTATAAATACAATTTAACTGTTAAAAGTTATTTTTTATTCAAGTATACATATTTATTCCACGGGGAGTCGCAGATGTTAATGGTGATTGTATAAATAAATATCCTTCTATTCCTACTCTCTTTGGAAAAAGAGAGGTTGAACAACTGAGTAACAAGCAGTTTTCGTAGAAACACTTCTGTTGAGATAAACTCCATTAGGAGTCCATATGTTCCACATTGGGAACGGACATGGTATAAAAAAATATATATATATAACTGCCGTAACCTATGGGTCAGGATATTTTAATAGGATGAGCACATCATGAGATAACTAGTAATCAACGATGACTTTCTGAATATTCACAGCAGGTTCGGTAGAAGAAAGTGGAATTGGACAACCAGCGACAAATTGTTGAAGTAATCACGCCATAGGTCGTAATCCACCGCTAATGCTGATGAAATATTCTCATATGCCATAAAAGATAAGACCAACGCGAACAGGTGAATCGGATAGCTTTTAAAGGGCCGCATTAACGGTTTGCGGAGCTTTCGTATCGATACAGGAAGCTCTCCATTGAATGTAGAGAACTCCACGGTGTGCTTATTAGGTAGAATGCGCGGCAAATGTGAATCAACCAAACAACAATAATAATAATTTATAAATAAATAATAGCACAGGAGAAGGCTTTCTGTGAGACGTGACCCCGCGTCAGCACCCGTTAGATTCAGTTAGGGCTGCCAGCTTATAATTATTTCTCGTTAGAAAATAATAACAGACAGGTGCATTAAAATAATCATTTTACCCCAAGCTTGAACGTTTGTAAAGGAGTTTAGTATTATTTTCAAATTATTCGATGTTAATATCGTGTGAATAAATACGTTTCCTTTTGAAACAAAACAAGATGTATTTTTGTTTTTCATTTTACTACATAAAAGATAAAACTATAAATATTATAGTAATAGGATGAAATGGATAAAACAAGACGGTTGTGAACTTTTCTCTTGAGCATAAAGTAACAATCTGCTCACTGAAAAATGGTTTTTTTCCCCAGCATGTGATTTGAATTTGAATCGTAGCAGTTGTATTGAACTTCCGTGAACACCGAGTTGAATTTAATTGTATGTCGTTGATATTTGAATGCCGTGACTTATTTTTATTTGAAGTTAATAAAAAAAATCCCATACAATATAGTAGTTCATTTGAATAAATGTTGTTACTATATATTGTGTGTTCTAGCTTAGGACAAATTTTAAAAAGTATTTTGTTTTCATTTAAAGACTAGATTTTTTCTTAAAAATTCTTAGTTCTTGTTTTTAACAACACATCATCACTTCGTTGAATTACAAACAAAAATATATACCAATTTTAGGGTGTTTACTGCCAATACTTGGTGGAAAGGCATTATATTAATAAAAAAACAATATTCCTTTGTACTTAATTCCACTTTATTTAAAAGGTCAAGACCGGTTTCGCTCATTGCGAGCATTGTCAACTGATACGAAATATATTCTTCAATTGATAGAAATATAATTCTTTTCATTTCAATTTATTTTTGTATAAATAGCACTGTTAAATTATACTTCTTATCAGTTGACAATGCTCGCAATGAGCGAAACCTGTCCTGACCCTTTCAATAAAGTACAAAGAAATATTGTGTTTTTATTAATTAAAAAATATATACCCTTGCAATAAGCAGCCGATAAACTTATGTCGATATAGAATGTGTTTAGCTAGAATTGGTTTAAAGCCAGTTTTACTGCCTGAATACTCAGAGAATGTATATAGTGATACAATTAGAAATGCAATTCAATAATACCTAAGCGAATTAAATTTAGACCTTCCCTAAAGAAGGAATGACGTTTGCTTTAAGAAAAAAACTAGTGTCCATTCAAAAGAGGAAATAAAAGACTACTTGTCAATGTTGACTGACTTATATTTTTTTTAGTAGGCTGTATACTTAATATTGCACTACAGTCTTATAACAATATTCGACATCGTTTTCAAGGTGTGATACTCAAAGCTCTCTATATTATTTATAAGTTAGTGGCTGGTTCTGTCTATTGGAACTGTTCAATACTATACATTAAGATTTGGAATTATGAACTTTCGTTTTGTAAAAGATATAGTTATTAACACTGGCGAGCCCTGCCTATACGCATACCCACTGATGAAGACAAGTGATAAAATACCCGGATTGAATCTTACTTTTGATGAAGTTGACCACGCAATGATTTTGACAAGCCGATCCAGATTAAATTAATGATATGACATTTATGGAAACGAAAATAAACATTAATACAAAGCAGTACAGATACATCTCTTCTTTATATCGATACTTTCAAAGTAAGCTAAATATTTCAGAGAAAAATAATTTATATTTGTTCTTTCTTTCCAACTGAAATATATTATAAAATATTAGTTCAAAGTCATCTCAGGATGACATGCTTCTGGAGGAGTAAAAGTTTTCCTGATTCTAATAAAAATAACTAAATACAATACTACTTTTAAGTAGTTTATATTCTCGTTAAAACATTATTTCATAATATAATGTATATTAATATTGTGTATTCATTCAGTCACTTTATAAATCCTTCTCGCGGGCCGTGTTTTTGGTATACATAGGTAAAAAACTTCATAAATAATAAATCGTTAAAAATATCTTTTTTTTGCACATAGCCTATCTATAACTATATCACTATGAAAACCAAGGAAGATCACATTTGAGATTATATTCTATTATATTATATAAAGTGGTGTAGTGGGGCCAGGTCGGCGACCTAGCACCTGAAAATTAAGGAGGCGCCCTGCCACCTTTTTTACTTGTAACTTAATTTTCAAGTACATACATATATTTAAAATCGTTTTTTTATTGATTCAATTGTTAAGACTTGTGTTTTTTATCTTCGGACAGATACCTTTTCAGTACCGCGACGTTTTAAGCTAAAAAAAACATTCACTCACATACCTACCCCTTTTTTAAATTAATTTTTGAATAATTTTAAAAAATAGTACTGAATTTATGAATATCAAAAGTTTACTTATTAAATGATATATATAGTTTAATATTTTCAAGTTACATTCGTGTTCTTCAGTGGATTAAAGGTATTCATGCCGTTCGTATGTAGCGTAGCGGCCACCAGTGGCCTTACGGTACTGAAGCAGTTAAAAAAAAACAAAAATAGGGAAGAAATCAATGACCGACCTGGTACCTATTTATTTACCACTACACCACTGATTATCTTAATATATGCTTCTGTAACAATATGTATTTCACATTGATTAATGTAAGAAAAATGGTATATTTTTTAATTTTGAATTGTATACTATACAATACTGTAATCAAATGTTTTTTTTTAAATAAATATGTGTCACAGTTACTGTTTCTTCGATCAATCATGAATTTCTTTAAAAGCAAACTAGAGATTGAAGATACAATAGTTGTTTTTAAATTACTCTAATGTTGTTGGATATCGATATAACATAATCTAAAAACGTGGCATAATTGAACATACTGTTGCAGAAGTAAATCTTTTTAATGATGTCATAACGGTAAACATTTCCAAGATTTAAAGTTCTCCATAGTCATCAGCTCCGGGCTATCTCGGGCGTCATGTATGTTCACGAATTCACATTTACTGTCCGTGTACAGGTGATAGTAAATAACGCGTATAATTTTACTTGTCAAAAGATATTACTGAAACTACTTCCTCATATTAAGGAAAATTAAATTACATTAAAAACACTTACATGTTATGATTCTAAAAACTCCATTTCGAACGAAAGCAATTAGTATTTTCTTCATAACTAAACAGAATGATGTTTTTTTTTAAGTCGAAGTATAATTTCGGTTTAAATTCATATATTCTAAATTTGAATCGTTCAAACTATGTACATTCTCACAAATTTTGTCACTAACGACCCGGGTTTCGCCTTTCGGCATCTTCAGGCATTCAAGTGCACGGATGAACTTGAACTGACGCTTAGCAAATAAAAGTTAGTGACAAAATTTGTGAGAATGTACATAGTTTGAACGATTCAAATTTAATATTGAAATTCCACCAAGCACCTTCAGTCGAAATCTTAAATTATATCATATATTCTAATATATATTTCGACTTATGATTGTATTAAAGTAACAATAGAGAGTTTAATGAAGTATGAAAATTATTAATCTTATAAAAGTTATGATAATTCGTGTACAATTAAGATGATTCAATTGTTGGTAGAAATTTGTGACTCTACTTTCAAACATCAACAAAAAAGTGGAATATCTCCTTTTTTAAACTATTTTTACATCGTTGTATCATTTTTATCTGTTTTATGAGTATGCGCCACTTGACTGGGAAAGAACAATGCGTTTGACAGATTAAAGTTTATTTAAACTATTTTCTCTTTATTTGATTACTAAATAGATTGGAAACAAATATGTAAGTGAAAAGAAAACATTCATTTTTTTAGTTTTTATGTTTCTATATGATGAATCAGTTTTTTAATATTTATTATTGAATATGTTTAGCTCAACTTGCAAATAAACATTAAACTAGAATTACATTAATTCGTTATCTATACCAATAAAGAGAGAGTCAAATTTTCACATAAAAGTTTTTAGTAAGAACTAAGTAATAACAATACTATGATTAGTTTTTAAAAAAAATGTAGGATTATTTTCATTAGTTTCCCAATTTTGTCTTAATAGCACTAATCGCTAAATTATGGCACCGTAAAAACAGAAATTAGGATTGTTAATTAATTTAATACGGAATAAAACGTTGTATGTCAGACACAGACTTCATGGATGATTTGCTCTGAACCCCGTTCCTAATGCAAAGGTCACAGTCGTGAAATAAATGAAATTTAGCTACTAACACAGCAAGTCTTGGGTACTAGTTTATTATTTGATTGCAGATAGCAAAAGCTTGCAACATTAAAACAAGTATAGAATTTCCTAATTGTTCGTGCGTAAGTATTTTTTAAATCATGCTTGCAATCATTACAATGAACAATACCAGGATAAATAATATATCATCGTATTTCGGCATAGAATACCGCGTTAGCAACAGATTTACCGAAAACATCCGATAATAAACGTTTTCTTTCTGCGAATATGTACATATCCACAGAATGGCGGACATTTTTTTATTAAAAAAAAAAGACAACTTGTAAAACCAATTAATTATCTACCCTGCACAATTTAATTTTTGTGCTAACGAAACAAAACACGACAAGATTTTATCTTGGTTGTCACATAATTGCACACTTTCGTTTTTTTGTAAACATGTCGTCTTGCAATGTGGAGCAGAAGTTGTTTTATGAGAACTGCTTGTTACTATATATCTCGATTTGAGGAGATAGTGAGCATATGGATCGCATAGGACTAGTAGTTAGTTAACACAACTCGTTTTTGGGAATGATTAAATGGAAAAAAAATAATATCATGGAACACAAATCCGTAAATTGAATGAAAAATCAACTAAGCGCACTGTCAATCTTTAGAATTAAAAAAAATAGTGGGCATGAATTAATATAATAATAAATCTATACTTTTTACTAATAAAGTTGTACAAAAAAAGTATTCTTTCATAACCAAATGAATCATAGTACTTGCTAACACTTCGTTATATCTTTGATTATGTTGATCACAACATTTTGATTTAATTAGAACTCCAGTTAAATATATTATACAAAACAAATTCGCACAACACTTTGTCAAGCCATTCCATCACGCGACAGAGAATTGTTTATTCAAACAAATGCATAGCTTGGTAATAAACATAATGATTATTGTAGTAGTCTTGGCGTAATGTGAAAACTTACATTAAAACTTTTCTTTTTTTACTGCGGCACTGAGTCAAGTTCTGCGTGGCGTGATTCTTTTTCTCTCTGAAGTTCATCTGTATTTTGATTAGCTGTACTTATAAGTTATTATTTAAAAGGCTTCGAATTGTGCTGCTCCAAAATAATTAAAGACGTACGGAGAATTTCTTGTTTGATGTCCATGTCTGTAATATTAAAGCTCTCGCAAATTAGTTTACTGGAATGATATAAATTATACATCCTATCTATATATATATAAAAGAAAGTGGGGTTTGTTACACCACGTATATCTCGAGAATAAAAGCTCGGATTTTAATGATCTTTGTTTTATTAAATTCGTATCCGCCTAGAATAGCAGAATAAGCATTAAAACATCGGAAAAATATCACGGCAAAGAAATTATGAAGAAAATTAATATTCTCATACAGTTTTCAAATGGCGAACACCTTGAAATAATGAAAATGTCGTTTGTATGCAGATTTCATCCGCTAGGTGGCAATTTTTCCAAAATTCATTTGTTTTTGCTTCTTTTGCATACGATTGACTTCTAAATAATTTTAAATTTAGAGTATGGATTAGAATAAAACAAATCGATGATATAAAATGAAAACGAAATAAAATCGGATAATGTTGAAATAAGGTTATGTTTTTAATTAGGTATGATAATTTTTTTGACAAAAATATTACGCTGTTTGCACGAACGTTGCTCTACTTTGAGATGCCACGTTATTACACTTGGAAAGCTACATCGAAGAAATTTTAACGTCGAAAGCAAGGCGATGCGGTTCCTGCTCATCCGAATGACTACTGATGCTCTTGGTCGCATGTACACAGTTCATCCGAAAAATGACGAATGCTTCTACTTGCATGTCAACAGCTCAATTTGCTTGAAAATGATACTCATTACAATCGCTGAAGAAATTGTTTCTGAATCTCCAAGTCAGATACGCACATTATTTTCTATCATTATTTTGACATGCTTCCCATCGAATCCCCGTGAACTGTGGAACAAGTACAAGGATGACATGTCCGAATACATTTTGCATCGAATTCGTGTCAGTTTGGGGAATCCCGATCTCGAGGTGAATGAAGAGATACATAACCAGGCTTTGCTTTAGATCGAAGACATGTGTTACCTCATGTGCGGCAGTTTGGTAGTCAAGTTAGGAATGCCGACGCCAGATCGTGGAATGAACGACGCTTTCAATCGAGAATTGGAACGTGAACGTGAATATGATCGAGATGCATTGAACCAATCAGTTTGAACGAATGTACCACTGTTGAACCCTCAACAGAAGGAAATTAGCGATACGTTAATGAAGGTAATTGATGATGGAAATGGTGGCTTATTTTTCCTCGATGCGCCCGGTGGAGCTGGGAAGACATTCTTCATGTCATTGATTATGGCCACTGTTCATGCTAGATAAAAAAATTGCTGTAGCAGTTTCTTCTTCTGGAATAGCAGCCACGTAGATAGATCAACCGCTGCCGATGAAATAAACGCTTGCCTCAAATAATTGACAAACATGCGAGTTGCATTGCTAAACGATCCATCTGCCGAAGATTTCTCCAAGCAATTGCTGACTATCTATTTATTCATTGTTCAAAATTAAAATCACAGTACATGACATAACAGCTGACGCCAATTCGCCATGTACTTGAAAAATATAATAAGACAAAATATAAAATAAAACTACATAATACATCAGAATCAAAATCAACATAAAAAATCAAGAAATAAAATAGTGAAATTTTACAAACAGTTCACAAATAAAATCACTAAAAATGTCCACTTCTCTAGGCAATGCGTTGATCAATCTAACGGCCCTTGGAACTGGTGATTTAAACCTCTTAAGCGAGGTATAAGTTTTTAGAAATAAAAGTTTTTGCTCATAGTTACGCCCACGTAAGAATAAATTGGGAGCATGTAAATTAATAGTCATGAGAATTTGAGGATTATTAACTCGGCCCCGAAGGAGAAGAGATAAATGATTTAAGCTTGAAAACGATCTTCGACTATCGTCGGTAACGACCGTGTTCCTGTTGAAAAAATCGAACAGATTGATTTCGTTTCCGCCGAATTTTAACAATTTCGTCTCAACGAAGGACGGCTTCATCAAAAAAATGTTCCCAAACGTCTAATCACAAAAATCACAATTGGTTGATTGAGGAGTAATTCTTGCGGCGAAGAACAAAGATGTGGATCATTTCAACTTCACAATTCAAAATCAAATCGTTGGTCCACTACATTCCTTCAAATCTAGCGAACTTTCGCAAGGTGCGCGAAACATTCTTGCGCAGACTGTACATATAACATATTCTTTCAACCAAAAAATAATTATTTCTGCTTCTCTATGATAGTGTCATCAGAAATAGTTTGTAGTATCGACCAAACTATTTTTTTTTTCATTTATTAGAGATTCGCGCCGCAGCACACCCAGCATCGCCTCGCAGCACACCGCTTGCGGAGCACTGCTTTAAACGACTGAAAAACTGACATGCAATATTGCGAAACACTCACCAATGACCAAAGTTTTGGTAGCAAGTAAAATCATCACCTGGGATGAATGGACAATGGCGCACAAATGCGCATTGGAAGCACTCAATCAAAGTATGAAATATCTGTGCAATGACTCAAGATGTTTTATAGGCGCAATGATTCTACTATCTGGCGATTTCCACCAAACACTACCAGTCATTCCAAGATTTACCGCATCCGATGAAATAAACGCTTACCTCAAATCACGACTCTGGCGCTATGTAAAGAATCTTCAGCTGACGACAAACATGCGAGTTGCATTGCTAAACGATCTATCTGCCGAAGCAATTGCTGACTATCGGTAACGGGGGTGTTCCTGTCGACGAATCGAACGGATTGATTTTGTTTCCGCCGAATTTTTGCAATTTCACTTCATTCAACAAAATGTTCCCGAACATCTAATCACAAAAATCACAATTGGTTGAATGAACGAGCAATTCTTGCGGCAAAGAACAAAGATGTGGATCATTTAAACTTCACAATTCAAAATCAAATCGTTGGTCCACTGCATTCCTTTAAATCTATCGACCGTGTTACAAACGAAGACGAAGCAACCAACTATGCAACTTAATTTTTAAACTTATTGGATCTGCCTGGCTTGCCACCGCGCAATTTACAACTGAAGGTTGACTCGGTGGTCATCATGCTTCAAGTTATCAAGTTAACAGAACATTTATTCACTTTTAAGGTGTTCACTGTCAATACTTGGTGGAATGGCAATATAATAAAAATAATAAGTTGATAATGCTCGCGATGAGCGAAACCGGTCCTGATCAAATAAATTTTATTCAGTGGGAAATGTACTAAAAATGTTTTATTATTTTTATTACGACATTTATTGATTCTGAGGCGGTACGAAGTTTGTCGGGTCAGCTAGTATTTCATATATGTAGAATTATTTCGCATTCAATGAGATGGTAAGTCGGTTAGATTACCATAAATTTAATTGATTATTATTTTGTTTTTCACTTGACTTACAGAAAAATGTTTGTTAACTTGACGAACTAAAGTTTCCTTTCTTTTTTGATTAATGACTCGATATATTTATTTTATAATAAATCATATTTTTTATCCATGTCCGCTCCCAATGTGGTGTATATCAGTGTTTTTCAACCTGTGGTCCGCGAACCAGCTCCGGTCCGCAAGAGTTCATTACCGTTCCGCGATTAGTAGTAAGATAAGAACTGACTGTACGTAATTTAAGATTTCGACTGAAAGTGCTTGGTGGAATTTCAATATTAAATTTGAATCGTTCAAACTATGTACATTCTCACAGATTTTGTCGCTAACGACCCGGGTTTCGCCTTTCGGCATCTTCACGCGTTTAAGTGCACGGATGAACTTGAACTGACGCTTAGTAAATGAATATTACGTATTTATATAAGAAATAAATGTATCATTGAGTTTTAAAGCCATTGCTGGCGAAAAGGATAAGCTCATGGAAATGCCCACAGATTAGAGTAGTAAGTAGTTTGAAGAATTATATTTATTTGTTTGTCGGCCAAGGTTTTATGATTATATTTATATATGGTATAGAAGTGGAGATCCCGGCATCCCTTGTTCAATCAGGAAAAACGGATAAAAATGTTACACCCAAATACGGACAGCCAAAAGCTCTTTTTCCAGGAAATTTTGGAAATAAACAGAGCACAATTGCATGGCCTTCCGATTTTAAATGAAATATTAAACATGCCGGGATATCCGGTTGACACCGGTCCGTGAAATATTTTCCCATTTTTTACCGGTCCGCGGTTGTAAAAAGGTTGAAGAACGCTGGTGTAAATGGCCTCTTAATATAGGTATCCAAGAACCCGTGAGATCCGGCACGGAAGTCAGCGACGCTAACTGCTACACCATAGGACCCCACCTTCCCGATCCTTCAATAACTAATGTAATGGGTCTTTCGAAATTGTGAATCTTCATAACAAACAATTAAAAACTGATAAACATTTAGATACGTGATATAAAATTGACGACGGTATGCAGTAGTAGCAAAACTAAGCAAATACATTTCAATTTTAAAAATAGTTATTTTTTTCTGTATTAAACTCAAATTGCAGGAAAAACAAATAATAAGCATTGGTATGTATGAACAGTAACCGAGATGAACTGTGACCCAGAGGAACGTGAATTTGTTGGGTATATATTTTTAAATATTCATTCAGTAAGTACTTACTGGATCGGTCATCATAACGGGTTATAAGTTTTTCTCGTGTGGCTCATTTTAATGTAGCAAGCTACTCATAAAATTTATTTATATTTGAACTATGATATAATATCTTGTAACGTGACGATTTCCAGATATTTCCTATCAATTTGTATACTATAGAAGACATATTTATTTATATATTATGTTTACCTTGGCGGTAAATTATACAATATATAACTGACGTGACCATTTACTTTTTCACCCAAGCCGGAACACCTTAAACGATTTGATACTTTCAGACGCCGTTTTAGGCATCTTACATTTTCATACAATACAATTGACTAGATAGTAATGTTTTTATATGAAATTAAATTTAAAAAATACAGTGTTCACATTGAAATTTATTATTTACTGCTCGCGCACGCCTACTCTATTTAATATCTTTTAGTGTAGATTCTACCGCCAGTATTTCGATTTTACGCTTTTTTTTTCAATTGTTACTGCGAGTTTTTCTCTTCAAAAAAGGACATTTTGACTAGAGCATCCAATCCCGGGATCCGGGATCCCGTAATCCCGGGATCCCGTTCAATTTTCTGATCCCGAAATTCCGGGATTGAGATGGCCGCGATCCCGGGATTTCGGGATTGAGAAATTTTTAGTAAATTCTCGAAATTTACACGAAATTGGCAAATTGAAGATTTCAAATTCCTCGGTGAGCTAAAAAAAAAAAAACGAGTTTTCGTGAGATTCTGGGGAAAAGTATACCAAATCGAAGATTAGCAAATTGAGGATTTCAAATTCCTCGGTGAGAAAATCTCAATCACGGGATCCCGGGATTCAAAATAAATCAATCCCGAAATCCCGGGATTGGAAAAAGGCTTCGTGATTGGATACCCTAATTTTGACGTCGCAAAACTTTTTTCAGGGACACTGAAACACACCGCTTGAAAACGGGACGACTGGTCACATTATATAAAACAAAAAAATAATTTGACAAATTCATCGGTACAACGAATATGAATTCACTATTTAAAATAACACACATCTTTGTTCAGTGATTTATTTTGTCTGTTTTAAATTTATTGTACAAGTTCTAGTGTTTGATAACTGACAAAAAAACTTTCATTCGATACACAGAAATTGTAACACGTTTCTAGGAAAATCAAACAATAGGTCATTCAAATTCATACTAGATGGTCTCTTGGTAGTGTAGTATTTTTTTCTGTAGTCAGCAATGATTATTGCTTTTTACAATCATATATCACACTTTTTGTTTGTCTTAATGTCAAATGTTTAAAAACACTATCTCCCGGTATGACATGGTGAATCTTACATATTATAAAAACAATTTAATAAAACACTTATTTTAAATCAGTTCCATAATGTCAGAATTTTACCTTTCACCTTCAAATTTTTATACTTAAATGAAATATGCAGTTTTTAACTGTTAAAAGTTAATCTAAAAACTTTCATGGGCCGTTATCAGCAAAATGAAAATCATAAGTTAACATAATTAATAAAACAAATCTGATTCAGGTCGGTTCGTGGTCGAATGGTCAACGTTGTTAGCTTCAGAAGAGACACTCGTTACTTACGGATTTAAATCCACAAGTGCAGACAGTTTCATAAATTGATTTTTCAATCAATGTATGATGTTTAAAAGTTTCGTTCAACCCATCCATTCCATCCTTAAAACGAGCTGTAACGATATTGACTAACTAGTCACTAATCCTGTCATATCCATATATTTATATCATTAATATTTTCGTAAAACAGGAATTAAACAACTGAAAAGCAGACAACAAGCTCATAGAAAAACTTCTGTCTAGATAAACTCCGCTAATAGTTCATAAACTTTCCACTGGAAGCGGACATGGTGTGGTAAAAAAATAGATATAAGTCAACACAATACATTCAATATCGACTGTGAAAAGGAAAAAAGACGTAACCCACTGTTTTTTTCAATAATTACAATTCACCTAACTTGATACACGTTCTATCAAAAAGATGTAAGCTGCAAATGCCGAATTAGTAACTAAATTTAGCTTTAAAGTTTGAAAAAGGTGACGTTGTAAAAAATTAAAACCAAGAAAAAAGACTGAAATAAAGGTTTTTCCGAGACAGTTTCTTAAATTAATATTAGATTATGTGTGTGTTACGTTCGTTTTCCTTTCCAAAGTCGATGTATTGTGTAGTCACTTTATTTAATAGATACTGTAAGCGGCGATGCCATGCCACGAATCGTTCCTCTGGCCAGCCTTCTTGAAGACACGGTCAGGCTGATGTGAAATAATATTACATCGTTTTGATATCATGGACACATAGCAATTACTTATGACATTGACAATATATCCCGCGTGTTTACCCCGGGGAGGAAGTAGTTACTTGCCCTCCGTGGGAACTCTTGACGTTGCATAGAGTACATTATAATAATATTACGCTCTTGGGTACACAGCGCTCAACAAAATTATTTTTCGAATATTCACATGTGATACCATCATTAGGTCGCCTGATGTTAGTTGTATAAATTAGTGCGTTAAAAGAAATGAAAGCTTTTTCTTCGTTTTCATTATTGAATACTATCGTTACTTACAATAGGTTAAAAATATCAAAGTATTTTAGTTCTACAGTTTATAATAATTTTTATGCGTTGATAGCTATTTTGGCTTCCGCCATCGTCAGAACTAATAGTTCTGACGATGGCGAAAGCTGCAATAGCTATCAACGCATAAAAAATATTAAAAACTGTATAACTAAAATACTTTAATATGTTTAACCTATTAAAAAGGAGTTCTACCAAGTAAATGCCAAATCAATTAATAAATCGTTACTTACCATAAGTCTCTTGCAATTTTTAATATTTATTTGTGGCTGTTTAATACAACACAGGTTGGTTGTTGAGTATCCCATCACCACCCGTTATGTGTATGCAGCCGCATTTTCACGGCCGCCTTCCATAATGCAATGCGATCAAGAAAATAAAATATTACTTATGTTATTGGCCGGATTCAGAGCTGCACGGGACCTATCTTTTAACCGTGCACTGTTGTGCTTAAAATATAAAGATAGAAAGAAAATGTGACTTGCTCAGTCGTTTAGTTTTAGTGATATTAAGTATCCTTTGTATCCGTATACTGAGAATCCGCCGTGGCGGAAGAGTTTTATCTACTCCGCGTTGACTTTAAAGAGGGATCAAGAATATCCCGTTCCCCATATGATGTTGCAAATTTATCGAATGCCTCAAAATTGGCCTCGGTCGAGATCAGGTCAGCGTGGCCTATTGGGCCCTTGTTTAATAAAACAGTAAAAAAAAACAGAGAACTCTACTCTAAAATAAAGTTTGCATCTATCTGAAATTTAAGATGAAGCTGGTAATAAATTATAAATAATCAAACGCGTTCAAACCGGCTCGCCATGTGTTTTGTACAAATATGGTTCAATATTGTCACTGTTCTGCTAGAAGTTGGTAAGTGACAGATTGTAGATGAAATATTTCACTTTTTACGATGAACCCTCTAGCCTCGATATGTTATGTTACATAGATCACTATAATACTAATATATAGATCCATTAATGCCACTCTGCTCAAATAAGGGTTTCAAAATAATAGGCAGGGTCAACTGCCTGCCTTCAAATCAGCGTTAATATAACATAATTGCACAAAAAAATAAATACTTATTTTAACAAACTGGTATAATCAATGCATTAACTGAGTTATTTCAGATAAATAATTGATATCAAAGCATCTCTTATACTTAACTCATTTTTATTACTTACCGACTTCTGCCAGAGAGGTGACATTATATCCTTCAGTTTAGCTGTCTTTTGAATAAAAATTGTATGTATTTTTTTCATTCAATTATTCGAAAAATTAAAACACTCAGTTTTTTTGTTAAACTACAAAATGGATACTTACTTAGAATTCGATAGTTTCCAAATCGAACGAGAATTTTTTCATATTCAATATTAAATACTTAATCACAGAAACTGCTTACCAAAATTGTAATGATGCAAATTAAGTATTTCATCCGCAGTTGAAGACAAGTTAAATCTACCTTTTGTAATATAGATACGACAAAACTATTTCGATAGTTTCATAATCGATAAAGAAATTTTCCCAATATTTAATACTTAATTACAAACCTTGTACGAATAAGCGAGGGAGCCGAAAATAATAATAAAAAAATACTTAATTACAAAAACTACTTACCAAAATTGTAATGATGCAAATTAAGTATTTCACCTGTAGTTGAAGACGAGTTAAAACTACTTTTTGTAATAAAGATACGACAATATACTGATATAAACTTTGCTAAAATGTTATGTACGTAACTGTTCTTTTCAATTATGGGTATTTTATAACTTTTCCGGTTCTAAGCTCTAGAAATGCGACCCCAATATCCACATTTTCTTAAATATCTATTTT
The DNA here is from genome assembly GCA_030503985.1 of Himalopsyche tibetana. NCBI lineage: Eukaryota > Metazoa > Arthropoda > Insecta > Trichoptera > Rhyacophilidae > Himalopsyche > Himalopsyche tibetana. Next base: position 21,152,323 of record JAPJYX010000013.1, read on the forward strand.
AATATGGGTGATACAATGTTAATAATTAAGGTATTCTTATATCACCTTTTTTTAGTTAATATAAATACGCGATAACGCGATAAGCGATCGTTCGTAAGATAGCTGGGCTAAACAAACAGTTGCAATTTCATATGTGTGCTGGGATGACGTCTTTTTTACGCGCAACTTAAAATATGATTATTTATTAAAAAAACACGGATTTTTATAAAAAAAAAATGTATGAGGAATGATGCGGAGAGATATTTTAAAGCTATTAGACTATTTTTTTTTTGAAATTCATAAGAATAAGGCCAATAATGAGGAAACCACTGGGGTCCCTAAACGACCCCCATCGGCAGAGAAGTATTTTTCTAGTCTCCGAGCAGCGAGAGATAAATAAAGTTGTTTTTTTGTTTTTATGTAGATAGCAATCTATTTTTACACAATAATATACTAAAAATGTTTGATTATGCGATTGTTTTAATGGTGTAGTATACTTAAGTATTAAAGCATGTATAAACATACAAAAGTTTGAGCAAGCAGGGGTTTATGCCTGAAATGTCTTTTGTTTTATGTGTTTAACAGTGTAAGTAATAATTAAATAATCAGTCAAACGTAAAGAAGCCTCTGGTTAAGCGTAAAGACACAATAATAACAACGTGCCTTTCCCAAGTCATCAAAACTGTAAATAAAACTGTCTCGCATATTCGCTGCCATTACATTATAAATTAAAATGTTTGAAATAAAAAAATATAGCTATTTGATAACATGTGTTACAATTTACATTCGGTTTTGTCGCCAATAAAGTACGATTATCAAAACACCCACGCTTTTGGTTTTTCTATTTAATAAAACATGGAATTTATTACTTAAAGTTCGTGCGGTCGGAATTCATTAGATGTTAGTTAAAAATCGATATTTTTTTATTACCTGGTACGGAAATATTTAATGAATCCAAAAGTGATAATTTCGTATGGAAATTGTGGCGTTATTGATTTGGGACGTGATATCCGATACGTAGTATTCAAATTTATTATGAAATAACAATAAAAACAAGTTGTTATACATGCAGATAATATTTAGGCTGTGGGCTTTTGAAATATTTTTACTCGTGAGCAATAGATGTCATTTTATTACCAATTTTGTGTCGTCTATCTTTCAAGCCGCAAACCTTCACTTGTTTTGTTAACTTCAACCATTATGTAAATTATACGATGGAGTTCAAATCTTAAATATTCTACAATAGATAAGTACTATTCTAAATCTCAGATTATAAGCTAAAACCGACAGATTTTCGTTCTTTATTTATGTGTAGTAAAAAAACACAGTACACGACATTAAAGCTGATGCCAATACACTATAAATTTGGATAATATAACATAATTTAAACAAAATATAAAACAACAATACAGAATAGAAGAAAACATAACAAGATTTATATAAAAATTCAAATAAGAAACGAAAAAAACAATTGTAAATGGTCGTCGCTGATTTTCTCCTTTTTCTATACATTGATGTTTTGCTTAAATTGGCTTTCATCTCCAAGTATTCACAATTCACAGTTAATCTACTGAAAAACTGTTTGTGGAGCACTGAAAATGTTATTTTTAATATTCTGGTGATACTTTATTAATGAAACGAAACACTTGTCGCTTTTGTAGTTGGTATCGAAAATTGTAGAAAGAATTACTAGGAAAATAACAAAATACTTAACAATCAACGCGTTGTTAAAAGCTACAACCATAAATAATAATGCGCTTTTTTTAGAGGAACGATTCATAGAGACGCTTATAGGTTGTTAAAACGATGTTGGGCGAACGTTGAATTTTTAATTAGTGACACTATTTAAGAGACATTTTCAAGAAAAATAAATGACTGTTTAAATTGTAATAAGATGGGCATGTGTGTTTAAACTTCTTGATATTATAATAATAAAACAACCACATTTATTTTCACAATGGTTAGAAAAATATTTATATCCAATATGCATTACTAAAAAAAACTTTAACTTAACTGTCGTAATACTTTTCTAACGGTACTGAGTGTAAACTTCTCAATAATAAATAACAATGTTCTTACACTTTTTCAAATAAATATTCGCTCCCAATGTGGAGTATATGGCCTTCTATTGGCTATATGTCAACAAAAGTTTTTTTTTCTACGAGATGTGTTTGATATCTTTTTCAAATGAGTAGTACGGATAAAAGTATAGGGCTAGGATAAGGATTAGTGGTTAACGGCTTGGTTTTTAAGGATAGGAAGTTTATGAGGAAATATTTTGAAATCACAAACCTTTGAACAGAAATAAATAAATCAATTGAAACTGGCTCCCTGTTTTACAGGCAAACTTTATTTCAATATTATAAAAGGGAATGCTTAACTCATCTGGAATGATTTGAAAATTTTATTATGCTAGATTCTATCAATTAAAGAAATGCTTGTAAATAATTTATCTTAATTATGTGTGGCTGTAGACCGTGACACTACAACTTTGAAAAAACTATGATACCTAATATGTAGTTATGTTTGTTGTGCCCTATCGATTGTTATGTATTATACATCTCAATTATGCACAGGTGGACGAACCCATGCGTATTTCTATACCATTCTTAGATTGGCAACAGTGCCGGCGCGAGGTTATTTGACGCCTCAGGCAAAGGCTATTGGCGCGCCCCCTTTTTAGTACATCGATTTTTATCGAAATAACGAAAAAAAAAACAAATCGGGATCATTACATATTTTATTTTTTTATAAATCCATGTTCGCTCCCAATGTGGAGCATATAGCCTCCTAGTGGAGATATTCCAACAGAAGTTTTTCTACGTGAACTGTTTCTTACACAGTCGCTCAACCGCTCTTTATCGAATCATATAGAATACGATACATAATTACAACAAGAAAATACAACCATCAAAATAAAGTATAATTTACTATTATTTATTATTATTAGAGTATATAAAAAATGATTTTAATACTCCATTTACGCGCCCCCTAATGGTTTGCGCCCTAGGCGGTTGCCTATTTTGCCTGTATGGTGGCACCAGCCCTGATTAGCAATAGAGTAATGTATTGAAGAATAATGATAATATTGATAATAACAACATAAAACACCTGCCGCGTGCTGATTACGGTCGGTGTGCGCTCAAATCATCTCGCTTAATGGTGCTTACCTGGACGAGAGCAATCATTTCAGCACGGTGGTCCATGCCACCTGTTTCAATGTTAAATTATTAAAAAACATTTTAAGCTACTTATATATATACATATCGACTGTGGAAAGGAAAAAGGACGTAACACACACATATCAAATTTTACAGGAGGCACTAAAAACGTGTTTTGATGATTTTGGGCCATATTCAAATTATTAAATATGCACAACCTTGAAGTGCACGGAAACTTCTAAAATGGTGTTTGATTGACATAATCTAATATTAATTTTAAAAATTGTCTAGGAAAAACCTTTTTTTCAGACTTTTTTCTTGGTTTCAATTTTCACAAAGTCATCTTTTTTCAAACTTGAAAGCTAAATTTAGATATTAATTCGGCGTTTGCAGCTTAAATTCTTTTGAAAGAATGTGTATCAAAATTGATACATTGTGATTATCGAAAAAAAGCTGTGGGTTACGTCCTTTTTCCTTTCTACATTCGATATACAATGATTTTGTTATTTTATGTAATAGAAGGATTTTTTGACATATTTATGTCACAATGGATAAGTCATAATTTTGATGTTTTTAAATATATTACATTTAAATACCTCTCATCTCTTATAATATTTCATTGAGCAAAATACAGTAATACGAAAATTCGAAATATGTAATCGATAATAATTGCCAAACAAGTCGACGATACTGGTGAGATTGAGTCTTAAAATTAAAATTACCTTTGAACGTTAATGATAAAATAACAGATGTTATCAGTTTACATAAAATGTTCATAAATATCCTAAATCAATTGGGTAAACGATTTGAAAAGTACTTTGTTGCATGTTATTTTAAATAAAATTTTCCTCACATGTTTTCGGCGTTATTAATTGATGCGTTAGTCGCTTTAACGATTATCGTAATCGCAATTTTTACGCGAGTAAAAAAATGTTACCGGTTTTTGGACCGCCGTGTATTCGATGGCCGGTAATTTTATTTTCTTTGAAACTCGTTTGATGTGTCGTGGCGCACATGTTAGATTAAATAATGGAGCTTAGTTGAAGGAACCTCAGACACGAACAGCATCAAAATACATAAATTCAGTTTAAAAAAATACAACACTCATATTTACTAGTCCCATATTTATTTAATATGATCTGGACCGATTTCACTCATCGCTAGCATTCCAAACCATGTTTTTTTTTTTTTTTAATAAGTTGAAAAATCATACGAGATGTACTCGATGAGAATTTTTGAAAGTCACATGAGATTAACTCAAAGAGAATTAACTTTACAAGCACCCATCTCTTAGATCTCAAATTAAAACTGAAAAAAAATCAATTTAACATTGACCTTACCGGGAATCGAACCCAGACCCATCTGATCGGTAGAGCAAGCTGTAACCAATTAGACTACAACGGGCCAAATTTAATAAACATGAAATTACTACAGAAAAAAAAAAAAAAACCATGTCTGCTCCCAATGTGGAGCATATGGCCTCCTAATGGAGGTATCTCAACAGAAGTTTTTTCTACGAGAACTGTTTGTTTCTCAGTCGCTCAACCTCACTTTTTTCAAAGTGAGTATAGTAGGGAAAGAAGGATAAGGCTAGAACAGGACTAGTGGTTGGCTAATCGCTAGTGCTACACCCAGGGAGAAGAGGAGATTATGTGAATTGCCATCACAAACGCCCAGTCTTCGATCACAACTTTGAATTGAATAATTCTCAAATTCACTGTGATCTGACTGGGAATCAAACCCAGACCTGCGTGATCGGTAGAGCAAGCTCTAACCAACTGGGCCACAGCAGGAGACAAAATTTCCAGTATGAAATTCATAATTTAACACCTGAACTAAATATCTATTTTTAATTATATTTAAGAATATAAAATGTCTGTTTAAAATAATTAACAGTAATAATATGTATATACTAATACGTGTAACTCTTTTTAATTTATTTTGAACAAATATCCGTTTAGTAAAAATACCAATTAGATTTAAACAAGTTTTTAAAAGCGCTCATTTTTCCGTGTTTCACTATAACAGAATTGAGAAGTTATTCATATGATATTTACAGAAATGACATTATTAATTGTTATAAGAAGCTTCAAAGAAGAATAAAATAAAAATAAAGTACAATCTTTTCCTTTTTTGCAGAGTTCCTTAATCCGTAGCAGTGCTTTAAAATGAGAAAATATTGCTCAGTAGTGATTCGATCTCCATATTATATGAGCTTTTTGACCCATCGTAAACATTATTTTTTACTTGAATCGTTGTTACGGTTATTTTATTTGCAATAAAAAGTTTTATTACGTAAACGTACATTAAAAAACACCATTGAGGGATAAATTTATGTGGTTAATTAAATTGATATTTCGACAAAAAATGTTTCAAACAATATATGCGTGAAAATTTTTCAGAGACAGATTATTTCCATTGAGCAAGGAATAAATTCTTCATAATCTATGAATAAAAAATAATCAGTTTGTGTTGTACACTTGCATACTCATTGAAGGTTATAGTTACAAAAAGCGATATGTACACATTTCAATATTTACGTCAAACAATGTATTTACGTTTCAAGCAAAAACTATTTGTTTTATGTTAAGACTGTTTTTTTATATTATGTTGTAGCTTTAAATAAAATCAAAATAACAGCGTTTTATTAGTCGATAAACTATGCAATTAAATAAATCTAAGCAAAATAAAATTTAATATACCAATTATATGAATCAACCAGATTTAATATATTGAATATCCATGAATATGTAGTTAGTAAAATTTTTCTCATCTAATGTAAAAATGCGCGTTAAATACAAACATATTTTTAATCGGTTGTGACAAAATGTGGTTATATCACTTTTTGTAACTGGACGCCTTAATTAAGCATTGTTATACAACTTAATACTAATGATTAATAGGCTTAGTTAATATTTATGAAAAATAAACAAATTTGGTTGTAATTAGGGTATCCAATCCCGGAGCCTTTTTCCAATCCCGGGATTTCGGGATTGATCCCCTATTTTTCGGGATCCCGGGATTAGGATTTCGGGATCCCGGGAATTTAATTTTCTTACCGAGAAATTTGAAATCCTCAATTCGTTATACTTTTTCCCAGATTCTCACAGAACCTCGTTTTTTTTTTTTAGCTCACCGAGGAATTCGAAATCTCCGATCTGGTATACTTTTTCCCAGAATCTCACCGAAACTCGATTTTTTTTTTTTAGCTCACCGATTTACCAATTTCGTGTAAATTATCGGGTTTTCCTCAAAATTTCTCAATCCCGGGATCGCGGCCATCTCAATCCCGGAATTTCGGGATCAGAAAATTGAACGGGATCCCGGGATTGGATGCCCTAGTTGTAATGAATAACAGAATTTTATGGAATAGTCGGGACTTGATATGACACGTTAAATTTAAAGTGTTTTAGTTTATAATGCAGTTCGTAGCTGGAAAGCAATGTTATTTTCAACAGCTGTCCATGTACTTATTTATTTGCACATGTAATACTGGAGTTATAGTGGAGTTATCTCAACAGAAGTTTTTATTACGAGAACTGTTTGTTACTCAGTCGCTCAGCCTCACTTTTTTTCAGAGTGAGAATTAGGGAAAGAAGGATAAGGCTAAAACAGGAATAGTGATTGACTAATCGGTATAGCTCCACCCAGTTATTAAAGGATCAAAAGAATGGGAGGAGAGGAAATGATGTGAATTGACATTACAAACACAGAACAATGCTTTTATATATTTTTTTTAATCCATGTCCGCTCCCAATGTGGAGCATATGGCCTCCTAATGGAGGTATCTCAACAGAAGTTTTTTCTACGAGAACTGTTTGTTTCTCAGTCACTCAACCTCACTTTTTTCAAAGTGAGTATAGTAGGAAAAGAAGGATAAGGCTAGAACAGGATTAGTGGTTGGCTAATTGCTATTGCTACACCCAGGGAGAAGAGGAGATTATGTGAATTGACATCACAAACGCCCAGTCTTCGATCACAACTTTGAATAGAATAATTCTTTAATTCACTGTGATCTTACCGGGAATCGAACCCAGACTTGCGTGATCGGTAGAGCAAGCTCTAACTGACTGGGTCACAGCAGGCGACAGTGGTGTCAAATACCTTGTGAAAATTTAATAAGTCATCCAAAATAAACGAAGATTGTGATAATAATTGCGATATAAAAAAAACAGGTGTTTCATACAAAAGAGAATCTTTTTACGCTATAATAAATAAATCATCTGCTATGCAAACAAAAACGTGATAGCACAGCAAAATTTATTTCATTTAATTAAAATTCTTAAAATGTGTAGTACATTTTTAGCATTCATCAATTATTTCATGCACCATGTTAGATGAGTATAATTGTTTGATATTAAATCCGACTCAGCGGAAAATTCTGACGTTTATAATTGACTTTTTTGCTGATGTTCTAACAATCGTATAATTTTTTTTCAAATGAGGTGGAATGGTATGTATGTCGTGAGAAACTACTTCTTATCAAAAAGAATAATACTGTTACTAATTTTATTCTTTTTTCTATACTGTTTCAAATACACTTTACACAGTTTATCTGATAAATTAACACAAAATCGCATTTTTTTGTTGCTAAATTTGCTTCTAAATCGTGAGACTATTGTATTTTATAAAAATCGTAGTTTTTGTTAAAATAAGAGATTTCCTTTAAATAAATCAACAGTTCTTTGTTTTTAATGCAAATGAATCGAATATTAATATGAAGTTTTTCCAAATTTTAGGGTATATTTAAATGACTTATTTAATCGACAATTTAACCACCATTAAATGAAATTACACCAGTGGTTTCTATCTAAAAAAAATATCTTCGCACCTCTCCATCTTTTATTTCATACAATAATTAAGACACGTTTTAAGAGTTAAGAAGTATTTTTAATTGTTTGCGCCTCTTGTGCACTTTGCAAAAATCCACGCCTCTATGTTTGGAAATAGCTGCATTACACCGTTATAAAATATTATTTTTTCGCCACTATTACATTACCTAAAATATTTATATAAACAAACATATTTTACTTTTTCAAATTTTAATTAGCATCTCTAATCCATGAAAAATTGTCTTATGACCTAGGTTCAAATAGTTTTTTGGTTATTTTGTACTTATTGGAATAATTAATATTTCCATCAATTAAGTAAAAACAACGAAATTTATTATTGTCAGACATGGTTTGTTTGATTTTTTCAGCTCCATAAATTCTTCAAAAAAAATCAAACATCGTTTTCAATTTTAGGGTGTTCACTGCCAATACTTGGTGGCAAGGCATTCTATTCATAAAAACACAATATTCCTTTGTATTTTATTCCACTTTATTTAAAAGGTCAGGACCGGTTTCGCTCATTGCGAGCATTGTCAACTGACAATGTTGTGTATTTATTAAACATCGTTTTCTTTGATCTTTCGTTTTTACAAAACTTTGTAATGCATCATAAAAAAATATGACCAAAATAATAATACATTGATCAACACTACACGTATGGGTTATAAAATATATGTGCCTACATCATTAATAAGACTGATCATCGAGCATCTGTTTTTTTTTATTTTTCTTGTGATAATGTGAGCATTATTTTTTCACATTTCCAATTTGAAATCGTTACTCATGGCATAGATTCAATGCGAACATAATATTGACCTGTTTAAAAACTTGATGTAAAAATCACATCTTTTTTTAACCATTTTACATATATGTTTAAATCTATTTTTATCTAAATATCTATGTTTCCTTGTTAATATTATTAATCCCTTAAATAGTCAGTGAATTAACTTCAATAAGATTAATGGTTAAGCTATTACAAATCAATGTCAGGGTTTTCATTCTTACAGAACTGTGCTGCACATTTTTCTATGAAAAAAAAAACTGCTCGACTACGCAGAGGAATGTTAGATACCTTACGATCGACGTCTTACTTTTGATAGTGTCTTGGCATCTCAGTAACTCTGGTTAAAGTTAAAATGAAATGAGACGTAGATGAACAAAACACCACAGCACAAGAGAGCTGAGCAGAGCATTCGTGGTCATCGAACTCCTGCCAAACAAGGTGTTCAGAGGTGCACGCTTTAATCTTTCAACACATCAAACTCTTAAATTCCAGCCCAAGTTATTGATTGAATGTATATCTAATTTGCAGTCCTTAATCATGAATGTAAACAACGTAACTTACTTATTTTATTACTTTCCATCGTTTGTAATTATGAAAACGTTTTGTTAGAGGCAGTCTTTATCTGTGTGTCGAATCACTTGATTAATGTATAATTTTTTAGGTGCTAGATTAAAAATTTCGTTTAAAAATTTAATATCTACGAAATATACTTACGTATTTTCTATAAACCAGTTCTCTCGTGTTCTAAAATACATATTATTGAAAAAATCGTCTAAAAATAGGTCCGTGCATATAACACTTGATTGCCAGAAAACGTAAAAGTGATACTATTATTGCATATTGCAATTGTTGGTCATCTTTGATTTTCACCGTCTCAAGCATATATTTTCCTTGTTAAGAGCAGTTTTTTAATAGTATAATGATTTTGGAAATAATCTCTTGGTTTAAAACCAAATTTATTTACAAAAATGTCAACGTTATGTATTTTAACCAGAAATGCACGTACTATTACGGAATATAAGTTAATATAAACAAAACTTTTGCATCAAGTTTAGTCATTGTTTTATGACTAAGATTAAAAGTAGTGACTAAACGAATTGGTTTACCTGAAGTAAGATTTGAGACTGACATCAAAATCGTTTCAACTTTATCTTGTCCGTGAGTGCCAGTTATCAGTTTTAAATGACATAAATATTACTGGTTTACAAAATTGAATCATTTGCAATGTCGATAACGAGAAATAAAAACTTATTTATAGTTACAAACAATCAGATAGATTGTCAATTTTAACAATGATATTTTTTTATACGTTTCATTCTTTCGACCTCTGCTTTATTGTGTTGTATTTTTATTGTAAGACGGCTGTGACTTGCATTAGTACAGTACAGTTAAAAATATTAAAGTAAAAAATGACCTGCTTGCGGGTGTTATGTCCAAGTGCTCAACTTCTTCCCATAAGAGAAGTTGTAATAGGTGTACTAAGTAGATTTTTAAATTATCATCTGCATACGTGGTGGCGTACATACATTATACACATTTAAATTCTCATTATGTTCGTATAAATACTTTTAACGAGTTTTTGCCGACGCTTCAACCCGTTCTCGTCCATTCGCGCTAACTTAAAAATAATAATAACGAGAAAAACTTCTATAAACCAATCTTAAAAGCTTTTAAGCTGATAAATGTAATGCGTTTAAAAAATAAACGCTTTAATATTTTGTGTTTTAGTATCAATTATTTCGAAATCTAGGAAAAGTCTCTTTTGACACAATAGAAATGAACTTTTCATTTTAAGCGGATTACCTAAATATTTTATTTTCAATAAAAAAATGATTGCTTGAAAAATAGCAAATCGTAAAATTCATTTCTTACAACAAAGATATGAAGCATTATTTTAAACATAATAGTATGTATCTTTTATTTATTCAAATATCAATTATCATGTTATCAGCTGTTGAACATATTTTCATTTAATTAATCTAATATCTAAAATACGTCTGTAACTCATATTTCAATAAATTAAATGGTTTGTTTTATCAATTGTATCAATTCCAACAGACAGTTAGATGGTCTTCACATAATTTCAGAATAAAAATATTGCTTTAATTGGTGATTGTTATTGAAAACGTTATAATATTAATACGCGTCTAGTTTTTAACTCAAAATTGTGATATATGTTGCTATCGAACTTCGGTCGCGTGCGTGCATATGCATATGATTTAAACCCGAATAAATTATTTAATATAAAACACACATCTTACAGTACTGCGAAAATATTTATTACTTAAATTATTGGGAGTGAAAAGGGTTAAAAGAGTTGGCCATTCTCTCGATTGCTGGCTAGTTGAAATTTTAATTTTAAAAAAATACTATTATGGTGCTAACAACACGACTCCGTGATTGAAACGAGCTTTTCTCGTACCCAGAAAGTGATTTTCTTATTTGTTAAAATTTAAAATTGTTTTAACACAGTCTTGCAATAAGTCTTATTTCTTCTTGATCTTCTTTTTGAATTATATAAAAAATCGTATTGAATTATATAAAAAAATCATCTGTTCCATTTTACAATATGACATTGATTTTACTTAACATTAAGTTACTTATTTTAGCACATACGTGATAACCATTTGTCAATTCAATAAATTCACAAACAATAGCCGTTTATCTTATTTGTTATAATCACAATAAATCAGTGACAATAAATATTAAATTCTATTTTAATTCAAACTTATTCTTATAGAAATATCCAGTTGCTAAATAAATGACATTACTTACTTCTAATTGGTTCTGATTCTGAAGACCTGCCACGTGTTCACTCGACGCTGAACAGACGAAAAACCAATGCGAGTAGAATTTTGCGTTTCAGACGCTTCCTCGTCGAACGAGGCGGTTCATCTGCAGCAGCGTCTTCGCAGCCTCAGCACCGAGCTGGTCACCCTGAGGAACCGTCTCCACGTTGGACAGCCGCCGCCCGCCCCCACAGCTCCCAACAACGCAGGACAACCCGCCTCCGCCCATAACACACTAGGAAAGCAGACCATCTTGCATCCGCAGGTAATAAAAATCGTACATTTCTAATATACATTGACAGTTACAATAAAAACTCTTGATAAAAGGCAAAATTTACACGTGCTATCTGGTATACGTAGATACTAGGAGCATGTAAGCATTTATCTAATTATTTTAATAGTTCGTCGTAAATGATATTTGATTTTGATGATAATATAATACTTTGCCTTTTTATTGTTATGTACCTACGATAGAAACAAAAGATTACAATTACGTATTTATATCATATTTTTGGAAAGCTCTCTAGCTTTCGGTGTGCAAGTTGCACATATATTAGCAAAAATACCCACTGTTTATTAAATAATCTTGGATATAACTAAACATGAAGCATAAATTATCAGAGCTTTTTTGTATCAGATTCCACTGGGAGGATTCGGATTGGGGTCTCAAGTACAGGGTGGACCGGCGGTCCCTCCGAGACATACAGCCGCCCCCCATCCGCTACCGCATCAGTCACCTGCACAGCCACAAGGTGAGACGATATTATTATTGTTGAAGATTACCATAAAATGTGTATATATTCGGAGCCGTGGTCGATAGTTCACCGTCATTGACTTCGGTCGCAGCAATCCCGAGCTCGAATCTCAGGCAGTCTTATTTTTCAATCGATCAATGGGCACCTGTTCAAATGAATGAATGTCAAAAAAACCTCACTACTGTAGCAAGATTGATTGACTCACCACGAGTCAATCCTATTCTAGCCCCATTTTCCTATATCTACCCTCTTAGAAAAAGTGACGTTAGTGGCAAACAGTTCCCGATGAAACACTTCTGATGAGATTGATTCCACCAGGAGTCGGTATGCTTCACATTTAAGAACGAACATGAAAAAGTATGTCTGAAATATAACAAGTATATAATTTTGATGTTTCTCTGAAATAGCCTTAAAAGAACTCTGCCATTGATTGGAAAACTATTAACATGTACATTTTTTGTTGTAATAGTTTTGCCGCCTGTGCGGTCGAGTGGTCAACGTTGTTGACTTCAGCTACGGAGGGCCCGGGTTCAAATCCCGGTACGGACAGTTTTATAAATTGTTTTTTCAATCGATTTATAAATTTCTGTTCAAAGGCATGGATGCATGTGATGTCTTGAATTCCCCCCTCATACCCATCTTATCCTATGAACGGGGCGTATCGAGAGCGATTAGCTTACCACTAATTCTGTCCTAGCCCTATCCTTCTACCCCTACTCTCTTTGCAAAAAGAGAGGTTGAGCAACTGAGTAACAAGCAGTTCTCGTAGAAACACTTCTGTTGAGATAAATTCCATTAGGAGTCCACATGCTCCAAATTGGGAGCAGACATGGTTTAAAAAAATAGTTTTTGTAAAATTTCACTTAAAGATTTATTAGTAAAATAATTAAAACCAAATGTATATCTATATATAATAAATGAAATTAAAAGTTAGTGATGCATACTAAGTTAATTATATAATATGTATTCTCAATAAAGATAAACTTTTGGTGATATTAGATTTACTATTTGACACTAGAAGCTAAATGCACATAATATTTTTTGACACAATAATGCTAAAGCCCAGACCAAAAAACTTTGTTGTTGAGTACTTATTTAATAAATGTGCAATATGTGATAGAAACCTTCAATGCGGTTCCTGGTGGAATGCTGAAAGCAGGTCGATTAAATGCGACGGAGGGGGGCGTCCCGGTGTCGGGAACGGCGTCGCGAGTACCCCATTTGAACGACCTCACCCACCTAGCTGGACCTCTCACCGAAGACGCTGTCATAAAGTGCCTGCAGACAAAGTTCTACGCCAATAAGTTTTATGTAAGTAGTATCTGAAATAACCGTGCGGATTTACTCGACAACATATATTTCAATACTTCAATTATATAATTAATATAAATTGATTGCGGTGTTTATAGTAATGTAATCGACTTATTATTTTTTATTTTAAGAAGTTTAATTATTATAATTTAGTTTTTTCTTTAATTTTTATTGTCTAAACTTTGAATGTACGGTGAAGATAATGCGTAACCGACTATTTACTCATAATACATTTTAACGATCGATAAACTTCTAACGTATACGTAACATGAAGATTGCTTCAAACAATAGAGCTTTATATCTGATCTTTATGATGTAATCGTAATTTACAGCTTTACAGTTATTTACTGTCATATTTCTTTCTCTTTCAAAACTATAGTATTGTATTCATGAATTTAACGGCTCATTAAAAGGCAGTCAAATTATCAATGTATTATTTATTAAAAACATCTACTTTAGCTGGCTTCCGTTATAAACTAATTTGAACCCATCATTTTTAAAACGTTCAAAACTTCATGCGACATTAAAAATAAAGCAAATTAAAATTGAATACACTCGTGAGAGTGATATAAGATTTAATTGTTCTTTTATCTAAAAAAAATTAATAAACTTAAGTTTAAGATTAATTAGAATTATATCTTATTTTCTCTCACGAATGAATGAAATAAAGCAGTATCCTTTTTTTCTTGTATAAAATAGGTTTACTTGTATGTAGTTCTTGTGGTTAACTTCGATAGTTTTAGTTGCGGTATTCACAGGGTCGAATTCTATAACGAACCAGTGGCGGATTACACATTGTTTTGTTTATTGAATAACATAAAAGTGTTGCAAAACTCTGCGTAGAGTAATAATAGTGAATAATAAATAATGAAAATAAAAATATTGAAGTTTATATAATGCATGCTATTTTTGAGGAATACATTCTTTATTCTGCTCATAAAACGTAACGGCTTAAAAAATATCTAAATCTATAGAATAATAAATACAACTTAAGTTTCTTTAATTTTTTTCATAACACAAACAATTTAAAATATATATTCAAGAAATCGGTGATCTTTTCATGGACCAATATTTATTTATTCTAACAATGATTTTTACGATACCATAGTTCATAAGATTTGCGATACAATAGCAATTCGTACCTACACGATAATTATACAGTATCGAATAGTAACTCACTTTCTCTTCGCGTTGACATTTAGTTGTTATCTTGAAAGCGGCAGGCTGAGAATCGTTATGTTGCGTCACTCGTTCTGTTTCGGTCCAGACTCGTAAATTTAATAATGTCAAGTCAACATACAATTTATTGCCGACCCGGTGTCGACCACGCCCGACTAGATATACCTACTCTCCCAAGCACCACGTGATAATCTGTATGACACATACTAATTGATAAGTGTTGATATTTCTTGGCATATAAATGTATCAAATAAAAAAATAATACCTTTGTATATCTAAAAAAACTTTCAAATAAACGGTGCTAGTATGATTTTTAGGACACTGCTAATTATTATTGTTACCTTGACAGAAAAAAAACTCAAAATAAATCAATTATTTTACTAAAACGTTACAAATTTATTATTTTAAAAAAAAACTGACAATGTCAATACAAGCTAAAATATAATATCCATACATATCTACAAAAGTGCATTCGTAATAAGTAAAAAAAAAATATTTTTTTAAAATAACGCTGAACGGTTGCGTTATTATTTCTAGTATTTTTTTTTAATTTTAATTTGTTTATAAATTTGATCTCTGGAGCTCTTTTGGTAGAGTGACAAATACTATGTTTTTAATATACCTCGTGATATACTACCGTAGATACAAACTGGTCCAGGGTTAAACACGAGAAGAAAACTTCCGTTTCGAATTCGTAAATTTTAAAATAAACACTTTTAATTGTACATTAAATATATTTTAAACGAATAGTCTTTTATAATAGTATAGAATATAGATCATTTTATTAATGCTTGTACCAAAATCAACAATGGTGGTGCACACATACATTTTCATTCTGCTCCTTGTCTTCGGTTTTACATCCGTAAATCGCTAAGTGTTGTGTATTTAATGAATTCTTCACGAACAGTTTTTTACTTTTTAAATTTCAAAATCTTAACTTAGGCGATTAAATTAAGATGAAATTATTGTATTCAATCAAAGGCAGTCAATTAATTGCACAGAAAAAAATTAAAGGTTTTGAATGTTATAATATTGCAAAATATAAATAAATATGATGTTCCAACTTATCTTGGTTAAGAACCATTAAGAATCGGTGAACATTTCTTCATAATAACACCTCCGAGTGATGAGGAATCTCAATTTTGTTGATTTCGGTGTTCGGGATGGCGGATAAGTAATGAACGCATTGTGAATGGGACCGTCTCCTTGCGACCGTACAATTAAGCGGGGAGCTTTTGGAAGTTCTCAAGACCGGTTCTTCGGTTTCTTGTTATTGTGGAGGGACCACACCGCGGTGACTGTGGGATCGAGGCCTCCGGCAAAAGATGACGCCCTGTGCCCCGCAAGCCTCGCTGGCCACTTTGCTTAATACGTACCTGCCAAAGACACTATTTTCTTCAAACATTTCCTGTTAGAGAATAAAATATAAAACAAGTACAGTGAAACCTCGATTCTACGTTTTTAAAGGGACCGTAATAAATGAACGAAAAATGCGGGAAACCGATAATGCGAGAAATCTTCAAACAATACCAAAAAAATGTTTAATTTTCAAAAAACTTATTTATTTATGTAACTAAATGCAATTTAAAACTACTTGAGCGAAAAAAAAATATTCTACAAAAATGGTCAATCGGGATAATAATTGGGACAGGACGATAATATTTAGATGATATATCGAGGAAATCAGTAAATCGGGGAATGATAAACGTGGAATTATTAAATATTGTTATGACGGGGTCTTGGTCGAATAAAAATAAACGATCCATGCAAAAAAAAAACAAATATAGCGAGAACGGTAGATCGGGGTTCCACTGAAAAAAACGCGAAACGAAGTGCGAGGCAAAACTATTTATGAAAAATATTCAATGAAAACGCTCAATCGGGATAATATTAGTGACGGGACCAAAATATTTAAACGATAGATCGAGGAAAACGGTAAATCGGGGAACGATTAATGCGGGATTCTTTTACATTGTTCTTATGGGTGTTTGGCCGGGACTATGAGAAATAAACGATCCATGCGGGAAAACGAACAATGCAAGAACGGTAGATCGGGGTTCCACTGTACTCGGTGAATCAATTTTATTGGTTTTTATGTTAACTAGATAGTAACACCAAATTATGTTATGTAGTTAATAGCAATTCTTATAGCAGTGTGAAATAATGAAAAAACATTATAATAATGAGATAATGAGATGCAGTGGTGTAGGAAGGGGTCCTGCTGCTCGGGGCGGTCATTGAATTTGCCGCCCCCAAAATTTCCTCTAGTTTTGTTTTCAAATCACGTCTATTTTTTATCAACTAACTAAAAATTTCAACTACAGGTAGCGGTCCGCCCTTGCCACACCCCTCTTTTTACGCCACTGAGAGATGGGAATATCATGCATATCTTGGATATATACTAAAAAAAGACAAGTTTAGTGAATTTATTATCTATTTGCCATCAGTTACTGTAATTGGAAACTACATCAAAGACCAAAAGCATACATTACAAACATTCCATTTTAGTTCATCACTATATTTTCAACATTTTTCGTATTATCGACATTCATTATTATGCGTTTTATAAACAAAATATGTAATTAATTGACACTCATGTTATTTAATACTACCGTTCCAACCGATGAAAACTGTCCAATAGTACATTTGAAATTTATAATTATAATTTTTCAGTGAAAAATGAAAATAGTCTCAGTTGAAGAAAACCAAAGCGGCTAAAAAATAATAAAATTACGTTAAAAATTGTTTAATTATAGATTTAACAAGATAATAATTTATATTAATCAATTTCATTTTCCCCAAACGGAAGCAACACTCAATATCATATTAATATTTTACTTGATACTCTATCAAGATACATAAACTATCAGTATCTAAAGTCTTGGGATAAAAATTGTAATTAAGTCAACTCATGACTTTAGTATTTCAAGAAAATGAAGAAAATCGATTGTGCAGTATCATATTATATTAAAATCTGAAGTCAGGGTATTTCAAGATTAATTTTCATGTGTAATTATAGTTTATTATTATTCAGTCGTTATAATTAAATTAACAATTCAATTTTCTTAAAGCTAAAACATCTTCGCATTTGCATATCTAGCGCAACCAATATTTTTTATGAAGATTTTTGTGTTGATAAAACATTTTTTTTTAAAGATGGATAAAACAAAAGAGCACTTTCTTTTAGGATATTTTTTAAATATAAAACATAATACGCAATAAAAAAACATTCAAGTTAAACGTTGATCGAATTATCAGAAACAAATCTCGTTGCATTTTCTTAAAATATTAAATAGTTATTTATTTATTTAATTATTATTATTTTTTGGTATTTATCATTTAAAAATCATGTGATCACAAACGTGAGCACTACACATGTTATTTATTAATTTTATTTTTTTTATATTTGGTATGACAACTTAAGCAATCAGTCAAAGCCGTTCATATACAAAAACAATAATTGCTATAGTGATAATATGAAGTGGTAAATTAATAAATAAAGCATTTTACCGCGAAAGGTGTTTTTAAAAAAGGTAAAAAACTGAAAAAATATTTACTAATTTATGTGTTTTTGTATTCGAAGAGACGTTTCAAGTATAATATCCATTCCATAGATTGAAAAACATTTTTTTTTCAAGATTGCTTCATTTGCTTCTGGTTCCCTTGGCCCTTTATATGTTATGATTTCCAAATCAAAGATTAATCCTCATTTTGATACCACTACTAGAACTCGGCATTGCTTTCTGTTCGTACATTTACTATGAAATTGTTATGCGATTGCGTCGATTTGAAGACGCGAGGCAGCCGCGTCCCGAAATTCACATTCGGAATAGCTTTGCATCATTTCGGCAAGGGCAAAAACCGAAAGTAGAAATTCTACTTTTCACGGGCAGGATTGCGGTGAGTCCGAGGAGCGCATGTGCGGCCGGGATAGGGTTGCATAATGCCGCAAACCTTCAAATAATTCCCAAAAAATAATAAGTGCAACATCATCCACCCGCTGTTGGATTTCTCTGTAAATAAAATTGTATATTAAACATAAGAGACACAAACACGCTATAGTAAGTGGCTAAGAATCTTAATAAATTAATCTCTTCACTTGCTTATATACAAGAAAACAGGAAGATGAAGAAACCTGAATTGAGATAATTTGAAGATTTACATTTTTATTTTAGAAATTAAAAATCATTTTGTAAAATACACTTACAATACTATTTTTATAAAAAAAAATATATATAACTGATAAATTAGTAATCGGGTTTCGCGCTTTACCAACCGTTGTTGTACTCGTTTGTGCAATGATAAAATTATTGTTAACGAAAAATGTCCATAGGCATTATATGTATAATTAAAACTACTCTTGTGTATGAAACATTATTTCTGTATTGTACTACCATCGTAGGCGAAAAGACAACTCACGGCAGAAGTATGTCCCTAACAATGAAACAGAAACAGTGATTTCAGTATTCGAAACAAAAAAAAATATGACTGTTTTTACGATAATATGAATCGATGCAATCAGTAAAATTTTACAAATAAAATATTATAGTTAGTTTAATATAACGTTTTAATGCCGTTGTAAATCTTGTTCTTAAAACGGCAGCGTACGGAACCGGTGTTAAACATATGACTATATAAAAAAAAACTAGTTACGGCATCTGTCGAGTTAAAGCGGACTTCACAGTGATGTAACACAAATGACAGCCCTAGGTCTGAGTAATTGCAGGGCGGACTTGCCCAAAATGGATCTCAGACTGTCGGGTAAAAAACTCAATAAAGTCAACAAGGTCCGATGGATTTTTTCGACACCATTGACTCGCCAGGCGGCGGCCTCCTACTGAACTGAGACGATTTTGAAAGCTTCTGAAAATGAAGCGAAATTTCGTCATTTTACTCCAACTCGCTCTATTCACTTATTTTGTATTGTAAACGTTGGAGATTTTTCACAATGAGTTATAATAACCTTTCCATTTTTATTATGCTTCTAATATAAATTTTACCTTCAAGTTCACCGTCACCAAGTGTAAAATGTGGAATTAAAATATTTTTTACCGTTTAATTTTATCGTGATCATATTACAACATTTACAACCCTACAAATGAAACGGTTTCGATCGATCCCCTAACAAATAATAACCATAATAAATATGCTAATATAAATCAGTTGATTTTTTTAACCATTTTATCTCTAAAGATTTTCCTAAGAGCCTCACAGTGCTGATTTGTCGTCGGAGGCTTTGATGTCACATACAAAATACAATTATAAATATCGCAATATTAACTTTGTAAAAAACATTTTTAATATACAATTAAATTTGATAAAATTGTTACTCTATCTGTTGTGTTACAAATTGTAACACGTGTTTGGTCTCTTTGAGAATCATCTTCACACAGAATAAAACAAAGTTTACGAATAAACTAAAAACTGATTCTAATTCTTAAAAATGCGTAACACCTCAATTTGAAACACATCAAGAAGGGTAACAACTTACAAAGTTATCAAATTCAATTGTATGTTATACTTTATCTATCTGCCACAAAAAATCTTCAAGCTGTGAAGACTCGACGTAATTAATTTTACACAGTTTGTTGTGTTTACCAAATCCGGATGTCTGTAATTTTTACTATTTTCAACTCGCAAAATTACGAGTTTAGCAAAAAAAATTGCAATCTTAGTTTTGACTTCAAGCTGGGTTATAAAATTGTAGATCTGCCTTACTCTCAAGTCTAGGCAATATATAAAAACAGTGTAATATATTAATTATTAACACTTACTTTTCCTATTAAGCAAGGTAAAAAAAATCCAAATAGAAAAAATCGTCTCCAGCTCTGCAATACTCAATTAAGTATGCCAAGGCATTATAATTCAAATCAAATTCTCTTTTTTGAATGGTACGTTGAATATATTATTAATTCTTTTGACTCTTAGATTTAAACACACAAAATTTATTTCTCCCCGTTCTGCTCCGATCATGTATAAATATAATATTCTTAGCCTAGTCAAAAATAATTAATCAAATATATTACATTATACATAACAGATCACACATTTACAAACAAGACCACCTTGACTTAGAAACCTATTACGAACTATATTTTTAACTGTTTCGAATACAATACAGAATCTTTAATTCTCACAATTACAAAACGAGATATGTATTTAAAACAATATGATTACAGTTTGCATTATGCAATTATAACAATATTTATGTGCTCCACAATGTAAGTGAATTAAAAATAAATCTTCAGAAAGAATATAGTTCAAAGAACTCCAGTTTAAAATGACTTAGCATAGAATTCTACCAATATTTGATCGGGGCGAAACAAATTTTTGACAATTAAAATATTACGACAAATTCCCGGATTGAATACATCGCTAATTGTATCAAGGATACCCTGATAATTCACCATCTGGCGTATTTCTACGAAGTAAGAAATAATACACGTCGATGTTGACGACAGAGGCTGTGACGACAGTGGGTGCATGCCCACTTCGAGTGTCTCAGGTATGCGCGAGTACTATGCTCGACGTACTCGTACATGCTTTCACGAAGGATTCTTGTGTCACAAATGAAAACAACAAGCTCCAAAAGAGAAACTGTCGCCCGGCTCTCCGGAGGGGAGAGGAAAGAGCCTCCGGGACAACGGGGAACGACGGGGTCTAAGGGACCCCGAAGGCTGATCTCTCATTCTCGCCGCGGTCTCTCAGCCCGCCCGATACTACAGGGCTCTGTAACAATGCGTACGATATCTATTTTTTAACAAAATATTTCTTAAATAAATAACGAATATCTACTTAAACAGTTTAAATTTTATTTTTATAAAACTTTATATTTACTCAATTCGGTAAACCACACTGACTTTCATCGCGAGGTGCTGAAAAATTCTTACAGAGCACAACACAGTTTCACTCTGTTGGCCGGGCATAAATATACCCAGCGATGCTTATATTTAAAATTTGAAGTTCTAGACGAGATAAAAACCGAACGAGGGCCAAAACAAAATTTACGTTTTTGAGAATGTTCTAAAACTTGTGTCGTTACTATTTTAACGGCGTTGATTCGACTAGTTCCTTTTATATTTAATAATTTTGCATGGTCACCTCACTTTTTATTGCTTTATTGTGCAGATTTTTGACAAAGACATTATATTAATTGACAAAGTATTAATCAGGTATGACGTTTATTATGTTCTTACGTAGAACTATCGTCGAGGGTTTTTTAAGCATCATAACATCGATAAAGTGTAACACAAAGTTACCGCCGAAACCATCGAAAGTATTATACATAGCCTTTGATAATTCTTTTTCTATTCAGATCAATGAAAGTAATTTTATATTTTATATGAAAGTAATTTTAGTCGCCGTAGGAGAAAAGCGTGCGTCGAAGTTAATCGAAAACAACTTGTAGAGATTAAAATATAATACCATTGAGTTCAAATACAAATTAGTGATTATTTTAATAAGTGAACACAAAAAAGGAATATGACTAAGCTGTCAAACTTGGGAAATCGAGCGATTTAATGAATATTAACGATTGTTACATATAAGAAGTTATAATTTATAGTTATCAATAGGAAAGACAGCAAAGTTGGTGAGTTACGCTAAAAAAAATCAATTTTTCACTATAATTCCTTTCTTCAGAGCTATTTTAATCTCACTTTTAGGGTGTTCACTGTCAATACTTGGTGGAAAGGCATTATATTAATAAAAACAATAATCCTTTGTACTTCATTCCACTTTATTTAATATGTCAGGATTAATATTCACTTTATTAATGTAGCATTTTATCACTTTGTCAAAAATTTCCCAAATTTTAATTATGTTTGTAATTACTTTCAATCGCATTCTGAATTTATGAATCTGGGATGACTTTTTAATTATATGTTAGTTGTGTTGAACATTTTAACTTTGTGTTATTTTAGAATCACTTTAATGTAATTGGCAATTTCTTTTCAATGCCAACTGTTGTGTATAACTTTTCAATTTTGTATAAATAGCATTGTTAAATTATATTTCTTATCAGTTGACAATGCTCGCAATGAGCGAAACCGGTCCTGACATATTAAATAAAGTGGAATGAAGTACAAAGGATTATTTTTTTTATTACTATTTTAATCTATCGTACTCTACGCCGTATATTTAGAACGTTTCAATTGTGGTGCGACGACATCATGTTTATGATATTGAACACTGAGCACCGAACACGGTCCGCTTTCCCGAAAAACTAGTTTGGGAGCATATTTTTATGCGGCTGTGTCCCTCCTGCGTCTTTCTCGCCCCCCCCCCCCCCCCCCCCCCCCGCCACTGCGCGCCAAGAATGCGCTTCGGAATAATATTATTATTCCCGCCAAACGGATGACTCTCCTGGTGGTTGATTATGATGCCAAGGGAGGCATTCAATTACGAAATCATACCGACCATCATCTGTGATTCGTATTATTTGATTCATATTCGAGACAGACATCCGCGATCATTTTAGATATTACGAATAAAGCAGTCTAAATACTTGATATAAGTAATCTCATTAAAAAAAATGGAATTACGATGAGATTAAGTGTAGTGAACAATCTGATAATGCAGAAAGAGTGCAAAGAAGTATACATTAATCCGTGACTCGCCTATAAGTTATATCTGGATATTTGATCTTATCAAAATTTTATTAAAAATATACACTATGCGAGTAGAAGATAGACGAAATTTTCAATGTTTATAGCACAAAACATGGTAATAAAATTTAACGTGTTTCTGAAACATTACAAAAAAAAACTATAATTGTAATATAAAATAAAATAACTTAGATTATTCCACGTATAGTGTAACTAAATGTGACACGTGTTTCGCCTCTTTCAGAGGCATCCTCAGACAACTACTTTCGCAAATGCTTGCTTAAGTACGAATTTTGTTACACAATACGTGGAATAATATGAGTTATTTTATTTTATATTAAAATGAACTTCCACAAAGTTACCGCCGAATCCATCGAAAGAACTATAATTGTAGTAGTCAAGTGTAAAATCTCTAGAGTTCAGCCAATCTTGCTGCACTAGCAATATTTATATAATTTAAGATTTCGACTGAAGGTGCTTGGTGGAATTTCAATATTAAAATCGAATCGTTCATATTATGTACATTCACACAGATGTTGTCACTAACGACCCGCGTTTCGCATTTCGGCAACTTCAGGCGTTCAAGTTTGAAATTCCACCTTCAATATTGCTAGTACAGCAAGATTGGCTGAACTCTATAGTAAAAACTCTAATTTAAAATGAATTCTGGTAACACAAAATGAGTTAATATCTTTTACTCTCAACGTGACCAAAAATGATGCACGTAAAAATTAGATCGAGCCCCCTTTGAATAAATTATCCCTTCCACGCAAGCATGTTAGTTACCTCACAAGATAATTATTTAAGCCAACCAGTACGCATGCGTGCGTACCTGTGCCCAAAATTATGATAAAGATTTCAAGTCACGAACGCGTGATTACAGAAATATTTTCAAAATTGCGAGGCCCTTTTTTCAAAATTCACATTATAATTATTCACTACTTAATTTACTATTGAAAATTATTGCAGAGTTTGCAACAGGGGTGGGCTGGGGGGGCTCGCATGAGCTCTTTGTAAAATTAAAAGATACACCATTATAAGATCTATGCGTTATGAGGGCAATCGCCTAGGGCGCATAAATCGAGTAATCAAATTATGTTTTATAATCTAATAACAAATAATAGTACGTCTTTTATGCTTGTATCTGTTCACTGTAATTATGTATTGTATTATATATACTTCGACAATGAGAGGTTGAGTAACAAACAGTTCTCGTAAAAAACTTCTGTGAACATACCTCCATTAGGAGGCCATATAATCCACATTGAGAGTGGACATGCATATAAAAAAAATATTCCACGGTTTGTTAAATAAGGGAGCGCGCCAATAACCGTTGGCTAGGCCGCCAAATAACCTTGCGCCGGTAGTGTGCGTTATATCTATATATTAACAGTCGATAATGTCCGTCCGTCTGTATGATTGTCCCCGATTTCCCCATGGAACTTTTACTTTTAGAATTTCTGGCTTATTCAATAAATAGGTTTGTAATTTATTTTTTCACGCCAGTAAATTTTCTGACTACTTAAAAATGCATCAAGAATCCCCCCCCCCCGTGGAGGTCAACAGGCTTACAGCTAGTAATGAATAAATATTCATTATAATTAAAATCATAATTCATAAAAAAGACATATTATTATATACGATGTTTTTTTGTATGTCGTTTGAAACATGAAATTAGAGAAAAAAGAATATAACCTATTTGCGTGTAGATCTTGGAACTCTTCACTCTTGCAATCTAATGTAGGTAAATACATTTTCAGCTAAAGCAATTAAGTATATTACCTACGGTATCTTGCGTATTGCTACACAATACTTTAAGTTTATATTGTAACATTCGATAGTTTTAATAATTATTGTGAATTGTATAAGAGTAATGGTGAATTCCACCTTTTACCCCTAACGACGTGAATAGTCTTGAGATTTTGCGTCCTGGCTATCTGTATAATTATTAGCTGTCTGAAACTAAAAAATAATGGATTAAAAAAACAAAATATTCCTTTTTACTACTGTCACATTTATATAAAAAATACCGGGATCTCCACTTCGATACCCTATATAAATATAATCATAAAACCTTTTCCGACAAACAAATAAATATGATTCTTAAAACCACTCACTACTCAAATCTGTGGGCTTATCGTTTATGGCTTTAAACTCGTTGATACATTTATTTATTATATAAACACGAAACAATTCATTTACTAAGCGTCAGTTCAATTTCATCCGTGCACTTGAACGCCTGAAGATGCCGAAAGGCGAAACCCGAGTCGTTAGTGACAAAATCTGTGTGAATGTACATAATTTGAACGATTCAAATTTAAGATCAAGACAGGTTTCGCTTATGACGAGCGTTATCAAAAAATAATAAAATACAATTGTACAGTGTTATTTATTGAAAATAATGAAATAAAAAAGGTGTAATAAACAATTGGTATTTTAAATTCTTTTCAAAAAAAAATATTACAGTCAAAAATCCACAGTTTTAAAAAAAATATTCATTTGATTTCGATTGAGAAATCTCATAGTTATAGTAATAAATGAAAATTCTCGAAATACTTACCGAATTTTAAAAGTCAGCCGGGAAATACATAAATGAAAAGTGCTTTTTTCAAAAGCTATGTGCATATGTATGCCAATAACATCATTTAAACACTTTTTTCGGAAATTCATTCTTTAACTAATATTGCAAGCAAATAAAACTAAATAAAAATTGTTAAGTGATTTCCACAAGGAAGGTAAATAATAAAAAAAAAACACTGTTGCTATAGTTACGGCAAAATAATGTATACATGTTGTTTTAGCTTTGAACAAATTTTCGTACAAAATTTTTAATCAAGACAACCTATTGATTTTTTCACAAAGTAATAATTTTACACAGCATTTTTATACTCGTGATAATCAAGAGTTTTCCTTATAAGAACATTTAAAATTAAAACCCTATTTAGCCCAGATTATCAACAGCACATATTATAGTATGTATACATTCATATTTGAGAGCATTCCAGAATACGTACATAAATTTGATATATCATAATATTATTTTCATAGATAATTAATTTAAATGTAATCTCACGACAGTGGTAAGGATTCGAAACTCCTTCAGTCAGAATGTTAACACACGTGTAAAAAGAACGTCGTCTCCAAAAAAATGCTCATCCTATAATTTCAACTCTCCAATATTCGTACATTCTATTCCCACAGCTACCCTTTTTATTTATTATATACTTAATATTATAATACCTTTTATTATGTACTCTGGAACTCTCATAATATTTCTTGCACTATATTATCATGTCGCCAGTGTGAAAAAAACTCGCCTGCCTTCAATCAAAAACCCAGGGCTTGTTTCTTTGAAGAGAGCAAGGCTGCCCTGTCAATCTCTTTTATTTTAATATTAGACACAGGAGCACATGATGCATGATCGCCTGGAGCCATATTAAATGGAAACTGTAACTAAATTACGTAATATTATAAAAATCATTTTACCATAAAATTGACAGATCGTCCTACTAAATGTAAATGCTCAACTTATACTCGGACTACTTGTTTAGATATTACGAAAGCAATAAAAATACAAATCAAATATTAATTCTTTTCTTTTATCAGTCAATTAAACACTTTATGAATTGATAAAACACGTTGATTTGTCAATACAAAACGTAAACTTCAGATCTTCATCGCGGAAAAAACAACTGAACGTCAAAAAAAGTAGCAGCAGATAAAAGAACTATATTATTTTCGAACTTGTTTTTAAAAATAGAACAAAAGTATGTGCACTATACAAATAAGTCTTTTTTAAATTCAGATGTGTTGAATAAATAATTATACGGTTGCTATGTTTATCAATATGGTAATCGTTTTTTTATCGATAGAGCACGATCTATGGTGAAATTAGATAAAGATATTATTATGTACCTACTTAGCAATGCTTTTATCGCTTTTACCAATCACAAAAGAGTTAAGAAGTAATGGTACTCAATCATCGTCAATAGGTCATATGTCGACGAGATGTTTGGTTTTACAACAGTATTCGTTAGTTACATTCGCTTTTATATGCGCCTCTATCACTTGCAGAACCTGATCGAATTTTATTCCACGTAATAAACACATTACATGTTATGCTTTCATAATTTCAATCAGAAAAAATAATTAAGCATTCATTCGTGGATTTATTTGTTTTTTAATATAAAATTAAAATCGATCAATTTATTATAAGTGTATTTTTAACTGTAATCACTTTTTGTACTGATTCCACATTATTTTTTTGTCGAACTCTAGAATGGTGTTGCTCATTACAAACATGATGATGATAAAATATAAATCAATACAGTGATATCCGTATAAAATTGTTAAGGATGTGAAGTATTTAATAGTATGCTTTTCTACTGATAATTTTCAATGGACACCCTAAAAGGGATTTTCAGCTACATTTTATTATGTTCTTTTCCTGTATATCTACACCAAACACAGTGGCGTAGCTATAAAATCGGGGCCTTCGTGCAAACGTCACGCAAGGGTCGCCAAACAATTTGTTAAATTGAGTAGGTATGTAGAAATTTGAGCCCTCATGTATCGCATGACTCTGCTATGAGATCGCTGCGCCGATGACCAAACGTGATGATTTCTCAGATCTATGTATATTGAGTAATAACTATTGCCTCAAGCAGTGCCGATGCGAGGTTACTTGGCGCCCTAGGCAACGGTTATTGGTGCGCCCCTTTTTTAACAAATCGTCCAATTTATTTTCGAAATAATGAAAAAAACAATTCGGGATCATTAGAAATATATTTTTTATATATATCCATGTCCGCTACCAATGTGGAGCATATGGCCTTCTAATAGAAGTATCTCAACAGAATCTTTTCTACGCGAACAGTTTGTTACTCAGTCGATCAACCTCTCTTTTTCGAATCATATAGAATACAATAAAGGTAAGTTGGGGGCTAACATTCCCTACGTCTCGGCTTTATTACAAATCTATTTTCCTTGGTATTGCGTGTCATGCTGCAAGTTGTTGGGCATATAGGTGTACCCAACGACAGGAAATATGTCAAATACTTCTTCGGGGACAACGGTTTCCCCTTCTGGCTATTTCCAAAGCTTACCTAACTTGCTCAACAGAATGTCTTCCTGTAATGTTAGGACTTACTCCATTGGATCTAGAGGTCCAAAGACGAGCTGCAATTCATCACCTTTTGCACGGGAAACCAGCGCAAATTGGTCGCACAACTCTTCACCCATTGGATTCACAGGATTTTTTAAAAGTAAAAGTGAAAAAACTCTGCTCACTAACCGTTTTAACTACTTGGCAAAGTCGATGGTCAAAGTCCCTTCGTGGTAGAATTACCTATTTATTTTTCCCAGATATTGCTTTTCGTCAGAATGCAACCTGGCTCTCTCCGGATCACTGGACCTCACAATTTATCACCGGACACGGTGCATTTAATGCCAAGTTACATAAATTTAAAATCAAACTTAGCCCACACTGCCCTTGTGGTGACATTAATCAAGATTCAGAACATATTCTCTGGAATTGCCCGATTATGTCAGTAGAAAGAAACATGTTGTTTTTGTCATGTAAAAATAATTGTGATGGTCCTATCGGGCATCCAGATCTAGTTTCGTCTTCAGAAAATTTCTGTCACTTCAAGAAATTTGCTACTTCTTTTGGAGAAAAAGTTTACCTTCCCTGTCCCTCACCATTCAATCCTTAATCACATCTGTAATCATACCAATTCTTTGTTATTTAATTAACCTGTATTAATATATATATAGTTGTAATTATTATTTATTGTTGCCTTTAAAATTGTACCTAATGTATCTTAACTCTGTAATGTATCTTAACTGCATCATTGAGGAGATATCATCTTCGGTGTGGTGCAGAAAAAGAATAGAAAAAGTTTATCGAATAAATAAAAAAAAAAAAAAAAAAAAAGAATACAATAAATAATTACAACGATCAATTAATACAAACATCAAAATAAAATAAAGTGTACTGTTATTTATAATCATTTAAGTAAGTACATAAAAATAATTTGAATACTCTATGTATGCGCCCCCTGATGGTCTGCGCCCTAGGCGGTTGCCTATTTTGCCTGTATTGTGGCGCCGGCCCTGGCCTCGAGCCTACTTCAGGTGTAACTTTGTGAATATATTTTTAATATAGAGAAGGATTTAGTCGATTTTTTATATCTCCGACTCAAAATGATGTAAATCAACGACCCCTGACTTCACAGCCTTAGTTTTAGGATTGTAAAAAAATATACGAATATTTTTTGGTTGCAGACAAATGTTGGCCCCATCCTGGTATCTGTCAATCCTTACAACGATGTCGGCAACGCCCTCACGCTGCGGAGTGCGCGAGGCGGCACTCCGAGACCTCAATTGGCGAGGCTGGTCCACGAAGCAGTTCGCCAACAAGCGGACACGGGCTATCCGCAGGCGATTATACTATCAGGTATTTTTTTTAAATTTTGATCCTTAATTTTAAAAATTACAAAATATATATTCCTTTCTTGAGGTCATTTTCAAATGCGTAATAATTGATTTTAAAATTAATGTTTGCATTTGAAAGACACATCTTTTAAGCATATTATTTAGTAAAGTATTTTTTTTAATTCGCTTAAAATAGATTCTTATATATCGTACTAAAAACAATGTTTTTTTCATCTTATATAATACTATCAATGTGTTTCGTGATTTATGCGTACACATACCGTATGTACTCAATTGTCACTGTGCATTTGTCACTTTGTCTTTTGTGGAATTATCATGTTTTCATATTTTGTTCTTGTTTCTTTATTTATAAAGGGAAACGCGTTGCTACTTTTTAAATCAGAAAATTCGATCGCAATATCCACATCAGATACGTTTTAATGAATATTTTTTTTTATCTGTGAAGAAAATAACCAATATGTACATTCAAAATATGTTTTTAATACGAATGTGCCATGGATTTTAAGCAAGCCTGTCCCCCACTGAAATCGTTGTTGTTTTCTCCCTTTAATTATGCTACTAATATCCAACCTACTTCTGAGAACTTCACTTTTGAGTGAATTCTTTAAAAAAAATCCGAAAAAAAAACCCGAAAGATCAACCCTTAAAAAAATTCTTAGTATTAAATATTTAGATGGCTGTACCCAATGAAATTAAATTGATCTACCATTATAAGTCGGCTGCCGACAGAGGCCAGAACTAAAATAATCAATCTCGGGCTAGTAGCTGTCAAATGGTGATGCAAGAGTGTCATGAATGTTTCTTTTATAAGTGATAGTTTGGAAATAAAAATGAAAGGCAATGTCATGTCATTAATTTAAAGGAATGCGCGGGAATTATTCTAAGCGCTTGACATTTATGTGGAGACAGCAAGTCCCAAAAATAATCCAATTAATAACGCTGCAGATCGCGTCACGGTCATGATGAGTAAAGTAGTATAACAACATGAATGCCGTCCCTAGTCAGTCTAGACACTAGTCCCCACTCTAAGCGGACAAGTTATAATAATCGGTCAAAACTAACTATATTTAATTAAAACAGGGACAAGTGGATCAGGGAAAACCTATGCTTCGATGTTACTTTTGAGACAGCTGTTTGACGTCGCTGGAGGAGGCCCTGAAACAGATGCCTTCAAACACCTAGCCGCAGCATTTACAGTACTACGATCTCTTGGCTCTGCTAAAACTGCTTCCAACTCAGAATCCAGTAGAATTGTAAGTTACCTGTTGTGGTTGAGATGCGATTTTATATTTGAAGAAAAATAGGACGTTACTGTTTAAGCATGCCACTGACTTAATTAAAGGTGTCTCTATAGACCGCTACTCACCATTATTCCAATTTTTTTGTTGACTGAACTGAAACATTTTAATAATGTATGCATCACATAAAATATATTACTGAAGAGGATTTATTATTCACTAAACTATTTTACAATTTGTAATTTTTAGCACCTTAAAAATTCATTACAGGGCCAATTCATAGAAGTACAAGTGACAGATGGAGCACTATACCGTACAAAAATCCATTGTTACTTCTTAGACCAGACCAGAGTTATAAAACCGCTACCCAATGAGAAGAATTATCACATATTTTATCAAATGCTAGCCGGGCTATCGCATGAAGACAGGGTCAAACTCAACTTAGATGGATACAGTCCCCAAAATCTTCGATACCTACAAATGGGAGACACAAGACAAAATGATGCAGAAGACAGCGCCAGGTCAGTTACAACATAATCATAAATGTTAATCATTAAAAGTGGAATTTATAATGGGCAAATTCCAAAATATGGAAGTAATGTTTCAACATTGAGTGTGAATTATTTGTTTACTCAAAATTATTTAAATTTATTTTATTACAAAATTTTTTGATTCTGCTTAATAAAAAATTACCAATTATCATAAGCAAGTGACCAATGCTGTCATTTTTGGTTGCTGTGTCCACATTTTTGATGCAATGTTCAATCTCAGTTATATTTTATCCATTTGATTATAGATTTATCAAATTGCATTTGAAGGCTTGTATGTAATGTATGAAATCCTTGTCTTGGAATTGGATCATTTTCTTTTAATACAGTTGGCATTTACAAAAGACAGAAATCGAAATTTGTATTATTAATGGTTTCAGATTTCAAGCGTGGAAGGCCTGCTTAGGGGTTTTAGGAATACCCTTCTTAGATGTAGTCAGAGTCTTGGCAGCAGTTTTACTCCTTGGAAACATTCAATTCGTGGATGGTCACGGGCTTGAAGTTGATATCAAAGGAGAGTCAGAACTGAATGCTGTAGCAAATTTACTGGGCGTTCCTGGCCCATCATTGTTCAGAGGTCTTACGTCTAGAACTCACAATGCCAGAGGTCAGCTCGTGAAATCCGTGTGCGATGCAAATATGTCCAACATGACGAGGGACTCGCTGGCTAAGGCACTATATTGCCGGACTGTGGCTACTATAGTGCGGAGAGCGAACAGTTTAAAACGTTTGGGATCCACTCTCGGCACGCTTAGCTCAGATTCCAATGAAAGCGTTCACAACCAAGGTGAAGTGGCAAGTCAGCACGCTTCTACGGTAGGCGGAAACGCCGGTTCTAAGTCTATGACTGCTCTCAATAATGCTGTCAGACACGCGACAGATGGTTTTATAGGAATTCTTGACATGTTCGGCTTCGAAGATCCGAAACCGAGCCAATTGGAGCACTTGTGCATCAACTTATGCGCAGAGACCATGCAACATTTTTATAATACGCACATATTTAAATCAAGCATTGAATCGTGCAGAGAGGAAGGTATTCAATGTGACTTAGAAGTAGACTACGTTGATAATGTACCATGCATAGATTTAATATCCTCTCTGAGGACCGGACTTCTGAGTATGCTCGACGTGGAGTGCTCTATAAGAGGAACTGCCGAATCTTACATTGCTAAAATGAAAGTACAGCATAAACCTAACACAAGATTGTTCGAACCGAAACCATTAGAGCCACGACTGTTTGGGATTCAACACTTTGCCGGTAATGTTGTCTATGATGCTTCTGATTTTTTGGATACAAATAAAGATGTAGTTCCTGACGATCTGGTTGCAATATTTTACAAACACAGCTGCAATTTTGGTTTTGCAACACACCTTTTCGGAAGCGAATTGAAGGCACTATATTCTTGTGAAACCGTTCCCAGAGGTGTGAGTTTCCGAATCTCTCCGACATCACATACGGATCTTTTGAACGGTGACGAACCGGTGTCTACCCTCACACAAGATTTTCACACCCGCCTAGATAACCTTTTGAGAACTCTGGTCCACGCCCGACCTCACTTTGTACGGTGTATTAGAAGCAATCAAACAGAGACGCCTATGAGATTTGACAGGGCGACAGCTATGCGGCAGATCAGATCTCTGCAAATCTTGGAAACTGTCAATCTCATGGCAGGCGGATACCCTCACAGAATGCGATTTAAAGCTTTCAACGCCCGCTATAAACTTTTAGCGCCATTCAGTCAGCTGCGAAGAATAGAGGAAAAGGCCACCGAAGACTGTCTTCTGATTTTACAACACGCAATGAATTCCGCATCAAAACAAGAAGAGTCGGGCGTTTCAACGAATTATGCTCTGGGCAAACGGCACATATTCTTAAGCGAGGGAATAAGACAACAATTGGAAACGATGAGAACCGACACCAGGCAAAGATCTGCTACAGCCATCCAATCTGCATGGAGAGGCTGGCGGTTAAGAAGGAGATTCGCCACATTGCGAAGAAGTCAATTGGCGGGGCGAGGTGTGGCTCCGGTGACAAACGGTTCTACGCCAGCAGCAGTTGGTAGAAATGCAGCCGTAGCGGGTGCTCGACCGCGACCTCAACCAATTGCAGGGACTCCGCCTCCAGACCTGACTGATAAATGTGACACCAAAATGATACAACAGACCTGCAGCCTGTTTGGGCTTGACTTGGTAATTATTTTACTTTCAATAAAAATCTAGTTCAGTTAATTATGGCAACATTGATGGTCCTGAATGAAGTCAATTGTCGATAAATTTGTTATGTAATGTTTTTCTACATGAATTGAAATCAAAATAGAAATGGCTATATGTATATTCCTAAGATGATATATTTTTAAACACAACACAAAGACAAGTGGTCTAAGGGTAGCGTTTGATATCATGCATTCATTCAGACTGTCCTTGAATATGAAGCCTGAAACGGTTTTGAAATGCCACGACCAACCACAATACGGTGCCTTTCCAAACAGTGACGAACCAAGGAATTGGAAGGCCCTAGGAGCAACACTGTTTGGAAGCCCTGTTCTTTGACAGATAACAAGATTCCATGTTAATAAAATATAAGCTTTTTTGTGGCCCCTGAGGTTTGGCTTATAGGCCCTGACAATGCGCTTATAGGGTAATTCGCCGATATTCCTAAATTAATATTTCCAACATAATCTTATTGCCAAAATGACATTTGATTATCTCTATGATTCAAATGAGACTTCAAATGAGTATTTTAACAATTTGTTTTTCAGGAACGTCCACCGCCAGTTCCTCCCAGTCGATCTTACACTGTAGCAGGAAGCTTGAAACTCGGATATCCGCAAACTAGACTGATGAAATTAAACTTCCCCGATATGCAAGAGACCAGCTGCGAACTGATACTGCGTAAAGGAGACGCCGTAATAGTTGTCGGCGCGTCTCCTCGAAGAGGGCACCTAATCGTGGAGCACAACAGCACCACTCTCCATGTTCCGTTTCAATACATGGAACTCGTGAAACACACGCCTCCGCTACTCACTCCCGCCAACATCAACTCTTCCAACATACCCTCCTCGCCTCTCAACATTTAATCATACTGTGAAAGAATATTTATTACGCGTTCAGTAGACCTATTGTATATTATGAATTCTTTGCGTGCCAACATATTTTCGCATCCGTCATTGTAAATAGTCCCTTCCTGCGCATCGTCGATAGTGTTAAAATGTATGGCTTATAAGATATCTTTTATTCTCGTTTGTACGTTACATAAACTCTCCTCTAAGTTTTGTTTCAAGACAACACAATAGCAATAATGGTACCATATAGATAAGTATTTACCAGTAGTGAATAGAATCGTACGTATTTTTATTTTAGTCTATTTTCGACATAGTGAAACAGTATTAACTCAATGGTAAATTATATTTGGAAGATGTCCAACAGGTGTGAATAGAATTATACTCGAATATAAATCGGTAATACTTAAGAATCGTTTACATCCATAGCTGCAAATTATTCTTCTAAGGGTAAAGAATTTTAATTCATTATAAATTTTTGTTGTAATCTTCAATGAATCGTCGCATTATCATAAAATGAGTTTATATAAATTTTCATTGCAAGTAGCAACTGCTACGTTCAAGTTAAGCCAAACAGAATTACAATAAAATGATTTTTTTATTTATAATCAAGGCTCGAAAATGAAGAACTACCAAGTTTTTGGAATTGTAAATAAACACATGTTTTCCGAAATAAATTACTAATATTGATTTATTATTAATGCCTCAATCAAAATATGCTTGAATGAACAATCTTTTTAATATATCTACTCCTTTTTCAAGTACTCAATATTTGTATCTGTGTTATAAAATAGTAATAGACAATAGTCTGTGCGTTACAAAATTGCGTAGGTAAATTCAAAATTAATGTAATTCTGTCTTTTTTATTTTACGTGATCCTTAGAAAACAAAGACGTTTTCGCCGATGGTGATGTCATTTTCTTAATAGTTGATTCATCGAGCCCTGATAATTATACAATTAATATATACAACTCAATAGGATTTGTTCAAAGACTAATAAATGTACATGCCAAACATAATTCAATAAATTATTGTCGACTGACATTAACAGCATGTCATAAAGTTGGGAGATATTAAAAGAAAATAATGATAATTTGCTTAGCTTTATTATTTTGATGTTTATTTCAATAAATTCTTTCAAATACCCACCCAGTAAATGTTTATTTACGAACTTAATGATTATTATACTCTTACGAGACGTTTCTTTATCAAAATTCATCCTTAGAGGTCGTTGTAAAATTGTTTCTATAAATTCGTAGCGTAATCCTAGAATGACTCTCCGGTGCTTGACAATAGAAGATATAAATTAATAAAGCAAATAGTGTATAACTCATAAATTTATTTCCTTAAATCCCGACAACATTGTGTACAAATACTTTTCTAACATATATTTTTAACTCTATATGACATAGAAATATAAAGCTATAAAATAAAGATGTCGTTTTCTTCAAAACAAATTGAACACTGTGAAGTGGTTTCATGATGACGCGACCACCTAACAACATTTAAAATGTAACATATAACGCGAAGAAAGGCGAAGCAACAGGTACCAGGGTTTTATTAAAGAGTTTCAACATACAAGAATTATTATATCAATACATCAAAAGGTGGTTTCATGAACATGTCAAAATAATTATTTCATTAAACCAGGGGCAACATAATACAATACAATAATACTTTGCTATTTGCATCGATTTTATTTCTTGACATTCATCGCCAACTAAAAAATTGTGATGAGCGGATTGTCACACGATTGAAGATACTAGTAATCCAAAAAGGTACCACAAGATGAAATAACCATTTCACATAAATATTATTGATTACATGAAATGAAATTTACTTAAACTTCATTATAACTAGGTAAAAAATAACACGGTAAGTACTTCTACAAAAAAAAAAAATCTGATAACCATTTTAGACATTCACTCTTAGGACTATACTTCCATATCGACTGTGGAAAGGAAAAAAGACGTAACCCACACATATCAAATTTTACAGGAAGCGCTAAAAACGTGTTTGATGATTTTGTAACATATGCAAATTATGAATTATACACAACCCTGAAGTGCACGGAGACTTCTAAACTGGTGTTGAATTGACATAATCTAATATTATTTAAATAAATTGTCTAGGAAAAACCTTTATTTCAATCTTTTTTCTTGGTTTTAATTTTTTACAAGGTCATTTTTTCAAACTTAAAAGATAAATTTAGACACTAATTCGGCATTTGCAGCTTGCATCCTTTTGATAGAACGTGTATCAAGTTTGATACATTGTGATTATCGAAAAAAACCTGTTTTGAAGAAACTGTGGGTTAAGTCCTTTTTCCTTTCCACAGTCGATATGGATATGTACTCCATTTTAAGGAATTTGTAATGAGCAATGATTACAAGTCACTGCAAAATAATAATAATGTCATGTATTTATCTGTTTCTCATTCGTTTTCGGATGCGATCAGCATCGTCAATTATGGCTGCAATTACATTTATACGCCATCGTATTGATATACAAAAATATCCTCATAAATTTAAATGCCGTGCTATTTTAACCAATCGAAAACCAGCTAAGTGTCGAATAAATTTACATTAACACACAACAACAATTTTCAGCATATTAACATGAGAATAAAATACTTAAATATTGGATCAATCCGTGGTATTCATTTTTAGAGAGATCATGACAATTTAGCAAATAGCGATAATTATTGTAATCGCATTTATTGCTGAAACAACACAATATGTATTGTTCCAACAGTACTTAAATCATTTGGCTTTCAAAACAAAGCCACCAATGTCATTGTTTATTTGGCAGTTGGCATCCCTGGCCGAGACATGTTATTTCATGTATAAAAGTATATCAGTCTTAATTATTTCTGCAGAAAAATATAACAGTAGTCGTTAATAATAGAGAGATTCATAAACACACAACGGTAAAGCATTAGGGTCCCAAATATAATAGAAGGTATGGTATTTCATATTGATTTGAAATAATTCCACGGTAGATATATACTTGCTATTATGTAAAAGTGTCCAAGTCAACCCAAATCTACTTAGCCTACATTAAAATGATTAACAATTTCATAAGTTGTTACTTCAGTTGAAAGACAAGAGATAATTTTACAGAATACATGACATTGTGTCGAGATAAATGGATCATAATTACTCATATTAGCAAATTATTAAAAAAAAAATCTCGTACAATGTTCCCTCTAAAACTAGAGGTTAGTTGCGCGGAAAATTCAAAGGCTGCGGAGGCTAATCCAGCAAATGCGAGGCATAATTTGTCATATTTTATATAAAAAATAGTGTTTTTTTTGATTTGCATAATAAAAAATATTATTTTTTGATAATTTATAAATAAATTTTTACCAAAGAGTTTATAAATAAAACGTAAGAAATAACAGAACTCAATCTATTTTTTATTTTAAAAAAATCAGTCGCTATCAGCAAATTAATTTTAGTTATGACATCGTTCCTTGCAACTAATCCTTATTTGTATAAACTCCATTTAGATCAATTTCTTTTTCTGATAAAAGTTAAGAATATATTATTTGAATGGGTGTATTGGAGTGCAAGCTAACCCGCGCGGGGGTTTTCAAATTGCAGCTCAGTGGGAACATTGATTTCGTGTCAAATTTAACTTTTCCATTATAAATACAGCATCTCTTTCAATGAATAAGTAGATCAAAAGGATTCTATTTGAAATATAGTGAGTAAGGTGTAAAATTTACTAAATTATGTTATGTATTACAAAAACATATAACTATGTATTGTTAAATTTTTTCGCAGTGAACACAATATATGTAGATCTTCGAAATATGAAAAAAAAAAAAACCAGAC
Source organism: Himalopsyche tibetana (assembly GCA_030503985.1). Lineage (NCBI taxonomy): Eukaryota > Metazoa > Arthropoda > Insecta > Trichoptera > Rhyacophilidae > Himalopsyche > Himalopsyche tibetana. Next base: position 21,190,859 of record JAPJYX010000013.1, read on the forward strand.
ACCACATCAAGAAATATGATTTATTTAATATGCATAAAGGATTTTTTCTATTGTGAAAATAATGATGAAGAAGGCAACGCTTGCGTTGTATCTATCAATCTAGTTGGCATTTCACTGTACTTCCGTTCAAATTAGGAAGACATCATTGCTGGCCTAGTTCTCCACTGAATTTTTATTAAATTCCAACATTGCTTTATTTCATAAATACATTTTTTTTTCTTTTTCCATTAATCCTATCCAAACGTTACATTATTATTCCGTGTAATATTTAAATACCCATCAGAGCTTACCCCGTATGGCAACTGATGTTATTTAGAAGTAAAATTTTATCATAATATATAACACTTTTGGTAATAGCATTTTTTTATTATTATATAGTTATGAATTGTTGAATACAACTTTTATTAACTAGGCCATATTTATTTAGGCTTGAAATTCCATGGCAAACGATACATTTTTACATACATCACAATAAATAATTTACATTAGATTTATTTAATTAATACATGAAAAGCTGTTAAAAATCATCGGTGGCAGATTTGGGTTGACAATAAACTAGACGCTAAGCTATTCACTGCATACTAGAATATTGGATTACGTTCGAATGATAATATATAATTATTTTTAGTAAATATAAGTGCAATTTAGAATTTATAATTTTTTTAACACGGCCACTATGTGGCCTATTTAATTATTTTAACTTATCAGTATACCAAAAAATACATGAACACTTGTAGATCAAAAACATTTAGTCAAAGGCAAAACAGACATCGTTGAATGCATAATAATAGTACTGAGTACGATATTAAACTCTTATAAAATACCATTTGTCGTAAAGTACGATTTAAATCTATTTATGTCACCACAATGGCTTGGCAGTGTCGATTCATATGTTTGAGTGGGCGATAGAGATACACGAAACGTTATTTAAAATTTGTACTTGAAGCCGTTTTAACTAACTCTTTTTCTCGATTCGGATCAAGCCGGCCGCTCTGCTGCGTGCGCGAGTCCGCATATAAAATATATCATTTCACTTGTCCAGCGCATCGCTGACAGCTTACAAAAAAACCAAAAGCTCAGTGGAAAACGTCCAAATGTAAATATTATCATTTGAACATTAAAAAGTCATCCGTGAATTTTAATATAACAAAATCTAAAGGCCTTAACATCCTATTCGAATAATACTGACAGTTAAGCTAATTACAAAATTGTTTTACTGCGATTGCACAGTTTGCTAAATCCCAAAATACATTCATTGATACATTGTCAAAAGCTTTACAGATTTGAGTTTTTTTTTACTCAATCGAATATCAATCGATCATTCGTTTTGTAATATATTACTACATTAACAAATTAATATGCAATAAGATCCGTTACAAAAGAAACCACATTTCTATTAGTGTCTAGAATGAACAGGGCTTTACTTTACAATCATCTGAAAGTCTAGCACCCAGATAAACTTGGTTATTATTGACCACAGCTAAAAAATTTCAAAAGTAACAAAGACTCTATAAATTCTGTAGAATCGCATTTAACTCAATGATTGCTAGCTGTATTCTCTCACTTGTACAACTCGTAAATTAGTAGCAGTATACAAGAATCTGAATTATCTTCCAACGATTTTTTTTCATTCTAATATAACATTTAATACATTACGTAAAAAGTATTGAAATCGACAGTATCAGTGCAAGAACTAAATGGGAATTTGGAAATGCCATTAAGCATATCATTACAATTTGTTTTTATATTAAAGTATGCACTTAACTTGATTGAAATACGGATTTATAGAATGCGACGTACAAGCTTAGGTAAAATTTCACATCAAACGTTTTCCACTGCGCCGCCCAACCTAGTGACGGTGTATACATTAAAATTAGCGCTACTTGCCGTGACAAAAACACTGGAAGTACATTTGAAACGTCCCCTCCGAGATAATACCACTAACAACATTAAATTTAGATTAAAATATGTTTGCGTACTATTACAATATACTCTATCGAAAATATTATCACTTTAGGATATCATCGTTTATTTATAAGAATATTTCTTGATAAGACGAGTACGAACACTCGGTATTTGATTATTTGACGTCGGTAATACTGCACGAAAATGCTGATATTCAAAAATATATTACAATCTGTAGACAAGGGTAAAAAATGCTGCCAATTAGCGGTGTGCAGTAATATCGAAATTGACACACATATTTGGCTTTCATTAAATGGGGAAATACCTAATACAGAAAGTGGTTGAAAACATAACACAGTACAAAAAAAAATATTCGATGCGTACATTTCCAAAGAACACTTATTCCGTTAAAGCTTTTTTATAAAGCAATTCTGTAGTAAGGATAATTTGGACAGCTATTCAGAAAATCTTCTCTCACAATTTCAAACTGAAAAAATGCATTTAATGTATTATTTTTTTTGCTTACCCGCACTCAATGCGGATTATATAGGCTGCTTATGAAGTTTTCTTAACAGAAGTTTTTTGAAAAGAACTGCTCACAATTCAGTCGCGTAACCTCTCTTTTTAGGTAGAGTGAAGATAGAAGGATGGGGGTTTAGGACATGACGAGGGTATTTCAGACATCACAGTTACTATGCCTTCGAATGCTGTCCATAAAAGTGTTCGTGCTGAGATTCGAAACCTCTCGACACCTCAACCGCAGAGCAATCCTCAGCAACCGGCCCTGCTTATAGTGTCTACCGCTGTATTATTAGTTAGAATTTCTCCATCCGAAATGTAGCATTCATCGATAAATATAATGTTTGCTAAATGCAGAATCGGTGTATTTTGGAAATGCACGCTTTTTAAACAATCATTATATTGCTGCAAATAGGTCAATCTGATATTATATGTTAGATTGGATGCAAAAACATCTTAGACATATATATATTACATAACAATGCGATTGCACATATTGAGCAGGTGAAATTATTGTACTTAGCTTTAACAATTTAAAAGAAGTAGCAAATATTATGATCTTCACTTTAAGGCCACAAGTTTTAACAGAATACTGTAAATTTTCGAGGTAAACATAAATGCTTTGCATAGTAAATAAAATACAACCTTGTGCAAAATTAACGCTAAACTTAAACGAAGCTCACAAATCATAATACTAGTATGCATGACACTGCCGTCATAATATATCATGATGGACATTCTTATTGTGATATGGTATATTTTTTTAAAATCAAGATGTACCTGATCAGATTGTTAACTTTCCATATGGAAAATGAGGCAATCGAGAGTGAATGGAAAGCCTTAATTTGATTGCACTCTTTGGTTTCTTCATTTGGATAGTGTCACCGCACACCGAAAACAGATGACTTTCAGATGAACTCCAATTGGACTATCCGTACTTGTGGATTGACTCTATCGTCATTGGTTTTCTCACTACGTACGAAGAAGCGATTCTATATTCCATATCGGGGGACAAGTGAGCTTCCGTCACTACAAATATTAGGTCGTTTGGATTTGCTCATTCACAAACAACACCCGTCTAGTTAAAATTATGAAAATCTAATGAAAAAATGAACTATTTCATTAATATTACCATAAGAAGTCAATTTAATTATGACGGCAGAATAATCAATGGAATGATTAATTATAGTGAGAAAAAAACACCCCTTCACTCAAAAAAAATTCAGACACCATTATGTGAAAAGCTCATTAAAATGCACAAAAAAAACAGCAACCAAAAGAAATTGGAAAAAAACTCCCAACAACAAATAAATGATCATCGATCAGAGAATGCATAATTCAGTTTTCCTTAAGCGTTATAGGAGTGCTGCACTTTTTAGGAATGTCGAGTTGATCACTGCTGAGATTGTCTAGAGCGGCTTCTGCGAGCGGGGAAGGGACTTCGCTATCGAGGCACGAAAATAGATCACTCGATACTACTTCTGAACACATTTGCTGCTGGGCAACTGAAATATAATTCAACAAATCAACTCATTAAACAGAAAAATAAAAGACATGCTTCTTTAACAATATCCACTGCCTTGCATTGGAGAATATTTAAAGATTGATTATTATTTTGACCAGCTGGAAAAAAAGTCAACATGTTCCACCATTATTCCTATGATATAAATGTCTTTTCAAAACTAAATTATATTTCAATCATTCAGCTGCATTCAATCTTTCAGTTTTATTATTCGAACAATTGAAGCAAAATTTGGCTAGCAATGACTTACCAATTAAATTTTGTATATTATCAACCAAGGCTCTGCTGTTCACGAGAGTTCTCGATGCAACATTCAGGACGCTGCTCCAGTTATTTAGTTGAATTTCCTGTAACGATAAAATAAGATGATTGATTTTCAAAGGAAAAGACTCTACCATTAGACTGCACACACGAATTGAAGTGACAATTGGCTGCGAGTCTACTTGTGGCTTGTTAATTGTGTCTTGCGGCAGAAAAAGAATAAAATGTCTCACGAGCCGGAGTGAAAATAATGCCTACATTGCCTCTCTCGCCTATTCGGATCAAAGGATCCGCTGGCCTAAGTTTCAACTAAGTGAGTTGAAAAATTACCCATTATACATATTTCAACAACATCCAATTGAAAAACTTATTCCATTTATTCAATGATCTAGCATTTTTGTTGATATAATATGCATAGGCGCTGTGCATATGTCATTTTAAGTTTGCTCATTCATACCTAGTCTACAATTATGGCAATAAAAAAAGTGTTAATTCTCATAAAATCATCAAGGCATTGAAATTTATATTGATTGTGCACGACATATCCAAAAATAGCTCTCAACGATGAACTCATTACCAATTGAGGTCATAATTTTGTTAATGGAGGAATGTGACAGCACGCTGTCATTACCGCAGCTTATTATTTTTGGCAACCACCTATGACTTAGAGTCAATGCACCTAGACATATTAAAAATGAATCGGAATGATAACATTGTTACAATAAAATGTAAATTATCCAAATACACAATGAGATAACGTTATATTATTCTCTCGTTTGCACATTTTGAGAATTGGTGACAAAAAACAAAATTGAGTAAACAATCAGTTTTTTTAGGGATTCAGCAAATTACTTCCAGGTCGTTAAAGCACATTTTTTATGGTTGTTTAGACCAAAAATCGAAAGACCTATTAATTTTAAAACTTTCACATCGTATTTTAGTACAATTATCATTTTGGGAAAAAATGAATGCAATAATCACTGCATTTGGGAAAAATAATATGTAGTATATAAATGTATATATTATACAGGACAATCCCAGCATATTTGGGTAAAGTAACGACACAGTTGTCTTTTTGTTGTCATTTGGATTTTAGGTTTTTCTGCACCGCTCTTGCGATTATAGTAAAATTAGTGAAAAGACATAATCAACAAAATGTACATCACATAGGAAAAAAAGATTCTGACGTTGCGTAAAGCTGAAACAAAACATATTTACAAGATTGAAAGAGATATTTTTCCCTTCTTCTCCAAATACATTTATGTATTACTTCTCATTCACTTTAATACAGTTAACTCGTTGGGTGCTAACGACACGCCTAGCGTGTCGGTCGATTTATTCAAACATGCCACAATTTGCTTTGGAGTGATATTATTATTATTTTATTGTTTTGCAACAAAAAAATAATAATAATATCGAATCGGTAGTGTTAGCCTGCAGAAGTCGGTTTTTTCTTCTTGTTTTTTCACATAAAGGTTGGTTTACACTTTCGCTTAGAATACTACATAAGTTTCAAATTTTAATTTGCATTATTTACTGTTCTTCATTTTACATTCTTTAAGATTCTTTGAGTATTGAAGTGTTCTGTCTAGAATTTTATACATAAAAAGCTACAAATATATTTTTTTAAAGTGAGTCCGTGGTAAAAAATATACCGCAGAAGGAATATGTGCAACTAAATGGAAAGGCCTCTGAGACGTTCTGACGATTTCGTCAGAAATTTCATGCCCTGGAGTGGCTACGATGGTCAAATGCATACTTAGCATGGCTACGATAATCAAATGCATACTCCCCATGTAGAAAAAAAGCATGTAGATGTTATAAAAATAGGGATTCATTTATTTCAAACAATGATACTAAATTCTTATTATATGTACAATTTTCAAAATTCAACTAAAATATCATTATATACAGGCTACAAGTTACTGAAAAATTAGTATGCATCCCTCCAAAGCAAAAAATTAAAAGAGTCCATATTCCTATTTTCTGCAAAACATAACCAGATAGAAAAACCAAAAGACGGTGCAAATATTGTTGGAATAAAAAAAGAATAGAAAAGCCTCTCTTTTTTTGTCCGGAATATCCAAATGAACCGGGTTTTTGTCTGGATCCATGTTTTCGGTTATATCACCAACAAATGCTAAGTATTGCTTAATACCATAATATTGCTTAGTGCAAGTTATTTTCTGACCTATTTTTTACTATTATGTTATATTCAATTTACATATATGTTTACAAAAGATGTAATTTTACTCACGTAAATGAAAGTAAATGTATGCTATTTTTTAATATTGATAAATGTATCTATTGTTTGCTATGTATTTATGTATACAATATTATATTAATCAAAAAGCTAACATGCAATTAATTTATTTACAAAAATCTTGCATTGTAAACGCTCCTTTATGCAGGTGACAGTTATTCCTAAGTACCATAAATTATCCGGAGACCGCTACGCAGTTCTGATATTTGCGAACGAGATTATTATTATTAATATTACAGAATCAGCATACTACAATGCATACTCCACTAAAGTCCGCTTTGAGTGTGTTAACCCTTTGACCGCGGTTGACTGCTATAGCAGCCCAATCTGAACCGATTTGGATCCGAGCCGCGGTCATAAGGTTAAATAATCAAACAATTCAATTTTTAATATTGAAATTCCACCAAGCACCTTCAGTCGAAATCTTAAATTACAAACAATTCATATTTCAAAATCATACACATACCATCTTCTTGAGCAGATTTTCCATAAAAGGCTCGTAATTAACGCCCACCATCTCTTTTATTTCCATCGCATTGTTAATGCTTTCTTGAATATTTGCTTTGACCGCTATTATGTCTTTGACAATACTACTGCACACCGGGACTGCTGCATTGGTGTCTCCGGACTCTCTCAGAGCGCTCTGTATCACATGGGTGTGTCGATTTATGTATTCAATGCAATTTCGCAGCTCAGCGAGATCAGATTTCTGCTTTGCTACAATAGTAAGAGAACAATTTATTGATACATAGTGTCAAGTGTCTCCAGAATATTGTCGTTCGGTTTGTGATACTGTGTAATGGGCAGTCAATTTTTTTTTATCAATCGATTTATAGATTTCTGTTTGAAGGCACGAATGTTTGTAATGTCGAAAATTCCTTCCCACTCTTCCAATCCTATTATAAGCAACCCACTAATTCTATCCTAGCCATATCCTTTCAATCAACTCTTTGAAAGAAAAGAAAAGGTTGTGCAACTCAATACCAATTTAATTTATTTTTTTGTCACTAATTGATGTGGGATAATAATATTTATTTTGAATGGAGAAAAAATAATTCATTAAATTAAAATTTACTTATAAGTAATTTAATTTCATGGGATTGAGTAAAAAACCATAGATTTTTTTTCTCCCAATGATGAGCATATGGTCTACTAATGGAGATTATCTCAACAGCAGTGTTTCTACAAACTTGTTACTCAATTGCTCAACATCTCTTTTTTAAAGAGAGTAGAAATATTAGGATAGGACTAGGACAAGACTAGTGGTAAGTTAATCAATCTCATTAAGCCCGTTTATAGGATAGGATGGGTGGGAAGGAATTCAAGACATCAAATACATCCATGGCATTGGAAAGAAATTTTTAAATCAATCGGTAATTAATTTATAAAATCTGTCTAGAATGGGATGATTGACTGCCGTAACCGAAACCAACGACACTAACCACTCGACCACGCGGCTGAAAAAAATATAGCAATACTTAATTCAACTTGAATTGAAAAGATTAAAAAATAAATGATGAATATGCCGCCTACCTTGCTAGGAAATAAATTGATCAGTCGAAGAATCCTTGCAATTAGAGATTCGTATAACGATGCAAAAGTAAACTTTTAAGAAAAAGAAAAAAAATGGCTATAATTTAATATTTTTAACGGTATGAAAAGTGAAAAACGTTGGATACTTATATCATATTTGATAGGGAATCTTTTATGAGAAACAAAAATGCAAGACTATTATGCAATCGAGTTTTTTTCAATAGACCTGTTAAAAATCGCATTTATTTTATGTTGCAGAATAGTACAATCAAAATTCTTTCCAAATAATTGAAAACATTTTAAGTAAAATATACTTTCCAACAACCTGCTAAAAATCTTACTAAATCATAGGTTCCCAACCTGGGGGTCGCCAACTTATACAGTCAACTAAAAAAATCCATCCAAAGTTCCATTTGTTTCTACATATCTCTGCGAAAGTGGATTTTCAACGCTTTTTTATTTAAAAACAAAAGTAAGAAACCAATTAAATGTTGAAAATGACATGTCATAAATGACTTTTGGATTGTATGGGGGGTCGCGAGTCGCATAGATTTTATGAAAAGGGGTCGCCACCCGAAAAAGGTTGGGAACCTATGTACTAAATAGTGCTAATAAGAATGTTGTTCTGTGGGAAATTTAATTACAGGAAAGAAAATTTAAAATTATTATAAATTTGAACCAGGGAGATCGATAAGTTATGGAAAATATTAATATAATATCAGTACGAAACAGCCGCCGTAATAATATCAAGTGGTTCGTTCTTGGAAGAATCCATAGAGTAAAATTGATATATGCCAGTTTCGTAATTCACATAAATTATCAGTTTCGTTAAGTCCAATATTTGTTTTTTTGGTACTCCGTTGTTTTACGCCAGGCACAGAAAAATGCAACGGTCGTCGTTATACTTCTACATGCAAATGAAGCGTTAATCGACCGATTTAAAAAAAAAAATGTATTCTCGAACATCAACTTCAAGGCATTCGTTGCGTAATAATTATTGCAACGTAACATTGTTTCCTCATAATGGGACATTGACTTATTATTAGTTAACCCTTTGCCCGAGTCATCAAATTTAGAGATCATGCCCTGAACGCGGCTGCATTTTTGCGGATTTTGTTATCGCGTTTTCGACTATAAATATAGGTTGTAATATTTTTTCAATAATAAAATAAAATATATTTCTTGTATTTTCGGTTTAATTCAACAATAATCATTCTTCATACAATTGCGGCGTGACGTCGCCATATTGCAAAATACCGCCACGCGCGACCGAGAACACTGCGCCACCACCATACCATGCTTATAATATTAAATTCTCGGAACAATTTCAATTTCACCCGCACTCGATCGCTTATTTACATTATCTAAAATCTTGCATTGGTGACGTATGTTCACGGCGTATTCCAGAAATAAATTATTTTAGCCAATATTGAATCTTTTTTGACTAATGCCATCTATTGAATTTGGTAAAATATACATTTAGTAATATTTTCAACCAAGTTATACAATTTGAACACAATAGATAGCTCTTATATAGGGTTTGAAATTTCCATGACATCTATACGTGTCACGCGCGCTGAGGGCATGTTCGCTAGGACATGCATATATGTCATACACTGTGCGAAGGTTAATAGTTTGTATGTGTATTCAAGAAAACGAATATCTATTCGTAGTTTTTTTATTTATAAATGAAAAGAACAGAAATATTAACGAAACATTCCCAGTGTTTTAATCTGCCACTTTTGGCGGCGTAGTGTAGTCAGAACTAGGTGAATACTCATCAAATACTTCTCAATCTTCGTTATAAAGCACTTGGCTGATGATTTGATTTATCGCAATTTTGAACTGTTAAGTAGGTTGCCGTGCTTCTGAAAACGGGTCATTTGAAGCTCTGCTTGGGGACAACATTATAAACTCCCTAAAAATGGGACGTATGTTTATATTTCATACGTGACGTGTCATATGGAAGGTTTCACCGCCTGGCGTAAACCAACAAAGTACCATTTTTTTTGTTTTTTTATTTGCAGTTAAATTTCTTACAGAACTGTATTGTTATTAGCGGTATTTAGTAGATTTTTGAATAAAAACAAAAATGGCATATTTACCGAAATTTGAATTCGTATATTGTTTATTCTAAGACAATGTTAAAAGTTATACACCTATTGCTAGTTATTGATGACACAGCAACTCACAATATAATGTTATAATATAAGGAAGTCCACTCAAGACATGTTTTAGATTAAGACTGTGATAAACGACTGTATAAGGAACCTGTAAAATGTAATTGAAATTCTGACCATCGCTGTTTTTAATCTGAATTGTCTACGTAACTGAAGACACAAAGAAAATATAATGTGTAAATTAAGAAAAATACGTTTAATTTCCATTGATACTATTCACTTTAAAAATCGATATTAAAGAAACTAAAACCTTAGTCCAAGCCGTGTCATTTCTTTCAAACAGCTTGATTTTAAAAAACTAGAAATCAATTAAATATACAAGGTAAACAGATATTTATTACAAAATCGATACACAAAAGCGCATAAAACTGCTGAGATGATAAGAGACTATAAAGCTAAGAATGGATTTTATAACAGAAAAGAATATATTGACAGGTGTATACAGCATCTGGCATACCTTGGAAATCGTAAAGCCTTTGCAATCTCAACAGATGCTGGTTATCTCTTTCAGTTTCGTGGACTTCGTGGTCAGATTGGCGAGCATCCGCGTATTCCAGCATCGTTGCAAACAAACACTCTCTGTCTACCATCTTCAAATAATATTACGAAACTATTTTAAGAATAAGTACTTCTGTAAATGATGACCTCATACGCGTAAGTAAACTGACACATTAATTGATAAAACAAATATTCAAATTTCAAAGCAGTTTGCAAACGGAAAAAGCAGACAAAACCTGTCAACGAAGATAAGATACACCATAGACTATATTTAAAGTAATAAACAATTCTTGGTCAATAAAAAATAGCTATCCTGTAAAATAGCCCGAATCGTTTGAATACAAGTTGATTGCATAAAAATTGATCAGTTTACTGAATGAAGTAATGAGAATGTATTCAATAATCAGCATTTTTTTCAAATGTGATATTTTAGCAAATTACTATAATAAGATCATATGTATCAGTGGTTCCCAAAGTAGTTTCTACGGATCCCTCGAGGGTTCTTTAAACCAGCGAGAGGATCCGCGAGAAATTAAAAATCATTTGGAGATGCGTGGACAACGTTGGGTATGGGGGGCTTCTGCGAAAGAATATATATAAACAAATTCTTGACAGCTTTTTCATTATTGTGAAAGTCAAAATAAATAAAATGGTAAAGATTTGTACGTCTTCCTATAGTACATAAGAAAAGAAGTAATGACAATCATGGATTTAATCGTCGAACATAAATAATATGAGTGATCTAATATCATTTTATCAGGTTCACCTATCTCAATAAAATAAAATGTATTTTTGCTTTATATAAAATTTATAATTTTAATAAATACTACATAAATGTCGTTTTTTAACTTTCATTTTTAGCGTCACCATTTATCATTCAATGCATTAAAATTAAACTTATTATTTCACTTGAGGATTCATGGTTAGATTTTTGATTTGAGAGAGGTCCATGAGCATAATGAGTTTGGGAGCCATTGATATATATATATATATATATATATATATATATATATCATTACTCTAAAAACAATTTTACTTCTTTCAATATGATCATATAAATCAATTTATTTATTATAAAATATAAAGTTATTTTACCTCCCTTAAATATAAAACACATCACAGCAGACACTAGATTTATTTTCCATTTGTCTCTTTTTTATATGGGTCTGAATTATTGCCTAGTTGAATGTGAATAACATTATTTTTGTTTAAATTTTGCTTATCTATCCTTTTATATAATAAAAATAATACTGAACATAAAATTATTTCATAGAGTTGGGATTTTTTTATATTTTTGCACAACCGGTAAAAGAGATTATTCTTAGCTTTATATTCATCCATGACACGATAAAATTCTCAGTGGTAAATCGGTAAAAAATACACAGAAACCAAGCAATCGAACTAAAATGTCGAGAGGTAGTAGCGCCGGTTTTGACAGACATATAACTATTTTTTCTCCCGAAGGAAGGCTATATCAAGTTGGTGAGAACTTAAGCAATAAGTTTGAATTGATTCTCTTCAGTTTTTAGTTCTATCCTTCGCATACTTTCCCAGTAAAACTTTTGTTTCTCCCACAATGACTGTCACTAATTTCAAATTGTTGAACATTTCTTTCTCGGCCAGTGTTATTAATTGTGCAATTATTATTGCATATATCAGTCGAGTTTGTACACTCAATCGGTACTTTCTTTTATAACAAATTTCAAATATTATTGAAAGCATCTGTATGGTTATAATACTTCGTCGCGTTTGTTGGTTATGTGTTTTAAAAAATGTATGTCATTTCTATTTGGTGTTCTTTTTAGAATATGCCTTCAAAGCTATCAACCAGGGTGGGCTTACATCAGTAGCATTGAGAGGCGATAATGTTGCAGTATGTGCTACTCAAAGGAAGGTTCCCGACAAGCTTTTGGACCCTTCCTCAGTTACACATTTATTCCAGCTTACAGAAAATATCGGCTGCGTCATGACTGGAATGATAGGTCTGTAAACTATGTTAAATGTTCGTGTAATTTCTTAGGGTAATTATGTCATTTAGTAGCACGTCGACTACTGCGGCGAAAAACTTCACAAACTATGCTGAAAACAACGCCACGATTTAAAATATGTTTTTGAGGGCTTGATAATTGCGTTAAAATCACACATTAAAAAGAAGAACACTGATAAATTAAACGAAATACGCGCGCGGCCATAATAAATAATGGAGGCGAAGTAAATATTTCGTTTAATTTATCAGTGTTCTTCTTTTTAATGTGTGGTTTTCAACGCGATTTGTCAATGCTTCAATAAATATTTTAAATCGTGGCGTTGTTTTCAGCTTAGTTTGTGAAGTTTTTCGTCGCGATAGTCGACGTGCTACTACATGACATATTTACCTTTCTTAGTTATACTCTTGCAGGGCTGTGGAGTCATCAAGGACGACTAAGATATTAAGACGACTCAGACCTTAGCTTAAAATACGACTAACTATTTCTTAGGCTTAGTAGCATGCAGTGGTGCCACCTTTGCCCTAGTGATTTGAATACAATTTTTTTAAGTGCTTTAAGCCAGTGCTTCCCAACCTGGGGTCCGCAGGTTTTTCGCGGGGGTCTGCGAAAATTTTCATTCTTTCAACATTCTTTGTGACAACGTATGAAAACAATTTTCGGGGGTCCGCAGATTATTGTTTTCAGATTTAGGTGTCTGTGGCATGAAAAAGGTTGGGAAGCACTGCTTTAAGCTTTTTGTTTTTTTCAAGTCAGACTCCACAACTCTGCTATTTTGGTGATGCCATTCAAAACTATACCAAAGAATACATAAAATATTGAGAACAACCATCATTACGATAATTCTTGTTTACTTTATGGGAGATATCCTATGCTTAAGAATATAAGAATAATTTAACCAGCTGTGTCAATCAACCAACTACAGGTTGTAACCAGGAAACCTTGAGGTTCCTTACAACTCCTCAGAATGTATTGTCATTTAAAAATGCATGTCTATTTACGCTAATTATATACAGTGAAACCCCGATTCTATGTTTTCCAAGGGACCGTAATAAATCAACGAATAATGCGGGAAATCTTCAAATAATACCAAAAAATTTTTTAATAACTTATTTATTTATTACACTTTTTCGTTATTAAAGATTATATAAATTAATTGCTTAGTTGCTTAAAACATACTAAGTTGCCTATTTGTAATTTGGTACTTAAATTTTGACAAACACCCTTCAAGCTCGCTAAAATTCTAAGATAACTTTTTTACTATATACATACATATGTCGACTCGTTTTTCTAATAGATTTTTTCAACGCCCTAAATTGTTTTCAGTTTCTCAGTTAGAGTTCTAGTTTTCTAAATTTAGGCATTTTAGTTTTGACTTTTGAGTTAGAAAAATTTCCGCAACCAGATGCGATGTAAGACTATTTATTAGTGAAAAAAGAAATATTCAACAAAAACGGTCAATCAGAATAGTAATTAGGAGAGGATGATAATATTTACATGATAGATCGAGGAAATCGGTAAATTGCAGAATGATTAACATGGCATTATTAAATATTGTTATTATGGGGTCTGATCGAGTAAAAAATAAACGATCCATGCAAAAAAACGAAGATAACGAGAACGAAAGATCAGGGTTCCACTGAAATAACGCGTAACGAGATGCGAGGCAAGACTATTTATGAGAAATATTCAACGAAAACAGTCAAACGATAGATCGAGGAAAATGGTAAATCAGGGAACGATCAATGCGGGATTACTTAACATTGTTCCTATGGGTGCTTGGCCGGGACTATGAAAAATAAACGATCCATGCGGGAAAACAAACAATGCGAGAACGGTAGATCGGGGTTCCACTGTATAAGCATTCATTTGAATAAATAGTATTCTCAATTGCATTTAGAAAATTGGTTGTTTAAGTAACTCAGCTGATATTGTTGTGTCTGGGTTTTAGTAAATATCAAAAATGTAATCAACATAATATCCTTCTGATTGTGTTCTACTGTTGATGAGGAGAGTGCCTGGTACGTTAACTTATATCATTTATTTATTTTTACCTGCAGCGGATAGTAAATCTCAAGTTCAAAGAGCGAGGTACGAGGGAGCCAACTGGAGATACAAGTATGGAGTCAATATTCCTGTTGATGTCCTCTGTCGCCGTGTCGCAGACATCTCCCAAGTTTACACACAGAATGCTGAAATGAGACCGTTAGGTTGCAGTAAGTATATTAAGAGTTTACCTTTGTTAATTTCAATGTAAATTTGATTATTTTATAAGCAGAAAAAATCTTTCCAACCATGAAGAAAACGTTGCCAGAAAGTGTTGCAGTAGGTGAATCTATTGTTAACTCTGAGTAATGCTCGGAAAATCGCGCAAGCTGTTTACAGTGTAAATAGAGCTGTAATTTAACTCTTAAGTGTAATAATCACATCACCACATTAACCACTGTAATAAATATAATATTTCGATTTAATTAATTAAATTACAAATTATATTTTTTTTGTTTTTGTAATGCAAGAAAAGGTATGATGTAGGTTTATCACCGCCAATATTTATATTGAAAATGAAAACTGGCTCAGAATTTATGGGCCTACCAATTCAGTAGGCATTAAAAACTTACACGGTGCATTAAAATGCTGGAACTTATTTAAAGCAGTGGTTCCTGTGGACCCCCAGGGGTCCGTGACAAATAAATCGTTTGGGGGTGCGTGGACAACGTCAGGGGGTCCGCAGAAGAAATATTTTTGAAAATTCTGACAGCTTTTTTATTATTATCAATCATCCCCCGTGCAATCAAGCTGATTGCAGTTGCCTTAAATCAGGTTTACAGGAACATCTTCCAACGTCCAAAAAACAATTTAGTTCTGATTTATATATACAACATGTAAAGTGCATTCAACGCATTTTTCCTGTTTTAAAAAAAAGTAAAATCATTTCAAATAAGGTTAATTTACAGGTCCATAAATATCATAGTAGTCGTAGTAGTAATAGATGATATCACATCTGTTAAGATACCTCCATTGGGAGGCCATTTGCTACACATTGGAAGCAGGCATGGAAAAAAATACCATTCAAGTCATTAACTTTATTATTTCACTGGGGGTCCACGGTCAGGTTTTTGCTATGAAAGGAGTCCACGAGCATAATAAGTTTGGGAATCACTGTTTTAAAGCACCACTGGTTGTCAAGCTGTGTAAATTTTAAATATATTTATGGGTATTACTAACTTTTACTGTATTATCCTTTTTTTTTTTAATATACGGTATTACAACTTATGCCAATGAGCCAAATGTTTTGAACTGTAAAGATAATACGAGATAAACTCATTTTTTGTAAATCACTCAAGCATCACAGGCACCCTCGTCTTAGATCCCAAATTTGACATTGACCTCAGTGGGAGTTGAACCTAAACCCGTCTGATTGGTAAAACCATGTTCTTACCAACTAGACCACAGCGGGCGACCAGTGATATGAACATCAGTCGCCTATATGGACATATTAACGCTTTACCTGTGGTTAATGTGTTAACAAAACAAACATTCCATACAAAAGTTTTACACTAAAAATGTCTGATGTACAAATTAAAATCTGTATTGTATTAAATTAATCTCAATTTCTCATATGCAATCAATGTGAGTAAAAATGTTATAAGTTGCATCGTTGATTATTACAAGTTAGTCTGAATCAGGGCTTCGAACTGCTACTCTTTTCGTTCCGGTTCAAGTAAAAAAATATATATCGGTTCGGTTCCGGCAAAAATAACGATTTTCGGTTCAGCTCGAATCGAAAAGCCCAGGACTTGTCCAAAATATCTCCGTGACTCGTTTTTTTTTAGCCCACCGAGAAATTTGGAAACCTCTAAGCCCTTTAGTAATTTACTGATTTGCCTAAAATACTAGCGTGAACCGAAAAAAAAAAGCGATATTTTTTTCGGTTCGGTTCCGGCAAAACTAACGGTTTTTGGTACCGTTCCGGTTCGAAGCCCTGGTCTGAACATACTTCTCAAAGAAGCAATATACCTACCTAGTCAATAACAAAATATTTTTTTTTTTTGACTCTGAAATACTCAACATGTGATTGCGTTGAACAGTCTGTATATTCAAAACATGATTGTGTTGCGTATTTCAGACCGTTTGAAGAAGTGTGCGCATTCGGTAATAACACCCCGAAATCAAAAATACCCTGTGAAAATGTCTTTGCGATGAGATCGTACAACTAAATATGTGTTTTAACAAAAAAAATACTGAATTTTACCACGATTATTAAATATGTAACTGTTTACTTCAGGTATGATGCTGATAGCATATGATTCTGAAAAGGGTCCCTGCGTCTACAAGACTGATCCAGCTGGATACTTTTGTGCTTATCGAGCCATTTCTGTTGGTGCGAAGCAAACGGAAGCCAACAGTTATTTGGAAAAGAAATTGAAGAAGAAACAAAACTACACTTATGATGAAGCCATCCAGCTGGCGATATCCTGCTTGTCGACTGTGCTTTCTGTCGATTTCAAGCCTTCGGAAATTGAAGTTGGCGTTGTCAGCCAGATAAATCCGAAATTCTTGTAAGTAAATTTCTATCTAAATTGTTTTTATTTGATATCTAAACTTATTGGTATTTTCTTTTTGTGATTTGAATTTGGTTTGCATCTTATATTGTCAAAAATGCAGACATTTTTTTAAAAAAAAAATTGTTACATTTGCAACAAATAATAAAAAAGTCTAACTGCCAAATTTACTGATAGATTTGTAATAATAAATAGATAATAGATGACAAAATATTTCACCGTATACGGTACGGCGACACTCAAAGGGTTAATATTAAAGGTTTGTATGATAATTCATAACGTCAAAAATCGAAGAAAGATTTTCAAAAAACAATCGACTAGTTTATTATTTATGACAAATAATTGATTCTTTTTTACTAGAAAGCTGTCTAGAGACATTTGTTTTTGCCGATGCTTCAAAATTTGGTGAGAATGTGACAGCATTATCATTGAATAAATTTTTAAAACGCATAGCCACCTCCTTATAGAGTGATGCTTCTCAATGTACGATGCAACAGTTTCCCATGCTTTCAGCATTTCTCTTATTGCGCTAGAAGATTATTGCTCTGCTACTTCCTCCTCCCCCACTTACAAACTCTCCTCCATAACTTCTTTCTGTGAAAAATAATGCAACTCCTTAAGCTCTTCGGAGGTCAGCTCTCCCACAAGCTCATCAATATTGTTGTTCCACCTCCAGTCCCATGATATTGGCCAAAGATACAACCTAGTTGACTTTAGACTCCACAGGTACTGTTTGAAACCCCTCAAAATCACATTCTACAACGCTCTCTGGCTAAAACTTTTTCCATGCAGAAGTGAGGGTCCTCATGGTCACCCCTTCCCACGCCTTGTCTTGAGGGAAGTAACGATGTGAAAGTGTTCTTTCCAAAACTCTGCGTCACTCGTTATGCGAAATGTAGCTCGTTAAGGTAGCATTCATTTCACAATCTGTTATGCTCGTTACGAGAGGTTTCACTGTATATCACAAAAATGTTGATGGAGGGTTTAAAAAGTTAAAAAATATGAAAACAGAGAGTGGATCGGCTTCATTGATTAAATGTTATCTATTTTCTTTTCCAGGGTTCTTTCCGAGACCGAAATAGACAAGCACTTGACAGCAATCTCGGAGAAGGACTAAATTGCAAATAATCTTTCAAATTTATAATGGTTTCAATTTTTTTTCATTTTTTATCCGAATAAAAGTATTTCCCGCTAATGTTTACATGTTTTATTTGAAAATCATTTTTTTTTATCATAGTAACACAGAATCACAATACATTTCATTAAAATAAAACAAATTTTCACATTTAAATAAACTGCGAACATAATTATATGAGTGATTATTTGTAAGCTGGTTTAGATTTTTTTTTTATCAAATATAAAAAAAGACTGGAACATGATATAATTTGTTGCCAGTGATAAGTTAGAATACAGGATAATATTCTTGTGCCTACGCTATGTTCCATATATTTCTGTGATGTTAATATTATTTATTATGATATTGGAATGAAGTTATTAATGTTTTTTTTTTACACAAAATTAACATCGGCAGAGTAAAGGATATCAAAACTGTTGACAATGTTAAAAGCCCATACCCGAGGGGCTAAATTGTAAATAAACAGTTAGATACACAATCGTTCTTCGCAACATCTTTTATAAAGCACTAAAAGTAATTTCCACTGATGTAGATATAAGATTATTAGCTGCACATACAAAAAATTATATATATACGGGAATATAATGCTATCAGTGCAAGGGTTAATTGCTCAGTTAAAACGACTTGCGTTCATCAGAAAGAAAGAATTTTTGTAAAGTCACTCTTTGTCTATTTACTCCGCTCTTGAAATATATATGAAGAGCGCCAATTTCTCAAATCGGCTATTCATCAGATAGCAACTTGGTACCCTTGTTCTGAGATTAATCAAGAAATCACAACAGTTTTCGTATGGGGGTCTTCTGATAAAAACTTGGCAGGATTTTAATGACTACCAGTGTAAGAAGTTCGTTTTGAATGAAGAGTATTTGATTATTTGGTATCTGAATTGTGCAATAATATGTCATTCATGGCATATTTCCACGTCCACTGCCTTGCGAGATGCTCAAATTTTTTTCTATCTGTCGTGTACATGTGACCTAATGCTGGCTCCATACAGATCTGTAATAGAAAAATAAATTAACAATATTTATGATATAAATAATCAAAAACATCAACGTAGAGTAGAATTTTGACATTGTATGGACTCTTCTGATCATTAAGAGGAACTCTCATCACTATACCAATAGAGAGCAGAAATTGTCGCAATACAAAAACAATTATTGGACTCCAAATGACAAAATAATAAAATTTCATTTTTACACTTTTATGGGTAGTGTCATGTTGAACTCTGGTCTCGTATTGTGTGGTCAAGGGTTTAAATTTCCGAATAGAAATAATATACGTTGATAATTAATTCAATCTACTTGTGGATTTGAATAAACAAGAACAAATGCAAGTTTTCACATTTGTATTCTTTTCCACCCTATTTAATCTTGGTATTGGGACGCTAGTTATTTACTAGCCTTTTCCTAACACCATCCTTTATTCTTTTTCCTATTTGAAGAGAGGTTGAGCAACTAACCTACAACCATTTCTAACTATTAAACAATTTGTGTTGAGATACTCGGTTAGGTAATTTTATATAACGCACATAGGGCGTTCTCATTCTGGTCTGATGTTAAGATACTACCAGAAGAGATGCAAGTAGTAGATGATAGGTTTATTAAAATGAGTTTTATATTTACTCGAGTGTACGGATCCGTCAATAAGCTTTGAATCGATATCAGGACTTTACTGATAGTGAGCGCCAACGACCAGTTGTGATGTATGCAGTCTATTCCGACATCTCCGTGCCTCGACACATTAGGGTGAAGTATCTTTGTCAGGAATCTAACGACAGGAGGCTTTAAAGGATAGCTGAAAAAAATGGTTAATTTTTATTTCAATAAATAATGTTTTTCTTAACAGAAAAGGAGTAAGTTATCAAAGGTAAGATTGTTCCAATAGTTCCATGTGTAATAATTAGAATCGCCAATTTATTGTACTGCATGAAAAGTCATTGATAATGCGTATGTCTAAGACTTTACAATATTTACGGGCCTATTCTCATTTGTATGGTGATCTAGACACCGACACGGTGATCGTAATGATTTCTGTATTAGCTTCAATGCCTCCGGGTTACAAAAATATAAAACATTTTACACAACAAATCTAAATATATTATGAACCATGCATTGCTCTAAAAAGAAAAAAAGATGTTTCCATTGCCAAGATATTTTTTTAGCTCCACTGAAAAATCTTCAATTTCAAGAGTGTGAAATAGGAGTAAGAATTCAGACCATATTCAGTAGTTAATACGAATGTATGTGTGTGATGTAAGTTTTTTTCCAATGATTTGAAGAGAATTTTAATTTGAATGTCTTTCAGCAGTAAGTCATTCTTAAAGTTGAAAAGCGTTGCTATCTCTGATTAAAAAATCATAACATATACCTGAACGGAACTTGAATATAAAGATAAAACAGTCCGCCTTCGTAGGGAGATCCTATTGGTCCAGTCAATGTAGCTTGCCAGTGACAGCACTTCACATCCAAAGGAATGGCCATCTTTCCAAAACTCTGCGTCACTCGTTATGCGAAATGTAGCTCGTTAAGGTAGCATTCATTTCACAATCTGTTATGCTCGTTACGAGAGGTTTCACTGTATATCACAAAAATGTTGATGGAGGGTTTAAAAAGTTAAAAAATATGAAAACAGAGAGTGGATCGGCTTCATTGATTAAATGTTATCTATTTTCTTTTCCAGGGTTCTTTCCGAGACCGAAATAGACAAGCACTTGACAGCAATCTCGGAGAAGGACTAAATTGCAAATAATCTTTCAAATTTATAATGGTTTCAATTTTTTTTCATTTTTTATCCGAATAAAAGTATTTCCCGCTAATGTTTACATGTTTTATTTGAAAATCATTTTTTTTTATCATAGTAACACAGAATCACAATACATTTCATTAAAATAAAACAAATTTTCACATTTAAATAAACTGCGAACATAATTATATGAGTGATTATTTGTAAGCTGGTTTAGATTTTTTTTTTATCAAATATAAAAAAAGACTGGAACATGATATAATTTGTTGCCAGTGATAAGTTAGAATACAGGATAATATTCTTGTGCCTACGCTATGTTCCATATATTTCTGTGATGTTAATATTATTTATTATGATATTGGAATGAAGTTATTAATGTTTTTTTTTTACACAAAATTAACATCGGCAGAGTAAAGGATATCAAAACTGTTGACAATGTTAAAAGCCCATACCCGAGGGGCTAAATTGTAAATAAACAGTTAGATACACAATCGTTCTTCGCAACATCTTTTATAAAGCACTAAAAGTAATTTCCACTGATGTAGATATAAGATTATTAGCTGCACATACAAAAAATTATATATATACGGGAATATAATGCTATCAGTGCAAGGGTTAATTGCTCAGTTAAAACGACTTGCGTTCATCAGAAAGAAAGAATTTTTGTAAAGTCACTCTTTGTCTATTTACTCCGCTCTTGAAATATATATGAAGAGCGCCAATTTCTCAAATCGGCTATTCATCAGATAGCAACTTGGTACCCTTGTTCTGAGATTAATCAAGAAATCACAACAGTTTTCGTATGGGGGTCTTCTGATAAAAACTTGGCAGGATTTTAATGACTACCAGTGTAAGAAGTTCGTTTTGAATGAAGAGTATTTGATTATTTGGTATCTGAATTGTGCAATAATATGTCATTCATGGCATATTTCCACGTCCACTGCCTTGCGAGATGCTCAAATTTTTTTCTATCTGTCGTGTACATGTGACCTAATGCTGGCTCCATACAGATCTGTAATAGAAAAATAAATTAACAATATTTATGATATAAATAATCAAAAACATCAACGTAGAGTAGAATTTTGACATTGTATGGACTCTTCTGATCATTAAGAGGAACTCTCATCACTATACCAATAGAGAGCAGAAATTGTCGCAATACAAAAACAATTATTGGACTCCAAATGACAAAATAATAAAATTTCATTTTTACACTTTTATGGGTAGTGTCATGTTGAACTCTGGTCTCGTATTGTGTGGTCAAGGGTTTAAATTTCCGAATAGAAATAATATACGTTGATAATTAATTCAATCTACTTGTGGATTTGAATAAACAAGAACAAATGCAAGTTTTCACATTTGTATTCTTTTCCACCCTATTTAATCTTGGTATTGGGACGCTAGTTATTTACTAGCCTTTTCCTAACACCATCCTTTATTCTTTTTCCTATTTGAAGAGAGGTTGAGCAACTAACCTACAACCATTTCTAACTATTAAACAATTTGTGTTGAGATACTCGGTTAGGTAATTTTATATAACGCACATAGGGCGTTCTCATTCTGGTCTGATGTTAAGATACTACCAGAAGAGATGCAAGTAGTAGATGATAGGTTTATTAAAATGAGTTTTATATTTACTCGAGTGTACGGATCCGTCAATAAGCTTTGAATCGATATCAGGACTTTACTGATAGTGAGCGCCAACGACCAGTTGTGATGTATGCAGTCTATTCCGACATCTCCGTGCCTCGACACATTAGGGTGAAGTATCTTTGTCAGGAATCTAACGACAGGAGGCTTTAAAGGATAGCTGAAAAAAATGGTTAATTTTTATTTCAATAAATAATGTTTTTCTTAACAGAAAAGGAGTAAGTTATCAAAGGTAAGATTGTTCCAATAGTTCCATGTGTAATAATTAGAATCGCCAATTTATTGTACTGCATGAAAAGTCATTGATAATGCGTATGTCTAAGACTTTACAATATTTACGGGCCTATTCTCATTTGTATGGTGATCTAGACACCGACACGGTGATCGTAATGATTTCTGTATTAGCTTCAATGCCTCCGGGTTACAAAAATATAAAACATTTTACACAACAAATCTAAATATATTATGAACCATGCATTGCTCTAAAAAGAAAAAAAGATGTTTCCATTGCCAAGATATTTTTTTAGCTCCACTGAAAAATCTTCAATTTCAAGAGTGTGAAATAGGAGTAAGAATTCAGACCATATTCAGTAGTTAATACGAATGTATGTGTGTGATGTAAGTTTTTTTCCAATGATTTGAAGAGAATTTTAATTTGAATGTCTTTCAGCAGTAAGTCATTCTTAAAGTTGAAAAGCGTTGCTATCTCTGATTAAAAAATCATAACATATACCTGAACGGAACTTGAATATAAAGATAAAACAGTCCGCCTTCGTAGGGAGATCCTATTGGTCCAGTCAATGTAGCTTGCCAGTGACAGCACTTCACATCCAAAGGAATGGCCATCTTTCCAAAACTCTGCGTCACTCGTTATGCGAAATGTAGCTCGTTAAGGTAGCATTCATTTCACAATCTGTTATGCTCGTTACGAGAGGTTTCACTGTATATCACAAAAATGTTGATGGAGGGTTTAAAAAGTTAAAAAATATGAAAACAGAGAGTGGATCGGCTTCATTGATTAAATGTTATCTATTTTCTTTTCCAGGGTTCTTTCCGAGACCGAAATAGACAAGCACTTGACAGCAATCTCGGAGAAGGACTAAATTGCAAATAATCTTTCAAATTTATAATGGTTTCAATTTTTTTTCATTTTTTATCCGAATAAAAGTATTTCCCGCTAATGTTTACATGTTTTATTTGAAAATCATTTTTTTTTATCATAGTAACACAGAATCACAATACATTTCATTAAAATAAAACAAATTTTCACATTTAAATAAACTGCGAACATAATTATATGAGTGATTATTTGTAAGCTGGTTTAGATTTTTTTTTTATCAAATATAAAAAAAGACTGGAACATGATATAATTTGTTGCCAGTGATAAGTTAGAATACAGGATAATATTCTTGTGCCTACGCTATGTTCCATATATTTCTGTGATGTTAATATTATTTATTATGATATTGGAATGAAGTTATTAATGTTTTTTTTTTACACAAAATTAACATCGGCAGAGTAAAGGATATCAAAACTGTTGACAATGTTAAAAGCCCATACCCGAGGGGCTAAATTGTAAATAAACAGTTAGATACACAATCGTTCTTCGCAACATCTTTTATAAAGCACTAAAAGTAATTTCCACTGATGTAGATATAAGATTATTAGCTGCACATACAAAAAATTATATATATACGGGAATATAATGCTATCAGTGCAAGGGTTAATTGCTCAGTTAAAACGACTTGCGTTCATCAGAAAGAAAGAATTTTTGTAAAGTCACTCTTTGTCTATTTACTCCGCTCTTGAAATATATATGAAGAGCGCCAATTTCTCAAATCGGCTATTCATCAGATAGCAACTTGGTACCCTTGTTCTGAGATTAATCAAGAAATCACAACAGTTTTCGTATGGGGGTCTTCTGATAAAAACTTGGCAGGATTTTAATGACTACCAGTGTAAGAAGTTCGTTTTGAATGAAGAGTATTTGATTATTTGGTATCTGAATTGTGCAATAATATGTCATTCATGGCATATTTCCACGTCCACTGCCTTGCGAGATGCTCAAATTTTTTTCTATCTGTCGTGTACATGTGACCTAATGCTGGCTCCATACAGATCTGTAATAGAAAAATAAATTAACAATATTTATGATATAAATAATCAAAAACATCAACGTAGAGTAGAATTTTGACATTGTATGGACTCTTCTGATCATTAAGAGGAACTCTCATCACTATACCAATAGAGAGCAGAAATTGTCGCAATACAAAAACAATTATTGGACTCCAAATGACAAAATAATAAAATTTCATTTTTACACTTTTATGGGTAGTGTCATGTTGAACTCTGGTCTCGTATTGTGTGGTCAAGGGTTTAAATTTCCGAATAGAAATAATATACGTTGATAATTAATTCAATCTACTTGTGGATTTGAATAAACAAGAACAAATGCAAGTTTTCACATTTGTATTCTTTTCCACCCTATTTAATCTTGGTATTGGGACGCTAGTTATTTACTAGCCTTTTCCTAACACCATCCTTTATTCTTTTTCCTATTTGAAGAGAGGTTGAGCAACTAACCTACAACCATTTCTAACTATTAAACAATTTGTGTTGAGATACTCGGTTAGGTAATTTTATATAACGCACATAGGGCGTTCTCATTCTGGTCTGATGTTAAGATACTACCAGAAGAGATGCAAGTAGTAGATGATAGGTTTATTAAAATGAGTTTTATATTTACTCGAGTGTACGGATCCGTCAATAAGCTTTGAATCGATATCAGGACTTTACTGATAGTGAGCGCCAACGACCAGTTGTGATGTATGCAGTCTATTCCGACATCTCCGTGCCTCGACACATTAGGGTGAAGTATCTTTGTCAGGAATCTAACGACAGGAGGCTTTAAAGGATAGCTGAAAAAAATGGTTAATTTTTATTTCAATAAATAATGTTTTTCTTAACAGAAAAGGAGTAAGTTATCAAAGGTAAGATTGTTCCAATAGTTCCATGTGTAATAATTAGAATCGCCAATTTATTGTACTGCATGAAAAGTCATTGATAATGCGTATGTCTAAGACTTTACAATATTTACGGGCCTATTCTCATTTGTATGGTGATCTAGACACCGACACGGTGATCGTAATGATTTCTGTATTAGCTTCAATGCCTCCGGGTTACAAAAATATAAAACATTTTACACAACAAATCTAAATATATTATGAACCATGCATTGCTCTAAAAAGAAAAAAAGATGTTTCCATTGCCAAGATATTTTTTTAGCTCCACTGAAAAATCTTCAATTTCAAGAGTGTGAAATAGGAGTAAGAATTCAGACCATATTCAGTAGTTAATACGAATGTATGTGTGTGATGTAAGTTTTTTTCCAATGATTTGAAGAGAATTTTAATTTGAATGTCTTTCAGCAGTAAGTCATTCTTAAAGTTGAAAAGCGTTGCTATCTCTGATTAAAAAATCATAACATATACCTGAACGGAACTTGAATATAAAGATAAAACAGTCCGCCTTCGTAGGGAGATCCTATTGGTCCAGTCAATGTAGCTTGCCAGTGACAGCACTTCACATCCAAAGGAATGGCCATCTTTCCAAAACTCTGCGTCACTCGTTATGCGAAATGTAGCTCGTTAAGGTAGCATTCATTTCACAATCTGTTATGCTCGTTACGAGAGGTTTCACTGTATATCACAAAAATGTTGATGGAGGGTTTAAAAAGTTAAAAAATATGAAAACAGAGAGTGGATCGGCTTCATTGATTAAATGTTATCTATTTTCTTTTCCAGGGTTCTTTCCGAGACCGAAATAGACAAGCACTTGACAGCAATCTCGGAGAAGGACTAAATTGCAAATAATCTTTCAAATTTATAATGGTTTCAATTTTTTTTCATTTTTTATCCGAATAAAAGTATTTCCCGCTAATGTTTACATGTTTTATTTGAAAATCATTTTTTTTTATCATAGTAACACAGAATCACAATACATTTCATTAAAATAAAACAAATTTTCACATTTAAATAAACTGCGAACATAATTATATGAGTGATTATTTGTAAGCTGGTTTAGATTTTTTTTTTATCAAATATAAAAAAAGACTGGAACATGATATAATTTGTTGCCAGTGATAAGTTAGAATACAGGATAATATTCTTGTGCCTACGCTATGTTCCATATATTTCTGTGATGTTAATATTATTTATTATGATATTGGAATGAAGTTATTAATGTTTTT
The DNA here is from genome assembly GCA_030503985.1 of Himalopsyche tibetana. Lineage (NCBI taxonomy): Eukaryota > Metazoa > Arthropoda > Insecta > Trichoptera > Rhyacophilidae > Himalopsyche > Himalopsyche tibetana. Next base: position 21,217,866 of record JAPJYX010000013.1, read on the forward strand.
TTTTTACACAAAATTAACATCGGCAGAGTAAAGGATATCAAAACTGTTGACAATGTTAAAAGCCCATACCCGAGGGGCTAAATTGTAAATAAACAGTTAGATACACAATCGTTCTTCGCAACATCTTTTATAAAGCACTAAAAGTAATTTCCACTGATGTAGATATAAGATTATTAGCTGCACATACAAAAAATTATATATATACGGGAATATAATGCTATCAGTGCAAGGGTTAATTGCTCAGTTAAAACGACTTGCGTTCATCAGAAAGAAAGAATTTTTGTAAAGTCACTCTTTGTCTATTTACTCCGCTCTTGAAATATATATGAAGAGCGCCAATTTCTCAAATCGGCTATTCATCAGATAGCAACTTGGTACCCTTGTTCTGAGATTAATCAAGAAATCACAACAGTTTTCGTATGGGGGTCTTCTGATAAAAACTTGGCAGGATTTTAATGACTACCAGTGTAAGAAGTTCGTTTTGAATGAAGAGTATTTGATTATTTGGTATCTGAATTGTGCAATAATATGTCATTCATGGCATATTTCCACGTCCACTGCCTTGCGAGATGCTCAAATTTTTTTCTATCTGTCGTGTACATGTGACCTAATGCTGGCTCCATACAGATCTGTAATAGAAAAATAAATTAACAATATTTATGATATAAATAATCAAAAACATCAACGTAGAGTAGAATTTTGACATTGTATGGACTCTTCTGATCATTAAGAGGAACTCTCATCACTATACCAATAGAGAGCAGAAATTGTCGCAATACAAAAACAATTATTGGACTCCAAATGACAAAATAATAAAATTTCATTTTTACACTTTTATGGGTAGTGTCATGTTGAACTCTGGTCTCGTATTGTGTGGTCAAGGGTTTAAATTTCCGAATAGAAATAATATACGTTGATAATTAATTCAATCTACTTGTGGATTTGAATAAACAAGAACAAATGCAAGTTTTCACATTTGTATTCTTTTCCACCCTATTTAATCTTGGTATTGGGACGCTAGTTATTTACTAGCCTTTTCCTAACACCATCCTTTATTCTTTTTCCTATTTGAAGAGAGGTTGAGCAACTAACCTACAACCATTTCTAACTATTAAACAATTTGTGTTGAGATACTCGGTTAGGTAATTTTATATAACGCACATAGGGCGTTCTCATTCTGGTCTGATGTTAAGATACTACCAGAAGAGATGCAAGTAGTAGATGATAGGTTTATTAAAATGAGTTTTATATTTACTCGAGTGTACGGATCCGTCAATAAGCTTTGAATCGATATCAGGACTTTACTGATAGTGAGCGCCAACGACCAGTTGTGATGTATGCAGTCTATTCCGACATCTCCGTGCCTCGACACATTAGGGTGAAGTATCTTTGTCAGGAATCTAACGACAGGAGGCTTTAAAGGATAGCTGAAAAAAATGGTTAATTTTTATTTCAATAAATAATGTTTTTCTTAACAGAAAAGGAGTAAGTTATCAAAGGTAAGATTGTTCCAATAGTTCCATGTGTAATAATTAGAATCGCCAATTTATTGTACTGCATGAAAAGTCATTGATAATGCGTATGTCTAAGACTTTACAATATTTACGGGCCTATTCTCATTTGTATGGTGATCTAGACACCGACACGGTGATCGTAATGATTTCTGTATTAGCTTCAATGCCTCCGGGTTACAAAAATATAAAACATTTTACACAACAAATCTAAATATATTATGAACCATGCATTGCTCTAAAAAGAAAAAAAGATGTTTCCATTGCCAAGATATTTTTTTAGCTCCACTGAAAAATCTTCAATTTCAAGAGTGTGAAATAGGAGTAAGAATTCAGACCATATTCAGTAGTTAATACGAATGTATGTGTGTGATGTAAGTTTTTTTCCAATGATTTGAAGAGAATTTTAATTTGAATGTCTTTCAGCAGTAAGTCATTCTTAAAGTTGAAAAGCGTTGCTATCTCTGATTAAAAAATCATAACATATACCTGAACGGAACTTGAATATAAAGATAAAACAGTCCGCCTTCGTAGGGAGATCCTATTGGTCCAGTCAATGTAGCTTGCCAGTGACAGCACTTCACATCCAAAGGAATGGCCGCTATACCTTCTGGTGGATCGTTGTGCAGCACCTGAAGCAATTCAGTGACATTGATTTGTTTGTAATTCACAGGCTAATGATTGTTAATGAAAATTGAGTACCCGTCTAACCTTTATTTCCGTTCTTAGTCGATTGCGTCGCCATGTATTTTCTTCGCCCACAGGCTGAGATTGCACTGCCATTTGAATCAGGCAGGTGTAGCAGAAGCATGAAGTCATGAGTCGTTGATATGTCTGTGATAAATTAGGACACATTAAATAAACAGAAAAAAACTATATTGCAATATATTTTAAGATTTTGACTGAAGGTGCTTGGTGGAATTTCAATATTAAATTTGAATCGTTCAAATTATGCACATTGACACAAATTTGGCCACTAACGACCAGGGTTTCGCCTTTCGGCATCTTCAGGCGTTCAAGTGCACGGATGAACTTGAACTGACGTTTAGTAAATGAAAGTTTCGTGTTTAAATAAGAAATAAATGTATCATTGAGTTTAAAGCCATCGCTGGCAAAAAGGATTAGCCCATGGGCATGCCCACAGATTTGAATGGTCAGTAGTTTTAAGATAATAATAATAGTTTAAATATAATTCTATACACAAGTCTTTTAATGAAAGCGTCATAGATTTTTTTACAAGCAATTATCCGCCAATCTGAAGATCCATTTCAAGTGATAAATTTATTATAACAATACTGTTATATTTACCATAAACCAGTCTGTATTGTTCACTAACGATTTATATAGCGGCCACCTTTTGTTAGTAAAGTTTTCCCAATTTGGGCTTGGGACCTGGGCTTTCAACAGGAACCTCCACTGTTGACAAACCATACTAACACTGCATAATGAGAAATCGTCTAGATAGCTGAATATCCAAAGGAGAACTGAAATACAATAATGTCATTATATTACATAGGGAATTAAATTGGAAAATACAAAAACTTTGTATCAAAATACTGGTAACCAAATTATTTAATATTTCGTAAACTATTTCTTGTTGAATACAAACCTTCTGGAGGAAGTCTTTGAACTAGTCCTGGCTGCAACTGATTCCCAGGATGTGCATTAGACAGAAGTTCTATTCTATGTTCTATTTTCGGAGGATGTTGTGGTGGAATAATTTTTTCAAAAACGGGGGAGTTTTCTTCATCAGGGATGTCTTCATCTTGATCATTGACAGGATTCTTAAATGAAAGTCAATGTAATGTAGATTATAATATTGATTGCTATATGGTTCTATATAAACTTTTAATAACATGGCATTTCTTTGATACCGAGTGTTGCAAATTCTTGTTGCCAGTAATTCGATTAGCAGACTTCTAAGCCTCTATCTTCCCTGAGTACTCTTTATTATACCCATCGTCACCCGCTATGGGTTTATAGACAATACTGGGCGTATACCGTAACACAGTGTTGAGCGCTTTCAGATAAATGCCAGGAGTGTCTTGGAGAGGTTACCCAAGGAGCAGCAGCCATGTACAAAAATGTGCACTTTCATCAAACGAGACTAGTAATTTAGGATATAGCTTGTTCCATGGCTTGTCCATTGACCCTCCTGAGTATATTTTTTGATTACCGCAAACAGTGTCAACTTTGCCTAGCACTGGTTACTTTGTCGATTTTGATTTTATTTTTTCATTTATGTTGGATACTCTGGTTTAGCATAATTATACTTTTGGAAATGCAGTTAAGTAAGCAATTTAGTTTATATAAACACTAAAACATCTTTAAAATCGTGCGAGTCTCAGCCATTTTATTAAAATTTTGAGATTTGCTGTTTTATTTACATTGAAAACTTTTAAGGGCGGAGCTCATACTATTGAATGATATTTCTACACATTATAGTAATTTTTTTCAGTAATATTTATTTGCCTAGTAACATTTTTCAAAAAAGAAAGTAAAAGTGAACTTTCAAAATTGAAACAAGAAATAACTTGTTCACATAGGCAAAGTTACCAATCCATAAACCAACTTTGTCATTACGCATTAATCTATTTAAGTAATTACAGCATATATTTATTGATGTATTTTTGGTGTATCCTTACAGTAAACATATTTTAATGAAATACATAAGAATAAAATAAATAATTGGAAAAAAAATCAAGTTGACATGGTCTACGTTTACAGTACTTTCTGTTACGTTGGGCTACAATTAATCTTCAAAAGGAGTTTTTAGTGAAAAACATTATAATAGAAAATTTAAATTAACTTTGATTATTCCACGTATTGTGTAACTAACTGTGACACGTGTTTCGCCTCTTTCAGAGGCATCTTCAGACTTACTATCGCAAAGTTTGCTTAAGTAATGAAGCAAGATTGATTCTAACATTTTAAAATTATAAAATTACAAAATGGATTGGGTTTTTTTTTTCCTTTTAAGAGGAGCAAGGAGGGGGGTGTAGAATCGAAATAAAGCAAACAGATAATGATACTAATTTTACTAATGAGTTGTAAACAATCAGAATGGGATTTTTCCTTTTTAATGGAAGCAAAGAGGCGAAACACGTGTCACAGTTAGTTACACAATACGTGGAATAATCAAAGTTAATTTAAATTTTCTATTAAAATGAACTTCCACAAAGTTACCGCCGAAACCATCGAAAGTATAAAAACATTATAGGTAGGTAAAATATGGGAGAAAACAGATTTCCAAAGTTTTAGACATTTCAGTTGATCCTCTCTCCTGAAAAACGTTCCATATGTCGATGAAAAAAAAGTTCCATCGACATACATATTGCTGTGAAATGAAATATAGATGTCAGTAAGAACTTTCAATGCAACACATTGCATTCACGGTAAATGTTAAGAATCTTCACCTTGTTTTTGAAACACAGTAAGCAGATATTTACCTGATTCATAAGCCACAGGTTTACATAGTTCTGCGTAGGATTCAGACGTTTTTCTGATGGATAGTTCAAATCTGAAGGTTCGTCATTGCCCGAATCTCCGTCATCTGTTTTTTCACTACTTATATATGAAGTAGAAAGAACTGCAGCATAATCGGGGAAGAGAAATGTGTGACAAGTCAAGCATACCGGTTCGCCGAAGCATGGACCATAGTAACCATTACAATAATGGCACGATGTTGTCTACGAGAGAGACGAAACAATAAATAGAATATAATGAAGGAGAATACATTTTCAATTTAATACACATTATAAATATCAGAGTTCAATATGTAGGCATCAGACAATATACCTGTGCTCACACAATGCACGAAAAAATGTTTAATTAATATTTTTTCTCAATATTAATTTAGGGTAGGTACTCTTCTTTATGTTTGGTAAAAAATGAACGTATGTCAATGGCAGGAAAATGATATCCCACAAATTGCTTACCGGGTATTCAAAGTGAAGATCGGGTTCAGAATATTGACACGTATTCAATATTTCTTGCGATATTTTATCATCATTTGTCTCCAATAAATCAATAAATTGCACTGTGTTAGTTATATCCATATTAATAACAAATCTGAAACACACTCATTATAAATACAGACAAGACAAAATAATAAATTGTTTTGGTTGTTTGACATTTCATTTTAAGGCTACTTGCTGAAATTGTTGTTTGTCGTCAAGATTACTTGTTAGACGATTTTCGTATTTCTTTTACGCTCGAAAAAGGTAAAAATCACGATGCATCATCTTTTTGACTTTCCAACGTTTTGTTTAGTTTTATTTATCTTAAACTACTTTAAAAGTAATCATAGTATCCTAATGTTGGCGAATACATTAAGTAAATTGTCTATTATCCAACAAACTGACAGAGAAACTGTCAATTTTGTCATTATCGATAAAGTGGTCTTCTTTTGTTATCGAAACCGTAATTGAGAGAAATTATTCAATTATTTAATTTTATTATTATTTCGCATTTGGGTCATCATGCTAGTGGGGACTGATAAAGTTTCTGTGAATACTCTGCAGAGAAACCTCGGCAATATAGGTGTTCATTTGCCGCACATCGTTGACGTCGAATGGAAATTGGATCTCGTAGCGAATACGTCGGCTCTTGAAAACGAGAACAAACTGCAGTACACCGTCAAGCTCAAGACAGAATGCGGCGAAAATGAAGATGTAAACTTCGTATGTAACGTCACTCAGCTCCAGGATCTCATCTATAAGCTGAAAGAGATTATCCGGCACTGTGAGAATGTCAGTTCATAAACATACAGCTGTATTTTTTCTTCCGAACATCATCCTTCGACGAATTTTTGATAATATTCAATTTGATAAATAATGGATTCATACAAAATGTGGAATGGGTGCAAGTGAAAGTGGAAAATAATTTCGAATAAAACAAGTGAAGTTTAGTAAAACAGATATATTTCAACATTTATGAACATGAACACATTACACATAAATTAGTTTATTACAAAAAATAATGTAAAATAAGTAAAATATAAATACATTTATGTTAAAAAATCTTTTTTTATTCAATATTAAGGCATGTCATTTTATACCAGAAATTCATTAACTGGTTATCAATAAAGCTTACAATATTGTATATTATCTATAAATTATGCTGCTAATGTTTTTTTTTGTTAGAAAAATAACAATGGCAAATATAAGGCACGTCATGCTTAAATCTAAAACAATATACATCGAAAATTATTTGTAAATTTCTTAAATTCTGAACAGTTACTCTCTCGAAAAGATTAATAAGTTAATGACAATTAACTGTGTCAGTATGTAATAATTTTAACGCTTCATTTTTTCAAGAATCGGTATAATCATTTCAAATGTTGGTCGTTTTCCCGGATCTTCGTTCATGCAGATCTTGATCAGCTTGGAGATGTGCGGGGCGATGCCCGGACCAATAGTGATGCGCAATCCTTCCAGCGCCACTTTCATTCCACATTCCATAGGAGACAAATCAGAAAACGGCACCTGAACAACAATTATTACAAGTCAGATAAGATTAACATAAAAATAAGTGGAGACTTTCATAATATATTTGTGCTTTCTGAAGTAAAGTATTTTTATAAAAGACTAGTTTAATTAAAAAATAATGATGGAAAGCGAACTGAGTCGTTTACGTGCCGAAAACATTTCATTGGCAGCGCTAGTGGAGCGATTGGAAAAAGAAGGCGCCGCTTTGGCAGGTCGGCTTGCGGGTGTCGGAGGGCAAGAAGCCAGAGCTAAGGGTAAAGAAATTCAACTAGGTCTTCAGCGGCAATTGGCTGAAGCCGAGAGACAACTTCAGCAGGCTCTTTTGACACGAGGAGAGAACAAAACGGAAACTGTTGAGAAAAATGTTGAAAATACAACGTACTGCGATGACATGGTGGAGTGTCTGCAACAGGAGCTCGTCAAGATGCGACTGTGCGAGGCCGAAAATGAAGCCACCATCAGGGATCTCAGATCCAGAATTGTCGACTTGGAGCAGGAGAAGAAACGACTACACGAGGCCGCTGTGGACAATTCCGTGGCCCATTTGCAGGAAGAACTAATCGCTGTCAAACTGCGAGAGGCTGAGGCGAACCTCTCGCTGAAAGAGTTGAAACGGCGAGTCAACGACCTATCCGACGCTTGGATGCGACATCTTCAGGAGCATCGACAAGAGGGTAGGTCTGCTCAGTCCAATGCTGGGGTACTCAGCACTCCCAAAAAAATAATGCGAGCGTGGGAAAACAGAACTGTCGACGCGCAGCGGCTGGAGGAGGAGTTGATGAGTACGCGCATCCGCGAAACGGAAACTCTGGCTGAACTCAAAGACTTGAGATTAAAGGTGATGGAGTTGGAAACGCAAGTACAAGTATCCACCAATCAGCTGCGGAGGCAGGACGAGGAGAAGAAAGTCTTGAAAGACGAACTCGATGCGATTAAACAGAGAGTGAGAAACTTGCTGACGAAACAGAAGGAGCAAGAGCAGAAATATTGTGACGCTCTCAGCGAGAGCAATCACGAGCAAATGCTGTCTAACATCCGCTTCGCTGAGGATTCCCAACGGATAGCTGCTCTCCAACACCAGATTTCCGTCTTGCAAATGACCAAGCAGATAAAGATAGCAGAGACTAAACTTAAGAATAACGATGACAGGATTGAGCAAGTCAAGCAACTTCACGATATGGCCACGGACCTTTAATATTTTTCAACTTAAAACTAAATATTTTTATAGCGCATCTATAACCGTTTCATATCTAAAAGTATAATTCTAATAACTATATAATTAGTGACTGCGTATCTTTTAGTGTCCATTCACTAAATGCTACTATTTATCTCTAGGTCCCATGGTTTCGAGATAATCAACATAAGAAATGATACCAATTCACATTTTGCTCACACTATTAGAACCAACAATTTATTCATTCTACGCAAGAGATTAATGTAAATTAGTGGCTTTACAAATGCATCATGAAAAATTACTCATTCAATAACCATATTATTACAATAAATGCTTCACAAGATTCAGTTTGTCTAGCAGACATAAATGTTGCCATTTGCTCAAATTTATTTCCAAAAATGATGTTAGAAAATATGTTTGTAAAAGTAATATAATATTGTGAATGCATGTTATTTATGTATTTAACAAGAAAATAAGTAATGTAAAATTACACAGGTATTTGCTAGTCATAGATTAAGGTACTCTTTAGAGTTTTTTTTTACGTAATTATAACGTAGTGCGTAATGATTTTATTTGCGGTGTTTACATTCCAATGAAATAGTTTTAAGCTTTTTTATATAAACAAAAGATCTCGGTAACCGTGCTTGCAAGAATAAGAAATTATAAATGTCTGCATGCGTTACTTAATATAGCAACACGTAACAAGTGGCAAAGGCATGCGAAATGATAGCCTTTTAATATTTCGGTGGAGGAACATAGGACAGATGTTATCAATCCTACACTCAGGATTGAGAAATATTTATTGTTAAAATGCAGACATTATTTTAAGAACTACTAGTCTGAGAAATTTGTGTGACTGAGCATCGATATAGAAAAACAAATATAGCTCATGTTTGATTGAATAGTGCTTTTGTCGCTGCATGAAATTTACCCATTAAGTAATAGAGTTAGAAAAACCATTGTGTCAAATATTTAGTTAATTAAGGCTAGTTGATATTATATACCAAGCAACCAACAATATTTATTATAAATTTAAGAATATCTCTATGGATTGAATCTCTGTCTAGTGCCACATTTTAAAGGATACAAAATAATCGTTACATATTGCTTTTTCTCACTCTAATTTTGTCGAGAAGAATTTTTCGTTTAATACTGCGCGACTTAAAATGTCAATGTTAAATGTTTGTATTTATTGAAAATGTACATCGCTGATGAAATGCATCAATGATTCTCGTGTGCCAATTTTGTTTGTGCCGTATCCCTTGTGATTATTATTACTAATATATATTTAAGAAAAAAATGCCATGTCAATTGATAACTAATGTTGGAAAGTAAAATAAAGGAATTGTAATTGCTATTTGTACATTTTTTTCTAAATCTACGCAATATTCACAAATAAGGAATGGAGTTTCATTTCATAAGTTCATATTTTTACTCGCTTTATTTTGATTTGCATACCATATGATTTTTTATTATGTCTAGTAAAATATAAAAAAAGAAATTCTAACAAAACTTAGAAAAAAGTAAATGAAAAGTACTAGATGTGTTTCATACATGAATAAGTAATATTTATAAAATGAGCATAAATTAACATACTTCTCTGGTCGCCAATTCCCAAAGTAAAATAGCAAAGCTCCACATATCGGCGGCTTCCCAATTTCTCTTAGCTGCAGGTTTCTGCAAAGCTTCAGGAGCCATCCATGCCGGTTCGTAGATGCGGCCCTTCTCTTGAAATGAGAACTTTGCGTCTGCCATGTTTATGCGAGCTGTTAAGTCTTCGTCGATCTATTATGGAAAAAACATAATTCAAAATATTACTGTATAAATACAGATGTCAATCATAGAATGGCGGAGCGTTTTGAATGAAAAATGAGCGCTGTCTTTTACCATGTAATGAATAGTAACAGTAACATATTGTCAATCAGTCAACAGCCGATAAGGCTATCTTTTATCCCCGTCAGTCGTGCTGGTTTCACCAAGGGCAAAATTTAACTACTCTTAGTTATAACCAAATTACTACTTGGATAATTCATGGCATCCTATGCACAGTGAATAGATATCATTTATATATATAACTTTGTTATTATTTTCTGCACACCACAGCGCATGCAATCAAGTATAGGTAACTTTTCCTAAGACATTCCTGTTGAAAATTTGAATCTCAAATGCTGTTACTCCACGAAATACACCCTGTAAGAAGGGTGTGAAGCGGTATCGAGTGGTGGTGGGTACAGCCAGGGTGGACTGCCCCAGGTGGCATTTTTAAAAATAAATTCAGTGTGCCGAGAAAATAAAAAAAAATTAAACCACCTGTAGTAAAAACTACTAGTTCATAGATAAAAAAAAAACAGTATAAGTGATTTAAAAACAAAGTTAGAGGAAATATTGGGAGCAGTAAATTCGAAGACCACCCCGGGCGGCAGGACCCCTTCCTACACCACTGGGTACAGCGGTATGTACCCCAGGAAATATATTAATTTTTCAAGTTTAGACATATGTAAACATGTCGGGGTCCATGGCACATTGGCCAACACTGTTGGCTTCCAAGCCGGACCTCACGGGTTTGAATACCAGTATGAACAGCATTTTTTCAATTCATTTCTATTTCCGTTCAAAAGCATGAAAGTTTGCGATGTCTAAAATTTCCCCCCCACCATACAATCCTAAAATAACAGGGTGTAGTGAGTGATAAGCCAACCCCTAGTCCTGTACTGCCTTATCCTTTTTATCCATGCTCCACATTGGAAGCGGACATGGATTAAAAAAATATATAATTACCATTATGTGTTTACTGTTAAGATGGTAAGCGGGCACGATCTTGTCTCTGTCAAGAGAGTGGAGGAAAGCCATTCCTTTCGCGACATCACAGGCGAGACGAACGGCGGCGCCTGCATCGACCACTACTCCTCCTCGCCCTCCCCCTCCGCCGGAGTGAAGCAAGCTGTAAAGCGATCCCCAGGCCATCCATTGGGAGATCACTACCAAATTGCTTGGGGCCACACAGCATCCTACCTGTCAAAGAAGCAAGGATAATATGATTCTTTAAATGTAATGTCAATTTGGACATATGATTGTAACATATATATTTATTTAAAGACATGACAGGCAAATCATAATAGCAATCAGCACTCAATTTGATGTGGCAAAAAAACACAACAAATTTATTACTGCTGAAGGTAATTAAGGGTAAGGTTGCACCATAAGCAATTCACCTAAATTCATCCTTCGTGACGTCTAGTAGGAAATCTATAAACTTTCATACAAAAGCTTTCACCTTTTGACGCGAACTAGCGCCACAGAATTCTATAATTTTTGCAATCGTTGTCTATGAATTTTGTATACAAAATGTAGCTGTCAGACTGACATTTGATGTCGGTTTGGCAGATGAATGTAACTTAGCAACCTTAGACATGAATTAGTGAGTATCACATGAAAGTGCATTTGCATCGACATGAAATAAAATGCACACAAATGCATGGTAAATATTCCTTACATGATGTATTATGCCGCAATTGTGGGGTTATAATGCAAAACGTACTATTTCTAAAAATCGAACTTTCCAGAAGAGCCAAAAAACTATAGCGAATAACACAAGCATAATATTATGATTGAATCAATCATAAATTATACAGTAAATTGTTTTTAAATCATTGACCTGACTACATATTTTAACCTCAGTGAGGCGAAGGTTTTCAAATGTTTTGGATTTTCTAGTCACCCCTACAAATATTGGCGTTGTGATGTAAAATGAAGCAACACCCACGCTAGCTTTTCCATTTTTAAATGTAAATATTTTTTGTTCCGTCATTTTAAATGAAAAAATGTTCTTAATATTGGATTCACTGCACTTTGTAGTAAAAAAAAAATACTTTTATTTATTTTATTTTTTACGACATTTATTAAATTTACCGTAATATTCAGCCGCCTGTATTTTCACCGTCGTTGGCTTCGAATCCCAATACAGACAGTTTTATAAATTGATTTATGAATTTCTGTTCGTAAGTATGGATGTATGTGATGTCTTAAAATCCTCTCTCCCACCCATACTATCCTGTGAACGGGGCGTATCGAAAGCGATTAGCTAACCACTAATCCTGTCCTAGCCCTATCCTTTTATTCTTACCCTCTTTGGAAAAAGAGAGGTAGCGGGAGCGGGAGAGGTAGAGGTAGCGGTATCGGGAGCGGACATGGTAAAGATTGCTAGTCTTTTTTTTTTTATTCTTCATGACATCCTATCTGCAGACAAGTAGCAATTGTGCGTACAACAAAAATATTTTTACTTTACCCTATACCTATGTTAAGTGCCCCCCAAACAAAGGCGTGTTTATATTAGATCACAGAATTGGCATTCAAAATGAAATTTTGAAATTAATCCATCTTTTACTTCTCTCTGAAAAATTAGCTTACCACCTGTGCAAATTGACGGATGTCGCAATACTTCTTCCATATGCTTCATAAAGTAGGCAATGTCGACTATGCGTTCACCAGAGGGTATGTAGGAAGTTGCAATTTCACTCAACGTTTAATGGAGGAAGTTCTCTTTGTCATCACCTAAAGAGTCAACGTCTTACACCTCCAGCTTCTTTTCCTTCGAATATGTCCTTAAAACATCACCACTACAGTGGAAATCTTCACAGTCTCCAACGGAAAGCTCTTCATACGGAATAATTTCGTTTTCCAAATCTAAGTCGTTCGGTAAAATGCCTGAACATTGAATCTCTTCATTTTCACGTTTCCGATCTCTCGCCATTGCATTGATAAATTTAGAACTTTTATTCTTACGACAACGCTTCTTCGACAAAGATTAAGAACGAGTATCTTTTATATCTGTGTTTATTGACAGTGCTAAAGTTACGTCGGAATGTCGGAAACGTGATGGGTGAAAGCTTAAATTATTAAATAATATAAAGTAGGTATGTTGTATTCTAAATGATAGACACGGTACAAGTTATTATTGTCCATATAATGTAAACATACGGTAGAAAAAAGCAATTTTATATCTTATAAAATAGGTTATAATGTCAATACAAACAATGATCGCGTCTAAAGATGATGGCTGAAAGCTTTAATTTATTATAAATAATCTAAAGTAAGTATTTAGTATTCTAAGTGATAGAAACAATAGCTATTTTTGAGCATATATGTAAAAATACGTTAGAAAAAGAACATTTTATATCATAACAAACAAGCTGTCAGAAATAAAATAGGTTATAATGTCGATCAATGAAGGAGAGAATGTGTGGGTGTGTGTTGGCCAGCGTAGGGATTCATAGGTTTAGATATCTTAGTATGTGTGTTCGTGTGTACCTATATGAGTCATACAACCACATACACAAGTTATTCCTGCTGCACGCAAACAGAACTAAGGAATAATATACATTCATCATTTCAAACTTATTTTGCAAACAACACAAGCAGCGACGCCTACCTATTATGACACCTATTAAAATGATCAATTGTGCATTTATTTTCAGATTCAATAGAAAATTAACGAAAGCTTATAAAATTTAGACCAAAGATTAAGAAAATGAATAATTTATAAATCTATACTCGTTTTTTTGTCTTTTGTGACTTTATTTGCTAAAAAACATTGTACAAAATAGTTTTGAAATAAACCGTTTTCAAATCCAAATAAAGTACTAATTACGTATTAAATCAAACGTTTATTGAATATCATATTCAAGATTAGTGCTTGAACTGTCTTTAGGTTTTTAAATCGGTGATAAAAAACCAGCCGTTAACTTTTTTCTAGGTAAAAACGAAAGCTCGTTTGTTTGTTACTTTTTTAAATAATGAAGTTGACACTCAATTTAAAAATATTTTTCTAGCTACCCTTTCGTTTATTTCCACGAATATAAATACTTTTTACAGTGTAATTTGCGAACAACTTCAGCGTGACCCTTATCCTAATAACAGAAACACAAGTCGGTGGGTCACTGAAAATCACCATATCTATTGCCAGTGAATTGAGAAGTCGAGTGGTACTTTTAAGCATATTTTTCTTTCGAATATTTCCATAAAAGTTTTCATCCAAAAACTCACTACAGCAAAACTTTCAATATCCACATTTGACATATATTTACAATTAAAGTGAATTATAACATAGCATGAAATATTGCAGTGGATGTATGAAACAAAACTTACACTTTCATAAGTTATGTCACAGGTATTCAAATATATTAATTAATTGTATCAATCACTCCATAATTTCTTGAATTACGAGTATAATATTCTAAGCCAGCAGTTTATTATCAGATGGTCAATGCTTATTTAAGGTACACAACAGTAATGACTAATTAGCTAACGATCTGTAATACTAGCATATCTATTTTTCAAGTGACTATGTTTGAAATTAGATGTACGAGTTTTCATGCCTCACCTATCCATTTAAATTAAGATAAAGTGCCTTGTGTTGTAAGCAAGCTAGCCATTCGAGGTTCTCGACCAAGTAAAAATGTTGCTGACCACAGTTTCAATCTGATTAAGTTATGAATTATCATAATAATTAAATGAAAGTTAGGTGAAGGATGATATCATAAGCTTGTTCTGAGAAAGGGACATTTGAGATTGTGTGACCACAATATTATTACTCTACAAATTCAGTAATAGTGAGTAATGAATCAAATATAATATTAATTTAATTAATAATAAACACGTACCTTTACCTTTTAATCCAAACTAATCAAATTGATGTAATAATAATCATCTGGGTAAGAAAATATTACGTTTAGAAATAGTATACATAAAAATCTTTTTTTTTTGTGTGAAAAATATTTGAGGCGGGCTTTGGTAAATCTTTGAATATAAACAATACTAATTCGATAGAATTTGGAGAGTGGGCAGCATCAAATATTTAAGTGCTATAGATGGAAATTAAATTGGTAATTTGTTGCGTCATAATTCAATACCATAAAAATTCTAACACAAAAAGACTAAATGTTTAAAGACAAACTAAAAAAAACGTCCCCTATAAAATTATCATATAAATAAATGTAACACACGAGATTTGATGTATAACTTAAGCCAGGCGTGGGGAACCTGTGGCCTTAAGGCCGCATGCGGCTTTTTGGCTACTCCAGTGCGGACTTCTGCCCAATTCTGTAATTTATGTGAATTCCTGACATATTCTGGCCGTCAACTCCTGTTTCCGGACAAAGATTCCCTAGTCAACGTTTACTGCAGCCTTATGTCGAATCAAAAAAATTAATGCGGCCTTTGTAGAAGAAAAGGTTCGCCACCCCTGACTTAAACGGTTCTAATTTTAAATTGGAATACAATCAGATGCATTTCTATTTTAATTAATGAAGCTGTGGTTTGCAGAGCGTCGCTCGCTCTTGTCCCCTCTGTAGCCGAATGTGTTTTGAATCAAAAGCAACCGGCACAAACTCGCAAGCTACTAGACCTTTCATGCAACAGGTGGATCCTGTGAACAAACTGCTGGGCTTTAATCATCCCCTCCATTGTTTTATCTACACACAATGTAGAGGTGGGGCACACGGGAGACGCCACAAAGTGAGAGGAAAGGAGTACATATGATGTAACTTATTTGAGTACTGCAGTGTGCTTGGTTTCCACTGGGGTGACCGTTTGCCTCGAGAGTGGATTGATATCTTGTCGGCCTCACTGTTGTTTGTTTGCAAGCAAAATAACTATTATTTAAAAAAAAATTTACTTACAACTGGCAAGATGTTGGGATGAGAGAATATTCTCAGTTTGGGGAATTCTTCATTGAAGTCGCGCTGAATGCGGGGTGTCAATTCTCTGAGCGCTAAGAATTTTGCAACTATATCATTCTTTTGCCAACGTCCTCGCCATGTATCGCCTAAAATAATAAATTCACATTAACCGAGATAACAAATGAGTATATTTTTATATTTCAGAAACCGTAAGTAAGAAAGGTTTTTGTTACCTGAAGGAGTTGAGCCTATTTGAATATTCAAAGCTAGCTCGTTAATGTTGATGCCTTTGTGTCGGGATAGTGTAGCATCCCGACTTCTTGTTTTCAAACCCAACCATGACTGATCTTTGAAATGGATTTTTTTCATATCCTGTCCAGCATCCATCGCCAATTCTAGGAGTCTATAAAAAGAAAAATGTTTTGGTTCAATCAACCATGTTTACTTTTATAGCTGATGACATTATTGAATGATGCTGATATTGTTTATTTGTGATTATTATACAAAACTTTGTCGATTGCTTCAGTTAATGATATTATTATGAGTAAAACAGTAAATAAAATTTTAAAAACAAATATATAAGATTTAAAGCACAGGTAGTATTTGCATTGTTATTAATCTTATGTTCCATACATATAACAATAACATAAGTTTCTTAACTTGGTAATTAAAATGTGAAATTTTAAAAGAGAATTACCATACTTTCAAATTTCTCTGTAGCTAACTATTTACATGGTTTAGATCTAGTAAGGAATAACAAATAAAAGTTACAGGGTGGAAGAATTTTAAGTATTTTTTCTATAAAGAAGGGATTATAAGTCTTCAAAATATCTTTATCATGTTTTGTTACCTCTGAGAGAGCTGTCCTCTAGTCTTATCTAATGGCGTGTCACCATCTTTATTGGCAAGTGCTACGAGACCTCCAGCATTAACCAAATCCTCCGCAATTGGTCCGTATCCCCAAAAACAAGCATAGTGCAAAGGTGTGTTGCCATGTTCATTGATAAAGTTGAAATCACCACGGTGTTGTAAAAGCTGCAATAAAAAAATGGGTATAAGCAATGCCCTCTGTTAACAAGCCATGGTGTACAGTTGAATTAGTTAATTGGTAAGTTAATTTCATTAGTTTTTATTAGAGTACAAAGTAAAAAAAAACCCTACCAATTGCACAATGGTGCGATGTCCGTGAGCAGCTGCTAAATGCAATGGGATATCATCGCCTCGATTGGTGGCATTAATTCTGGCACCTCGCTGAATCAACAGTTCCACAAGTTTTAAATGCCCTTCTTTAGCAGACCAGTGCAGCGGACTGAAGCCATGATCATCGCTGTGAAAAGAATGATTATTCATATAAATCTAACGAAATAAGCCTAGAACACTACCAACCCATTTCATTCACTTGTTAAATAGAGTAATTTCAATTTTCTGCAATTGGAATTGGAGCCCAAAGTCATAAGTATCTGTCAGTGTTAAAGAATAATAAAGTAACCATAGAATAACTATTTTTCAAGGATAATTACAGCACTACTACTACGTTGATCTCTTTGCTCTCATAATGTTGTTTTTTTTCTAATATTAACCCCTGCTAATTGAAATCTATCTTTGGGGTCCATGTAGACTACTTTTGGATCTTAGAAACATAATCTAACTCAACAACTTTTTCTGATATAAGAGATGCAAATAACGAGTAATGAAAGAAAAAAATAGTTAAGATTCCCACCATGTTGTCTAACAATCAAGGGTTTTTCAAATCACCAAATGAACTTTTGCATACAAAGACTTGAATTGAAATGTTCCCAACGGCATGAACATCAGTAATATTTTCATTGTTTCCTACCCTATCCAATCCTGAAAACAGGGTGTTAATCAGTGGCGGTTCCTGACCTGAAATCTTGGGTGGGCTAGAGAAAAGCATAGCATTGTATACTATTTACGAAATTTTGCATGCTTCCACTTCATCTTATACATTAATCTACAAGCAAATTAACAAATACTACGACACTACTGCAAAGCATAAATTACTATATAATACAATCAATGCTAATGTAAGTAAGAAATAATAATACGTGACCTTAAATTTGTCTCTTTCAAAGTGAAATAACAAGTAAAAAAGGCAATACAGAA
Source organism: Himalopsyche tibetana (assembly GCA_030503985.1). Lineage (NCBI taxonomy): Eukaryota > Metazoa > Arthropoda > Insecta > Trichoptera > Rhyacophilidae > Himalopsyche > Himalopsyche tibetana. Next base: position 21,235,840 of record JAPJYX010000013.1, read on the forward strand.
CTGTCACTGAGATTCGATACCTGTCACTTTCATAGAATACAAAGATATTGGTATGTTTGTATGGGCCATGGACTAATTCCAATTTAGCCCCCGATGAATGACAGAAGCCAGTAAATTTGAAATACAGTCCTGTGTGTTTGATGACGTTTCCGTACATACAAATACAAACAAAATCGAATCGTGCTAGATTGCGTTCCAGTGTAAAGAAATATTGTCTATGGTTTTGGGCTAGAAAGCCGTAGCCCCTGACCAATAGCATGTACATAGGTGTTGCCAGACTGACGTCACGTTGAAGGTTCTCTATGAATTATTTATAGGGTTATTGTTTTTTTTATGCCGGCTCAGCTTAAAATTGTAATAAAAAACAATCGAGAATATTATTGTAGGTAGACATGCCATTGTCTTATATTGATAGAGGAAAATTTAAACAAAGATATTATATTCATTTGGGGAAGGTTAGTGACGCTTATAAATGTATTTATTTTGTTCAGCGGCCGAATTGCTGTTCATTTTTATTCAGCCATCTAAAGTTTTTGGTGAAAAATGCAGGTCGGGCTTAGCCCACCTGGCCCAGTACCTAGAACCGCCACTGGTGTTAATATTGACTGAATTACAAAAAAAATCTTAATCCAATAACTATTGAGGATAAATTGATTCATTAGGAAAACATCTTGAGGAATAAATGTGGTAAAATAAATGTATTCAACTCTTAAGGTTTGGCAACCTGAAATCGATATTCAGTCCAAGATGTTACATATTTTCTTAACGGAGACAGCGGTAATGTTGATATTAATATTATGTCAACTGTGGAAAGGAAAAAGGACGTAACCCACACATATCAAATTTTACAGGAGGCATAAAAAACGTGTTTTGATGATTTTAGGCCTTATGCAAATTTTTCACTATACACAACCTTGAAGTGCACGGAGACTTCTAAACTGGTGTTTAATTGACATAATCTAATATTAATTAAAGAAATTGTCTAGGAAAAATCATTATTTCAGTCTTTTTTCTTGGTTTTAATTTTTTACAAGGTCATATTTTTTAAACTTAAAAGCTAAATTAAGATATTAATTTGACATTTGCAGCTTGCATCCTTTTGATAGAACGTGTATCAAGTTTGATACATTGTGATTATTGAAAAAAAGCCTGTTTTGGAAAAACTGTGGGTTACGTCCTTTTTTCTTTCCACAGTCGATATATTGTTTTATCATATATTTTAATTCAAGTAAAACTTTGAGCTACTAGAATTTCATTTCTTACAGTTCCAATGAATAATATAATGCGCCCAACTATAACACATTCACTAAAATATAAATTGATCTTTTTTTTAAAACATATTCGGTGACATCCCAACCAATCTAAGAATTAATCTAAGTATTTAGTAACCCGACTGGTTACTCTAAAAAGCTCTGGCCGCCAACTCATAAGAGCTCAAAAAAAAGTTCTATTTATCAGTTGATAACTTTTTCAAATCAAAATAAATACGATAAATCACAACTCAAGTTTGAATCTATTCTTTATAGTAATCAAGTTATTTGAACGAAATTGGTGAACTATTGCTATTATAAATGGAAGATAAAACAGGGCATTGTTTTAGCGTGCAGAGCATGCATTCGCCCCTGGGAGTGGTTTTTAGTCAGTGTGCACAGCACCTCATCTGGGCTTGAAGTGTTAAGTCACTGTAAAGTTACAACATTACATGAAATTCAAAACTTGCGCTAAAATAAAAATATATTGTCGATTCTTAATGACTTCAATCAGTGTTTGGAGTCCTAGGGTAAGTCGGAATCATATAAAAAAATGCGGGGCAAAAAGGCGTATATATTGAGAGAATTATTTAAATATTCCCGCAGTCTTGTAAATACTCCCACTATCCTAGAATTACGTCACGGAACGGTTATAGAACCAGCTGCCAGTGGGTGTGTCTTATATTCCATATACGGTATCACGTCATGATTGCGATATCAGAAATTTTAGATTACGACCCTTATCTCCTTGATTAATAAGATATTCTTATCATATATTCACCCTTGGTTCATGTCATGTTCTGTATCATCAAGCCAAACTCTGACTTGCATGACATTTCCTTCCCTGCACCAATGAAATATGTCTTCCATTGTGGTATAAAGCGATCCAGAAGATTTAAAACAAATTAACAACTAAATAATAATTAAATGTTATTATTTTATCATTGCACTTCTAGACACAATTTGTAACGTACACAACTAAAAGTCAAACTTAATAATAAACATGCAGTGATGTTTTATCAAATTTCAATGGCGGATGTGTAGTTTAGTGTTACTACTTTAGTAAAAACAGACATGAATGAAAAATATTTTTTCTTACCGACAAACTTGGCGACACCATGTGCCTAAATTTTGACAACTGATTTTTTCGCGCTCTTGTTTATCACTCCGGCCGAAAAAGGCATTGAAGAGTTGTTTATTTTTTCTGGTTATTTTTTTGCTTACAAATCCTCAAAAATTGTAACGCAAGGAGAATTTGTTTGATTAATTTTATTTGAAGATGGAAAATCCTATCGACATTGTAGAGGTTAATCCAGATATGTGGATTAAGAATGCTGAGATTTATAAAAGTCAAATAGCGGATAGCGCAATCCGGAACAAAGTAAGTACAGCTGAAAAGTTTTTTGGTTTACAAATTTAAATTTCCGTGCAAATATTATAATGACCTTTAAATAACCTTCCTCAGATTCCTCTGGTGAATGCGAATGCCCTTCATCTCCTTCAGGATAACCGACTGGTTCGGTTCAGAGGAATGATACAGGATATGCACAACCCGGAATTTTACTTTGAATCCTTTGAAATAAGAAATAAAATTACGAAAGAAATTCGTGTAAGTTCTGGAAAGTATCGAGATACTGCGGACGTTGATGTAAGTGGAACATTCAAAATACTTTGAACTCTTGGTGGACAGTTGTTTATATTTTGTAATGTGGCGAATGCACTAAAAGACAAGTCCTTTGGCAAATTGTAACTAACAATCTCATGTTAGTTGGAATTTGCCTCAAAATAAAATAAAAAAAAGTAAATATACATGGTTGGTTTATTGTAAATATGGATTTTTGCTATTATTATCAGCATATATGGATTCTTCGGTTATATTTGAGTCAAAATAAAAAAGATTCATTGAGTTACAACTTCAAATGTTGGCGCTATAAATATCTTAGCAAATACTAAAAAAAAATGCAAATTTGGAAAAAATAGCCCACAGATAAAGTTTTTTATTTACATAGAAGATTTTGTTACATAACGTTGTCTCCGTTTTTTACCTCTGATATTGTGTTATTGATTTGAAGTTGTTTTGTTTTGAAGGAAAATGAAGCTATGAATTACAATTCACCAAGCCTCAAAAGTGCTGAGCGACAAACAATGGTCACAATATCATTCCCCGGTTTCAATGACTGGGCTCAAAAGATTGAAAATGAAGCCAGTGTCTTACCAAATCTCAAACATCCTCCCGGCACCTCTAAGAATGGAAACTGTAACTCTACCTCAAACCTCAAGAGAACTTTGGAAGAAGTTGATGGTGAAAAGGGCCCCGAGTCGATGGACACCGATGAAACTGGTGAAAATGACAGAAAAAAAAGTGTCAAAACGGAACAATCTAACGGAGCGAAAAATCAAAATATCTCTCATGATCATATTATCAATTTTCCTTTGCCGGATGTTAAAGGAAAAGTTTGCCTGTTAAAGGTATGCATTTATTGATGTACATGTTATATTTCTATAAATATTTATTTGACCTATAACAGTGGTTTTCAAACTTTATCTCACTATGCCTACATTTGGAAAAAAAATATCTTCGCGCATCCCCATCCTTTATTTCATATAATAATAAAGACACGTATTAAAGGATAAAGAAATATTTCAAACTGTTCACGCCTCCCCAGGGAGTTATGCCTTCTAGTTTAGAAATCGATGACATATAGGGAAATCTGTTGTTTTTCCAGAATTTGTATTCTGTACAATTTTCATGAATTTTTTTACGATTTAAATTATTGAGTTTTTTTAAATAATATTTGGCATTACAGTTAACAATAACTAATGTGACAGATATTTTAGATTTTTGGAAATGATAAAATAAACTTAATTAGAATTTTTGCCCAGCAATTACCCAGCTGCGTGGTCGAGTGTCAACATCGTTGAATTGGAATACGTAGGTCACAGGTTCGAATCACAGTACAGACAGTTTTTATAGATTGATTTTTCAATCAAATTATGGATTTCTGTCCAAAAGCATGGATGTATGCGATGTCTTGAATTCCCACCCACTCGTCCTTATCTCTTTAGATACCTCCATTAGGAGGGTATATGCTCCACATTGGGAGTGGACATGGATTAAAAAAGAAAAAATATCGAATATATAATATAATTAAAATTCAATATTAACCTTGCTAGAGTAATAAATCTTATGAAATAAGTGTTAATTCAAAGGAGAACAAGCATTCTTGAGAAGGAAAAGGAATAATATCCTTGAAAAGGATTCTCACAGATATGTAAAATATTAGAGTCGCTAAAAAAAATGTTTTCATTAGTCTTGATTTGCATTTTTTCAGTTACGGTACGCGTACACCAAAACCGAATCATCGGCCGACTTCGTGTCGGACCTATTCGGACGTAAAGTGTCGACCGTTCATGTGCATACACTGCTACCGTTGTCGGCCGACCGGTTTTGACCGAGTACAACCTGAAGTTAGTAGCACTTAGTAGTACTGTGCAGACTAGAGAGTGAAGACGATTTAAGAATGGAGGATTTCGAAGAAATGTATATTCTAGATAATTTGTATCGCTATTTAATTCGTCGACTTCAACGTCACCGTATGTGGGTGAATGAGATATTCGTTCATAGAAAACAACTGGGTGAATTTCACTACCTTTTTGAAAATTACAACCCATCAAATTCTTAGAATATTTTAGGATGAGTTTTAGTACATTTCAATATGTTTTAAATGCAGTCGAACCATTCATAACAAAGCAGAATACTACACTATATGTATGATAAAACTTATGTGGTAATTGTGTGCTAAAGCTAGCCATGGATTATTATGGCGAAAAACTTCACAAACTAAGCTAAAAACAACGCCACCATTTAATTTATTTTTTGAGGGCTTGATAATCGCGTTAAAATCACACATTAATATGAAGAACACTGATAAATTATGTGAAATACGAAACAAATGGCCGGTAATTGTTCTGTCATAATACACCGAAAGTAGGCGGCAGACTCGCTACAATAACAACCTGAAGTTAGTAGCAGTTGATGTTCTGTCAAAAGTAGCCGGCAGACGGCCGACCAATCCCAACATGTTTGGATTCGTCGGTTGATTGGTCAGAGACAGCCGTCATCGTACGATGCCGTCTGTAGTAGTGTACGCGCTCTCATTTATTTACATACGTTTGTTTCGATCGGATGACACGGCCGAGCATAGTTCGGACGATGACAGATTAGGTATACGCGTACCATTAGGCTTTTGAAAAGTGTAACATTGATGGTGTTATGTAAAAAAAGTGAAATGATCGAAATGCTTTTTTACCAGAGAAGCAATTTACAAAATTCACAGTAGTTTATTGGTTGATCTATGGATGGTTATAAATTTACTAATAATATCGACTGTGGAAAGGAAAAAAGGCGTAACCCACACTAAGCAAATTTTATAGGAGGCGCTAAAGACGTGTTTTGATGATTTTGTGACATGCAAATTATGAATTATACACAACCTTGAAGTGCACGGATACTTCTAAACTGGTGTTTAATTGACATAACCTAATATTAATTAAAGAAATTGTCTCGGAAAAACCTTTATTTCAGTTTTTTTTCTTGGTTTTAATCTTGTACAAGGTCATCTTTTTCAAACTTAAAAGCTAAATTTAGATACTTATTCGGCATTTTTAGCTTCCATCCTTTTGATAGAATGTGTGTCAAGTTGTATACATTGTGATTATCTAAAATAAGCTGTTATGGAAAATTGAGGGTTAAGTCCTTTTTCCTTTCCACATTCGATATGTTGATGACAAGATTTGTAAGAAATTGATAAATTTGCCATTTTTTACATAAATCTCGATTTTAATAAAAAAAATCATCAATAATTTATGGCAGCTCCCAATGTACAGCTTATGGACTTATAATGGAGCTTATTTTAAGAGAACTGATTGTTACTCAGTTTCTTAGTTTCAGAAGTAGTGATTAATTTATCGCTCTCGCTATGCTCTGTTTTTAGGATCGTACTGACATCCATGCCTTCGAGCAAAAATCCATAAATCAATTGAAAAAATAATTTATTAAACTGTCTCTACTCGGATTCAAACTCGCGAGGGCCGTAACTTTAAAAAAAAAAATTAGAATAAATTGATTCTCTTCCAAGAGGAATCAAAAAAACATGGGCACCTGCCATCATTTTTGTTTTAATTATATCTGTGACGCTTTTTAAATGTAAATATTTTTATTTTGAAATTTTATATGCATCTCTATTGAGGATATCTATAAAAATTGACTTCTATAAATTTTAATATTACGTTGCTCTCATTTCAAGGTATATGACAATGCTGATGTTTTGAAATTAAATGATATGGTTGAAATAGTGGGATTTCTCTCTGTGGATCCCGTCTTAGGAAGTGAATGGAATGGCAGCAAAGATAACCAAGATGAAGAGATGGACGTAGAAACATTAACGCATAATCCGCCACCTAGCTTGGTTCCTCGAATTCATGCCGTTCACATTGAATTGTTGCAGCATTGCAATCCGTTAATGGAGCAAACTTTCGATAAAAGTAATGGATTCTTTTATTGCTCTTGTTTTATTTAAAACTGATCAAACATATCAGGATGAAATTATACACAAAAGAATAAAATTTCACTAATTTAATTTCTTCTATTCAAGTATTCTAAAAATAAACTTAAACTTCTAAAACTTGCTTAATCTGTGATAATGTACATAGTTTGAACGATTCAAATTTAATATTGAAATTCCACCAAGCACCTTCAGTCGAAATCTTAAATAACATACTCAATTTTTTGTTGTTGGCTGTTTAGAATGAATTTCACTTAAAACTTCTTCAAATAACAATATAAATATATTTGTTTTAATTTATGTACATTGTTATCTAGCGCATTTATATATTTAGCTTAAAACTGTGCCATGTGAATATACTATCGTAATAATTTTCAATTACGTTGAGTAAAATAGTGTTTAATTGTGTGCCAATGAAAGCATGTAATAGAAACGAGAAGGCAGTACCTGAGATTTTCAAATTTATAGTGTTTTATCTATTGTCCAATCGAATTAAAATATTGATTGAAGTCTTAAGTGGTTTCAATCAAAATAATTTGTGATACAGATCTAAGCCACTTATCAATTTCTTGTACTCGTAATATTTTCAAAAGGTAAAAGGCTAATTTGTTTACAATAAAGATTTTATCATTCGGAGATGACATGTCTAATAATTCTGTATTTTGTTTCAGTTACCATTATCAAGGAAGCTAATGAATGTAGAGAGCATCTACGAATTGCATTATCGCAATTACTTTTTGGAGACACACTGGCCGCTGATTATCTGATATGTCACCTTATCTCATGCGTGTAGGAATATGTCTTCAACTCGTAAATTTAATGATGACAAACCTTATGATTGATTTAGCCAATTTTTCTCAAGAAATATTGTATGAATGTTATGAGTTATTATTGTCTCATCTTTTGATTTAATCTTATGCAATTTGCAGATATCTTCGTAGAGATGTTCTAGCCCTAGGAAAATTTTCATTAAATCTTTCGAATATCCCAACGGTTCGTTACCCACAATATACAGAAATGCTGTACAGCTTAATACAGGATATCGTCACAAAAAGCTACTACCTTCCCTTGACTATTGACAATATGAACACACTCGAGTTTCTACCCAAGTAAGGACCAAAATCTATTTTTTATTATGGTAATTAACACACCAACGGCATTATATGTATATATATATATATATAACTAGCAACTAGGAGTTCAACTGCTGGTCATAGCCAAACTGACAACATAGACTGTCATATGACTGAAGGCTGATTCTGTATTGTCTTATATATCAAATAAAATATAAAGTCAGTATTGTGGAATTCGTTTAAAAAATAAAGCCATAAAGCTAAAGTGGCTACATTTTCGATGTTTATAGATGTGTATGGCTTTGCGGATTTCTCTTACGTGAAAATAAATCTACTGTTGCAACACTTATAGTTGATTGTCATTGTAGCTGATTTTCACTGTACTTTTAGGAAAGACTACACATGCAATCGACTGACAAGTGGCATTCTGCAATTGAGTAAAAGTACACACCTCGTATTAGATGAAACTAAATTACAACCGGGCCAGTTGAACAGCGCAGGAGTCCTGAATATAGCCGCTCTGGGTAACATGATGGAGACGCAAAAGAATCAATACGATTTTAAATTTTATAAAATGGACTATGATTGTGATATACCAGTTCTGGTTCTGTCAGAAGGAAAGTCGCTGTTACCTGTAAGTACCGCCGCTTCAATGATTTCAATTTATTACAACACCGAGTCAATTTTGCAATATTATAACGAGTGTCTACAATTTGGTAAATCTGAAACTGTTTTCAAGCATCTACAGAAATATAACTTATATTATTAGAATTATATTTTATTGATTTACTGTAATTTGATGTTATTTTCAAGAGCATATGATGTCTTTATTTGGAGTTCAAACACAGTATTAATACGTATTATGTTGCTTTTATTTTCAGAATGATTTCTACGTTCCGATCATACCCGATGAGTCTTGCATGGAATTAATCAAAGAAATAGTCGAAAGCGTTAAGTTTTATTTAAACAAAGACCTATTGAAGAAATTAAGAATATTTTTAACATCCATGAAATTGGCTGATTACTCGATAGAGGAAGAACCGAAGGTAATTATCTTTTTTATTTTAAATCAATACTTGTATATAAAATTTAATTATATTATTACTTAACAACATTTCACATTGATGTGACATTAATCAAAATATATTTCTTTTTATAGTATGTCCAAGAAGATTTTGTAAATATGCGTAGAAGCGTGAACGGTGTTGTACAAAACGCTACCGCAGATGATCTACACAAGCTGCTGGTGTTGGCGAGATATGTTTGTTTATCCTGCGGATTCAGCACGCTCAACAAGGAATGTTGGGATATCGCTAAAGAGATGGAAGAGAAGCGCTCTGCGAGATTGCAAAAATGATAGAAAACCATTCTAAGCTATCATTCTTGATAGTAATTCAATTCTAAATGATGTTACAGTGCATTTGTAGATTGTTTTATTACTACAGTTTAGTATATAAGTATAAAAGAATACGAATCTGCTGATTGTAATAAAGCGCTGACAGAATTACATTTACTTACAATAAATGAAAACATCGCATCAATTAAAAGAACAATATCCTCCCCCTAAACCACTTACGAGACTAAAAACAGACAAGGGAAAAGAAAGGAACTGAAAATGTTAAAAAATTTAGTTTTTTCTTCCTATTCTATGTGGAGCATATGGACTCCTAATGTAGTTTATATCAACAGAAGTATTTCTAAGAGAACTGCTTGTTACTCAGTTACTGAACCCCTCCTTTTCAAAGAGAGTAAGGATAGTTCTAGTGGATAGCTAATTGCATTCGCTACGCCTGTTTTTGGGATAGGATGTGTGGGAGTTAATTCCATGCCTTTGAACAAAAATCCATTAATCAATTTATAAAAACTGTCTGTACTGGGATTCAAACCCTTGACCTCTGTTATCAAAGCCAACGACTATGATCACTCGAGCACGCAGTTAAATACTACATACTACATACTTAAAAAAATGAATTCATTAATGAGCATCAACACCCACCTCCTTCTCCAATCACCATTATTTTCCCTTACTTTTTAAATGAACTTGATTTCTTAGGGTTATTTATTATAAACACCTCAACTTTTTTGGAGAGGATATTAAAATCTTGCTGTTTACTACCATCTAAAAAATTAGTGTTATTACGCAGGAGTGTACTATAGTCATATGCGTAATAAAAAAACTGGCTTAAAGTTGAGCAGATTATAACAATGTTACAACATAATTATTCGCTATTTATCTGTAAAATGAAAAAAAACCATCTTCACACAGTGAGCATGTCAACGGATTTAGGACACTCGCTATGTTACAATAATAATAATTATTATTATTCTAACTCAATAACCCTGAACATGTTTTTCTTGTTTTGCATGAAATAATGAGTTGATATGGAAATTAATGATAAGAAAGTGAAATAAATTGAGGCTATGGTTTTTACTTAAATTGTTTATACATTGAATAAATAAGAGTGAGTCCAATGGTCTACAGCGGCATCTATAATTAAGAAAAATTGACTTATTTTAGGATTTTCAAAACATCCCAATTGAATTCAGTATCATATACAAATATCTGTGAAAAAATGAATATGTAGCCAGTGGCATGCTTAACCCTTTTAATACCCCCGAGCCGATATATCGGCTTTCATATAATCGCCAAAAATACCCTGAGCCGATATATCGGCTTTTCTAAATGGTACATATATTTTTATGTACGTAACATAATTTAAGTTAAAATCAGAAGTGTCATAACATAGGGAAATTAACCTTTGACATCCGAGCCACTTACAGGCCCGAAGATACAGCCCCACAAAGTGTTGTTTTTTCCATAAAAAAAGTTGAAATCTAATGTATTTTTTTTATTTAATTTTTTTTAAATGAAATTTTTGTTCCAAGTTGTAATGATGCAGATAAAAATGTAGTAAAAGAAACACTATTGTAACCCCCCTCCTGAGTAAAATAGTAATTATAGAATAATAATACATACTATGAAAAAGTTATTACGGATTTTTTGATTTCTTTGATGGAGTGTCCCTTCCCAAACTCTCTGTATGTTTTCTAAATACAATACGTCGGGGCTGTAAATAAGTGTGTAATGTTATTTCTCCATAAAATATATAAAAAATTACCAAAATGTCTTTATTTTTAATACTTTTTCATGAATTTAGAAAAATACTTAAAAAACAGATATTTCTCAGGGTATTTTTGGAGATTCTGTGAAAAATTATAGGGTATTTAAAGGGTTAACACACCCAATGCGGACTTTAGTGGAGTATGCATTGTAGTATGCTGATTTTGTAATATTAATAATAATAATCTCGTTCGCCAATATCAGGACTGTGTTTCGGTCTCCAGATAATTTATAGTACTTAGGAATAACTGTCGCCTGCATAAAGGAGCGTTTACAATGCAAGATTTTTGTAAATAAATTAATTGCATGTTAGCTTTAGGATTTATATAATATTGTATACATAAATACATAGCAAACAATAGATACATTTATCAATATTAAAAAATAGCATACAATTACTTTCATTTATGTGAGTAAAATTACATCTTTTGTAAACATATATGTAAATTGAATATAACATAATAGTAAAAAAATAGGTTAAAAAATAGCTTGCACTAAGCAATATTATTGTATTAAACAATACTTAGCATTTGTTGGTGATATAACCGAAAACATGGATCCAGATAAAAACCCGGTTCATTTGGATATTCCGGACAAAACAAGAGAGGCCTTTCTCTCCTTTTTTCATTCCAACAATATTTGCACCGTCTTTTTGTTTTTCTATCTGGTTATGTTTTGCAGAAAATAGGAAGATGGACTCTTAATTTTTTGCTTTGGAGGGATGCATACTAATTTTTCAGTAACTTGTAGCCTGTATATAATGATATTTTAGTTGAATTTTGAAAATTGTACATATAATAAGAATTTAGTATCATTGTTTGAAATAAATGAATCCCTATTTTTTATAACATCTTCATGTTTTTTTTCTACATGGGGAGTATGCATTTGATTATCGTAGCCGTGCTAAGTATGCATTTGACCATCGTAGCCACTCCAGGCCATGAAATTTCTGACGAAATCGTCAGAACGTCTCAGAGGCCTTTCCATTTAGTTGCACATATTCCTTCTGGGGTATATTTTTACCACGGACTCACTTCTTTAAAAAAAAATATTTGTAGCTTTTTATGTATAAAATTCTAGACAGAACACTTCAATACTCAAAGAATCTTAAAGAATGTAAAATGAAGAACAGTAAATAATGCAAATTAAAATTTGAAACTTATGTAGTATTCTAAGCAAAAGTGTAAACCAACCTTTATGTGAAAAAACAAGAAGAAAAAACACGGCTTCTGCAGGCTAACACTACTGATTCGATATTATTATTATTATTTTGTTGCAAAACAATGAAATAGTAATGATATCACTCCAAAGCAAATTGTGGCATGTTTGAAGAATTAGACCGACACGCTAGGCGTGTCGTTAGCACCCAACGAGTTAAGCAGTGATCTATATTTTTTCAGTAAAAAAAATATCTACCCAAACGAACATTTTTTTTTTAATATAGTCCAATATTAACAGCTTAACGACCGCACGTTTTTTTATATAAAATTTCACCTGGCGAAATAAAATTTTGCGAAAAATTCGCAAAAAATATAGTTTTACTAAATTCACTATAATTAGTAAGCAAATTGAGATATCTTTATAAAATTTAATTTTCTTAGCTTCCAGATACTTCGCCTATACGCATATATGTGTCCGCCGGCCAGCAACCTTTGTTTTTCAAAGACTCAAATACGCGTCCACGGTCGTTAAGCTGTTAACGATAATAAAAGATTAATATTATCATTTCTTTTTTGAACATTTAACAATTCTCCATTTGTCAATTACTATGTCAACATTTAATTAGCTATGAATGATCAATATTGATGTATTTCGTTTTGATAATATGAAATAAAATTTAAAAAAAAAATTAGTTGTTTTGTTTCAGATTTATCAATTAATTGTAAGAAAATAAGAGGTCACTGTTTAAGCATCCCAATGGCTCCTATGTAATATATACTGTAAACTATTAGTGAAATAGTATAATGAAGAATGCCTTTATCATCTGCGTTGTTTGTAAAATTCACATTAAATACTAGATTTTATTAATTACACAAATGTTTGCAAATAAGTCATTTAACATTTTTTCTTATTAATAAGTGTCACTTTTAGTAAATTATTAATAGTTTGTTAGCAGCACCGGCAATTTATTGCGATCAAATATCCTTCATACTAGTAGTGGAAACAAACATTAATGAATTTGTGGCCAAATGTACAAATATTCATAATATTTTGATCTCTCCCCACAAACAAGAATGATTAATGGGCTACTAACTTGATAGATTCTTCTTTCCTTATCGTCACTCAATAGAGAGACTGACCAACCAATATAACCAGTCTCATTTCTGTTAACACGCTGGTATAAAAGATGTTTACATTTAAATGAGAATATAATAATTTAACTTCTACAACAAACTACTGTTTTAATAACATAGTTTTTTATTTTGGCAATTAACAGTTGATTAAAACGACAGTATTTATAATGGCTCAAGACTATCTTTAGGTGTTCTTTGTCATTGCACAAAGTAGACTTAAATGTTAAACCTTTTACCCGTGGATGAATACTGCAGAGAGATTAGAGCGTCATATTGCTGTTATAAGAAGAACGCTTATTTGAAAATATAGCTAGAACTACAAGAATATTTTCTATTGAAAAAATATTAATGGTGTTTTAGTAAAAGATCAGTCAAAATTCCTGCGCTTATTTCTGATTTTGACTTGACAAAGGCAATAGGTTAAACCCATTAGCTGATTACCCTTTTACATTCGTTGCAACATTGTGATAAATTGAGTAATGCCCATTCTATCATATTAATTGGTACCTCAATAACATCAAATTAGTCCACTATCAAGACTTGTGATTAGATATAACATGTAAGTTGTAATATGGATACAATAAATTTATTTAAATACTTTGACTTACTTTTTGTTTGAATTACTATTTCTCATGGTGACAGATAAAGTCTAATTAAGCAACACATAATGGTCATTAATTTGTTGGCGGCTTCATTTAGTGACGTAATGCTATATTATTAGATTCAAAATAATAAAATGTGTGATACCAGTGTCGTGAAGAACGACTTTTTTACATTAGCTTATCTTTTACGAGTGGTTTTTACCAATGCTTGAAATGAAATAAATGAATACGAAACAATAAAATTTATCTGTGTATGCCAAGATTTACATAATTTTAAATGAATAGTTTGATCAATTTTAAAAATATAGTCATACCTCTGATAAGGACAGTTATTTGGATTACAAAAAGTTATGCTATCAAAATTAGTGTTTAGATACAACTAAAATAATTGATTGATGAAATAGCATTTCATAAAATAATTATGACCTTTAAATTTGTTGAGGAGTATTGTGGCATTTTTTTCACAGATTTTAGATAAGAAATTTGCCTTACACTCTGAAATAAATGGTTTTACTTCATAGCATCACATTTTTAAAATAAGTTCACATTTTTCAATAAAGAACTGCCACACAAGTCACCTTAAAAAGAAAAACACCTATAGCGTATGCCTATAACAAATAACTACTTGGAGATTAGAAATATTCGCTAGTTAACTGTAAAATAATTCTTCAATGCGGAGCTGTACGCTGCTTAGTTTGAAAATAAATATGAAATTATTTCATCTTCTATTGTCTTAAAGGCATTATATTCAAAAAATAAATACTCATTTGTACTAGTTCCACATTTATTTTAACTGGTTGTGTGCCACGAGCGTATGTATACGGTCTACAATTCCGTGAGCGCAGTGCCAGCAATAGAAAATTCGAGTATATATACAGTCCACTTTACACCCACTGGTACCAGACAATGGTCGACGATTTTAATAATTCAAACATTTTATACACATAGCGACAACTCTTAGAATCGCAGTGTTATATTTACAGTTGACATATTATGTAATATAATCAATGTAATATCGATTTTAAAAAAAGAGCTTCCTTGTATTACCGAAACGCGTCGCTAACAGTACGTATGTATTGTGAAAAATTGGTTTTGATTTTTTTGGATACATGGAAACGCAAATGACACGTGTATTTATTTGGTAAATCTATACGATATAGTATTAGTATGTTGCCAAAAAATGTATTTTTACTATTTCAAAGAAAATCGCGGCCCTCGGTGTACGACCGTCCTAATACCTACCAGCATATAATAGGTTAAATCAGTTCTTTCCAAGCTTTTTCATGCCACGGACCCCTAAATCTGAAAACAATAATCTGCAGACCCCAAATTTTTTTTTATTTCACATTTATCACAAAGGATGTTGAAAGAATGACAATTTTCGCAGACCCCAGGTTGGGAAGCACTGGGTTCAATGATCAGGACCGCAAACCTGATGATGCTCATCATGAGCGAAACCGGTCCTGATCATTTAAAATGAAAGTGGAATTAGTAAAAATGAGTATTTAATTTTTTGTTATATATATTTTTTTACGGCGGCATTCAAACAATTTTTGGAATGTATTTTTATATTATTAAAGTAAACATTTTTTGTTATTGATTGCCACATTTTACAAATCTGTAAATTTGAGACTGTCGGAGTTCAATGTTTTAATAATACTTTTTTTAGGAATCATCTCCGTTGATTGAAAACTACAGAGAATGCATCAAGAAGGTATGTATTGCTTTTTTTATAATAAAACACAAGTTAGAAATAATTCAAATATATCATTTTAATACTTTATTAGGCATATGTTCTTATATAAATCCTATGAATCAAATATAATGTATTATTAAATGCAGGATACAAACTATAACATCAAAAAATACTATGTATCATATCACTTTTTCATATGGCTACAGTTAAACGAGAACTTATTGCAAAAAGAAAAATGATATGTTTTACAAATTATAACATACTTAACTAAACAGTAATAAGAACATAAAAATAAAATATAGTTTTCTTCATAAAATAAACTGGCCATTGATTTTGATCAATCAATTTAAAAATATTTTTTTTATTAGAATAATAAAAACTATTTAATATGTATTCTATTCAAGTTTTTAGTCACCGAGTAGTTTTCTACCAACTTATCGTGCTGGATTATCAAACTTATATTAAAGAAAAATAAATGCTGATTAAATATTATAAAATTTTCTATCTATTATTTAGATTATTATTAGTTAAGCCTCCATGCACTCAAAATATTAACATATTCATCAAGCTAATCTGGCAGACACAAGCTTTTTTAATAAGATTTTATATAACTTAACTTTGTGTTGAATAATATTAAAATTGTTTATTACTGAAGAATTTATTCCAAGTGCAAGGGGTTAGTGAAAACTAGATTTAATAAGTGGTAAGTTTACCTCTTTTGCACAACATTCCCAGCAAATTTCAAATGAGAAGTAAAACAAATATTACTCATTGAAATGACTATGTAAAATGTAATATTGCTCATCATATTAGCATGTTGGCAAATCATACGCCGATTCGTGAGACTTAGCGTCAGAGAGTAAAAATAATATCTAAAGCCATTTTTACTGCTACGTATATGCTAGAATACTTTTCTTATTAGAAAATAATCTCATAATTGAGATCAGATGCCATAAAGCGTGCAATCATAAAAAGCTTTGAAAGGAACCAGGTCAATTAAAAAAAATATGATAAAAAAATAGTCGGGAATCTAAAAGATTCCACTTTTCATTTACTTAATTAACATTACCATATCTTATCATATAAACTAGTATATATTTTCGACTATCGGTCAAGCTAGAGTCTGGCTTCCCCATGACCTCATAGTGCTTCCGTGACATAGTTTGCGTCCGATCGTCTGAACGTGGAATCCAATTTTCATCAGCCCCTCGTGATCTAAGATTTTCCTTCCGTCAAATATGTACGCCGGCTTGACCATAACATTGTACAATTTTTGGAAATCGAGAGTTTTGAATTCATCCCATTCGGTGCAAATGATGATGGCGTGGGCTTGAGATGCCGCCGATAGAGCAGACGTATGAATCTCAAAATTGTTCGAACTGGCCTCTGCTAACTCGATCTTTATCTGAATTGGTTCGACTTTAGGGTCGTAGATTTTAAGTTTCGCTCCTTCGATCAGCAATGTTTTGGCTATGCAAATGGCGGGCGATTCTCTAGTGTCGCCGGTATTCTTTTTGAAAGCAAACCCTAACACGGCTATCGTTTTATCTGTAACAGTATTGAATAGAGATTCGATGATTTTCTTTGTGAAGCGAGATTTTTGATACTCATTCAAGTCGATGACTTGTTGCCAATAAGCTGCAACTTCTGGTAAGTTTAGGCATTCGCATATATAAACTAAGTTGAGAATGTCTTTTTGGAAACAGCTGCCGCCGAAACCTACCGATGCCTCCAGAAACTTGTGTCCGATACGAGAATCTTTACCGACGGCTCTCGCGACTTCAGAAACGTCCGCCCCGGTTGCTTCACAAACAGCTGATAATGAATTGATACTAGAAATTCTTTGCGCTAAAAATGCGTTAGCCGCCAATTTCGACAACTCTGAGCTCCAAGTGTTGGTGGTGATAATATTTTCTATCGGTATCCAATGTTCGTAGACCCAGGAGAGTTCACTGATGGCTTTCTGTCCTTCCGGGGTATCTTCGCCTCCGATCAGAACGCGATCGGCACCTAAAAGATCGGTTATCGCACTTCCTTCAGCTAAGAACTCCGGATTAGACAATATCTGATAACTCACTCCCGGTTTGATATTGGCTTTTAATATTTTCATGATACTTTCAGCAGCCTTGACGGGAACAGTGCTTTTTTCGACAACAATTTTATCACCCGTCGCGATATCAGCAATCATCCTCGCAGCCTTTTCGACATATTTCAAGTCAGCGGCTCTTCCTTTGCCGTTACCAAAAGTTTTCGTCGGAGTGTTGACGGATATGAATATCAACTCGGCTTCTCTGATGCTCTTATCTATGTCTGAAGAAAAAAATAAATTGCGACCCCTGCACTCCTTGACGACTTCGTCTAGTCCAGGTTCGTAGATCGGCAATTTATCAGAGTTCCATTGGTCTATGCGCTCTTGGCTTTTGTCGACGACGGTCACTTGAATATCGGGGCACTTTAGAGCGATAACACTACAGGTCGGGCCTCCGACGTAGCCCGCACCCAAACAACATATCTTCGTAATAACCATGATTAATAATAATACTTTTCGTTTTAATAAATTCCGATATTTAAATATGTCGATTCACAAAAGCCACCAATGCTTATCAACGTGGCAATAATTTATTTACCGAATTCTTCAGATACGGTAACGGTTGGTTTAATGATGAATCATGTACCAATTGTCCTTTCTACTTAAGGAAATATTGCAAAATTTGATCAATAACACACTCGTTCAATATATTTCAATGTGTAATTCTACAATTATCATAATATCATTATAAACTAAAACTTCTCAAAGGCGGCGAAATGTCGATGTCAAACTATTTTGACGTTTGAAGTGTTTGACTGTTGAGTTAGTCTATGTGTTGAGTGCTGAAGTCATTGACCATCATAGACAATTTACCAAATTGAATTCGTCTATGATGACGCCAGCATTTTTAACCCGTTCACTAGTACAAATTCAGTCACTATATATCAGGAGTTCAAGTAACCTTATTGCGATAATGGGTGAATTTGAGACTAAGAATACTAAAAGCGGGCACACGGCAGATATCTTAAAAACACGATATCTTTTATTACATTATTGTACTAATTTAAAGTTTTTCTTGTCTTTAAACACATTGAGTAGTGTTGTTTTTTGTTAAAAGAAAAATAGCTGTGGCACTAATCCTTTAAGCTTTTCCGTTTTTGTTTTTTTAGTATATATACGCAATATATAGTATATATATATACATTATGCAACGTTTTACAAATGAAAAAAGCAACGGGAAGAGTTTTTTTTTTAATATCACTCGTCTTTTTATCATTTCTTCATCAAATTTTCTAACACTGATATTTCTAAAATAATTTTTGAAATCTTGAGTAGGTACCTAGTAATAAAAAAGTTCTGTTTGTCGCTTAGTAGAAAAGGGCCATAGACTAGGATACTTTAAAAGGGCTAAGATATACACTTTACAGCCTTATATTTAAAATTATACAAAGTTGACAGATCGTACGTGTCATAAAAGTGTCAACAAAAATAAGTTTGGTAATTTTTGTGGCATGATGTCTGGATCATTCAAAGGTTTTACTGAAAAAGACATTGAAAAAATTAAGGACACCAAAAAAGGTGTCTATAATTATAATTATTTAATATTCCAACACCTTAATGCTTCCCACGATAATTTCGCAAACCATGAATTCTTATTTATAACGGTTCATTTTTTCAATGTATCATGTACGATTGTAAATTGTCGTAAGAACGTGGGATGTAATAATAATAACCTCATTAATAATACGCAGTGCTTGATTATATCATTTCTGAATACATTGTTAAAGCTATTTTTAATTTAAATTCCACGTCAGTGAATTATAGTAAAAAACTTGGAAACTGTTTCAAAAAGTTTAGTTTTGTGCGCCTCACTTTACTGAATTTGGATACTTTTTTTATTGGTGATTTAATAAATATTTGTATTATTAAAATTGTATTTGTCAATAATATATTTTTACATTTATATTTAAAGTTTTTTTAAATAAGTATCTACGATGTTTTAAACTTATTATTATACTTTAATTACAGTGAGTTGTTCCCACCTTTAGAGGTTAGCATTTTTGGTAATTTTGCCATAAGCCCTAGCACGGACTATTGGGGCGAAAAACTTCACAGACTAAGCTAAAAACAACGCCACGATTTAAAATATTCATTGAAGCATCCCGGAAGCACGTTAAAATCACACATTATTATGAAGAACACTGATAAATAAATTGGTAAATATGTCATTTAGTAGCACCTCGACTATTGCCGCGCTCGCGGCTATTACGAATAATAGAGGCGAAGATTTCGTATTTCGTATAATTTATCAGTGTTCTTTATTTTTAACGTGTGGTTTTAACGCGATTATCAAGCCCTCAATAAAATATTTTAAATCGTGGCGTTGTTTTCAGCTTAGTTTGTGAAGTTTTTCGCCGCAATAGTCGAGGTGCTACTTGGTGCTACTGAATGACATATTTACCAATTTATTTATCAGTGTTCTTCATAATAATGTGTGATTTTAACGTGCTTCCGGGATGCTTCAATGAATATTTTAAATCGTGGCGTTGTTTTTAGCTTAGTCTGTGAAGTTTTTCGCCCCAATAGTCCGTGCTAGGGCTTATGGCAAAATTACCGCATTTTTTTTAGGGTAAATATGGTTAAAAATATGCTACTCTTTTCATCCCTGCAAGGGAATTAAAATCCTCAAAATAACAAAGCAATTAATAAAAAGAATAAGGGATGCTTAATTGCAAATACCCATCTTTTAAATAAAGAAAATCGATAATTCATGCGAATTACGAAATATGTTTACGGAAATTCATCGTCATATTTCAAATATGCTCCACGGTGGTAATATTCAAATACACCTATCCCTCGATTTACACGGTAGATAGGTTCCTGAGAAAAACGTGTAAATCGAAATTGTATATTTTTTAATGTAAAACCGTGTAAATCGAAAAGTACATGAAAAACGCATAATTTGGGTGTTTTCTAAGATACATAAAAAACAAAATTATTAAAAATTATAAACATACGTATTCTTTTATTAATTAAATACAGGTAAAGCTTATAGAGTAACAAAAAAATGAAATCCAAAAGATTCATTAAAAAAATATTGCAACGGTTGGTGGAGTTTTTATCATTCATCACTATCACAAATCACTGTGACTTGACTTGATGACTTGCTGTGAAAGTATGCTTCTTTTCAGATGAAGAAGAGGATGGTATTTTCTATTTTTTCATAAATCCGCAATGCTTTATTTGTAATAGCATTGGTATCAATTGGCATCCGTTTTTGAGTTCAGTCCTCTATCTAAATCATTAATGCTTTCTCCATGTTTTCCATTGCAATATCTCTGATATATGAAGTTGTGTTCGTACTCGTAGTGCCAGCTGATACACTCTTTCTAATTGAGTTTTCATTTTTTCTAATGGTTCTTATTGTAGCTTCATTCATGCTATAATAATCTAGCAACATCTATTACTCTTTCTCCGTTTTGTAAAAGATCCAAAATTTTTATTTTTTTGCTAACGAAATAACTTTTCTTTTTACTTCTTTCGACATAATAAGGCTACAAATATTATTCAAGATATATAACACGTAATTAAAAATTATGTTCTCGTTTTTTACTTACGAATATGAAGAATTAAAAATTTTAAGTTAACTTTTTTAAACCGTGTAAAAGCGAAAACGTGTAAAAAAGGTACCGTGTAAATCGAGGGATAGGTGTATTGAAAGAGTAGCATGTTGTAAAGCAAATTCACCAAGTTTAGTCTCAAAGTCCAATACCTAACTATACTTTGAATCTAGCGTTTACCTAAGAGAATTATACAGTGTAGATATCTTATTAACCTTTTAGCTGCTGTAGATAATTAATAGTAATTATCTAGCACACCGGCTATAATTTGCAACCATTAATTTAATTAGTTATTGACGAGATAACTCGTCTCTGGCGTGTTGATCACGAAAAATTTTACAAGATATCTCGTCTGTGGCAGCCATCAAGGTAATACATGTAGCCGCCCTGTAAAAAAATCTATATCGATTTTGTGAATATATCTAGCCGTACGAGAAAAAAAATAACAAGTTTTACTCGTAATTAAATATGCACTATGATCATATTCAAGAGAGAAATATCAATTATTTTTACAGGTATTAGTTTCTTTGTTTTGAAAAGTCTTTCAATGACAATTGTTTTCAGAGCTCCTAGGACTTTTTTGGTCATTGCTTAGTTTTGATTTGATCATTGTACCATCATTGTACACATCGGCACATTCTCCAAATGTGTCTTTATGAGTTTGTAAACTAATGCATACATTGATATCTAGATGAAATTTAAATATAAACATAATTATTTTCAGATTTAAATGTTATTATATACATTTATTTCAACTCCTCTGCGGAACCCTTATGAACCCCATTTGGGAAATGCTGTATAATATTATGCCATTATTCATTGCTGAAATTATATACTTCAAGGATACTATGGAGATGATTATATATGAGTCAATATATTTTTTTTTTCAGATGGTGTAGGTTCGCCAACGAAAAAGTCAGCTCTAAAAAATAAGACACAGCATTCTGTGACACTAAAAAAAATGGCAGGTGATCAGAAATTTGAAATAATTGACCAAAAGGCCATGCTGAAACAGCCGCCTGTAAGCAAGGAAACAAAAGAAGTAACTGCAGTGGAGCCGGCAATTAAAATAATTGAAGTAGAAATTTGTGCTGCTCAAAATGAAGCCAATAACAATGACAATGTTCCCTCTGAGAATAATGAAATTATTTGCAATTTGCCTGTCCTGAATACTGATATAATGGGGTTTGAAAAACCCATCAACTTGGAAGAGTTTCAAGCGCATCAAAAACTAATCGAAGAACAAAATAGAAAGAGAAAAGAAATGCTGGCAAAAGCTTTGGATGATCGGTTAGACAGCATTACATTATTAAATATTTAAATAGCTTATATCTGCACTGCTTTGTAAGTGTACATGGCTTGTTACTAAACCGATTTAATTCTTGCTTTGATACATTTGAAGAAAAATATTCATTATGAAAATTTATCAAATGAAAAATCTTACAGGTCAAATCTTGTGGGCTTATTCTGAAATCCCTTATTTTTTTACCCCCCCTGTCTGATAATCCTCTAAATAATAAAAAAACTAATACCACTATCTCTATTTGTTTCTTTTACATTGAAAAATTATTTCCATTCTGTATGCTTATATATTTAGTAGAACTATTAAAAAACAGCTGTCATAGCTAATAAACCTTGTTAACCCTTCAAAGACGAGCGTGACCTTGTGGTAACAGTGGACACTGTTGTCTATTGATCCCACTATTCATTCTTTTCCTTCCTGAATATCGTTGCCTTCACCTAAATTTGGTTGAAAAGGATTCAGCCGCGGGGACGTAAACAACTACTAAAAGCATGTGATTTATTTAATTTCCATTTATTTTCTTTTCTTAAAAAATGAACTTTTTATTATTATTTTATCAAATCTTTGAATTATTTAAACTACTGTACTAATTTATATGTATTGAAATTATGTTGACCTAAAGAGGTTAAATTGTAAATATATTTTAAAATTTCACATTTAGCTATATTTCAATCCCAAGTGTGACCGTATGGTCACGCTCGTCCTTACACAATATTACACGGGGCTTATATTCCGCCTGATCATAAATCACGCTCGTCACGTATGATCACTTGGAGTTTCTATACAACTACTTTGTGATTTTTGTTTTGTTAGTTTAGAATTTAATTTTGTATTGAAAATAAACTCGTATCTGAAAGGTTAAATAATTCTGTCAAAATAAATGTTCTATTATTTCTTCGATTTTATTGTTAATTAGTCCCACCAATTAAATGCAAGTTCAATCAATATATTTTTTTCATATCTATATGTATTGCAGGTCTAAGCAAACTGCAGAAGAAGCGATCAGATTGGATAACATTAAAAAAGAACTACATAGCCTCGATGCAGCTTTATCTGACGACGTCTCGATACTTAGAAAACAAATAGATAAAGCCAGTCTTATATATTCAGAAGCCGAGTAAGTATAAGTAATTGGTCGCTTTCAAAGTGTTCATGGTCAATTCTTGGCGGTGTTCACTGTCACTTGGTGCTTGAATTCGCTCATATTTTGTTGCAAAGCTATTAACAGTAATTTGCCAATGAAGCTTTATGAAAATGTGATTTTTATATAGTAATCATATTTATATATATTCTTTCCAATATGTTATTAACACTTAATAGGCGGGACACGGCAAAAGCCGTTTTTAGCGTACTGTCGGTAGAATGCGGATACACAGCATAATACGTTTTTTTATATTGTCGCTTGTTTGCGGACACATATCACGGGTTTGTTTGTCGGCGTTAAATAAAATGCCGCAACTAATTAACATTAGTCCTACTTCTTTGCTAGATTATAAGGGTGGAAGTTTGAGTTAAGAAACAAAAAATCAACTGTGTTATAGATTTATTTTGCGATCTCCATCGCTAGTTTAGATTGAGTCGTTTAACGAGTTGGACTATTTTTCATACCGCATGAAATAATAATAATCAATAAACGTGTTGATAGATTTGATGGTTTCTTCAAAATAACTGCAGCGGCAAGTGACCCTTTTTGACAATAAGCAATAAAACTTATAATTTATTATGTCCGGAATGTTCACACATGGTATTTTTTTTAAAAAGGTGACACATGTTTCTCGAATATTTAAGGCAACATATTTCTCGGTTCCAGTGATCGTAAATTTGTAGGAATGTGGATTTTATACTATATTTATTTATATAATTGTATGTTATGGATTAATGTTATTTTTTATACAGAATATTTTGAATATTTCATATTGATAACAAGTGGAGTGCTATCTACTAAATTAATAACAGGTTTTTATATGCAGCTTAGAAAAGTAGTGAAATTATAATGTATTCATTTTTTTTTATTATTAATGATTAAATGTCACATATAATTTCTTTGAAAATTTCAGCCAAAAATATTGTTTGGTTTGGAAGTTGTGTTGATTTTAAGAATGTAATATATTATTGCGCTAATCACTAAAAAACGCCCGCTACAGGCTAGAGTCTATTGTTTGGACCGCCCGACCAAGAAGTGTTAAGTAAAAAATATAAGCTTTAGTATTTCCCCTATTATATCATTGAGACACTATTATGCTGTGACAATTTGAATTGAACGATTTTTCAAGATTTTTACAAAACTACAGTTTTTCCCGATTTTTCTGTAGCATTTTATACATTATGAAAATATTCATATAAAATTGATAACAATATTTTACCATTGCTGTATAGTTTTTTGGATCTATTTTTATCTATGTCTGATTTATCAGAGTTTCAATACAAGATAAAGTTTATTTTATCCCTCCTTCTGCCCAAATCAATTGCAAGTAAAGTACACGCTGTCAGAATATCAGCTTGTTGAACATCCACTTTGACTAGCTAAGAAGACGTCAACGGGTGCATTGCTGTTTAAATATTTAATCACGTCACAATGAAAAATAACTTTGTTTTCAAAAATCAATCATGTACGAATTTCTCGTTTCTCCTAATATGTGCAAAATGAAAGTAGTAAAAAATATAATACATATAAAAACAATTCCACACAGGCACATTCAGCGGAACAAAACAAAATTGGAAATTGAATCAAGTGTTTGCATTATTTGCCTTATATACTGTAATCTTTACATTTTTCCTAACTTGTAGCCGAGTTTCCAATGCCATGCTCTGTGGCTGTGGTGTCCACAGGTTCAAATCCCGGTATAGATACTGTCATACATTGATTCTTTAATCAGTTCATACATGTGTTCGAAGGCACGGATGTCTAAAATTTTCTTACATACATGCGGTGGGCGAGAGCTATTAGCTACTTACTTGTTCTGTCCTAACTCCATCCTTCTATCCTTACTCTATGAAAAATGGGAGGTTGAGTGACTGGATAACAAGCAGTTCCTATAGGAGAGCTTCTGTTGAGATGCCTCCAGTATATGTATGAGGTGCCAATCTCAAGAGCATTATGACTTTTCAATCGACTCCTGATTGTTATACACGCTTTCTGTTTCTGTATTAATTTTGTTCATAAAAATAATTCTCAAGTTAATATGTTTTTAGTTATATTACCCATTATATTTGAATACCTCTCTTATATAGTTCCACAAAAGTACATCTAGAAACAAATACTAGTTTTTTTTTCAGTAGGCAGATGTTTGCATATAAACTATCTATAAACAATAAATATGAATTATCTTTTCTCATTTTTATATAAATACAACTCGAAATATCATTCTGTGGTTTTTTGAAAGTTGCTATTAATTCGAATTGAATTGAGATAAATGATTAAATAATCCACTAAAAAGAATCTTCTTTTCTACAGTCCCACAAAATAACAACTAGAAGAAAATACAAATTTTCACTCGGTAGGCAGATGTTTGCATAATATCGAAGAAGATATTTACAAATTTGTGTGTTTTACTTTCAGAAAAAATTACCATAGAGTGGAAAAAGAGTTTCTTGCTGCAAAATTGACCCTTCAAAAGGAAAGAGAACGAAAAGAACTTCTCACCGAGCATTTATGTACATTGATTGCCCACAATGAGGATCGGAAGGCGAAAAAACTAGAATCTTTAATGGACCAATTGGTTTATAATAACGTCGAAACGCATCCCAGCACCGTAAGTGACGGGGTCTGCGAACAAACTGGTAAAATGTTGGAAATGGAAGACGGGCGCGTCGTTGTAAGAGACGATTAACACTTCTTTAATGTCAAATATATTTTAACATACTATTAAAAATATACAATAAAAAATTTGGTGCTATAATAAATAACTTATATAAAAAAACAATCTTCCAAATCGACTAACGAGTAACAATTCATCTGTACAACGAATATTGTAAAATTGTTCATATATTTACAATTCTTATGTTAAGTGAAAAATAACAAATCTTTTTACAATATTAAGGCTGTGTTCAATTTATAATGTGGCAATTATCAACAGCCGAAAGCTGGCATTTACTATAATTATAGGCATATAATTTTGTACAAATATTTTTTTAAATAATTTAATTCACTAAACTTACTTGTGTGTTGTCCTATACTTGTCTTCAATATTTCGTATGCTAATATATATCTCTAGATCGATTTTCTAGTACAGAAGATGAGACTGAGTATTAAAAAGGGAAGCGTTTTGTCCACAATCAATTTACTGTTCAATTATGATGAGTAAAACATAAAGGTAGAATTATTGTAATATTTTAGAGATCGCAACACTTACATACATGACAACGATGGCAATCTTATTGTTATGTTTTGACTATTGTCATATCAACCGCACATTTATATAGAAGATCGTAGAAATTAAACTATCAGTCTCTAACTTGTTGAGCAAGGCTGATTTGGCATCGTTGTTTTGTCTCGCTTCCTTATGAAGCCCCTCTTGCATTATAATAATAGTTATTATAGCTTTTAATAAAAAAAATACATGCAAAATGTATTGAATTAGTGATCTTTAACCATAAAATGAATTTTCAATATTTCACCCTGTTAAATCTTCAAATATATTGCACGGTAATTTTGATTGTGGATGAGACGATGAAGGTATCACACAGGGACAAAAAATAGCTTCGACTGCAATATTTTCCTGAAAAATATTGTTGAGCATTATTAATAACTACTTACGTCTAAAGAATATGATTATGTAGGAGTAATCGAGTGCTATATTTATTTCTTATCGACTCTACATATTAAAATAAATGGAATACACTGCTTTTTTATTATTCTACAATAAATTACATTTTACAATTTATTGAAAAATTGAAATGATTCAATTGAAAATCTTTCGTGGTAATTGTTTAAATTTAAAGTAACTATGTTATTATTAACAATTTTCTATCAAAATCCTCATCCATTGTTGATATTAGGGAATGCTATTTTAGAATTTTGTTGCAATGAATATATTAAAAAAATAACTCATTTGTTGTTTGTATCAGTAAACCAGCAATAGTCATGCCATTTTTAGACCAGTTTTTTTAAAATATACATGTGTACCTAAGTATGAAAAACATATTTATGAGAATGTTTCTAAAACAGTATCATCCATAGATACAATATAATTACTTTCCTACTGTAACGATTTGTACAACATTTAATAATTGTAAAAGTAACTACATTATTGTGTCAGTTATCTTTGTGAAACTTTTATATTAATTGATTATTTCAATTATTTAGTGCTTTATAAAAGCATTGTATGTATTACTATTTTTATTATTATACACATATAAGGCATTCTTTTTAAGTTTTTACTCTATTTTGATAGATTTGATCAGCCCTTCTCAACTCCTGTAGTGGGAAAATCTACTAGGCGTGCTGTTTGAAACTATTTTATTATATTTGTGTACAATGATGGCGTGTGCTTGCTTCTTTCAGAAGAATTCGAAAAAAGCAATTTTTTTAATGAAAAGATTTGAATTGATATTTTCATCTTTTGGAAATTCTCAGTTTTTAAAATCTCAATTTTTGTTGTTTCTGATCAATAAATTAGCAGCTTAAACACAAAGACGATTAGCTTAGGATTATGTTTTTTTGTAGATGTAAAAGACCATCTATCCCAGTCCAAAGACCAGTCGCATCTGAGCATTGAAAACTGTAAAAGTTTTAAAAAATAATTTGATATTTTTATTTCGAAACATAAGCGTGTCATAATAGAAAAAAATATTGAGAAGGGCTGGTTTAAATTACAGCAATGTGTGCTTTATAAAAGAACAATAGTGAATGAAAAGGATGGATATAAGAATTTAAGGATCGAATGAATTTTTTAGTAGATAGCGGCTAATAAATATAAGAATTGAGTTGTAATGTTCTTTTTCACCAAAGTGTCTTCTTTTACTTTGAAGTTTATCTGAATTTAATACTTATGGATAATACTCAGACCAGTAATATAAATAAAAATTATTTGAGTTTTATTTATTTCTCAAAAGGATGTTATTTCCTTGCAAACATCCTTTTTCCCGTATGTTATCCTCTTCCGTAACTATATTTCCCTTCTGCTTCTCTCAACACCCTGTCGACGTTCACCGTGGCTTTCTCCAAAGACTTCCTGGTATCTCTTTCCCTTTGTAAGAGTTCTAAACCTTTCTTGGCAGCGCAGTGGTATCTCTGGCTTAGTGACGCTTCAGATCCTTTCACTCTAGGAATGTGACCTGTGTATCCAGCTATCGGCGGGAATTCTGGAGAAATGTGATTTTCTGTGAAAGAAATACTCCATATTAATAAACTGTCGCAGACAAATATTGAACACTGATATGAAACCAGTTATGACTGAAATTAAAGAGAACACAGAGACTCCGGGTTTGCGATAACATGAAAATAGACTGATTATATTTATTGTAGTCTATTTTTATGTTTGAATATCAGGCGATGAGTATACAGTCCTCCACTTATGCGGTTATCAACTTACGTGGTTCTGTAGTTAAACGGATAAGAATTTAAAATGAACCTAGTATGTCCGTTTGTTTCATAAATCGATTTCTATGGATTCTGCAACGAAGAGTTGTAAGAATGCTTTAATATGATAGAGAAATGTATGGTTTAGAAGCACAAGATCCTGATGCTGATTGATTTGTGAAAGTGCATAAAGTAGTGCAGGACGCAACTGCCTGTTATAAACTTCTTTATTATGAAAAAAAAGAGCTGTCGTACAAACATTACTGGATAAACATTTCAATAAATTAAATATAAAGAGACCCTAATACATCATTCGTAGAGCCTGAGAATATTATAATGGAATAGTATGTATGTACGTCATGTTAGTAACATTCACTGTTGGCTTCATGTAATGAAAAAGAATTATGTAGGAAAATATGTTCTCTGAAACCTACTAAATAAAATATACTTTAAGGGTGATGTTAAATACTTATTTACTCGTTATATCCGATGATATGAAACTGTGAATAAAATTTACACATTATATAGTATGTATCGTAATTTAATTATTCATCAACTTACACAGTTTTTGGCTTATGCTGAATCCTTCAGAACACATTACCCGCGTAAGTAGAGGACCCACTGTATACACGGAGTGGGCATGAAGAGGTCCAAATATTGCTCCTTTACATATACAGAATGGCCTAACTGGTTAAAATTTCTTATTCCATATTAAAAAAAACATACCACTTCCCCTACAGTTACCTTTGTACTTATTTCTCTCTTCGTATTGCCGCAATGAAGTTTTCACCTCATCCCTGGTGTGAATTGGCTCCATTTTAGGGGCACTTCTTGATCTAGTGTAACGCTTGTCGATTTCCTTTCTTCGTCTCAATTCCGACTGCTTAGCGCTGAATTCGGACATGCTGTCATCGGCTGCTCTTCCGTATGATTTACCATATCGGAAATTTAGACCTGGAATATAGCCCGTATAACCCAATATGTACTTTTTTCCACGGTATGCGATGTCATTGAAGTTGTCAGGAATGGCTGAATCTTTGTATTGAATAACTGGCTTGTGAATTGCATAGTCTTCCGGTCGATAAGCGGCTGGTCTCCTGTTAAAAGAAGAGAATAAACAACTCAATATAATGCTGGATATACTCCATAAATTTAGTCTCAAACGAGATGAACATATTATGATAATTACCTGTGTAGTAAAAATACACGTTACATGTGAGTATAGTTAGTAAATTAATTGAGTAGGTATATTGACACCCTACAACATAAAAAAAGTATAATGGCAATCTGTTAATTACAAGGAAGCTTTTATATGTGGATGAGGATTTTGACTCCATCTGTCATTCTCACTCTGATCTGATATACATGCCACATGCAAGATTCTGAAAATGATTTAATCAATGTTTGTGATATTTGAGATTTGGCATAAATTTATTTGTTAGATGACTTAACAGATTGTTGTCCTCTTTTGTAAATTGTAAATGTATTTTTTTTCATTTTGCTATCTAAATTTAAGTATAAGTATCATTAAAAATCACCACCTACTCCAGGCTGGTTACTAATTATCAAATTATAATGTAGATCTTTTATACTGGTTTGATTCTTAGACATGTCAAATCATAATATTTCCACACGTGGAAATTTTTTAGATTTTAATTTCGTACAACCTATAGTTCAAGGCAGTGGCGTAGGAAGAGGTCCGGCCGCCCGGGGCGATCCTTGAATGTGCCGTCCCCGATATTTCCTTTAATTTTGTTTTTCAATCACTTCTACTATTTTTTATCTATGAACTAGGAGTTTTAAATATAGATGGCTTAATGTTTTTATGTATAAATATAATTTATCGAAAAATATTGCATTTATTTTTGAAATGCCGCCCCTGCCGCACCCCCCTTGCTACGCCTCTGGCTGTGGTGTGTAGAAGGTTATATATAATTGAAATGTTAGATGAGATGGCCCCTTAGATTCTACTTCTGCGCCTGTGGGGTAATCCGCTGACCGCCGCTGTCTCCAAAGTTGAATAATATCAGTCTTTTGTCTTGTATAATCTTAACGTATTCTCTCGATTCCAGAGAAGTTTTCAAAAGTAAGTTACCGCACATGCAAAAATCATGCAACAGCAAATGGACTGAGTCGGACTGGGTGTCTATTATTCGAGGGCCACGAAACGTCACGCTCGAAGTAATTTCGCTAAGCTCTGCGAACTTCCATACAAACTGTAAGTATATGAAGGTTTGCAGCCTTAAAAAAAATGCTTAAAGCGCGACGTTTCATGACCCGCGAGTTGAAGTGTTAAATTTAGTTTAAGCAAACGTAGATTCTGATATATAATTCAGCTTTGACTGACATGTTACTTAATGACTTCTCTCAGCAAACCAACGATTTATCAATCGTATTATTAAATTACAAAGGAAAGTTCACAAAGTAAACACCGACTTCATAAAAGCCCGTAGAAAATAATATCCGCAACACGCGATTTTTTTTTTGTCATATCACTTATATACGTTATGAATAGTTTAAATAACTAACTAATCTGTGAATGTGAGTGTTTTAGTTCAGTTAAATTTCAATTATTATTAATTCATCAATCAAATAATAATATATTTATACAGCTGGAAGAAAATTCGCTCCGGTAAAGTATGTTCGAAAATAAATTGCTAATTTCATATTTATGGTTCACGCGCGTGTTTCTTTTCAGTACATGTTGTAGAAATTAAATGTCAAAAATGTTATTGAGCTGTAATTTCAAAGAAGTCACTAGATTTTTAAAACACGACAAGGTTGGTACGTATCCGGCAAACGGATGTTTTTCCGACGCTCATTCATAATTTCGTTCTAAAGAAATTGAATAAGGCCTTATTAAAAAAATATGTTCTCAAAAGGTCGGCGGCGAAATATATCTTTTGTCTTTTATTTGTCGTATTTACATAATTCGCTAGCGACGCGTGTAAATTATTATTGTTCAATACCATTTCAAAGTCAACTAGCGGTCATCAGCCCTTGCATAAACACAGACAGAGAAAATAATATGAAAATTATTTCACCCGCTTACACGCGCGTCCTGAAAACTTGACCCAGTTACATTTTTACCGAGTCGACACTGCCGATGTAAATAACCTGTAGAATTACTGACAAACTTCAAGCTATTCAATTTTTAAATTGTTCAAACGTTTACGAAACTCACCTCAAAGGACCTCGGCTGGTGAATTCCTGCATTATTTCTCTGGTATTTGTCCCATAGCAGCGTCCGAAGCGGAACTTGAGCGTCGGACAGTGCCCCGTGTATCTAAAAATGTGTAAACAGATCGATATATTTATAAGGAAGCATGACAAAAAACTGTTAAGGGAGAAAAAAATGCGTTCGCATTTCCGTGCATGTTAGAAGTGCATTTCGCAATCTGTCATAAATATAATACTTACTATGAATTCACTAAGAAATTTATTAATATTATTATATAATAACATGCGTAAGTTTTATTGGATAAATAAAAAATAAATAATAGGGTAGTAATTCTTTTATTTCTGCTTAGATTTGAATATACATAGTATCTAGTCGACAAAAAATATGACATTTGAAACCAATAATCTATGTAGAAATTTCATACTTAATTAAACTTGTCTTGAATTTCAAAGAGTCTGAAGCACTTTTGTAAGGTTAACAAGACAACTCTTAATACAGCTAGACAACTATAATTATAGCGACTCATTATCACGTATCTACCTATATTTAAAATTTTAAATGAGCGTCACTTTCACTCGAGTTCAGACATTTTTAAAAAGGTTCTGCTGTATTGTCAGACGTGTTTGGAATGCTTGGTTTCTTATCGAACGCTGTGAACATTAATGATATTATTTTTAAGTAATTGGAATTCCATCCATAGCAATGAACGCTTTTATTTCCTTTTCAAAACGCCGGCACAATGATAATTAATTGATTTATTATTTATTAAGCCGCACACGAAGATGCATGCATGCCTTTTTCGAATAATTTACTTTTAAGATTAATGTAACTCATTAAATGCAAACAGAAAGGTAAACACATATCTATTTTCAAACCGTATCTTAGATAATTGGTATAAATTTACAAGTCTTCAAAATATCAATTATTCCTCTTCAAATCCTTGACAGAACTCTTTCCATCCAATGATTTATAATCTCGTAGATTTATTTTCAAAGTATAAATATAAATATCTATATGCAGTGACGGATTTAGCGATTGGGAAAATTTAAGGGCAATTTTATTTGGAGGCCCTGTTTTTCGAATGACTAAAACTATATTTAAAATATTAAATTGGTCGAATACGTTATTAGAATATAATATGTAATTTTGAAGCCACTAAGATTGGAGCCCCCAAGCATGCGTTTCGTGCGCTTTTGAGGTAATCTGTCAATGTCTATAGGCGTAGCGTAAATACAACGGGAATGAGAGAGTGCAGTTAGTTTATAACTCGTCCTTTAATTCTTAGCTGCTATAAAAATAATGGGTATCCAATCTATTTACAACCTTTTCCGTTGAAATATTTCATTATTACTAACCACTGTGACCAGAAACAGTTAAACGAAAAAAATCTGCCGGATGAAGAGGACGAACTGATAGATGACATTTTTGAAACAATCGTCTGAACATAATGTAATATATAATAGTAGTATTTATTCTGTTTATCGTAAAGTTTTCTTACGTTGGTAGTTACCAATGTCTTCGTAGTATTTAAATACATATTCGGTGTCACAATAGGTCATTTATGATCATTATTATCGTAAAATAAATTGGCGAAGAGCGTTTGTCTACAATTGATTGATGCTATACTCCCACGCACAGGCATACTATATGTACATACAGAAAAAAAAACGATAGAATCAATAGTTTTAATATCATACGACAGTGGTTTCCAACCTTTACGTTACTGCGCCTTCCTTTGAAGAAAAAAATATCTTCGCGCCTCCCCATCTTTTATTGAAGACACGTTTTATAGGGTAAATAAATATTTTGGACTGTTCGCGCCTCCCAGGTTGGAAATCGCTGACATACGAGACAAAGTTGCATACAAAATGAAACAATCTCTTATGAAAGCTATCAACAATAATTCTGTCATGTTGAGTACAGTGCAATATGATATTTGACAATTTAACGTATGTATTTACCTGTTTTCATATCCTAATAAATATATTTTTTTAATTATTTTGTCTTATGCTTGATACTAAGTTCAGTCGTTAATAACCGATTTTTTTTTTGGACATCAAATTTATGGAGCTTCAAGCACCAGGTCACGCTAGCGTCAAGGTTCTTCTAGTCTCCTTCATCGATAAAGTTTTTGAAGAATTGTAAATTGTATTCCCTTACCATCGTTTGCAGACAGAAGGGATAACCGATAAATCACCATTTAAGATTAAATCCTCAACAAACAAAGTTACTTATCCAAATTTTAGAATTCATAATAGTAAATAAAAAAATATTCTGTACACGTAGTAATATCGACTACGATAAACATAGTGGCACATATGATTTGGCTGGTTTTATAATGCAGCTACTTATTTTTTTTTTACAGAAAAGCATATTTATTTAATTAATATTGACAGTTTTCAATTTTTTTTACACAAACTATGATTTCGGCTGGTACTACTGTAATAATAGAGACGAGGACATCAGTACGGACATATTTGTGGTTTGTGGTTTGTGATTATTATTTTATCGACTATTAATATATAGATTCTTCATAAATGCCTGAAAAATCCCTTTTGTCTTTTTAATATAAAGATTTTTTAAAAATAAATTTGGCACACTCAAATAAGACGAACACTTAAACAATATCAATTGCATAATGGCCATGCGGATTTTACGCTATTTTTAAAATACGAAGAAAAATATGCAAGATCATGTAAAATTTATTTTATGGCCTTTAATTTCCCGCTTTTTGACGGAGTAATAAACAATGGAGTAATAGACAATCGTAAATTAAAATGTCACTATCACTCAAGCCAGATTTCCGTTTGAGGAACAACGCTATTAAGAGCAATCGTATGCAAAGTTGTATTACGTCTGAACTCTATAGTCAATTAGATTCAGTAGGTCAAGACCTGATGACTGGTGGCATATTATCAAAATTTAAACGTTGTTTTGGTAAAAAATAATGGAAATTTGCACATGTTTGATAACTGGCAATAGAAATGTGTTAATTTTTTTTTTATTAAATTTGCTCGAGATAAATTGAAATAATGGTAAAATTGCCATACTCCCTAGCACGGACTATTGGGGCGAAAAACTTCACAGAATAAGCTAAAAACAACGCCACGATTTAAAATATTCATTGAAGCATCCCGGAAGCACGTTAAAATCACACATTATTATGAAGAACACTGATAAATAAATTGGTAAATATGTCATTTAGTATTTTCGCCCCAATAGTCTGTGCTAGGGAGTATGGCAATTTTACCAATTATTATTTTAAGAAATCGTGAGTGATTTATAGTTTTTGATGACCGATTTCCTTTCCCAGTGTAGCGATCCCAATTGGCCTAATTTTTGCTTTGTTATACCGATATTTTTGATATTTGAAATACCTATATTGATATATATGTCCGGTACAGGAATCCTTAATTTGCTCTGTGAGAGTTTAAGGGTTAAATCTATTCTGTCCAGGTACCTGCTCCAGTTAAAAGCTGTAACCAAACACAAGGTTTGACACGACGATAGTTCACGACTTTGACTAAAAACAAAAACAGTTAAATGACATTTATGTATTTGTGATTAATTTTCTTTTCAAACCAGAGGCGTAGGTTTAATTTCTTTTGTAATAATATAGCAGTTTGGTTGGTGAAAAGGAAAAGCGGCTATCATTGCAAGTATTAAAAGTCAGTGGCGTGACTGAGGTCGATTCGGCCAAAGATAGAAACACCTGCGCTACTTGCTTTGCCATGAGTAAAGCGACGTTTTTATTTTATTTCATTTTTGTACACGATCAGTCACAGGTGTTTTTTATTCGCGTGGCTTGGTAGCTTAAGAAGTTTCAAAAACAGTACTATCATTGTAAATAGGTTGCAGAGTTTATGATTTACGTGTACCTTCGTGACAAAGTGACTGTTATTTTACAAAATATAGATGAAAACCTAATAAATATGTAAATTAACAATTTCGTTCCATGCGATATTTTGTACATATGTAGAATATTTGAATATCGAAACAAAAACAATATTCCACAATCATTACGTTAGTACTTAGGTACTGGTTAATTAATTAGTTAAGAAAAGGTCTTTCGTTGAGTGGTAGTCTAAGATTATTTTCTTAAAGTAACGTCATAAAACATAAACATATTTAAGTATTTTTGGATGTGATTAATTAAATATAATAGGGCGCTGTTACTGTTGCGCTGTTACCATTTCTCTCATCTGAAATTTAACTCAAAATTCTCCGTATTATATGCCAACAACGTTGAGCATTCGACCACACAGCTGGGTTTTTTTACATTTGGTTAGACAAAATTATATTAGAAATTTTAATACATATTGAGCAAATATACCCTCACTTTATTAATAATGTGAGAAAAATGTTATCTGTACTACCACATGCATCATTCCCCCTTTTTAATTGTACTGCGCCATGTAAACGGATTCATGATAATCTAATCCAAACCCTAGTTAAGTACTTTTAAGCAGACAAGCGTGCTTACGTTTAGTTTCAATTAGAAAGCTTTAGAGTTGATTTGAATATTTTTCCATAAACTTTAATGTCATTCAACACCAAAAGAGGATTGGTTATTTACATTGTTTACTGGTGTGGTAAGTAACCCATCAACTGTCCGCTTAATATTATAATAGTCCATGTTGTTTTACGGTAATACTTACTCCTATCAACATTGATAATGGCGTATTTTTTATCGCCATCAATTACTTATTATGTCCTTTATGAGTATGAGGTATCAACAATGTTAATTATAGTTCATACCAGGGCTGTGGAGTCTGAATTTTAGCTAGAGTCCTACGAAAAAAACCTAATAACTTAGAGTCCTTAAAATGTGTATTTAAATCGCCATAGACAAAAGTGGCGCTATTGCATGTTACTAAGTCTAAAAAAGAGTCGTATTGTAAGCTAAGGTTGGAGTCTTTGTCGTCTTATTTCTTAACGTCTCCACATACATGGTTAATACTCAACATAACTGTGCTGTTTGCGAACAAACGATCAAATCTTTCTTACTAACAAGAATCACTCATTCGTTTCTCAAAATATAATTATTTTTCAGTATTACACTGTATATCAGGCCGTAAAAAAATAAACGATTTGAGGAGAATCTCATGATTGTTTCGTTAGTCTTCGTAAGGTAGTGATACGAATTGAATGAACGAACTCAGTAAAAGCGAATCGGAAAGAGACACGAAGTGGGTGTAGTAAGTAGTGGATAAAACTCAAGTTATTTTAATTAGTTTTATATTGCAATCGGTAAATATTCGTAATTGATATATCTTTGAATTTGAATAAACAACAGAAGAAATGCATAAAATTAAAAAATATCTTCATACACCCCATTTGCGCTTAGAACCGCATCATACCATAAAGTTAAATGTTATTATAAATTTAAGTAGTAAAAAATAGTTTGTAGAATTTTTTACGTTGTTTATTTATAAAATTATTTTCCATATATACTAAGTTTACCCGATCAAATAATTATATATTGGCACAACTTACGTAAAAAGAGATAATTTTAATTAATCAAATTAGTTAAAT
Source organism: Himalopsyche tibetana (assembly GCA_030503985.1). Classification (NCBI taxonomy): domain Eukaryota; kingdom Metazoa; phylum Arthropoda; class Insecta; order Trichoptera; family Rhyacophilidae; genus Himalopsyche; species Himalopsyche tibetana. The sequence goes on from JAPJYX010000013.1 coordinate 21,273,628, forward strand.
TATTCGTCACTTTTCCGTATTTAATCCTGTATATTTATTGTTTATAATAAGAATGCTCATTTACAGTTTTCAAAAATAAAGTCGATAAAATCGAAAATTTAAAAAACGAACTCAAAGATGTCTATGAAGAGTTTGACATCATATTAATTCTACTTGTGTAAATAGCTTTTTTCTATGTGTCAAGTTATACTAGTTATCTTAACTGGTGTAAACATAAGATAACAGTATATAATAATAACGGAGCTTTGTTTTTATATATTCAATGTAAGCAAAACAACAAAGTGCCCAAGTCAAGTCAATATCATCTTCTGAAAAAAGTCATTTATCATTCACAAAACAAATTTATACATAAACATTTAAGCTTGTGTTGTCAACATGAAAAATAGTAATTCTGGTAAACTTTCTTTGACGTTTTTCCACTCAGAAAATTTCCGCAGATAAAAGCAAATTAACCGTATTATCCAATGGGAAAATTATTCGGCCAAAATTATTTTGCTCGCTTTTGCGGCGTTGGAAAAATAAGTCAAGATCTCAATAGTGATTTTCCAAGTTGATTTAAGTACTTTTTTTGCTTTCTCAATTCTTTCGCATGAAATAAGCTATCAGTTTTGTTTGATTTACGTCTCAGCCAATATTCTTTAAGACGATAACCGGAAATATGATATTTGTGATGGATTCCATATTGTTTTCTTTCAAAAGTAATATGATTCTGTTTAACTTGAGGCTGTTTTATCAAATTAATTTAATTACATAATATATATATGTATACATATATTATATATCAGATCAAATTTTTGATTTTAAACTTAGACTTATACTTACTTTTTTTGACTTAGGTTTTTAATGGAATATTATTCATTGATTTATTGAATTTTATTTCAAAATAGCAAAATATTACTGTACTATTAAAACTATCTATCGTCACTATACTGGTAAAAGTTGGTAAGTAACAAATCGATAGTTCTAAGTAAACGGAAAATATATTTCTTAGATTTTATATACATGAATTTATGCCGACCTGACACAACTTAAATAAAGAATTAATATGCAGGGATAATTGCCTGCATTAATTACCATAAGCGATTAAATCAATTGCTTTTTTGCCAAACTGGTAAAATAAATGCACCTATTTAGTTATTCCAAACAATAAATTGATTTAATTTAAGATTTCGACTGAAGGGGCTTCGTGGAATTTCAAAATTAGATTTAAATCGTTCAAATTATGTACATTCACACAGATTTTGTCACTAACGACCCGGATTTCACCTTCCGACATCTTCAGACGTTCAAGTGCACGGATGAACTTGAACTGACGCTTAGTAAAAGAATGTTTAAATTTAATAAATTGATTTCCAAGAATCTTATTGGGTACTTATGCAATTTTTGTTTTTACCACGTTCAGAATATCGATGATATAAAATATTTACTTGATTTAATGCACAGTATTATTATCAAATTATTTATATTATAAAAGTACTAACCCTCTCTAAAAAAGGGAAGGTAAACGACATTATGAGTAACAACCGTTTATTAAAAAAAAGCAACTTCAGATGAGATTTTACATTAGGAATCAACATGCTCCACTCGAGTGACGAATACCGTTGTAAAATATTATTATATATTTTTTCTCTTAAAAAACATATAATATTATTACGCATGTATATTCCTGTTGGACATTGCATGACACTTTGGCGTAGTCATTCATGGCACATACAAATGATTGAAATGATTGAATTGGTCATTTCGAAGTTTCAGAACAGACGTAAAACATATTACTTTAATAAAATTGTTTTGCATGTTAAAAATGAAGCTGTTTCCGAAGTTTAAACGAAAATCCGCAATAATAAAAAATTCGCACTTTTGTCATTGTTTACGAAATGATCAGTTCAATTAAATCTACGTCCTGGTATGTATATAAGTAATATATTTAATTCTAAATAAACTGTTGTTTGTACTTTAATCCGAATAGGTTCTTCTTAGTTATATAATATATCATAAAAGGTATACAATACAGCAAGGAGACACAATCTCCTTTATTTACGGATGCTCTAAGGCAGTGCTTCTCAAATGCTAGTCGACCAATTGTCGGTCTGCGGTCATCGAAATAAATATAATTGTTGAAAATAAGAACAATTATTAGTATCATTCGATGATGTTGTCTTTTTCCACCACTCTTTGAAGTTTCACGTTGCTTACCGAATTTGCAGCATTATTCTGAACACTCACTGAAAGGTCTTACCATTTGCATATCGACTGTGGAAAGGAAAAAGGACGTAACCCACAGTTTTTTCAAAACAGGTTTTTTTCGATAATCACAATGTATCAAACTTGATACACGTTCTGTCAGAAGGATGCAATCTGCAAATGCCGAATTAGTATCTAAATTTCGCTTTTAAGTTTGAAAAAGATGACCTTGTAAAATATTAAAACCAAGAAAAAAGACTGAAATAAAGGTTTTTCCTAGACAATTTCTTAGTTTAATATTAGATTATGTCAATTAAACACCACTTTAGAAGTCTCCGTGCACTTAAAGGTTGTGTATAATTCATAATTTGCATATGGCCCAAAATCATAAAAATACGTTTTTTGCGCCTCCTGTACAATTTGATACGTGTGGGTTAAGTCCTTTTTCCTTTCCACAGTCGATATGATTACTTACGCAAGGCCGGGATTATCGATCATGAGTATAATTAAGACAACATGTTGTATTGATATAAGTTTCATGGATAATGCATTTGATTCATCATTCAATATATGAACATCGTTATGGTTTGAAGATTTTTAAAACTTGACTATTCAATTTTTTTTGAAACAATGTGATATATATATATATATATATATATCAGTCCGAAAACCAAAAATGTTTGAGTAGCTCTGCTCTAAGGAGACTGCGATGCGAAATACAATAGTTAGGTAAGGAATTCTGCACAAACGGCAGATATTTAAGTCACTTGCGATTTTCCAATGATAGCTTTATCTTCCTGTGAGATCCAGGTAACCTCCAACATTAAAGAAAGAGTTGGTCATGGAAATATGAAGTGATATTCATATACTAAGGTTAAACACCAAAGCATTTAGTTATAGAAAAAGTATATAGTATTTAGTTGATACTTATTTTGTGTTCACGCCCATAGTCAGAACTATTTTTAAACGCATCTTAGTTTATTTAATACGAGTTTCTCTAATGCAAATATTATTATCAATGTTGCAAGATAATAAAATAGGACCCAGCAGAAGAAAAAGATGTAGTCAATTCCAGATATTTAACAGGTGACAGTTGTGGGTGTGTACCATTTAAATAGTTTAATAGGTCAAAGAAATCTATAACTCTTTCATGCAACATTAACATAATAACCTTTCAGTATTCAACGTCCCACCAACAGACATGATAAATGACTTAGATTACAAGTGATATTCGCTTCATAAACATTAACCTGATAGTTAGCAAGTAAAGCTAGTTGGTACAATAGAAAAGTACACGTAATATACCAGGGTTGGTTAGCCAGTCGATCGCAACATGGTTGGATTGTAACCATTGTTATTCACATTTGAATCGCGTACCACCCCATAGCTACTAGGGCATCCGATCCCGGGGTTTCGGTATTCACATTTCGTCAATCCCGCGATTGAACATTCACCATGACAAATTCTGGATTTCCAAAGTTTTTGGTCATCGATTTTCAAATCCTGGAAATTGACGGATTTCCATAAATTAAAAAATTCGGTCCTTTTTTTAGGTCTCACGCGCATTTAAAAAACCTTCGAAAATTTTGCACTTCTTATCCCCAATCCAGAAATTAGTACGGGGTCACAAAAGTGGACGGGATCCCGGGATTAGACGCTTTAATAGCTACATAACATGTATCACTTTTCAGGTGATCAATTTCAATACTTGGTGGGAAGGTTTTACATTAAAAAAATAAAACAATCTTTTGTACTAATTTCAATTTACTTAATATGATAAGGACCGGTTTCGTTTAACCTGAGTATATTAAAAAATAAGCGGAAGGCCCTTGCGTGACGTTTGATGAGGGCCCCAAATATCTAGCTACGTCACTACTATTAATACTTAACCAAGTAAAACAAGCATGTTTGAATCCTGATGTTTTTAAAAACATAAAAATCCGATTATAAAATTGTATGTGTCACCAGGACATTAATGTGCAGATCCCGAAAAGATTGAGTAGAACTTTAATGTGAGTAATTAAGGATTGTAAATGAACTGAGATGTAAGATATTCAATTAATCTTTATTAGTTATTGATTGTTTAATTACAGAAAGTGTACTTCAAGCTTAGACATTTGGTATGGCGGCTTCTACTCCAGAATTTCTATAAAACATATGTTTATAGTTTTGACACAGTTAAGTTTGGCTAACTATACATTTAACAATAAAAAAATATTATAATACATCAGATATTATATTTTAAAATCGTAATGGGTAATTCTTAAGCGCTAAAGGTTTATAATAATTACGTAATCAGATATGTCACATTTTGACACAGGAAAAAGATGATTACGATTTTAAACTGTCTTATTTAATAAGATAAAAACATTTAAAGTATTTAGCTGTACGAGATATTTATTTCACATTAAGAATCATTACTATTGTATTACTTTTTTGCGCTGCCGGTGAAATTAATTGTAAATGTATCAGTAAAACGGATCGCTGATCGATGTCACCTTAATTTAAGTTGACAGTTCTAGTTGCCAGTAAGATTTAGCTCTTCTTCCATTTTTGAAAACCGTGAATATTTATTTTGTTTTTAATGCTATAGAAAATAGTATATTCGATGCAGTTATGGTAGGAAAATAGGTATATCAAAACATAAAAATAAATTAACAAATTATCATGTGATTTAAATAATAAAATATGCTGTATATGATCGATGTTGTACAATTATTATTAATAATGTTTTTCACAAATCGGTTACACACTGACTGCTTAGTAAAACTTTATCAGTATTCTATTATAATTTAACCTTTTAATTTAAAGAGGGGGTCCTTAGTGCAGTGGCCAACGTTTTTGGCATCGCAATGTAAAAGCATGCCAGTATGAACAGCATTTCTTAATCAATTTCTGTTCGAAGGCATGTATGTCTGTGATGTCTTAAAATTCCCTTCCACCTTTCCAATCCTAAAAATAAGTACCCCGAGCTATTAGCTAATCCTGTCCTAAATCGGTCATTTCTATCCCTTCTCTCTTTGAAAAAAGAGAGGTTGAGCAACTGAGTAACAAACAGTTGTCGTAAAAAAACTTCTGTTGATCTCAATCTATGGATTAAAAAAAGTGTTCTTTTCCATGTCATATTTGCTATGAGTCCAAGATGCGCATATGTTGGAGATGAAAACCGGATACACGCTGCATAATATTATATAATCAGTCGACATGATAAATATTTCTGGAGGAGACCAGGGCTCACCCTGCCATATTTTGCTAGTGATAATCAGTGAAAATGTGCCTGCTGTGGCCCAGTTGATTAGAGCTTGCTCTACCGATCACGCAGGTCTGGGTTCCATTCCCAGTGTTAATAATTCTCAGTGAATTTGAGAATTATTCAATTCAAAGTTGAGATCGAAGACTGGGTGTTTGTGATGTCAATTCACATTATTTCCTCTCCTCCCTTCCTTCTGATTCTTTAATAAGTGGGTACAGCAATAGCGATTAGTCAACCACTAGTCCTGTTCTAGCCTTATCCTACATTCCCTACTACTCACTTTGAAAGAAAGGGAGGTTGAGTGACTGAGTGACAAATAGTTCTCGTAGAAAAAAAGTCTGTTGAGATACCTCCATTAAGAGGCCATATTTTCTACATTGGATTAAAAAAAAAACAATATTCTCATACCAAACGAAACGTATAATAATCAACACTTTTGAAAATAGTCTGCTAACGTCTTAGGAATGTCTCAAAATCATCAAGTTTGTAATAAATCCGACGTTTAATAAATAATGAAAATATTTTTATTAAATTAGGATTGTAAAATATTTTCATTTGGCCTACTTTGTATCAAACGCAACTAATCACTTAGCTTCGTTAGAACTTATAGCTTACAAAATTAATCTGACACGCATGCGATGAATATCCAGTCACAGTCAGTGATGTCACCCAAGGGGCTCGCATGGGCTCGAGCGAACCGCTTCATTAAATCGCCATTTAACTGAGGTGCTAATATTACGTCTTGTATTATAGAGAAATTGTCGTTTCTTCTTTTTCATCAGTGGCGGATTACCCCATGAGCGCAAGAGGCGCGCGCTTGGGGCTTTCACATTTTAGGGCCCTCAATAATAGCATAAATTATATAAATCCTGATATTTTAATTTCAATTCTATTACAATAGATTATCAATATTCTATAACAATAGATATTTTAATTCTACGAAGAGTTTTGTAACACTTTTATGTTATTAGAAAAACAGGGTCTCCGAAATTTATTCCCTCATCAAAGTCCCCGAATATAATCAAATATAAATAAAAAGTAATATTTTTTTTCTATTAAAATAAATACAATGATTGATATTTTGTGTTATTTACTTTTGGGTCGTCATTATTACCTTTTTACACGATTTTCTATACCACATCCCCTTGTCCCTTTTTCAAATAACACGGTTGTTTAAAATTCGGGTAACAATTTTCTATTTTTCTATTAATTATTTAATTCTTACATGGTTATTTGTGGAACGTATCTAGTGTGTATATAAAAAAAAACAGTATTCAGGGGTATTAAGTGCATTAAAAACTCAAAAAATAGATATCTTATTGAGTAAACGATAGTTTTCTAGAATTTATATTGACTCGTTGAAAGACATCACTGTGTTGCTTTTGAACACGGCCTAATTCAAAACATATGATGTTATGCAAAAATATATATAGAGGCTTGATAAAATGACTATAAATAGTATTATGGATGGTATTTATTTTACAGTGGATTGTGCGGCTCGAGCCCGTGCATTTCGCAGAGTGGTACGCCCTACAACCTCCGCCTACCCTAGTCTACCACCTAAAGGGGTAGTCTACCTCGTACATCACGTGGTTTCCGTTTCCCCTACACGTTTCCCCGTGGTGATTTCGGTAAAAGCACCGCAAAATAGCAACACATTTGTCTTGATGCTAATTGTAAGGGCTGCGTAGCCAATTGCGTAAAGTATAAATGTTTTTCTCGACAGGTAGTCACGTAGTCAAGGGAAGGCGATAAGTTTTATCCCTTATTTTGGAGGTAATCTGAAAAGGATAACGGATCATTTTTTTCTGCGCGAAGATTGCTGAGAGAAAGCAGGTTTTTCTTTTGATATAAAACGAATGACATTTCTTCCACGCAAGCGTCGATGACTTTAGATAATTGTTTATTTTGAATAAAAGAAATTATTCTTATCTAGTTATCTAAATCTTCTTTACGTGTATAATAATAATAAATTGCTAAGTAAAACTTTATTAGTGTTTTATTATTATTTAATACCGATAGTCTTAGGTCTCTAGTGCAGTTGTGAATGTCGTTGACTTAAGTGATGGATATCACGGGTTCGAGTACCAGTACGAACAGCATTTTTAAATCGATTTATACTCGTTCAACTAGTGTCTGAAACATATTCATTTTGAGAATTGCCTTACAGGCAATGTTCCCTCTAATTTTCCGAAGATTATGTGCGCAAAATACATTGGCTGTGCAACTTTGAAAATAAATCAAATTCTTGTGCGCCACATAACCGTATTTAGACCTACTTAACGAAATGGTATTTTTTTGTAATGACAATAATTAACAACATTATATGAGGAAAATTAATTTATACTGGTGGTGGTATAGCTGGTGTAACTTTTGTGCGCTCTGTTCTAATGCATGTGCGCGCGCTTGGCGAGTCGTGTGCGCGCACAGCTTAGAGGGAACACTGCTTACAGGTATCAAATACATTCATGCTTTTGAAGAAACACAATCTTAAATCTATTAAAGAATCAATGTTTTAAATAGTGTTTATATTTGGTGATTCGAATCCTTGAAAGATGGATGAAAGTCCATGAGCAATACTGGGCGAATATAATTTTTCCAGGAGCTCAATCTATATATTTAGAATGGAGTATCCTACCTAAAGTTTATAAAGCGTCGATTTATTTTGCCTCGCCTAAAAATTTTGTTGGTCGTTTTATTTCGCTGTGAAGGTTTCCGGGTAAGTATAAAAAATGCACGGAAATGGGAAGGGCCATTTATCTACAAAGTTTTATTGAGTGATTGAATTTTCGGTTGGACAGCGATACAGCGTTTGTTTGTTCGGCAAATGTAACCGTGCTCAATCTGTGATCACGGAAAGCGTATGACACGAATGGTAAATAATGAATGTAAACGCGTCCAAAATATGAATCGCTAGATATTTATACCAATATGTTGTGAAACATATACAATATAAATCACTAACCTAATTATAAATTTACGGGCTTCATACTGAAAACACTCAACTCTATTAGAAGGCTGTCAAAGTTTTCGAAGCGCGATATTCTTTTGATATATCCAAAATCAAGGAGTGTATAAACGAGACGTAAAAAGACTACTACTGATTTTCCCTAGCCCGATTCTCCTTTCGTTATCCTGTTCGAAAAAAAAGATTACGCAAACAAATAATTTTCTTAATTGAAAGAGGTTATGATATAAAAATAAACTAGCGGCCTTCTGCTTCATTTTCATAAAAAAAGACCTTTAAAAGGGCTAATATGATGCATATTTTAAAATATATCTGTTTCCTATCCTAACCAAACCTTTTTATACCTAGTCCATTTTGAATGTGCGAAGCATAAAAACCCTAAATTTGCATTTCAAAGAAAGTCGTTTCACAAGAACTGGTTGCTTTTCAGTCACTAAATCGCTCTTTTTCGAATACAACATGGGTAGAAGAATGGGACTTGGAAGGACTAATAGTCAGACATAGCTGCTGAACGCCTAGTTTTAAGAATATATGAAGATAATGTAAACATCCATTAATTAAATAAATTTGGTGTACGTTTACAAACTGGTATTAAAATTCTTAGCCACCGCAACCGAATTGCACAAACGCCTAAGAGAGTTCGTTGATCACTCAAATAAAAGCCAGGAGTAAACAAACCAAATCATTCTACCCTTGTTCTATGATAACTGACCACTTATTGATCGTCCACACGGTCATTTTAATTATTTAGAAAGCTACCTTTTCAATTCCGATTCCTGTTAATATTGCTTGTTATTTCGTACGTTTTTGACAATACGTCCGATATGATGTATTATAATTGTAAAACATTTGACACAACTATTTTAGGTCAGGTCAAAGCCTTGGAGACAAGGGTTGACATCTCTACCTTTTTTCACAGTATGTTCATTTAACAGGTTGTTAATTTTTGACATCTAACATGATCTCTAGAGTATAGTTAATTTGGGTTGATTCAGGGCGACCACGCAGGCGGCAATAGTTACACAATGCAAGTAAATTAAGTTACATTCGATTGTTTTGAAATTTATTACATATCGATAATATTAGCAATATACTTGTATGAATTGAGCCGCCTGTGTGGTCGAGTGGTCAACGTCGTTGGCTACCACTACGGAGGTCACGGGCTCAAATCCCAGTACGGGCAGTTTTATAAATTGATTTTTCAATCGATTTATGAATTTCTGTTCAAAAGCATGGATGTATGTGATGTTTTGAATTCACCCCTCCCACCCATCCTATCTTATGAACGGGGCGTATCGAGAGCGATTAGCTAACCACTAGTCCTGTCCTAGCCCTTTCCTTCTATTCCTACTCTCTTTGGAAAAAGAGAGGTTGAGCAACTGAGTAACAAGCAGTTCTCGTAGAAACACTTCTGTTGAGATAAATTCTATTAAGAGTCCATATGCTCCACATTGGGAGCGGATATGGTAAAAAAAATTGGTATGAAAGTGAAAAAAATCCGCTCCTTGGAGCGAGCCATTTGTTAGTGTATTAGCAGCACACTATTTGTCTGGGCACCGTTTTGTCAAATATTGCTGCACGGAACGAAATTAACTTCATAACACGTAATAGATATCCTTCATAGATATCCTTCATAGAATATTAAACAAAAAAATGATAGGCAATGCCCATTGTGACATAAACGCCTCTAGAGGGAAACTACGAAATAAAATATTTTCATCATTTCCGCTGTAAGTTTCAACGGGGTCTGATTTTTAACGATAGCTCAAACCTTTTTTTTTATAGGGTTGGAATATAAAAATAAGGTTACGAGAGGACAACCTGTAAACTAATCACTTTCACTACACCCAGCAGTAGTTTTCTAGAGCATGTTGGATAGGATGAAAATATCAATAATACCCACAACTTTTGGGTATACATTTAACCTTTTTTACACAAAACTTACGTTCCACAAAAATCGTGCATAAAAAAACAGCCTAAAAAGTAATAAAATTCATAAAAAATAAAGTCTGTTTCCCTGAATTAACAAAACGTTTTAGTTAAAAAAAAAAACAACCTGTTGGTATAAATTATCGTGTAAAAAGGTAATAATGAAGATTACTAAGTAAATTACACCTAATAATATTCATAAGGTGTATTTCATCATAAAAAAATAGTACAACTCAAAGTTACTTAAATACATACGAGGACTTTTATGAGGGGCTGGGTAAAAATCGTTTTCGTCGCTAGAAATTTCTGACACGTAAAATGTGTTAGAATCTAATGAAGCCTTATTGTGATATTTTAAAATCGTGTAAAAAAAGAGTTGAATGTGTATTCAAAAATCAAAATATATATTTTTACATTCGAAGGGGTGCAAATCAATTGAAAGTTTAGAAGCCACTGATTAATAGTTACTTACTAGCTATTCGGTATAAATTCTAAATTTGCGTTATAGTCAACTGTCAAATGAAATAACCAATTTATTGATTGAAACCAATATGGGTATTGAATCTCTCAATACCTAAAGCGATTTTCTTCATTACGTTCATTTAATTAATGAATATTATAATCACTTTTGTTTCCAAAACGATCAGCCAAACCAAGAATCTGCGGATTTTTTACTTGATCAACATATTCACTTTGATTGAAAAATTACACGCAAGCGTTTAGAAAATAGCGTGATCAACCCATTATATGTTCGACAGTCGAAAAAAAAGTGGAGGAGGTGTCAAAGTTTTCTTTACTGCGGCCTTATGTTGAATCAGATACATGAATGTAGAATATATTTTTAGACATGAAAAGGTTACCCACCCCTGTACTACACAATATATAATAAATATTACGAGAATTGTTTCGTGCACGAGAAAATTCGTAATTCGGATTTGCCTAGTTTGTTATACTTTGTAAATGCTGTTAGTTTTTGCATCATTAGTGTCGTAATAAAAATCATAAATAAATAAATGTATAGAACACAATAGAGAATACGAAAAGAAAAATAATTTCCGCCGTTTAGACGTGGCAATTTCTACGATTATCATAAATCGCAGAACATGATTTCGAGCACATTTGTTTGTTTTTTTCGTATGTAAAAGTTCGACGTCGGCCGTTGGCTGTTTTCGGTTCTGCAATGTTGGCAGACAAACTTCCGTCGTTATAATGTATCCGGGGGTAAAACTTTTTGAGGCGGAAGTCCGTTAATCTTTGATGACGGGCGAAATATTATGTTCTGTGTTTATTTGCGCGAGTGTTGTTAATATGTGCGAAAGGTTTACTTGTTACACGAAACTATGTGTAAATGGTCTGGCAGGTATTTAACGTGTGATACTTTTAGTTCTCTATGGCTTGTAAAACATAACGATTATCATTATTTTTTTCACACTTTCGCTTGACTCACATGTCGATAATGCTGCTACGGTTGCAAATCATACACAAATGTTTGAATTCATAATGATATTACCTTATCAAATTAATAAATAAAGTGCGTGAGACCGAAATAGGAGGCCCAAGGCGCAATCATATTTGGAGGCCATGTTTTTCGGATAACATAGAAGCGTCGCAAAATTCCATGCAAATTAATAAAAATACATTTTTAAATTTTTGAGGCCCTAAAACGCGTCTTATTCGCATGTGGAGTAATCCGCTGCTGGGTGCTCCGCTAAAACTTCAGGATTTGGGAAGTGTTCTAACGTAGGAAAATGTTGGAAAACCATGGTTTAATTAATGCCTGAAAATAAAATGTTCTTCAACAACGATTGTTCATTTAATCATTTATTCGTGGATATGCTGAATCATATTTTTTTAAGTATTGCTTCTGATATATTGATTTTAAGGAAGAATGGTGACTTTTTCGATTAATTTATTTGAATTTGCGATCAGGGATGGCGAACCTTTTTGGGTCCGCGTGCCAAAACTCCTTAAAAAATTGTTTCTCGATTGTGTGGCGTGCCCACGCAGTATTTTTTTAAGCAAATAAAAAAATGATTTTTGAAACAATTGTCGTTTATCTTGGGAAACATTTGAAAACTAATAAAACTGAATAAATTAATAATTTAATTAAAATTAAATTTTTTGAACATAGAAATTGTTCGCGTGCCATCCAAATTCTCAAACGTGCCACCTCGGGCACGCGTGCCATAGGTTCGCCATCCCTGCTAAAGATAAATATCTCACGAATTGAAAATTGTATCTACGATTGATCGAAAAATTCTGCATACAATGAGTTGGTCTGGAAATAATAAATAGGTCATTAGATAAAACTCGTTTAAAATGATTCGAAATGAAATGTTTTGCCGCATTGTTAAACAAAAAGTGGCGTTTTGTTTAGGTGTGCTAAAACTTTTCCGTATTTAATGTTCAATCCGAATAAAGGTCAAAGCGTTGCTAAGCGACGGAAGTTTTTAATTAAAAGTTACGCCATCTAAAAGTTTTCTTTTGAGTGCATGCTTTGTAAGGTGAAAAGAATGCTGATAACAGCGATAATGCTAGATAATCTATCCAGGTACATAATTGAACAAACACAAACGAATTCGCAATTCAAACCAGAGACAATAATTCAAACTGAGATAGTGATCGTGATCTAGAATAATGTTGCCACGTTTTAATAAGTATATTTATTCGGTAGTGTTAATTATTAACACTAACACTACTATCACATTTGAATTTGAATTCAGTACGTCATAATGATATTACAATAAATTATTGCTTACTTTATCATATTCATTTTTTTAATATATTATACAAATGGTATTATTATGTTAATTATTCATAGAACTAAATAAAAAAGAAGGAAACTTCAAAACGGTTAGCAGCTTTGTTTATCTCGTATCTTCCGTAGAGCAATATGATCACAGTAATAATGTTTTATTATGAATATAAGATGAATTCTATTGTAACTGGATACATTTTCATTTTAACCTTTTCATAATGGGGTTCTATACAGTAAATGTCAATCAAAACAATAATATGAGCAAAAATGTTGTACAAAAAAGATTATAATACATATTATTTATGACAGCCAATTAAAAAAAAATGTTAAGCCTGTAATTCAACACGACTCCAAAACAAAAGATCTGATTAAAGATAATTTAAAGTTGACAGCAAATAGTTATCCATTTTTAAGGATAAAACTATCTATCAAATATTATTTGGAATGATATTATTATGTTCTCGCAAGGAAAAGCTGTTTTAAGAAAAATTGAGACCATAGTTTATAGTCTATATTATGCAATGAAATTTTAAAACAAATGAAAACTAAAACTGATGGAAAACTGAACGAATTTTTCACAAACACGTTGAACAGATATTTTACATTGAACATGGATACTCAAGTGCTTTGAATATCTGATTGAGAAAGATGTTTTCAGCTTATCAGTTATCTTCAGGGTGCTCAAACTTTTTTACGTATCTCGGTCTATTTTTATATCTTGTAAGAGTTTTTTCGTAAATGTAAATAAATTCAGAGTTGTTTCTTCTAGCATATTTTGGGAAATTCAAAGTAATAAATCAAATAAGACGTGCCTGGTGCGCTGCCTATAAATTAGTTTCTATTTTTCCATAGCGTGCTAAAATGCCCTTAATGTATTTGATAAACTGATAAAATTACTAACTTATACATAGCGTTAACTCTTTAAACTTTAAACGACACAACTAATTTGACTGCATAACTTCCAGACTAAAGAAAGGACATGGTTTTCTTGCGTCTTTGATGTACCTGCAATAAAATACTTTGGTAGATATCTATAGTATCTGCCCTAGTTATGGAAATATAATGTTACGGTAAAATAAAGAATACCATAAAGATTTTATAGCTATCTGCCAAAATTTTTCACTTCACGGCACACTGGTGAGTGGGACTTGTTCCGGGGAACACCAAATACAAATGCTAAAAAAAGGAAATGTGGAAAATGTGTCGCGTTGACCACTATTTACGAGTGTGACAAATGTTTATTTGAATATGTAGATCTTGAATTTATTTAAAATCAAAGAAAATTTAAATGAATAGGCATTATTTAAAATGAACATTTCTTAAGCTTCTTCCTCCGCGGCACACTCGAGACTTCTTGCGGCACACAGTTTGGCAGACACTGATCTAGCCTAACCCAGGGTAAGAACGGTGGCTTCGCAATGAAAAACAATTGAACTTTTGTTTTGACAAGTTTGCCCTAGTTGATAATGAGTTGAACCTTGTAAGTTACGTAGAAAATAGTGTTAAAAGAAGATTTAATTTGAATATAAAGATATCATAATTTTCATAACCCTAAAGTCGTCTTTGGAGAGAGGTTTACGCCATAGGCATTCGATAACAATATTGTTCACGTGGTAGATGGCATAGACACGTTTCTTTGTTTGCAGACTTGTTGCAAATATTAAAAAAGTGATTTGGTGGCACTGTATAATAAACCATTTATTGTAGACTGGGATGTAAAAGAGTAGAATATCACCAGTATTGTAATATTTTTGCTGTGACAACCAATTATAAATCGTAGTTAAAAATATAATAAAAGACCAGGTGGGAAAAAATAAATTCTAACATTCTTATAACAAGACACAACGGTATGTTTATGTGAGTAGAATAGCAAAAAGAAGATTCAGCAAAGCTTTAACAAAAGTTCGAAATCCTAGTTCTGATTCGTATACAACAGCCAATCTCTGATAGCACTGACAGATTCAAGGTAGAGAGATTAAAAGGATGTATTTACTTTAAAAACAGTAAACAAAAAGATTATATATTTTGATTGTGTGGGCTTGTTAAATTTTTTAAGTATTTCTTCTAAGAGAAAAAAATCTTTTTTAAAATTACACACCACCGTAAGCATCGTAAAGCATCGATAAATTTACTTCTTGAAGGGCACAGATACAAATTAATATTTGAATATGATTTTGGTGTAAAATAGACAATGAATATAATGCGTGTTAATATTTCAATGAGTCGGATATAATAAAGTCAATTGTAATTATCGAAATAACATTATGTCGTAGTCGTATTATTACAAAAAATAAAATTAATTTTAATACTCCATTAATGCGCCCCCTACTGGTTTGCGTCCCAGGCGGTTACCTATTTCGTCTCTATGGTTGCGCCGGCACTGTTTCCACCATGAAACGCATTATAAACTGTCCTTAGAATGTTTAGATCAATCCCTCACTTATAGGAGAAAGAATACAGTGTGTAATACATATTTTTTAACAATATCATTCATTGTATGTCGTGAAAAAAATGTATCAACACGTACAGTTGAATAACATTTAATCCGTAACAGTAAGCACAACTCACGTTGCTGCTGGAAAATAACTACGTCACGTAGATTGTGTCTGGCAATACTTTTACGTCATCATATTTTTTATTATTTCAATTTGACCGGTGACCGTAAAAAAATGTAAGAGAAATAAATTATTCAAATCGATACTTAACTGGCTGTGACAGGTTATCATTGAGTTATGGAACCAAATGAAAATATTCTTATCAGAATTGATTATGTAAATAATCTCATTCAGTATTCCTATTCGATATTTAGGAACTGGAAAATAATATAAGGGTATATATCAACATACGTTGTGTTGTATGTTGTCGCCTATTGTGGCCCAGTTGGTTAGAGCTTGCTCTACCGATCACGCAGGTCTGGGTTCGATTCCCGATCAGATCACACTGAATTTGAGAATTATGCAATTAAGAGTTGTGATCGAAGACTGGTTGCTTGATGATGTCAATTCACATTATTTCCTCTCCTCCCATCCTTTTGATCCTTTAATAACTGGATGTAGCAATAGCGATTAAGTCAACCACTACTCCTGTTATAGCCATATCATTTTTTCCCTACTACTCACTTTGAAAAAAGTGAGGTTGAGCGACTGAGTAACAAACAGTTCTCGTATATGCTCCACATTGGGAGCAGACATGAATAAAAAAAATGTCAACAAGAAATATTCTTTTATGAATAGCACATTATAGTTTTTACCAGCTTATTATATTTTGTACATAATAGGAGTATAACTGGAGCGAACTGAAGCAGCGAGCCAGTTCTTGGAATCCGCAGAGAGCAGCATGCTATCTCATTAAAAAACATTCATTTTGAATCTAAGGGTTCGCAACAACATCACCAGAACTTATACTTGACGCTGAAACAAAATATATAGGAGCTGGGTTTGATAAAAGTATACCAAATATAAGGTGTTGTTCAACAAAAAGGCTGCGGTCTTGCAAATGATAAACCCCATTTAGTAATATTACATATGTGGCACGATCAAGAGAAACCAACATTCAATATGAGGACTAAAAGAAGATGAAACACTTGACGATATCAGTAACGGTTTGTATTTGAGATGTTATCGAACAAATATATGGATTCGATGGAGATACTTTCACGAAAAATTACCAAATAAAGAAGTAAGTTATACTAGCCGAATGTGTACAAAAACTTTTATTCACATTTTTTGTTTTATCGCTGTAAGTTTTGCATAATTAAAAATGAAGTAGAAGAACATTTTTCGGTCAATTTTGGAGTTCATTTATCATGAAAGCTTTTATATGTATTCTGAATTTAAACTCGTAAATTAAGGGTTAATCAAAGTTTGTGTGGACTATTAACTAAAAGCTAAATACTTGGTATCAAATCTTCTTTGTGAAAATAATTGAGAAGTGAAGCTTGTTGAATTTATGACCAATCATATGAAACTAAATGCTTAGGTACATTTAAAACTATTGATAATGTCGACGTCTAGATTGGTTGATATATAAAAATAAAAGTTAAATGTGTGTAAAGATTTTTTTTTTATGTTTTCGTTTCAAGTAATATGTGATTTTTCTGATTCCAATTATGGTATTGCTTATTATTGTAATTTTTCAGTATTTTTATTGAGTCAATAATACAAATAAGTAAGTAGTACCCATTTACACAGAAATATTGTATTAGTGATTCATTTTATAAATACCACACTGATTGTCCTAGAAACAATATTCTTATCAACTTGTATTAAAATATATACTCGAATTTTGACCTGTTAAACAAAAAGCTGACTCAAACAAAAATACACACGCAAGAAATTTCATTCTACATTTTTCTCTACGCTTAAAGAAATTATAAGACTGTGTACAAAGCCAATATTAATTATATATTTTATTTTTTATTTAAAACTATTTTATAGCAGCAATATATTTTTTTATGGAGAGACGTTGGAACTGGCTGGGTCACGTGCTGCGGATGCCTCCGGAAAGCCTCAATCCTGCCTACCTCTTCTTTCGACCGGTGGGATTTCGGCGCCCCGGACGTCCGTCGGGTACTATCCGTAGGATGTACTCGACGGAACTGAGGGATGCTGGCATGTCATGGGAGGAAGCAAAGCAATTGGCGGGAGACAGGGAAACATGGAGGTGCCGCGTGGCGGCCATATGCTCCTCAAGAAGAAGAAGAATAAAAATTTACAAATAAAAAATACATTGTTGTATCTGTTGTTGATGGAGTATGCGATTTTTTAAATTGGTAAGTTTTCTGTGTATCTTTATCTTTAACTGTCAAACTCATATTTTTTACAAAGGCAAATCTATATCAAACTTAAGTTTGCTTGTACAAAGTTAAAGCTACCTTATTCAAAGTGCGCATATTCAAATGAAAGTTTTTTCGTACCTAAGTGCGAAATGTTCAAAAATAAAGGTCACTTGTACAGTGAATACTATCCAATCCACAAGAGCAAATTATTTTAAACCTTTATACCATTTTTGTACACAAATTCACTACATTCACAGATAGTGACTAACCAAGTAGCTTGACTATTAGAAGCGAGTCTTAAATTTGGTAGTTTTATAGAAACATTTCTAGGGATATTTTATGAGGCTTAAAACAAAACTCAAGAAGAGCGATAAAAACTTGAGGGAGAAAGTGTGCGTCGTTGAGATAAGTAGAATGGTATGCAATATTGGCTGCAGCGCTGACGTAGGTGCATAATAAAGCTTTTATGGTCTCAATGTCGGTAGGTCTTGCACGAAGAATACGTCTGAGTTGAAGATTTTTGTGAAAGCAACAATTGGTAGTTGAAGTATTCTAAATGCACACCCAAATAAGGAAGTAGATATCAATATTAAGGGCATTAGCGTAGCAAGGGGGGTGTGGTAAGGGCGGCACATTTTTGGGGGCAGCATTTGCAAAAATAAATACAATATTTTTCGATAGATTATATTTATAAATAAAAATAATTATAACACCTGTAGTAAAAACTTCTAGTGCATAGATAAAAAAATAGTAGAAGTGATTTAAAAATAAAATTAGAGGATATATTGGGGGCGGCAAATTCAAGGAACACACCGGGCGGCGAGACACCTTCCTACACCACTGATTAAGGGTAAGTATCACGGACTACAGAGACACCTATAATAAAAATAAATTTTAAAATGTTTATATATAAAAAATAGTTTAATTGATAGAATATAGCTTAATATGATTTTTAAATCACCTCAGCTGAGTAAAGCATTCCTTATTATCATATTGTAATAAAGTTTATTTGTAAAACATGAAAAGGAAGCCAGTGGTGTGCTTAAGTACGGACCTCCTATGTTTTTTCACTAAAAAATCGCTTAAGTCATTTCATTTAGCTAAAGTTTGATATTTTTTAAAAAAAATAAATAGCGCGTTATGGTTGAGATACGATTTTTTAATGAAAAAAAACATGGAACAAACTCGATAAATCGATTGAAAAATGCTGTGAGGTTCGGCATGGAAGCCAACGACGTTGACCACTGTGCTATGGACCCGGTATCAAATATAATATATATATATATTATATGATATTATCTGCTACAAATGTTACCATAAAACGGTAATTTTCATTTACAGTTACTCTATGAAAGAACACGGTAATGTTTTTTTTTGTGAGACAACTGGCGTTATTATTTTTTTACAACTATTTTGGTCATAAACATTCAACAATGTTATTTAATTCGCAACTATTATGTAACGAATACATTATCATCGTTAGCTATTTTGTAAATATTCTGCGTTTATGCATTATGAAGATTGTTTTGGGATGACGCTGTTTTATTTTGATCGATGGAATTTGTGACCGAATCAAAACAAGGTCCCTTTTCAAAAAAAAAATAGAGTCTAAGAGTTTATGTACATATACACACAAGAATGGTCTGGAAGTGATCCATCACTACACTCCATAGTCCAATTGGCAGTCAGCTGAGTGGACAGCAACCGGCGAAAGCCGCCCAAAGTGACCAAAATCGCTAATGTCAGTTGGTAAGGTTTTGGCTTCCGTATTTTGGGATGCTCGCGGTATTTTAATCATCTATTGCGAAATGAAGAATTATCAATGGCGTTATTGGTGCGTTTGACAAAAGAAATTGTGAAAAAATTACCCCAAACAAGGAAGAAAAAAGTGCTCTATCACCAAGGCAATGCACCGTGTTACAAGTGGATAGCAACAGTGGCAACATTGCACGAATTGTACTTTGAATTGCTTCCTCATCCATCGTATTCTCTACTCCCAGCGACTTCCACATGTTTGCATACCTAAAAGAATGCTACAAGGAAAGAGATTAGGCTCAAATGAAGAAGAGATTGCCGGAACTGAAGCCTGTTTTGAGGCCAAAGATAAATCATTCTACAAAAAAGGCATCGAAATGTTAGAAAAGCGTTGGAATGCATGTATCACTCTTGAAATAGACTATGTTGATGCATAAAGTCGAATTTTGTCTAAAATTTGTTGTTTTATTAGTCATCCTAAGACTAATACGTGATGCATCCTACGAATTTATTGAGTAATGGATTATTTCTACGTTAATCTTGGAATTCTTCTGAACTATTTCAGCTGTGATGAAAAAACCGCCCCTTTCCTGGAATATAGCGAGGCCTTTATAAACCTTTTGGCTGCGCACTGCTGTCTGCACATCAAATAAAATAATACAAGTAAGCATAAATTTGAATCGTTAAAACAATGTACAATCTCACAGATTTTGTCACTAACGACCCGGGTTTCGCCTTTCGGCATCTTCAGGCATTAAAGTGCACGGATGAACTTGAACTGACGTTTAGTAAATGAAAGTTTCGTGTTTATATAAGAAATAAATGCATCACTGAGTCCAAAGCCATTGCTGGCGAAAAGGATAAGCTCATGGGAATGCCAACAGATTTGAGTAGTAAGTAGTTTCAAGAATTATATTACTTGTTTGTCGGCAAAGGTTTTATGATTATATAGGGTATAGAAGTGGAGATGCCGGAAAGTTTAGTATTTCATTTAAAATCGGAAGACTTTGCAGCTGTGCTCTATTATTTTCCAAAATTTCCTGGAAAAAGAGCTTATGACTGTCCGTATTTGGGTGTAACATTTTTATCCCTTGTTCCTGATTGAACACGTGTCCTTCCGAAATTAAGTGATTAGCAAAATTAGACGTGTCTTTTTTCAATCTAAAGGCTGCCATATGTTCTAAAGCTCGGATGTTTAGTGTCCTTTCTGTTTTGCCGATATAAAACTTTGTACAACAAGAGTATTGCAATCTATAAATCCCGTAAGTAAGTATACACATTATACAAGTATACGTAAGTAAGTATACAAGTAAGCATATTATATAGTAAAATGTAAATAAGTTTGACACAACAGTGACTAATTTGGATAAGTCTTACAAACTGACATTTTTCTAAAAATATTTTAGTTACTGTGTGGATTGCAATAACGGTTTTACTGAAATCGGGATCCCGGTATTCATCATGTTTTTCAATACAAATGATCGTCGTTTTTAAATTATTTTTTGGAATACCGTTTTTAATATTTGCGATACCTGTATTTAATATGAAACACCAAAATTTCGGTATTGTGATCCCTAAATGTGTAGTAGATCGATGTAGCGAATTATTTAACGAGCCGATACTTGTAAATTAATAACGTTGTGCAAGCATAAGATGGCGAATTCAGTTTAGACGTTGAAAAATTCACCAAGTGTTTTATTTTGCCGGTACATTAAATTTTTGTAAATCGTGATGAATTTGTGTTACAAAATTATTGTCTGGCTGTTATTATAACTTTCATTGTGTCTCTGACACAATATGAATAAATTTTGCAAATGAAAGGAACTTTGGTATGCGAAGATGCTTATTGGATCAGCAAACATAGATGCATTATTCACATCGAAACTATTTATATTATAATTGGACAAGGGTTAATTCTGGAAAATTCTGGAAATCGGAGAATTTGGCGCATGCGAATTTATTTTCCAAATAACATTATCATACCACAAGGTTTTTTTTTTTTTTTACTAAAATTTGATCCGATACTAACATCAATTTTAAGGTTTTTACTTTCAATTGTTGTAGGTATAGTGTTATACCAAATAAACACTAAATAGTGTTATACCAAATAAACAAAAATATTTTTGTACTAATTATTTATTATAGATCATGACCAGTGTTCCCTCTAAGCTGTGCGCGCGCACATCCATTACAACAGAGCGCACAAAAGCTATACCACCACCAGACTAAATTAATTGACATGAAATAGTGTTGTTCATTATTGTCATTATTAAAAATCAATCTTTTCGTTCAGTAGGTCTACATACCGTTATGTAGCGCACAAATCTTTTTATTTCTTGTCAAAGTTGCACAGCCAATGTCTTTTGCGCACACAACCTTCCAAAAATTAGAGGGAACATTGATCATGACCGGTTTCACTCATCGCGAGCGATCAACCTATGATAAAGATAATAAGTTAATTTTGAGGAATCGTGGACATGAATTGTTTGTTCTCGCAAGATGACAAATCAGTCTGGCAATGGGGATGCCACTGGAGAGACTTAACAATATTGCTTCAGATGATGACATATTGCACGTAGATGTGAGGGAGATCAGACGAATACTATTTTTTATGTATTAAAATAGACTGTCGGAAAATACTCAGTTGACTCACTTCCTTGTCAATTTCATATTATTTTTCTACTTCTTGTTTTTTTTGTTAAATATTCTGTTATATCCTGTTTTTTACATTGGAAAAGTAATAAATTAATAATTTCTAGTTCTTTTGTTATATAAAAATAAATAAATAATGCTCGGTTTAAAATTTTTGAAGCATTCAGTTGATCGTGCTCGCGATGAGCGAAACTGGTTTTGATCTATAATATATTTTGTGGAATTAGTTCAAAAAGTGTCATTTTTTAGTGTAATTCCTTTTAACAAAGAAATTGACAGTGAACCAAATTAATATATCTAATAGTTGATATTCCAGTATGATGAAAGTTGCAATAATTTATCAGCCTTTTGAAATGTTTGCGTAGCGTCCGTCCGGTAAAAAGCAAAATTCTCGCACGCGACTTAATTGTTCAATTCCAAGCATTGGTGGTCCCCAGGAAGCACATTCTCCGCATTTGTGTGACACCCACCGTTCCCTTAATTTCGGCGAGTTGATCTAGCGTCTGGATGACGCTTACATAACGGGTAGGTGACCGTTTTACATATGTAGTATTATTTAATAAATCACATATATAAACTAGTTGTTATGTTTAAATAACCGGAAATGAGAGGAAGAAATATAAAATGGTCTCAGTGTACTATTTTCAGCTACCAAGCCATACCACGGTAAAGGTATTATTAGAATGTTGCTACAATCATCATTATTTTACATTTTAATATGCATGTTTATCTTGACGAGACCTTTAATGAAGGAACATTCATTAAATCGATATTTATTAAAACGAAAATAAATTTAAATAGCTGGACAAGATTCCGTTTCTCTAATATCTACATATATACATACTATTGTCTTCCATTGTTTAATTCTCCAAGAAATGACAAAAAGCATTTTTTTCTACCATGTCCGCTTCCAATGTGGAGCATATGTACTCCTAACGGAGTTTATCTCAACATAAGTGTTTCTACGAGAACTGCTTGTTACTCAGTTGCTCAACCTCTCTTTTTCCAAAGAGAGTAGGAATAGAAGGAAAGGGCTAGGACAGGACTAGTGGTTAGCTAATCGCTCTCGATACGCCCCATTCATAGGACAGGATGGGTGGAGGGGAGAATTCAAGACATCACATACATCTATGCCTTTGAACAGAAATTCATAAATCAATTTATAAAACTGTCCGTACTGGGATTCGAACCCGTGACCTCCGTAGCGGTAGCCAACGACGTTGACCACTCGACCACACAGATGGCAAGCAAAATTAGCAAAAGCTAATTACATTGTTATAAATTAATGTTTAACAACGTATTAAACGATCTAACAAGTGACGGGAAAAGCTTGTCTCCTGTCTTTGACGATTTAGCGATGTTAAAATAGCCATCAACATACTAAAAATTCTGATAAAATAAGTAATATTTTACCCAACCTACAGCTGCGGTGGAAATGAATATTTCGCCATTGTTCTCAATGAATGCTTCAATGAATATGTCTATTGTTTTGAGTAGAAACATGCATAATAGCCATACCGAATGTCTGTGTTTCCATTTCTCACGTGAATCAGTCACGTTTTATTAAAGAATTAAATAATATTATTTAATACATATTTGTTATGTAACAAATATATTGTTATTATAAATAAAAAAGGTTGGAAAAGTTTCTAGACTTTAGTAAGTAAGTTTTTAGACTTTCGCGGTTTTAGTATTTCGACAAATCGGTTTGGAAAGAGATTGATGGTGTGAGGTAATCACTCGACGTTTCAAAAATATTGCAGTTTTCAAGGATTGGAGTAATCCAGGATTTTACAACAACAGTACTTAGCCTCAGTAGTAATAGCCATTATGCATACTATTCATATTTAAGACCATGTTTTCCATATATTAGATATAAAAAACTATTAAAGATTCTTTTTTCTAGTTTTCCAAATTCAGTAAAATTTATAACAAATGGACATACTTTTGGCCCAAAGGATCACATAAAAATAAGTATTATGGGAAAGTTACCAATCAAATGAACTGATGATAAAAAAAAGCCATTGAATTTCTTTGTACGAGTTCAAAATCTATCGATTTTTACTAATTTTAAAAAAGAAATATCGAAAATAGTATCGAGCAGAAAATATTAAATTTCTTTTGCAGTTGGCATTGATTGTCCTATCGCCATAGCAATATAATCTATTTTTTCGTACACGTAACAGAAAAAAGGTAAATACATTGTTCTGGTTTCTCGCGCTTCGCAAAATGACATGGCATTGTTGAGTGTTTGCTGCCATGACAGAAGTGCAGATAAAATAACAACATATAATTACGCGGAAAAAGTGTTGCACTTTTTTGACAGCTGACGCTCGCGCTATTTTCTCACAGTGACTGAAGATGGCACTAGAGTTTATTTACAAGAAAAATGTCAGTGTTCAAGCTAAAAAAAGAAATATTTTATGTCAATGATAAATGGACGTACTGCTGCATTGTTATTCTCACGGAAGAAAAAATCAGTGCAAAGTTTTTCCTGGCAATTAAATTAGTTCTAAATAATACAATTATAGTCGCGTGTTAAGAACGTTATTTAATTAGCAGTTGCAAGAGCAGAATAAAATTTTCAATTGATTTTTAGCGATTGCTATCTTTTTATGGTTGTCAGCCGTTGCATTTTGAATTAAGTTTGTGCAATTCATCAATAGTAGACACAAATGAGTCTCAATGCAATTGTACCTTCGTGAATGTACATAATTCATACGTTGTTATATTTGAAAACAA
Organism: Himalopsyche tibetana; assembly: GCA_030503985.1. Lineage (NCBI taxonomy): Eukaryota > Metazoa > Arthropoda > Insecta > Trichoptera > Rhyacophilidae > Himalopsyche > Himalopsyche tibetana. The sequence continues at coordinate 21,298,646 of JAPJYX010000013.1, forward strand.
AATAAGCAGAATATTAAGTAATTAGTTGAAAAACATTTGCTAACGCATACAAATATTTTTAAAACTATCGAAAACTGTTGAACATTAAGCAATCTCTTCATTTCTACAGTCGTATTTACATAAATCATTATGCTAATGCAAAGTCATAGTTCATGCAATATTTCTGTAGGTATATATTATTTGAAAAAACAACTAATGTGAATATTCGCTTCTCATTTGTATATCCCGTTACAAGTGTAGTCATATTTTTATTAAAACATAATAAAGACTAGGCAACAATTGAACGGTGCTCCTAAATACATTTCCAATGTTCACGGTCCGTGAAAAATTCAATCGTGTGGTTCGGCAGTCAGCTGTTTTGTTATTTCAGTTCATGAAATGTGGGTCATTGGATCAGTCACCTTTCCCCGGCAGGTTGTACATCTTATTGACGCGGTGTTGTTTGATTCGTGGATTGTTTATTATTGGTTGGCAAAATCAGGGACCGTTCTGGTGGATTGATTCGTCTATTCTTAGAAACCAACTTTGCTTATTTGAAAAAAGAACAAAATAACAAGTGAATCTTTCTTCATTGCTATTTATTGTAAAGTTGCCAGCTGAGAGAATATAATTGAAAACTAATATAACTATGTGTTCTACAATAGGCATACTTAATGTTTATGTTGTACTTTTAGCCGATGCTGCTCGGGAAAGAGAGCTAAGGGTTCTGGATAGCATACATATATATATATTTAGTTAATTGACAATAAAATTTAGCTCTACTATAAATCTTTAGTATAAGACGTATTCGGTTTTAGCGGTGAAGTATTCACTAGTTAAAAGACATTATCAATAATATCACACACAGCATTTAAAGTAAAAAAACTTATATGCCAAATTAAACATCATGTTAATATTAAATTAAAAAATATTTGAAGGTGAATTTAAAAAAAAAATAATAGAAAAACGTGTTAAGCTTCTTACCAGGAATTGTAATACATTACGTTATAATATATATTATTACATTAAAATACTTACAAGTTTATACGTTGAGAAAATCCCATGAGATGAAAAAATCTTTCAGTGACAAAAACTTACAAATTATTTTGTAAGGTGTAAGAAATATTAGTTATTGTAAGTGTATTCAATACATATCGACTGTGGAAAGGAAAAAGGTCGTAACCCACAGTTTTTTCAAAACAGCTTTTTTTCGATAATCACAATGTATCAAATTTGATACACGTTCAATCAAAAGGATGTAAGCTGCAAATGCCGAATTAGTATCTACATTTTGCTTTTAAGTTTGAAAAAAGATGAGCTTGTTAAAATTTAAACCAAGAAAAAAACTGAAAAGAAGGTTTTCCCTAGACAATTTCTTTAATTAATATTAGATTATGTCAATTAAATACCAGTTTAAAAATCTCCGTCCATTTCCATTTTGTGTATATTTCATAGTATGCATATGGCCCAAAATCATCAAAACACGTTTTTTGTGTCTCCTGTAAAATTTGCTATGTGTGGGTTACGTCCTTTTTCCTTTCCACAGTCGATATGTATCTCTGTTTTTTTAAATGTGTATATTTTAAGGTTTTTAAAACAAATGAAGCTTAATCTTCAAGTATGTATAACCTTAAAACCTCGTATAACACAGATTAACATTATACGGTATTTTATAGGAGCTATGAAAATAATTGTGTTATACAAAAGTCAATTATACTTTCGAAAAAATAGTATTTATATTTTTGAAACTATTCGTTCAAACGTAATATTAAATCGTTAATTTTGCTTTATTAGAATTTGTTAATTATAATAAAACAAAGATTAATTTGGGTAAAGTACTAATAAAATATAGTGAAATTCATCTGAATCAGTTAAATCAGATAAAGTGAGTGTATTTGAGCACAGATTTAAACATCAAAATTTTGTGTATATTATATGAGTCATTATAAGCTGATAAATAAGCTTGTAAAAATATGTGGAACAAAGAAAGATCTTTGTCCGATATCACTGAAACAAATATTATATTTACGTTTCTGAAGGTAACCGTGGAAACGGCGATTGTCATTTTTTTTTCATAAACAGTTCATTGATTAACAAACTATTTAATATTTAATCATTAAAGTTATTCATACTATGTCCTTAATTGAGTTATGTTTTTTTTTTAATTCACTTCATTACTTTACCATTTTCAACATTGCAATAAGCAATAAGCGCTGAGCATAATATGTACAACAAAATCAATAGTTTAACTGTTACTGTCGTATTAATTGGTACTGTTATTGATACTGTTAAGTCGTGTTTAATTGGTACTGTCGTAAATAAACAGAGGTTTGGTGAATAACGATTGATATTTATCGCAGAAGTCACATTGTAAGTATAAATTAATATTTTTTTAATGTTTTTTTGAATTTGCACCACTTTTCCGGCAGCAGCCAATTCGAAAGCGGACAGCTGATTTGTGCTCAGTTTGGTTTACCACTAAGCCATGAATAGACTTACGCCAGAACGACACTTTTAAATTGTTTAAATTCATTATGAAAATCGTGATTTAGTTCGGAAACTTACTGTGCGCTACGTCCCCTTTGTGGTCGATATAATCGTTCATCTCAGCATGTAAATCGAATAACCATGGATTTTTTTCGCACCACGCATATTCTAATTCAGTGATTTCCAAACTTTATGTTACTACGCCTCCTTTTGAAAAACATATCATCGCGCCTCCCCCATCCATTATTTCATATAATAATAAAGACACGTTATAAAGGGTAAAGAAATATTTTTAATTGTTTGTGCCTCCCTTTGCAATAGTCCACCCCTCCCAGGGAAAATCGGAAATTTGAAATCGCTGCTCTAATTAATAATACGCATCCGTAGAGAGGTTTTTACAGTGAGCACCGAAGAAGCTGTTGATGCTGTGGAACGTAGCATTGAGGATGACACGAATGAGTCGATTAGCCATCGTGCACAGCAATTGGAGTTGTGTCCATCCGTTTTATGGAATATTTTTCGCAAACATATTAGGTTAAGAGCTTACAGCAGTGCTTCCCAAACGGGGGTCCGCAGGTTTTTTGCGGGGTTACGCGAAAATTTAAATTCTTTCAACATTATTTGTGATACAATATGAAGATGAGAAATAAAAAAAATTCGGGGGTCCGCAGATTATTGTTTTTTAGATTTAGGGGTCCGTGGCATGAAAAAGGTTGGGAAGCACTGGCTTAGAGGATCCAGTTCCTGCATGAAATTAAGCCGCTTGAACATTGTGTGCGTATCGCGAGAATCGACTCTTGACCCGCCAGCTTTTGAATTTTTTTCAACGTGGCCTGGCGGTCAAAAAGTTTGGGCAACCCTGATCTAGTGTAATCAAATCTTTAGGGTGGTGGATGTAACTGTAGATATCGTGAGAGATAATGAATTGGTAAATAGTCTCTGATTTACTGTTTCACAAAGAGCGCACCACCGTGCGAGAATCCTGCGTAAAAATAACATCCGAAAGTACTTTTACTATTTTCCGTATTACCATGTCACTCGTCAACGCGTAAACATTTTGACTCTTATTATAATTGAGTGAAAACATGCTATATTAATCTTATTTTTCATATATGGCAACACAATAAAAATTAATGTATTTTGACAGTAATTGCTGGTAAAATATTGTGGGTAATGTTTATTGTTTATGGTTGCTAAATGGAAATGACGTTTATTCGTGCGATCTTTGAATCTTTACTCCAATATGGGTTGTGATTTTTTTATTATTTTTATATCGTTAGTTAAATATCATTATAAATAGAAAGAAGCACACTTTTATTGTAGTTAGTGTAATATGTTTACATACCGGACGCCATTTTTCTGAGATATTTAAAAGCAGCGCATCTTCATTATCTTAAAAAATATCTTCTTATTCGTATTTAAGGTTTTGAATAAAGTGATATTAAAATCTTGATTAAATGCACGCAATTTTCATGAAATTAAAAAAGATTTTTAGTGGCTTCGGAAATTTTTATTTTTTAAGATTTTAGCTGTAATGAAAATGAAAAATCAACAATGGAAAATATACATTAACTTGGTATCTTAGCGGAAAAACCTTTGTTGGTCCAAAAATAGCCATGCTAAAGCTTACTGGAAAAGCAAAGAAATTACAAGAAAGAAAAAACCAGAGCTCTTTGTCTATAGCGACATTTTTGTTCTTTTAATTCATAAAACACTCTATTCATATTTTTAAATTTCTTTTTTTTAAAGACATAGGTAATAAATTTTCACCGAAGAAATATTTGTAGATATGGAATCTTTGAGATATGTTACTAACTTTGTAATTGTTTTCAATTTTTTTATCAGTAAACGTTTAGAAATAATAATTGGTTTTTTTATATCAATGACATAGCACAATTTGATTGACTATCAAGCAGTCTTTACAACTCAACTTTTCCTCTATTGTTATACATAGATACACATCTAACGGAAAACAACCGCCAATCAGTGGTTGCATTTGTAAACGAAATTCAATGTACGACGATAAACGGTAAATATAGAATTCTATATAGAATTTTGTTAAAAACAAATTACTTTTGTGTAAATACTTAAATCACATTTGATGTTGTATTATTGTTCATTTACGGATCGCATTAAAAGTGAAATAATTAATTAAAATTTACACTTATATCTATTTTTTTATAAAGTAACTGCAATGTAAGGGATAAGAGAAATGAAAGGCTGTTAGATGTATGCACATTGTGATTTTTTTAAATAATTGCTGTAAAACAAAAAAGTTACAAGTTTACCTTAGCGACAAACACAAGGCAGCATTATTCAAAATTAATTTGACATCTTGACTTCTCAGGAAAAGTTCGACGGTAAGCATCTTATTAATAATGCAAATTAATCACTTGTATAAAAAATAAAATTCAAACAAACATAACAGCCATTTTTGTTGTGGACTCTTTAACACGTCGGCTTTCCCATGTTTTTTTTTTAATCAAAAATTTACGTCTGGCACAGTATTGTTTGACCTCGATACGTGGCCATTTAATCTGAGGGTTGGCTGAGTAGGTGACACACGATCATTTTATTATTGACTGTGTGATTCAATTGAGGTGAACTTTCATATTGAAAATATTAAATAAATATAATATAGTTAACTACATGTTTCGTGGTGTGTGTCCAGGGGTGGGCTGGAGGGGGCTCGGAGGGACTCGCACGATCCCCTTGTTAAATTAAGCGAATGCAATATTCTCAGATCAAATTAGTAAATAACTGCAATGTCTGACTTATATATTATCTACGACAGCTTAAGTATACACAGTAGTAATTTTTTAGCCATTTATTTACATTGATAAGTTTATGGTAAATTGCATATTGTTAACAATCGATTGTTTGTTTAAGTATTGCATGTAATTGCTTTAGAGTAGCCATACTCAACCATTTTTTCCTCCGGGTCGCATTACGATTTTTGCTTCTCTACGTGGGCCGCAAAATATTTCCAGTTAACTTTAAATAAAGCACATACTAAACTGCACACATATGTATGTATTATGATGTTAAAATAAAACTATTTTTTTTTATGTAAATATATGTATTCATGTATTTTTCATAGTAAAAAATAACAATGAAGAACAAATAAAAAATACGTAAAAAGTACACAAAAATACCAATGTATCCAAAATATTAAATCGTTTACTTAAAAATTAATGTGAATTTTGATATTGAGTCAAACTTTTAACTATCTTTTAAAAATATTTGGTAACTATAATTATTTTGGGCCGCACATAAGAGCTGACTGTGCCGCAGGTTGAGTATGGCTGCTTTAGAGATATAAAAAAATCCACTCTTTCCCTAGAATATCGCGAATCGCTTTGAGATTAAGCGAGCCTCCTTATTAACGTATTGGCAGCCCACCGATGTTTCTGTCCATCATATACAAATAAATAATAATGCACACAATTATAAGGGGTGCACCAAAACCCTTCTTATACGTGTAAAAATGATCTTTATTTTTAGGTTATTGGACTGATGATAAAAAGTAAATCACACCAACTTGGCTTGTTCCGGCGCGCTTTACCGCAAAATGGTCAAAATTGTCTGAGGTAATGATTTGGACATTATTTTATTTTTTTAAAGTTATTTACCTCAATGAGGTCACTAATACTGTGCTATGTTACGTGGGTATTTGTATTTTATTTTTAACCACAATTTTATCGAAAAATTATTGAAATAAAACGTATATATTACATTGAATGATAACAATGGAAATTATTTTGAAATGTGACCAAAATTTAAATTAACTTAATAAGAACTAGTTGCCATTGCTGTTTTTTTTTGTAGACCGCTTGATATAAACTCAATCAAATCTAGGAAAAAGACATCACAACTCACAAGCATGTTTAAAATCTCAAACATAAAATTGAAAAAATCTACATTTGATAATTTGAACGGAGTAGAGTCTTATCTCAAGGTCTCGGAGGCCGAAGTGTTACCGCAAATGTAGCTAAACCTCTACATCATTTTTCCGTGAATAATTCAAACCATAACAATAAATTAATAAATCTCTTAAAAGAGATTTATTTATTTTTTGTTATTTGATCTGTATACACTAGGGTCTGTATATTTAAAAATCTATGAAAAAAAAGTAAAAATAACGGCTGTATAATCTATATATTAATAGCCGATAAAATAATCACAAAGCACAAATATGTTCGTAAATATTTTTCATGTCCCGGGGTCTTCTTCTTCTTCTTCTCGGAAATATATTTGTTTGCATACTTGAAAAATTTGAATTATTCTAAAAAATATAAATACTGCAGGACTATCGATATTGGATATAGCAGCTCAGCAGGGGAGCTCAATTTTGATTTTTATGAATAAATTTTATTATATCCGCTATTTGCATATTTTGTTTTCTTAATTCCAAAAAAAATCCATTTAGAGAATTAATTACGTTTAGATTTTCTGGCTTATTCAATAAATAGGTTTGCAATTTATTTTTCCCGCCAGTAAATTTTATGAATATTTAAAAATGCAACAAAAATCCCCTCCGTTGAGGGCAACGGGCTTACAGCTAGTATATTTGGTTACATTGGTGAGATATTTGGCTCCAATAAATAAGTGATTGCTGAATCTGAGGCCTATTTTGAAGTCGAAGATAAATCGTTCTAAAAAAAAGGCATCGAAATGTTAGAAAAGTGTTGGAATGAATGTATCACTCTTGAAGAAGACTATGTTGACGAATAAAGTAAAAATTTGATTAAAAGTTGTTGTTTTATTTGTCACCTTACTAATAATACGTAATGTATCCTACGAGCTTATTGAGTGAAAAATATTAACAAAATATACTCTCCATTTTTTGTTTCAACGGTAAAATAACAATATTCTGTTATTTTCCATTTAATTTTAATAACAATATGACTCCTGTTATGGTTAACTTACAAATGTCCTGTGGCGTAGTTAGAAATTTGGGGCCCTCGTGTAAACTTCACGCAAGCCCCCCGCGTTTTTTCCCTTTTTGCCAATGGGAAATGACACCCACGAAAAATCAATTGGACGAACGTACTGGGAATAGAACCCAAGAGCACCGTATCAACGACGCTGACCACTTATAAGGCAATATAATATATAATACATACCACACTACACATTTGAAAATTTCTGGTACTCTCATCTTGATCATATTATGATTTTTATAACTTAGGCTTAACATTTTACATTGCAAGATATAACCGTATAATTAAAAAGAAGCTAGCCAATAAAAACGGTAATACTTATATATTATACTGCTGCTATCTTGTTAACAACAAACGTTTTTATTGCCTTAAAATTGAATCGATTAATATCATACGCACCCAAGTCACAGATAAAAATTGGATAGCGGGCATTTATTGTTTTTAATGATCCTAATATAAAAAATGTTAAAATGTAATTTTGAATAACTACTATAAAAATAAAACAACACCTTTAGATATATTTTTCAATATGATTTTTTTTGATTATATTTTAAAATACACAGGTTTTTAACATGAGCTACTAAAGATTTATATAAACATTTATTTTTACCGCCAGAGATCCCTCTAACCATAAAGTCACGCCATTGAACATCGACCGATACAAAATAATTGACATTAATAAATTATTTTTAAATAAACGCGTTCTCAATTCAAAAAGTATTTTTTACAACTTTTGTTTCGGGATGTCACCAATTAGGTACGCTAAAAGTTCATTTTGACGTTTATAACTAACTATTTATTACTATAATTGATTTTGTAAAATAAAAATACATTATTTATTTACTGTTGTTTAAGTAAATTGTGATTTGAGGTCACAGAAATGAATTCAAACATTACGATAAAACTTGTCAATATTTTATTTATAGCCGTTTCATGGTAATGCGAAATACGATATGCGGTATTGAATTAATTTTGTACAACTAGCGATAAATTATCTCCTGTGTAACAGTTACAATAATTCACAGATTTTACAACTTATTATTGATTTTCTTTACAAATATTTCTGCATTAATATGGGTTAAACAAAACTTAATATTTTACCAAATGTATGTCGGTGGTACTAAAATTGACAATATCAGTAAATACTACAAATAGGGTTGTCAGACGTCCCGATTAATCGGGACTGTCACCGGTTTTGAGTCTCGTGTCTCGGTGACTCGAACAAACTTTTCGGGGCGTCCGAACGTCGCGGTTTACAAAAAAATATAGGCGTAATTATATTTCCCCCAAAATACTACAATTTAACAAGGTACGTATTGTCCATGGTCAATTTCTTTACTTTATGGTATTTTCATTTTTTTATTTCATTAAAATTGGGAGATTTAGAGGCGGTAACTTCAGATATGGTGACCAAATTTTTTATACAAACGTTAAAGTACTTAAAAATAGACTTTAAAAAATTCATTTAATTTAGGGGCGATAATGCTAATGTTAATTTTTGCGAACAGTAAAGAAAAGTAAAGTTTATAACTGTTTTTATTCCTATTATTAAATAATAAATATGTTATAATTAAATATAAATCAAAAAAAATCGTAGGAGGAGGGTGTCCCGGTTTTGCTTGCAAGAAATCTGACAATCCTAACGACAAATAAATAATGAAAATGGAATAAAGGCTCTGTGTCTTAAAACAATGCAATGAAGACAGTAAAGTTGTTGTAATTGTTTTCTACTGATAAAATAATGTTACAAAGATCGGTAATTGTAGGTTTCATTGGTCTACAGTTTATCTAGTATGTACGTTATGTTAAACATATGCAAAATAATATTTTTGGTGGAGCGAATGCAAAAGACTGATTTTATTTCAATCTTAAATATGCCATCTATATATAAAATCTACATATATCCAAAAGTGTGACGCTTTTATATTGCTCTCAGGTGTTTTGTCATAAAAGATAATGGATAGCTCATAGCATAAGATAAAACAGACATTTCTCTTTATTTCATAATCTCATATCATTTCTTTTATTCAGATTCAATTATTGCCTATCTATGGTGTCGGGGTAAGTGTGCGTTTACATAGCCATGTAAGTTTAGAGCGCTATGGCGTTTTACTTTTAAAATTCTTTCAGGTTAAGCAGTGACGTTTCTAGGCTACATGTCACCCCTAGAAAGTGTTTAAAATAACACCGTCACTATTTTTCTAAATATATTTTTTAAATTAAATATATATGATCTTTTAAAGCAACGGTTTCTAACCTAGGAGGTGCTTAAACTTTTTAATAAAAAAATAATTTTCACACCATAATATCTACAAATAAATAAAACTTCATATATTAACGTACGGAGCGGATGATCTAAAAATGGCGTGTTTGCAAACGCTGTTTCTGTAATGCACAAAACGTATCTAAATTACCTTATTTATCTTTTTATTTTGAGTGGCGCAGTAGCATAAAGGTTGGAAGCCGCTATCTTAAAGCTATAAGAATAAAATGTACATTCTTTTCTTTTTCCCATTTTCTAGGAATACAATATACAAATATAGAAATTTCACATACATCGACTATAGTACCGCATTGGTAAATGACATATTCAAAGATGTTTTGCTATCAAGTTAAGTACTGTATAGACATTGGTCATAATAGTATTAGATACCATTGAAAATATATTTTTTGACACTTTTTTTATCAAATAAAATGAGGCATCATATTTATTCTAAATAAAATTTGTTGCCAAAAATATTTAGTCATTAAAAAAAAACGTTCTGTGATCATTTGCCGCTCCGTATGACTTGCCGCCTCTAGGCAACTGCATACTCGCCTATGTCCTCCCAGCGACATCCCTGGTGTTAAAAATTAGGATATAGTTATAAATAATCATACGTTTAGTAGAAAATAATTATATTTATAACAAAGGTGCGAATTTGAAGTATTACATTGAAAAAAAAGAAAGTTCTGAAAATAGTTAAAATAATATGTCAATTTTACTGGTATTGTTTTTGGAGTAGATTATTGTGTCATTGTATTTTTTAAACACATTTTTTTAAAACTCATGTACCCATAAACCGGCATGAGACCACTCCTGCTTGTACCCGGGTTAAGTCGGGCGTGATTGCTGGTATTCGCATAACGTATTCGCAACGAATTCAATTGTTTTTATTACTTTTACCACTTTATAAAAACGAGTAGAAGCCGCTAGATTTGAACTGTTAATTTAATTGAAACATTATTTGAAGTATGAACAACCAAAAGGCGTCGCTGAACAGGAAAATGAATATTTCGGCAAAAATAGTGACTATAAATCTCTAACGTCTAATTTTAGGAACTGCTTTTTAAATATTAATTAGCAAGAGTGACTTAATAGCGACTATTTTACTATCCTTGTGTCATTATTTCAATAATTATTACAGTAAAAATAATTCAAATTGTTAGAAATTAAAATGGACGTAGGTAAGTTATTCAAAACAACCAAATAAAGCTACTCAAAAAAGTCACCTCTAGAGATTCTGTATCGAGACAATCTGAGAATATTCCTGGAAAATCGACGCCTTTTGCCAATCCCGGTTCCCGACACATTTGAATACAACAACACGAGACTGGTGACTTGCTATATTTTTAATAAAGTTTGTAACAAGATTTTATTCATTCAATACAGATTTAATATAGTTTAAGAATTTATATACATTGTAAACCATTGTACATTTCAGAAGGCAATATAAAAGGTAAGAAACTTTCAAAACCTTACATTTATTTATTAAAAAAAAAAAAACGTATTACAGGTGTGATAGATGCTCGTTTGCAATAATAACCACAACATTACTTACTCAATCAATTATTTTCAGAAAGAAATGGTTTCACCGGCAAAACCAAACGAATCCCTCAAATAATGTGTAGTAAAAAAGCTATCATATATAAATATTTTAAACGCAATATTGTCAACTTGTGCATTATTTAACATCGAAAATTAGTTGAGTTTTTAGTTACTCACAGTGTTTATGGATAGAAATATTCATTAATTTGTTCATACAAATTATTACAATACTATGGTCGCGTGTCGCGAGAATTTCCTGGGACATGACAATTTTATGTCTCTTGTCCCGGGACATAAAAAAAGCCGAGACTTCGGGATCCCTAGGCACCATACAAAAAGCAATAAAAGTTGTCTAGTAAATTAAAACATATCTGAGTGAAAAATTGCACAGTCTTTTCGTATTTATAATCCGAATCGGTGAATACGACGCATCAAGTTTGTACGTTGTATTATTCATGCAACGTGACGTAGTCGGTTACTATCTCGGTTAAAATTAACTGTTAAATATATCATATCGAAACATATAATATAAACACCGGCCTGTATTTGTATGGACACCGATTAATATGTATTGTGAAAATGTACGACTGTAAAAAATTATACGTAAACTGAATAAATAATTAACTAAGCACTTGCCCATTTTGTGTTTGCTTTAGATTCTATAAATAAGTTCCTACCTTTCTGTAAATTGTTATATTATTTAACGATCACATATGAGTACATGAGTGTTAGAAATTATATAAGTTTAATGGATTTACAAACATATCTGCAGTAGTTTCGCTGGTAAATGTTTAAAACTCGTGTGGTATTGGCAGTGCCGGCGCGAGGTTATTTGGCGCCCTAGGCAACGGTTATTGGCGCGCCCCCTTTTTACAAATCATCCCACTTTTTTTAAAAATATTATTTTTTATAAATATCCGTGACCGCTACCAATGTGGAGCATATGGCTTACTAATGGAGGTATCTCAAAAGAAGATTTTATACGAGAACTGTTTGTTACTCAGTCACTCAACGTCTCTTTTTCTAAACATATATGTAGAATACGATACATAATTACAACGACCAAATACAAACGTCAAAATAAAATAAGAAGTACTATATTATTTACTATTATTAGAGCATACAAAAATAATTTTAGTAACCCATTTATGCGCCCCCTAATGGTTTGCGCCCTAGGCGGTTGCCTATTTCGCCTCTATGGTCGCGCCGGCCCTGGGTATTGGGTATGTATGCCTTATTTCATATTTTAATGTACAGTTGATTCCGGTATGTTGGGACTAAGGCCTCTAATCCCGGGATTGAGAAAGATTTTATTTTAGAAATTCCGTAAATTACTGGGTTTTCGAAATTGCAAATCTCGGAAACCAAAAAAAAGTCCCGCGTCTTTTCATTTTGGGAATTCCCCAAATTTCTGGGTTATTAAAATAAAAAGCACTGTTTCACGTGACTTATAATTGGATAAACGTCAAGTTTCATTGAAGAATTCACAAATCAATTGCAATTCATCCCTGAACATTCAATAACAAGTCATCCCTGAACGTTCGCAGAAATATGTATGACCAATATGTATGGCGATACGGCTGTAAAATTTCTCAAGTAAGCCGAAAAACAAATCTCATTTCTGCGCACGTCCGATCGATGTCGATTCGGTCCTTTGTTTGGTCCTCTTCCTGATTTGGTTTCCTGCCAGGAATAAACAAAAATACTATCATTTCTTTTACTGTCTTCAGAGCAGATCACAGTAAAAAATATACAGTCAAATTTGCCAACATTTGACAGCGCAATACAAATAGTGCGTTTTGCAAAAAAAAACTGTAGCAAAAATTTCTCAATCCCGAATTTATACACGATTTTATGTCTAATGTTCAATCCCGAAATCCCGGGATCTCAAAATGGGTCCGGGATTGAATGCCCTAGTTGGGACACATCGAGACTAGAACATTTTCGCTTAAAATTGTTGAAATTATCCAAATTAATATCTCCGAATTGATGAAATTAGATATAGAATTTCAATCTTCACTAAAAAGATATATCTCTACAAGAGAAAAAAATAGCTTTTTCATGAAGTTTGTATTTTTTTTACAATAAAAACAATCGTTTAATTGACGATTGAATATTTTCTTGTCCGCTTTAATCAAAAGAAAGGATGGAGTTAAACAAATAATAATAAAGAAAATATATGCAAATTGGATTTTTCTTATTATTATGTTCAGACTATTATGATGCGTCTTGTAGTCAAAAATGTCAGTAAATTGTGAAGTCTGGCATTAAATTAAAAATATGTTAATTGGGCTATGTGTGAAATGTAATCATGGCTACTTTTTATAATAATTAAAGTACTTAAAAATAACGTGTTATCGTTTTTTACACTAATAAAGCAGCTTGTTATACTAATTATTCAAATTAATTTCAATGCACCATATAATGTATAAAATATGAACTGTCAAAATTGAACACTCTCTCTCACCGGAAAATTTTAGAAACAAACACCTTACACATTATTATTTGTAATTTTATTTTTCCCTATGTATACTCAGTGCCGGCGCGAGGTTATTTGGCGCTCTAGGCAACGGTTATTGGCGCGCCCCCTTTTTTACATATCATCCTACTTTTTTTCGAAATAATGAAAAAAAACAATTCGGGATCAGTTTTTTTATATATCCATGTCCGCTCCCAAATTTGGAGCATATAACCTCCTATTGAAGGTGTCTCAACAGAAGTTTTTCTACGTGAACTTTTTGTTACCCAGTCGCTCAACCTTTCTTCTTCAAATCATATAGAATATGATACATAATTACAACGAACAATATTTACAAAAATCAACATAAAATAAAATGCACTATTATTTAATATTATTAGAGCAGGTGTGGGGAACCTGTGGCCTATTGGCTGCTCTGGTGCGGTCTTCTGGCTAATTCTGTAATTCTGTAAATTTATGTAAATTCGTAAATTCCTGACATATTCTGACCGTTAAGTTCTGTTTTCGGCCAAAGATTCCCTAGTCAATGTTTACTGCGGCCTTATGTCGAATCAGAAAAATGAATGCAGCCTTTAGATAATAAAAGGTTCCCCACCCCTGTATTAGAGTGCATAAAAATAATTTTAATATTCCATTTATGCGCCTCATAATGGTTTGCGCCCTAGTCGGTTGTCTATTTCGCCTGTATGGTGACGCCGGCACTGTGTACACACTACATACCTGTAATCTCACATAGTCCTAATTCATCTAACCGTAACTGAATAAGTTTTTCTTTTAAAATAGCTATTTTATTAATTCATTTCTGTCGTGTCCGTGACACGTACAGTGGTCAACGTCGGTTTTCAATCTCTGTTTGAATTAATGGATGTTTGAGATCTAAAAATTCCTTCCCACTTATAAAATCTTAAAATAACGACACGCTAAGAAAGCGGTTAACTTACTACACAAGTCCTGTCCTAGCTGTATCTATTATTTCTATCTCGGTTCCCTTAAAAAAGAGATATCAATTGAGCCAAGCAGTTCTTGAAGAATTGAATCTGCCGAGATACCTCCATTAGGGGGGCACATGCGGATACACTGAGAGCGGACACTGATAAAAATATACTAATTTTTAAAAAGTATTAAACTTTTTTTAATCATGCCAACTTACGATGTATATCATTATTGTGTTACAAATTAACAATATATTAATATACCTATTCGCATTTTATCCGAAGTATAAAATGAAAAATAAAGATATGTCCTAAACTAGATTAAATTCATTGTTTTTTTGATGAGATACTTCTTGTTTAATTTATTATAAATAAAAACTGATTAATATTATAAGATCAAGTTTTTTATTGAATGATAAAAAATAAATACAAATAATAAAACGTTTATATTCAATTTCCTTATTGGTAAATTTTATTCGTATTATAAAAAATATTTAACGACATTCGCAATTTTACTGTAATATAAAAATAGTGTACTTTCAATAAAACATATTTGCTCTATTGTGGACTTTATTGCTGCTAATGCATTATGTTTTTTTTTCGAGAGCCACCAACTCTAATAACTCTCGTACGTACTCTATACGGCTAGGACTCTTCTATAATGTATCCGATGTAAATGTATCTTATGTTTTATACTTGTACATTTGAAACATCTTTATAAATTGATGTTAGTTTCTGATTTAGTTTAAGAATATTATTTTTCCTTTACTTAATAAGAGACTCGCCGGCCTTAGTAAATTAAACAAGGGGTTCGAGCGAGTCTCCTCCAAACTTCCCAGGTCCTAGTCTTATCTTTCTATACTTACTCTCTCCGGATATGAGAGATTGACAGGACTTAGTGGCATTAGTTATCGTAGAACAACTACTGTTGAGATACGCTCTACAACTTATCTTATAATACACATTGGCAGTGGCGGATTACCCAATCAGCGCAAGAGGCGCGCGCTTGGGACCTCCAAATCCTCGCAACCTCAGTTCAGATTTTAATATTCATTATTATTTTTCGAAGAGTTTTACAACACTTTTATGTTATTCGAAAAACAGGGTCTCCAAAATTTATTGCGCCTGGGGCCTCCAAAGTGCTTAAGCCGCCACTGCACATTAGATACAAGCATGGTTACAAAAAAGTTCATTGCATACTTATATTCGAAAAACAATCTCATAAAAAAAAACATTATTTAATCTGTAACATAAAATAAAACGGATGTAGACGATGCGGTTAACATATTTAACTTCCCCATCGCTTATTTAAAATAAAAATATGAATACAAAAAAACATAATTCTCTTACCCCGGCATGAGACATCCATTTGTTTGGGCCATATAATTCTGACGTTCATTTTTATTCACATCCACCCACATAATAAAACTTTAGGAAATACAAAACTTTTCAAAAATACAGCCAGAATACATTTTTATACACGGAGCGTTATAATTAAGTTTAAAAAGCTTAACTGCGATTTCATTAACGAAATTGATTTTTTTTATTGCTCACAGTAAAATATTTAACCGACCGTTCAGTCACATACAAGAAACGAACTTTATTGTGTTATGCTATTATAACTTTACTTACTGTAAAGAAATCCGAACACACGTCCGCGTCTACGCGCGAATTGTTTACGTCTGAAAAGCGATGCGAGTTTTTCACGTAGATGCTATGCTACACGAAAACGTGATTTTGATTTACTAGTTATTCTACCGCTCTGGCATATCTATCTACCATAACTTTTGTTTTTCTCAAGCATACTTTTCCGATCTGCTAATGGAAAACAAACAAAATAAATCCGGAATGACAATATTAAATCATTATCCGTCAACAGATTGTTTGGCCAATATAGAAAAACACATACAATTATGTGTTTTTCTATATTAATAGCATTGCGAAACTATTCAAATTAGGAATTAAAATAGTGAGCAAGACGTACTGTCGGTTTTCGAGTATATCTGAGTTCATTAAGTTTATTGATTTCAGATCACGTAGCTGCAGGAAAAAAAATATTAACACGTAAGCTAAAAGGCGAAATATTTAATTTAGATCTTCTTAAATTATGTTTGGCTATAATTAGGTTGTTATAATGTCGATAACTTTTTCTAGAATATATTTAAAAATCGCTTAAAGCTTCGGCAAGAATATATATATTTACTTTTATACAAAAGTGGATCATTTAGACCAGCCATACTCAACCTGCGGCCCAGTAAGCCCTTACCAAATCGAGGATTTTAAATTCCTCGGTGAGCTAAAAACAAAAAAAAGGATTATACCATAAATATGTTGCGGCCCACGTAGAGAAGCAAATATCGGAATGCGGCCCGGAGGAAAAAAAGGTTGAGTACGGCTGATTTAGACTAATAGTTGGACTAATTGTAGCATTTAAAAAACAGCCGTTTTAAAGAGAACTGGTTGTAAGTCGCTTACTTAACTAGTCTCTCCAGAAAAGATTTATAAGCGGCGATTGCCATATTGAAAAATATTTTTTATTTGTAATCTATGTCCGCTCGCAATGTGGAAAATATCGTCTCTAGATAAAGGTATCTAAATGTAAGTTTTTCTATGAGAACTATTGTTTTTTCGGTCGCTCAACATCTCTTTTTCGAAGATAGTAATAGAGATAGAAGGATAGGGCAGGACATTACGTGTTGTTAACTGATCGCTACGCCCCGTCATTTAAAGATTTCGACCCGATTTATTAAGAAACTATTACGACAATAATATGTGTCACAGATGTAAGACGGGCAAGGTTCCTTGTGACTTATAAATGGTTAAATATAGTTTTGGAGATCGCTTCTTCATAAATGATTTACGTTAAATAACTTTACCTACAGCAGTTTTTTGTAACATGGAAAAATGTATCTTTTTGATTTCAATAAATTGATTAAAAATATTTTAACTGCTTTGCTTATTAAAGGATGTGCAATAAACATGATAGAGTTTTTAAAATTTACAGGAATCATTTTTTTAAAAAGATCCCTGGTACATCGTTTTTAAAGGCCCTTTGAAAAAGTGATGAATGCGAGAAAACGATGAATCTCTGTTTTTTTGTTGAATGATGTTTGGCTGTAATTACTTACTGACCGGCATACCTTCAATACTGGGAATAAGCAAATGCGGTAAAACAATTATGGGAGAAAGACTGACCGTTGTTTCACTGTTATTTAAAAAAAAATGATAATTACTTTTATGATTTTGTTTTAAAGTAATACTTCACGTTAAAATGACCCAGTTATAGAATTTTGCAATGTTGTAAAACTGTAAGTTTGACATAGAAATATTATTAATTAGGAAAATTGTGAGACGCGCGGATATTTTTATATGTACAAGCAATATTTAAAAAATAATTTTACACAAACAAAAATGTTTACCAAAATTTTGATTTGAATTATAATGCTTACAATATATAATTGAAATTACATTGAAATGTGTTCAATTACTGTACATCAAACTGTTAAAAATCATCAGACTGTCATAAACTGTGCAACAATTATTATCAAAAGCTTCCCAGACCTCTACAAAGACTTGTACAGAAATATTCTATTTAAGCGCACGCTCGGACCGCTTATAACAATGTTAAATTTTTTATGCGCTTACTGCGGTTTTTGTTGTGAGCAACTGATTGCAGGCATGAACTGCATACCTATTACCTATATAGGTAATAACATTGTAAATTGAATTTCATAAATTATTGTCTATGGTGATATTCTTGAATCTACTTCACCTTAGTCAACCATAGACTACTCTAAAATGTTCTAAAGTGGTTTGTGGTGGACGTACAGTTTTTCGCACGGCATTTCATAGTTTTTTTGCAACTTGCAGTTGCAACTGTTATTTAATTCAAACGTCTAAATGTTAGATTCTCCCGAAAAAAATGTCTATTGATTTAAATAAAAACCGCGAGTCCTTACTCGTGGCCTGGAAAGACGTTTTGGATGATAAAACATCCACAAATTGGTAAGTAGATGTTTTTGTTTAGATCAGGTTGAGGTCTTTGATCTCATTACATTCCGCCGGCTTTTATAACTATCGATATTCTTACCCAAATAAATACACAGATATGGTATGATCTACATAGGATCGTTTAGAGGTTTATTAGATTAACTGTTAATTATAATTACATTTTTATTGCTGTGATTTGGGCACACCATACATTTTGCCTACTGTCAAATAATTAATCTCTCATTGGTATTCCGCCTTTCAAATTTGCGTTCGGTAATTATTCAAGTCATACAGTAATTAGCATATTCACTGGCATTTTCCAATGCAACTTTTGGAATTTCTCTCATTAATAACTGAATTCGAATTCCCGGCCACTTGTATAAATTAAAAATAAAATATCTATTGCACACACATAAATCATTTAAATTCCTAGCCATACTGATTCTACCTCTACTGCTTCTATTTAAACTATGTCTTCCTTCATATAATTAAAACGAGATTTTGTACTTATGAAAATATGCTACCAATAAATGCGACGGAAATAAGTTAAAAAGAATAAGGTATCAAAAGCAAAAGGGCATAGGGCAGTACATTACGCGTTGTTAACTGATCGCTCTCGCTACACCCCGTTATTTAAGGATCGCACAGATGGGAGGGAGGGAATTTTTAGACATCACAAACATCCATGTCCGCTTCCGAATACACGTGCTGAAATTTGACAGGTTGCCTTTCGATGTTAAAGTTGTCAACAGATTTATTTGTTTCACGCTACCCATACATAGACTGCGCAATTGTATGCAGTTGTATGGGTCGGTAGGTCTTGCGATTGGGCACAACGCTTGCTTTTGCGAATACATATACGAATCCGGTATACTACTGCCGTAAAAATATACTTTAAATATATCACTTAATGTTTTAGATTTTGCTGGTGTATAATTAGGGTGTGCGGCACACACCTAGCACACTCTGAATATACGTCCCTGATTCTAATTCACCTTCCACTCCATCACATCTTTTAAGAATATATTTTACTTACACTTACAACATTGTTACCGTAAATACCAACTCATGGTTATCAGTGTTATGATGAACACTATATATAGATCAGGTCGCAGTATGCGATTGAGCTTACAAACTCGTATTGTATTGTGATGGAAAAGTGTTGTCATTTTTCAAGTCTGCCATAAAGTTCGGACTTGGAGCTCTAATGTTTTGTCACATAACATTCTTTATGTGGCAAGAGATAAGCGCTGCAATTTTAACATTAACCTTTATCCGCCCTCGCGCTTTGTGCATTATAAGTAGTTCACTACTCAAGTAGTTTTTCGCAAAATTAATTTTGCAATTGGTCAGTCACAAAAATATGTCAATTGAAGTCATTTCTTATTTAATCTAATAACCATAATTTGTATATTGTTATTGTAAATCAATGTAATCCTGTGACGAAACTTGGCATTCTCGCTTTTCTCTCTAAGGATCGCTGGGTGTTTAAAAGTTAACCAAGTTACTTTAAAGACATGACTTCTTGCCGTTTGACGAAAAAAAAACAATATCATGTTGAGTCTCTTCTTTTGATATTTAACACTTATAATTTTCTTCAATAATAACTACACCCAAAACTTCACCTTAAAAATTAAAAGTCAAACTGTATAATTGTGTCAACATCAGATATAACACTTGGCTATTACAGTACCGAGTCGTGAAATTAAAATTCACTTGTTTTAAATTAATTTTGGTCCTTGAGATTACAATAAAACAGTGAAGTTAGGTTCTCTGTAAATAAGAAGTCGCAGTTGTCTTATCTTTTCTGTAGTAAATTACATTCATCTATACATATCTTGGAATCAATTATGTTAAACGGCTTTTCGATGCTGGTGACTGTAATTTTTCAGTCGTCTTTCAACCCTTGTTACAGTTATGATTACTCAATAACATAGCATATAGTGATCGATGAAAATGTAGTCCTTTTAATCTCATTCTTCAATAGTAACTCATAGTTTTCATATTTGTATTTTGTTGTGTACATTGATACTGTTTGAATACTTTTCAAAAAATTGATGCGTAATCCATTTTATACAAACACAGTCATTATATTATTAACCTTCGTCAGTAGATATTAGAGCCCTTCATTAGAAAAATCTGTTGATAACGTGTTTACTATTTCCAGGGCTTTGTTTGGATATGAGGGCCAGACAAATGAACTCAAAGTGGTTAACACAGGTGACGGAGGCATCGAGGAGTTGGCCGATGATCTCAACAGTGGGAAGATTATGTACGCCTTCCTGAAAATTGAGGATTCTAAAACAAGTTTAACTAAATATGTCTTAGTCAATTGGCAGGTAAATTTACTCATTTCTTTTATTGATTTACCCTCTGATGTGTTTTATATTGCTTACATCATCACCTCAGCTAGATTACTTGGGTTTATTATTGATAGATAACTGTGATAGATAACTCATAATTTCATAGGAACTGCCACAAATTTACTTTATCGTGTATGTGATATTAATCAGGGGTGGCCAACTTGATTAGTGTTACGATCTATATTATCATTTGAATAGTATTGGTGAAATACCTGCTTGAAATTTAAAAAAATGAGTTTTTAAAAAATTTTCATATTGTATCATATATTTTTTCTTGCGATAAGCGTAACAGGTCCTTATTATTTACATACAATTGTGGAAATGTTATAAAAACAAATTTATTATATTTTTATGAATAAATTGCGTTTTCACCGAGAATTCATATATAACACTTTAAAAGTGAATGTTCAGTCGTAAAATTAAAATTATATACCACTTTATTTTCAATCAACAAATTAATTTTAAGAAGACAGCCAACACTTACAATCTAAAACATCTATTAATTATAAATTTTACCTTAAAATACACACTAAAAAATGTATTATAATATGACTAAATGTATAAACCCAGCACCTGCTAACGTATCAACTGTTGGTACAGCAGTGTGAAGGTATGAAGAACCTTGGTATAGGAGTTATTGAAAATATTGAAAAAAATGCCATGCTGCCACCCCACTATCTTCCGACTCATATTTCTCCCGTCGATCAATATATTCTTTACTATAAAAAACTAGAATTCCATAATTTAAGTGCATCATTCTTAACATTCTTCTGAAACAGAGTTGAATGTAGAATTTTTAACATACTAAAAATAATCATCATGTATTTACATATAAATCAATATATATTGGGTTAATTAACATTTTTATTGCACCTAAACATAAGCCATTAAGGCGGCTACAATATTGAAATTGGTTAGGTAAGCAGGGATTATAAAATGTATAATGATAAACCATGATTATTTTTCAAAACATATGTTTCACTAGATAGCAATATATCATTCTGTCTGCTTAAATAATATTTTTTTATCTTTCACTATCTATGTTGATTATTTTTGTCTTCACCTACTCATGTACCTATTTATACATTCCTTTTTTTAAATTTGAAAATAAAAAAAGGCAAAGTTTTTAAGTCGGCAATTACTTGTTAATTTATATTGCAAACATTATTGCACAATTCCAGCATCCATGAATGTTTTATTTATTGAATTTGGCAGAAAATTATTATAATAACTAATATAAGAATTGTAATACATAGTTAATAGCTATTTTTGGCTTTACACCATTTTCAGAACTGTTTGTATTTCCGTGTGTAACACACTCTTAGCCATTGAGTGAATAATAACATGTAAAACTGCTACTTTAAATCTCTTAGGCTATACTAATAAACCTTTCTGAATCTCATCCTTTATTCTGATTGACTAGTTCTTAATTAATTGCCTTTTTATGAAATCCTAGTTACCAATTAACCACCTAATAAACTATCCTTAACGCCATCATTGTATCGTTACCCGTAGAAGAGAATATAAGCTTCTGTCTTACAGTTACATCTCGCTCTATTATTAGTCCATATAATCCTAAGTAGGGAGTGGAGATTAAAAAAGATTGCACAGTGAAGTTTATCTGCTGTCTTTTATTTAATTCCATGTAAGTGTTTTTTTGTGAACGCTGTAACATGGCTTAAATTAATCACATTTACAGCTGTTGACTCAATTGGAGTGACTAATGACTCACCCAATTACAGATGTCTAACGGCAAAGTTTTCGTATGCATACTTTATTTTGAATGCTCAATTTTTTTTCAGTTATCTATGCAGTAATGTAAAGTTGTATTTTTTTTATCAAAAAGGAAATCACGTCTGTCAGTGATTTCATGTTGGAGATACTAGTTTAAAAAGAGATACAAAATTGAGTTTTGGTAATGGGGCGTGCTTAGTGTAGTCATCATAGTAACATCTACCATTTTATAGTACGCAACATTGACTGGATTATCTTAATTTGAAGATCCAAGAGAAATTCGGATTACCACTTTTTTGTGATGTCCGAACCCATGCAAAGCAGCCCTAGGGGTTCCCTCAAAATTACCCCAAATATTTATCAATTACACTAGATGTTCTACGTCAACTTGTGCCCCCCTTTTCTTTTTAATTCCTGGTCATAATCTTAAGTATTCTCTGCACAGCATTCCTCTTTTGAATTAACATTTCAGAGCTTAGGATCACAGGGGTCTCTCACTACACAAATGCATGTTTTGAGTTGAGCTCGGTTTTGGCAATGCCATAATGTTTTTAGAAAATTTTCAGTGTGTGTTTCGCAACCTCTTCTCTCCAATGACACACTAAAATTTTCGCCAGACTTCCGCAGCACACCGCAAGTTAAAAATATGTAACAGAAATAACATTAGATAATGCTTTTCATTTAATAAAGGTGTATGGTAAAAGAATTATATGCTCGGGCAGATTATTGGATATAAAAGGCAGTTCATTAATTTTTTTATCATGAAGCAATGTGCTGAGGCACACCTAGAATCACTTCACGGTCCCACAGCGGTTGCGTAGCACACTGTTTTACCAGATGATTACTACCAAACTATAAATAGTAAGAATACCCTTACCATACATGTAAATATAACTAGCATTTACTGAAAAGTGTATTAAATACCTTTCCTGTTTTTCATCTGTCTGTATTAATTGAGTAAAAGCAATTTAAATAATATATTTTTTTGTATGCTACTTTGCTTTCATCATTGAATCATTATCGCCTTGACTGAGTGTACTTAATAATACTTCAATTTAACTCTTGACAGGCCATCAGACTGTCAAATGCTGTTCTCGCAGAATCCTGTCGTTAACAATGCTCATTTTCATTCTAGGGTGAGGGTGCTCCGACAGTTCGAAAAGGGACGTGTGCGAACCACATTCGTGATGTCAGCGCGCTTTTCAGCGGGGCGCATCTCACTCTGCACGCCCGCACCGACGACGACATGGATCCGGAAGCCATCATTGATAAAGTGGCGAAGAGTGGTTCTGCTTACAGCTTCAAAGCACCTCGATCTGAAAATAGTGGTCAAACTGGCCCGGTCGGTACGACCTATCAAAGGGTAATCCCAGGTAACTAATCTAATAAATAATAACAACCAAAATGTTCTTATTGCCATGTTGGCATTTTAGATTGCTTTGAATGTGCCTTACTCATCTACGGCATATGGTATATATTTTTTAAACCTTTAGTACCCTACACAGAGAGAGAGACAAGGACTATATTATATTGTTTCAAAGCATTTCTATGCAGATTGCATTGTACATCTTCTAGACGTGATAGATTTGATTTTGATAATGGAACAAACTGGCGTGTGATTCATTTCTTGAACCAGTTTTTGTAGTCATTAACATTGACAGTTTTTATTTTAATTTTAGTTAGAGGACATCAAAAGGTAGTCAAGTTATAGTTTCAACTTTAACCATTAGCACGCCAACGATTCGCCAATGTGTCGCACGCTTGTCGACACCATATGCAAGCGTAGAAAATAATTATTTTTTCAATATTCAATTTCAAATGGCCTTAAAACCGCTGGCATGAAGAACTAGATTTAATATTTTGTGGCTAAGGGTATTGCCGTCGTGGCCATTGTGAATTGTCGCATGCAGCGTGCATATCGAACACATGCTCCTTAAATACGAGTGCCCTGAGCGTCAATGCTTCGTAAAATGCGGCTACTGAGGACTCAACGTAAGAGCCTTTGATCCACATAGTTTATTTTGGGACTTGCTATAGTTGTGTATACAGAATGTTCTCATCAATTCTCTTCAACAAGATTGTAAGTTGTTTTTTTGCTATTCCGCTGGCATTCCACTACATCAGTATTCTGAATGGTTTGCTAAGGAGTCTACTTAATTTCCTGGATTGGAGAGTGAGGGTAACACAACTGATTTTGAGAACTTTTTCTTACATCATTTGTGTAATGTTTTGCTGTCATTTATGACAACTATATTTTTTAATTTTTTTGTAGGTAAAGAAATCAATTCAAAAGAAAGGGATCAGTTTTGGATTAAAGAAGAGCAGGAAGAAAAAAATAGAGTGGCCGCTGAGAAAATTCGCAGAGATAATGTAATTAGTTTGTCATACTTATGAATCATATCAGCATTACTCGGTGACGGATTGCGATATTTTGATGTCGGTGATGTTTCTTTTACAGGAAAGAAAAATTGCAGAGGAGGAGATTCGGGCTCGAGACGCTCGTGAGGCGGAAGAGAGAGAGACTGCAGCCGAGAAAAGAAATGAAGCCATAGCTCGAAGACGAGCGGCGGAGCACAGTCAAGAGATCGCAAGGCGGAGGGAAGAAGACGACAAAGAGACACAGAGGTAAAAGCTACATTCACTCAGTTACATAGAATTTCAATGCGCTGATTTTTATAAGAACTTGATTTAAGTCATAAAGAAATAATGCATACTTGGACTTGGTCAAATTAATTTTTACCTAACAGCATGAATTTTCAAATGATTATGAAATTCCCACAACAGACTTTTGACGACGTAATTGATGAACCGGTTGAAAAAATCACCTTAAAATTGTGAATGTTTTAAAAATTACTTTATCGAAATACTGCAAAGCGCTATTCAGATAATTTTATAAACGTCATACAATTTTTGTTATAAAATTATAAAATGTTAAATATGAATTGAAATACGTTTATCAATTTTCACAATGCTTAATTAATTTACGTTGTTTATATTATTCAAGGTTAATGATTAATCTGAAAATTCGGTCCTAAAAATTGAAAAATTACTTACATACACCAAAATGTATTTTAGTTATTTTACACATTGAAACAATACAGTTTTTAGATGATCTTCGTGATCTCTTTCTAGTTATCCTGAAAAGTACCTATTTTAGATTGAGCACCTGTTTCCTTTCGCAGAAATAATCCTTAAATATCAAGTCTTTTGTGGTCATCAATAAAACTAATAAAAAGTTGAATCATAGTGATTCAACTATAAATGTAGTCAATTTAATCATGTGTGATATCAATTTTGTATCATGTGTTTTGCAGACTTCTGAGAGAGCAAGAAGAGAACGCGTCGAAGACTGGTTTAAATGAAAGTGAAACTCTTCGACGCCAGAGATCGAGAGAAGCCAAAGAACTTATTGGACATTCTACTTCGCAAGCGCGCGCCCTGTTTCAGCAGAACTCATCGCAGGGACAGATGAATAGTAATAGGTATGTTTTCAACCATCGCCGTAAATCAAAGAACTCTAGTTAATATGAGTGTGCATTGTTTAACTGTGCGTAATAAATAGACAAGACAAATAAATCATTTACAGATTTATATATTATATTTTGAGAGTGAATTGTTGAATTTTTTAGCGACTCATTCTATTGCGGATTAACGCATTAAACACTTGGCTGAATCCAGAGTAAATTCTGATTTATTTTCATTTATACCTTTTTGAAAACATGGCGAGATTTACGTTATTAAATTCGTAAATTGTTTTATCGTTGTCAAAGATTATAATGTAAGCAATTTATCTTTTCAGAAATTTCAACGCTGTACCTCAAAAACCGATTCGCAATTCTGTAATAGCGCAGCGCATCAATAGTCTCACGCAACAATCTGAGACCACGTATAAACAGCCGACAGACGAGTGTCTGCTAAAGAAAGAAGAACCTGTGGAACCGTCGAAAACTAGTCCAATCAAAAATATAGATAAAATCAAATTGAGCCTGGAGAGTCCCTCCCAGATACAGCAGGCCATTCAAATAGATCCGGCCGTATCGGATCTCAGTCCCGGCGACGTCAACCCCGTCAAGTTCACCTCCACTGTAACTAACCCCGAGCCCCCCGTGATCGAAACCACACCTCCGGAGGAGCCTGAAAAGGCGGCCGATCCTGAAGCGGAAGTTCCGAACAGAAGCCCGAACCACACCAATCCGCAGAACGAAGACTTCATTAAGCAAAATATATTAGAGAACGATATCTTCGACAGTTCGCTGTCCACATCCAGCAGCAACGATTTGGAGGACGACGATAGTGATAATAAATTTAGTACCATTAAGAGATCGCCGCATAGCAAAAATAATATATCTGACGATAATAGTGGCAATAAGGAACACGGTGAGTTGAGTCGGCAGAACACTGTGATTGAAAATGTGAACTACAAAGATGGCAATGGACACACTAACGGATCTAGCACTCCTGATGGTAGGCTCTAGCTTTTTAGCCATAAAACTCTGAATAGTCAGTTAATGCAGCTCATCTCGACTGGAACTTCTTGTTCCTCAGTCGCTCAATCTCGCTTTCTTAAAAAGATAAGGATAGAAGGAAATTTTTAATGTTCAGCTAATTATTATTGCTGTGCTCCGTTTTAAGGAACATCTGGGCTGAAGTAGATTGAGAAATCACTTACATCTATGTTTTCAATCGCCACCAATTCATAATCCATTATTCAAACTATTTTAATCACTCAGCTAGAGGTGTGGCTGTCAATTTTAAGGATTTTTTGTTAAATTTAATTGGTCCTGTAGCCTGTGTGATAATGCTCATTCTAAGCATCTATTCTATTTGGATGTGCGATCAAATAGGATAGATGCTTAGATGCCTTCATTATTTTTTACTCACTTCTGATCCTGGCGATCAGAGTGTAGAGAGAGTGATTTGCTAACAACTAGATCAGAGTTTCTCGACCAGGGTCCACAGCATGTTCCAAGGGGGCCATAGAGAAAATATTATTTTAGTGGAGTCACGGACACCTAATGAACAGAAATTGTGCATTTTGTATTTGAACAAGGCATTCAACATAAGTTAGTGTTTTTTTTTTTCAATAAAAAAATGATTTTCAAGACATATCAATATGGCATATCAAAATCTGTAAATTCCCAGGTTTTTAAAATTGACCAGCGACCAAAAGGCAAAGATATAAAAGGCATCGATCGATAAACAGAAGGACAATAAAATATTTGTTTGTTTTGTTGAGAATTAAAAATAATTTATTGTAACTTCCAAGAACCGTGTCCTATTGAAATAGGTACAAGATTTTTAAATGATGATTTGAAATGTAATGTAATGTCATTTTTTTTATGATTTAAATAGATGTGTCTCCGGAAGCTTTGGAAGATGATGGAATTTATCAAGACGTTGATGATGATCCTGGTCTAACTGCTTGCGCCCTTTACGATTATCAAGCAGGTAATTTTAAACGTTATTTAAATTAGTATAGTATTCCAACTGTGTCATTAAATATTCTGCTTACTGTATTTATATTAATAAAAATTTGTACAGATGCACTGGTTGAACACATTTCTTTGTCTCTCCAGTTTGAAGTTTAAAAATGTTTACAGAGGAACCCCAATTCACCGTTTTTAAGACCTTTAAACAAACTTATGAATGCAAGAAATTTTCGAAACCACTCTTGTATATTTTTACTATTTTAACTTATTTATACATAACATTTTCCTCATACATAACACTTATTTTTAACGATCTGAAATACTCACCACAATCACGTTTTGAGTATACAGATCGTACAACACAATGACGTGTTGAGTATTGCAAACCGTCCAAAATAAGTGTATGTGCATTTTTATGTTGGATCCCTCAATAGATTGGCAGCTTGTGCCTGATGTACCATATGATGATATGAATTTTCTCAGGCTCTTTCAAGCTGAAGTCTTTTTTTTTATTTAAATTTAAATTTATTTTAATAATTTAAATTTATTTTATTATTATCACGACAAACTTGTAGATCTCATTCTTCTAAGCTACAATTGAATTGAGAGTTGATGATAGTCTGAGATGTCGACATGCTTCTTTCCTGAATTTCTTTCAGCTTCTTCAACAGTGTTCCCTCTAAGCTGTGCGCGCGCACACAACTCGCCAAGTGCGCGCACATACATTACAACATAACGCACAAACATTACACCAGTTAAATTAATTGATATTATATAGTGTTGTTAATTATTATCATTATTAAAAATTTACCGTTGCGTTTAGTAGGTCTAAATATTGTTATGTGGCGCACAATTTTTTTAATTTCCTTTTAAAGTTGCACAGCCAATGTCTTTTGCGCACATAACCATTGGAAAATTAGAGAGAACATTGTTCTTCAACTATTTTCACTCTTCTCAGCTTGAATCCTAAAATTTTTCATGAGGTATATTTTACTGATTCACAATGTAAATGATGCCAGTCGGCAGCGTGTTAAATGTAAAGGTTTAAAAACATCTGGTTATTACCGCTTACTAATAATCATAAAAATGGGGCAGCGAAGTATACAAAAAATATCAACCATGATGTGCAACGGGACCATAACATTTGAATGACAGACAGGGGAACGATTAATGCAGGATTATTCAATGGTGTTATTTAGGGGTGCAAAAAAATGAATGCAAAAACAGTTGTTTCAGTCAGTATTTTAATTATTTTGTTATTATTTCAGCCGACGAATCTGAGATCACCTTTGATCCGGGCGACATCATTACTCATATCGATCAAATAGACGAAGGATGGTGGCAAGGACTAGGCCCGCACGGACTCTTCGGTCTGTTCCCTGCAAACTATGTTGAACTTCTTCCGTGCAAGCCCAAGAAATAGATTTCGAAAATTGTTTTCGTTCTGTCCTTTTTGAATTTCATCTATGTATGTATGTGATGTTTGGCATAACGCAACGTGAGATTCAGACAAGAGTATAATTTAATTTTCTTTATTGACCTGTTCACATTGAACTGTGACTTCAAAGCTTTCTATGAATTGAGTCTTTTTCATGTCTTAAAGATTATTTACTGTGGTTTCATGACTAGGCTAAAACGCAAAGCTTCTGTTTAACTGTTATGTAGCAATTTTGATTGAAAATTTTCGTTCCTTGCCGTTCAATATATCTCGATGTAGTTACGATGCTTCTATCTGATCATTTATTATAAGAAGTGGCAATCAGATTTGATTTAAATTACAGTATTAAAACGTTTCATTTTCTACAAAATTGAATCAGCAATTATTTTCCATATGCATATGTATTGATATTAAAGTAATTTAAAAGACGACCATATACGTGGTTACTATGAAATTACTCGCGACATTTATAAAATAAATGTTTCTTTTTTTATTATTTTTAATGATGAAGCTGAAGAATTTGATTTAGATTTTTCTCTTACGAACGTTTCTGTGTATATAATAAATATTTCATTTATCATCCAGATGTATATAACATTATTTTAAGCCTGCTTTAGTTTGGTAAACGAAGATATATGATTTTACTTTTTTCTTTTTAACAAAATAATTTTTATGAGCTTCTTGACTAGTCTAAAAAATTGAGAATTTTTTGCATGAAATAACATGAGAACAAACTATAATATGTATTATGCTTCGCAATATCTATGAGATCATAGTGTATGTTAATTTTATCATATAATATATTACTTTCTAGGCATAAAGCAGCTTTTGCTTATTTTTTAAACGAATGGCCTCAAGTATTTAGGTGTATCTTAGCGGAAGCACTCTACGTTTACAATTTACTGCCCGTGTTTAGTCATTATGTTTTAGCTTAAGATTTTCTTCATTAAAAAAATCATTGTTTTTGAAGTGAACCAAGTATTTTCTGTGTTATAACCATTGAGCTACTACTTCTTCGAGGAACATATAACTTGCATGCATTTCCAAAATGGATAAATTTTGAACTTGCGGCTATGGTAACTACGTTCTGATTTAATGTCTTTTCAAATATATCATGTGTACTGTATTGAGACTGCTGTTATGATGTTAAATATTTGTTTTTATTAATAATATGTATCTTTACTATTATATCAATCTTCAATATAAATGATTAACTTGCTGCTTCAACAAATAATCACCTTTAAGTTTGTAATATTATGTGCGATATATTATCAGAAATTTGCGACAACTTGTTATCTCAAAAAGAACATGTTTTCAGGAGACATAAATGTACTTTATTCTACCGCTAACGCTTTCTTTCGCCATAAAACACCACTGTAATGGGTTTATCCTCAATATCTGTGATAAAGTTAATAAAGCAGGAAGGAAAGACGTTTCCATCAATGCCAAACATAGCCCATGACATTCATTTCATCATAAAACTAAAAACTGACAAAAATTGAGATATGTGTTTGCAGAAAATTAACGACGATATGTATTTATAACCGTCACGTGAAGCTTTTTGATGGCATACCACTGAGGTTATGAACGTTTTTAGTTTGTTTTAAATTTGAATAAGAGTTAATTTCTTTCTCTATCTTTTGAGTCGAGGAGCATAATAATTAAAAGCAACAATGATGTGATTTATTAACTGTAACTCGCTGCATTCATGTCCTGTCAAATGAATTAATAACGGTAAAATAAGACGTAAGAATCCTTTACAGTAGTAACTCAATGGTAAGGTGAGACTTCGTTTCGTTAGGAAATGTTAGTAAGTGATGACGTTTCAGTATAATAAAAATCTATGATCAGTATTTAACGTGTCCCGTGTGAAGCGTTGCAAGATGTTTTGTGGCTTGCACAATTTTTTAAACGTACCTTATATGAATATGTAGATTTAATCATTTTTATATAAATATGTGAATAAAGAAAGTCGAACACCAATAATGGCATTTAAGAATTTTGTACGTTATTGTAAGGCCCGTTGGATATCTCCGATCGGGCATCGAATAGCTAATTCGAATTGACCACCGTCATACCGTAAACGTTTGACAATTGATTTAATCGTTTTGCATCGTTTCATGAATTAAACTATTTCAATTTTAAATTAAATCTTACACATCAAAATTGTAACTTGTTTCTGTATTATTTTTCAGTCAACATCTTGCTGTTTGTGTCCTTAAAAACTTTATATAATGTTTACTAATTAATTGAAGACGTCGCCTGAACAATGCTGTACTGTTCATTTTGGGCTGTATTGAGATGAGTATGCAACATTACTGTACGATTCATTGCGCACAATTTGTTCTAGTCAAAAGTCCGAAATTCTATCCCGTGACGGAGCTATGGCATGTTTAAATATACTTAGTAGTAGAATAACACTACAGTTTTTCGCATCTCACCCAAATGATCCGTAAGTTGTTGTTTGAGTGACGTCTTCGATTACTTTCATGTTTATTACATTTTTATTACTTTGCAGAGCTTATTTTTAAATGTTATTGAAGGAAACGTGTGCGTTGTAATTAAACATTTTATTTTGTATGAAGCTTCTAGTAGATAGCATAATTTCTCTAAATGACTATAGTTTTAAAACTGATAACGTATGAATGTTATTCATTCTAATTCAATCTCGTGACTCTTCAAAGATACCAATTTATCAAAAGATTCATTGATAAATAAAACACATTTTATTTATTTAGACTGTTCGATAGAAAAATCGTTTTTCCCACTGGTGGATAAATGCATTATAAGATATGTTAATATCCGCCTATGTATGTATTATAGACAACAGTTATATTCTTATGTATTAGAGAAATAAATTGACTGAGCACTCTATATAACTCTTCAGGCATGCATGAGTGAAACACTACATTCTTCAAATTAATTTTGAATTTCACATATTGCCGTTGAAAAGGAGACAATAACTACAAGAAATTGAAAATAACCCTTGGTTAGGCGGATTGATTCATATTAGTGCAGTGTTGGTAATTTTAAACTGGTTAGACGTACATACCGTACGCTTGAAACTAAAATATCTTAACTGAAAATTAATAGAAAATCCGCAAAGAGATACGTGTCCGTGCTTGATTTATCAATAGATAAGTTTAGAAAATCTGCGAGGTTGAATTCAAATCGCTCATGATACAATTCTATAAATATATAAAAAATGCGTAATAACTATTTTATGGTGCTTCATATAGATTTGATTTTACTGTCTTTAAATTTTTAACAGAAAATAGTTTATTTTACAAGGTAACCATGTTACTTACATGCTAGGACTGTACGGTCGATAGGAATGCCAAATTATAGGAACAAATAATACAAACCTGAAAACGTAGACATATTTTTGTATCAATTTACTTCAAACACATATAATAATATTCTTGTGCACTTAAATACACTTCATCTACAAAGAAATTCATATTTTTTGGTGCGTTTTTGGAGCACTGTGAATATATCTTCCTTCAAGCGATAATGTTTTTCTATTTTCGTCAATAATAGTATTTTATAGCTGTTTTATGGAAAAATAGTTTTTTTTCTGACATCTTTGTAAACATTAAATAATATTTACTAGCGTGTATGAAATAGTGAAATAGTTAGGCGTAAACTAAAACTTGTCCACTTTCATTCATTAGGTATCTGTTAGTTGTCAAATTATGGAAATTATTGAAACGAGATTGTGAAATTATTTGACGTATGGAACTGCACAGTAATTTATGGATTTTTGAATACGTTAACCAAAACTAATTAATATATTTGCACTTCAGTAGTCGAATTCAGAGTCAAACTATTTATTCGCTCACTAAATCTTGTATTTTTTATAAATTCAGTGTATTTCAAGCGATCTGTATTTATGAATGTCACAAATTTTGATAAAGCGGAAATTTCTTCTGCTTTTGATTTTAAAGTAAGGTGCTATGTGTTAATATTAGTTTTGTTTTTATAATTGTAGACTTCTTCAGTCATTTTAATTTCTCTATTGTTACCATGAACAATCTTCAGTATACAATATTCATATTCAACTCTTTGGCCTGACATCAACCATTGAAATAACAGTTATAACTTTCATCACTGCATACTCATCTCCAAGTTTCGATTGCAAAAACAGTGTTTAAATACGGTTAATTGTCAACAGTGCTTAAAGGTTTGAGTCACATTGTGAAGAGTCGAGATTAAATTAAAAATAACATTAAATTGTTGTGAAATTGTTCTCTTGGTAGCTTTGTAATAATAATCGATAATCAAATGAGTAAATGCTGGTGTTAATTTTAGATACAATTTTCTCAGTCATCTTTTAATTCAAAAGCAGAAGAAAAACATTTTAGTCTAATTATCTATTAGGACACTTAACATTTGTTTCTTTCATTGATTTTTCAATTTGTAAACTAATTATCTCTGTAAGTATTGTAAATTTAAACAATCATTCTCTACTCTCATAAATGTTCCTTCATTAATTCATGTGAATCCATTTTTCGTGTTCATTGATTCATTTTAAACGACCAACCTGTTATAAAAAAAACCTAATAGTTTGTAATGAGAATTGTCACTCGGTATAAAATTAGTCATTGAATTTTATAAGTCTTAGAGATCCCACTATTGTGTGGTAAATGAATATTATTATTAGACGTCTAATGTATGAAAATTGTATATTCAATATAGAATCATTTTATAAAAACTTGCTACTCATTCCTAAAAGTCACATGTTTATTATGTACACAAAAGAAGACTTTTATTAGACTGCATGTATATCTAAATTATAAACAATTTTTAATGATTGTTATATTATCGGCTTTTTTGATGGAGTTGTGTGAATTATGTTTTTTTATACGATATATCTTGCGCGGATTTTACTGTACTTATTTTGTATTGCATATTTTTTTACAGTTTCATATTCATATATTAATTATTGTCGAATACATTGTTTAGAGAAATAAATTAAGGTCTTTAATGAAGAAAATATACGTAATGTTGTTTTAATTTTGCAAATGCGAGAACTTCAGAAGACTCCTTCAGTCAGGAATTGAGTAAGCGGATGTTCTCTACATAAAGTAGTGAATTTGTGTAAGTATGTATATAATATATTATTAGTAAAAGAATCACAGAAGCCCTCATTACAAATGTTTAGCTAATTGATATTAACATCTTAATAAAGATTGGAGCTATTGCGGCATGCATATTGACGTATTATCCCAAATCACGTGTCCGAAGCTCATTTTACATTACAAAAAGTATAGGAATAATAATTATTCACAGTTCAAAAACACGCGTCACCCTTAATCATCAATGGATAATTTAGGGTGACGCAAAAATTACACGCAGCTTGCGAAATTAACAGAGTGTGTGTCACGTGTTTCAACAAAGAAAAATTTAGATCAAAAGCCAACAGATAGACTGCTTTGAATAATGCATAATTGCCATCCGACTGCAAATTACTTTAAAAGATTACTCAGTTTCAAACTGTCAGTTTGAATGTAATTAAATCTCACGATTATTAGATTATTTTATCAAGCTCTGCATGTCATATAAAATTATGGCTACGAAAAATAAATGAAAGCGTGTAAGTATTGAATTTATATTACAAAAATTATTCGATAACGTGAAGCAAACGATTAAAAAAACTCCACTTTTTGTGTCGTCCAATTTCTTGGTACTCAAAAATATTTTTTTATTATGGTACTGAATGGTACTTATCATTATTTATGGGACTTGGTAGTTGTATTATAGGCGGTAGTGGGGCAAATTCAAAACCGTATTTTTAAAGGATTTTTCTGTCATATTCATAAATGAATATTTCATACTTTCTTAAACAAACACAAGTGTGTATTTGTAGTATAATCAATTTCCCCCCTGAAATTATTGGTCGCCGGGTCAGTAGCGCAGTGGTTAACGTCGTTTTCATTCATGACCAATATCACAGGTTCGAATCCCAGTACAAACAGCATTTTTTCAACCGATTTCGATTGAAGGAATTGTTTGTTTCGTCAAAATACTCTCCCACCCTTCCAATCCTGAAATAACGGCGCAGCAGGAGCAATTAGATAATCACTAATCATGACCTAATAGTATTTCTTTAAAAAAAGGAGTGGCTAAGCAACTGAGTAATAAGCAGTTCTCTTAAAAAGAGACTTCAATCAAGTAAGCTGTATGCTCTTTATTGGAAGTGAACATGAATTTAAAAAAAAATTGAATGCCTTAACAGTGCAGTCTCACATTTCAGTGTGCTCTTTGAACGAAAAAAAATGCTGTAGATTAAGCTATCCAACTATGGAAAAGTCGGTAATCAATCATATAATGAATTGAGGAAAATGTCCGCTTAAAATTTCAAGGTAGACAAATTTCTAAAACAGAATTGTCGAACAATAATTATTTGAGTGCTTAATTGAAATATTTACATACAAAAAAAATGTTCAGCACATAATTCGTATTCAAAATCAGCAGCTACCGTAACCACCTTATAGCAGAGTCATGCAATGCATGAGGGCCCAGCGAAAAAGGGGGACAAAATTTATTCATACTCGATATAAAAAAAAAAACGTGTAGAGGGGCCTTAAAGCATCGATTATACCAGCGGTCTCCAAACTTTTTCGTCTAAGAGTCGCACTGACTCCTCTACTAAGTCCCAAAGGCCAAGAATTAGCTAGTTCATCATACCAACATAATGTTTCAAATACCGGTCATGTCCGGATTGGTGGTGTTCGCCCGCGGACCGTAGTTTAGAGATCCCTGGCTTATACATTAAACTAGCAGTCGGTAAAGTGGTGGACCACTGAGTGATGTGGATTTTTTTACATTTTTTAATCCACAACAAACAACTAAAAAAAATACTTAAGTACACCAATAAATGATACAAGATTCAGGAAATCTTCTCAATCTCGGAAGACATACTGTTATGTACAGACCGTTATGTACCGTAAACAGTTATGTACAGACGTACATAACTGTTTTTCCAAATAGTTCACAGTATAAAAAACTTAAAGGTGGTCCGCGGGATTAATAATTATTAATTTAGTGGTCCGTGAGGTCCCAAAGTTTGCCGACCGCTGCTATAAACGATGCTTCATGAAAAGTAGTCTACCTAATGTATTGTTGGAAAGGCAAAGGGTAAGTTGTCATTTAGATAAAAGGGTAAAAACATGATATCACAGGATGGGCACACATTTCACTCGTAACAGTGATGTTCAACCTCTTTTATGAAAAAACGCACGACTGCCCAATTTTAAAATCTGGAGACTGATTTTTTTTAGAAAATTCGTTTCATTAGATTTTTTTTGTTATAAGTTCATGATACATTACACTACAGCTGAAATCGAGCGTGAAATCAGTGAATATAACTATATATGTGAATTTCAAATTGTCAATTTAATGGTTGTTGAAGAAATGTAAAGCATGTGTGAATTTGTTTTTTAACCATCATAAAGATAGATTTATTGAAATACTAATAAGATTTTAAAAATGGAAGGTCGCGCAATGAAGATCGTAGAAGGTCACAAAGTAATTTACGTTTAGTTAAGTCAGGGTTTCCCAAAATTATTGTGCAATGGAACACTTCGCAAATCTTGAAATGTTACCGACCACAGCTTATTGTTTAGGTCGGGTTATTCATAATAGTATAAATATTGAAAAAAAAAATATATTAAATCACTTATTATTTATTGATTAATTATTTTTAAAACGTGTTACAAAGAAATACGAGTAGATAAAGCTCTTGTGATTAAAAATATCGTGATTAAAAGTACCGCGATATTTGACGTATTAAATATCAGTGGAGATTTTCCATCACTCGATTTTAAAATTGAAATAGAATGTGCTTAAATGTGTAGCAGCGTATATTATCATTGAAAATTTTCGCGAAACACCTTTTTAGGACCCACGGAACGCAAGTGTTCCGCAGAATATAGTATATTATAGTTTGGGATTTCCTGAGTTAAGTATATTGCATGTCAGCCTAGTTGAGGAGTTTCCAAACTAATAGTGATCGTAGGCGTATTCGAGGTTGCAGCGGCAAGCAAAAGGAGGATATAAAAAACAGCCAAATTGAAGTATAAATCATGACATTATACATTTATAGACATATGGCGTTCTGTGTTTTTCGTCAACTAATGCTTTGCAATAGGCGCATACAAATTACCCATGCCCATCTGAGTTGGAAGATCAAATGCGTGCATTTAAACTTTCCAAATAATGCCACTCACAATGTCATAATTACATATAATTAAATAAAAGTAGTTGGCTGTTTCGTTAAGGGTGTTAGTTTAGTATCACTGCTATATACGAGAAGTGTGTTTTATTCTAATATTCATGAGTAAAACTCTCAATGGTATAGTTGTTATTTGATTTGGGACGCAACCTTTTTTCTGTAGGCAATAATGCTGCAAACTTATCCCAATGTTTTATGCATGTTATGGGACAAAGGAAGAATGTTTGAATTGCGTAAAAAAGTACCTAAATATGTCCAGCGGCCAATTATATTTACATTCTAATATAATGGAAATTGTTCAACGGGACAATTTGACTCATTCACTTTCGAAATTTAATGAGGAGCAATTTTAATAAATAAACATTACTAACTTGGCAACGAAACAAAGTTGAAAAACAGCCGTCGATATAGTGAACTGGACCGGATGATATATACGACCGATATATTGTAGCGATTCTAAATATTTATGACACTTAAAATCAATTTATATGACATGGGAGTCATATTAAAAAGCTTTTAAAAGATACGTAGCCAAAAGAAATTTGGTTTTACAAATATTGCTATTGGCATTGTTGGAAGTAATCAAAATAGAAAATATATATCTATTGGCACCAGTTCAAATCTTCGCAGCATGGAAAATTAAGCTATACACAATAAAGAAATAGTTTATTTTAAAAATAAAATATTAAATTGAATTAAATTATAAAAGTATGGCGTTTGGCATGGCAAAGAGGTAAACCTTCCAAGATTTCTATAGCAATGCAGTTTCGCGATCATTAATTCAGATAACCGACTGTACAGTAATGAGGAGTATAAAAGCATAACCGCCTACAAGCACAAATGCAAATTGTTCAGTAATCGAAAAAAACGATTTAAATGTTCCCTTTACATTTTTTTGAAGGATTTTGAATTATATTCACATCCTTTTAGATTTGTTTTTAGTTTGGTAATTTTATATCAAGCAATTTTAGTTTCGTTACTTCAAAAAAGACAATCATTTTTTCAATAGAGGAGGTTTTGCAGCTCAAATTTGCAAAGTGGCGGTTTTGTCTTTGAAGGTTTGTGAATGTGGCGGATTTGCACTTCACCATGCGTGATTTATCGATTTAACCACTTCGAGACCAAAACTTCAAAATAAAGTAATAAATATGACTACAATATTTATTATTTTATATTCTTCATAAAAAAAAACAAAATAAACAGGTTAAAAGTATATTATACAAACAAAATTTTTAAAAAATATATTACAAGCTAACAAAACGCAAAAATATACCAATTTTTGAGCTTACTTAATTTGAAATGTTGAAATTTAAAAAAAAAGTTAAGGTTATAAAAATATTAATTTTTCAAGGAAAAAAAATATTTATTTTCATTATAAAATGGTGCCTAAAATTAAAAATATTGAACAAAAAGTATCAAAACATTAGTCTTGAGAGTAAACAGAAGTAACAATTTCAAGAACAAAAAAATAATTATGTGTTGATGAAATGAGATAGTGTAACGATAATTAATTATTGTCAAACAAACAAAGACCAGTGATTCCCAGATTGGGGGCCGCGGAATTTCTCCGGGGGCCGCCGCAGAACATGGTTTGTATTGAGGGCCGCGGACTATTTTTTTCAGATTTCGGGGGCTGTAGAATGAAAAAAGTTGAGAAGCACTGTTGTAGACAACGACAAAAAAAATCATCGAGGCGATTTAACTTTTCAAAATTTCAAAATGAATGCATCTTGATATGCTTTTTCATGTTTCGAATCAAATGCATTGCGAAATTTTCTTATATCTTGCGATCCAATTTCATTACACTTAAGCTTTTTGTTGTTTTTGTGATGACAATTCCCAATTAATCGTAGATCTGGGAATGTCTTCGGTGAGTATCTATAAAGAAAATATTTTATTAAAAATTGATCCAGGGCTCGGCGCTTAATGTGTTAACAAATGACAGTTAAAATCAGTTTTATAAAGTGAATAATTATTGCCTTTTGCGCTTTTGTATGTTCCGTTTCCACTGATCCCTGTTTACTTCGCGTTTTCTTGCACTGGTTTTAGGCACAGGTGATACATTAACATCCATTTTCTATGATAAGTTTTGAATTATTTGCAAAGCGAACACAAAACGTTTGTATGGCAACGAAGCACGGCGGCAATATACGATTTGCGCTAGTATGTGTTTACTGTATCGTGATTGGTCAATTTCGAATGTGGCGCTTTTGAACTTCACTGAAGTGTAATAAAGGCGGTTATGCATTTAATCAACACTTTTGATGTCGATTTTGAATGATTTGGAGACGAATTTGCACTGGTTTGAAGTTTGTAAGGCATAGAGAATGAGTAAAGGATCATTAATCAATCATTATCTCAAAAACGGTCAGGTATGGATAGTGGCGGTTATGCTTTTATACCCCTCAGTTGTAAAAATTGTCTTTTGAAACGATATTCTAGCTATTTTTCATCATTATCATTATGTTTTTGTATTGTTTTCATAATATATCACACTATATAAAAACAGTAGTGAAAGCGATTGGCAAATACATTGTCATTTTTTTTATGTGAACAGGAAGTCAGACTTAAGCAGTTCTCGATTAGAGCTGCTCTGTTATATATAAATAAAGAGCAGAATGAAATGGTTTTTAAAAAGAGTGAATATTTACAACACGTTTAGGATTTTTCTGGAATGATGTCCAACTAGTCTTTTCTCAAGAGTATTAATTATCATTGACCGTTTTTGACTGATGTTGTCGAAGCTTTTGTGGTCTTGAAATAACCGGAACATGTTTATTTAAACATATATTATAATGATTTCTATGAAACTTTCTTCATGGGCCACTTAATTCATAAAATCCTCCTAATTGCTCGCTCCCATTAAATGAGGCACCGGAAATAATTTAATTATAATATATAGTTAAAATAATTGTAATCAAAACCTCAATCATCTCTCTCTTAATTTAGAAACCTAACGCAAACTAGTGAATATAAATAAAAAACAAAGATTTATTATTAAATCACAACAATCTAGGTTTGTGAATACTGTATTAAAGTTAGATGCTCTCGGAGCGCACTGCAATACTATATAACTAATAGTATTGCAGTGCGCTCCGCTTTTATCAAGCTATGATAACAGACTAAAGGAAAAACAAAGCACAATTTCTAACAAACACGCGGAAAAAATAGTATTTTTTTTACACATAACGATGTCCGGTAACTGCGGGTTATGCGTCAGGTAAGTCTGGATCATCTATCATCGTTCTTCAACTCTTTTATTAACTCATCACATTTAATATGGAACTGTATGATTGAGAC
The DNA here is from genome assembly GCA_030503985.1 of Himalopsyche tibetana. Classification (NCBI taxonomy): domain Eukaryota; kingdom Metazoa; phylum Arthropoda; class Insecta; order Trichoptera; family Rhyacophilidae; genus Himalopsyche; species Himalopsyche tibetana. The sequence goes on from JAPJYX010000013.1 coordinate 21,339,764, forward strand.
ATTGTTGTTTCTTTCAATATTTTAATGTTGGGTAATGTTATATTGAGTATATAGTCAAATCTCTATTATCCGGATTTCCTTTTATCTGGATTGGAACTGTTATGTTTAGATGAATCAACATTGAAAAAAATTGTGGAAAAAGAATCAAAAATATCATTAGTAATTTCCAGTTTTGTTGCAGACCGTGATATCACAAAAGCAGTAGTACACGTTCTAATATGCAGAGAATATGACGAAGACAACGTCGCTGGGTGATTAAATTGCGATATAGCCGATCCAGGATTTCAAATATTGTATAATGAGAAAATAATTAGGGAAATATTTGTCTCAGATCAGATATGTATATTTTCAATGCTTAAATCTTGCTATGTTTTATACGTCAGGAAGAACAAAGAAAAAAAACCGAGACTGTTTAGATGTCTAAAGATTACCAATAGGAGAAATTCAATAATTAAATTTCTTAAATTAAAGCTATAAGTGCGAATATCTAATATTATATTATGTATGCAGTTATTTATTATAAAGGTAAAAAAATATTCATACTTAATGTTCTTTTAATCTCTGTCAATTGAAATATATTTATCCAGGACTACCGTCATCCCCAATTAGTCCGAATAATTGAGGTTCTACTGTAGAACTTCTACTGTATATCATGATTTTGAGTTATATTCTAGTAGCTACTTCGCTGTTTGAGAGATAATAAAGTTGTTACATAAATCTACACAACTGGTGGCATAAACAAATAATATGTAAATTGAAAACCAAAGCTTCCAGTTGCAAAATTTTGCAACATTTTGCAATCAGACATAGTTTTACAAAAACGGATATGATACTTAATCACTTCAAAAGCAAACGTTACTATTTTAATTTAATTCACACATCAAAGATAAATGATAATTGAATCAATTGCAATGTATCAGTTTACTTTAGCAGCTGTCTGCAATGGGTCTTAACACAGTGTAATTAACCCATTTATTTGTCTGCAAATAAACAAAGCGCAATAGATTCATGAATACAACGTTCTGTATGTTGATTAAGCTACAGTTAATGACAAGTGACAATGAAATCGATCGGTCTTTCACATCTCACAGACGTTATTTGAATTAGTATTTATGTTTTAAAAAATAAATAGGCCACTGTGTCACCACGCCAAATGCGCTTTATTCTCAAATATATTAGGAACTATAATGAGGTATCTAACACTCAACATGTTTTTTGAATTTGAGCTTATAACTTAAATGCAATAAGTGTGGCTATGTTCACTGTTGTTATAGTCGATCTGTCAAACGCCAACGATTAACAGAATTTTGTTTTATTCTTTCAAGTTTTTATATAGCGGATTAAACATGTATTCAGTGGAGTACCTAGAAATTTAGGCCCTCGTGAATTTCATGAATAAGCTATGAGGTGGCTATTAGGGCTTATACAAAAACCGAATTTTGAAAAAATCGGTTAACGAATGTCAATATTGTTCGAAAACCGGTTTTATCAGGTTTTCGAAGTTTTACAAAAAAATGGATAATTCAATTAAAATAGAGAAAAAAAACTATTTTGTATATGTTGTTTATTTATATACAAAATTTATATACCAATTTATAAGTCCAACGTCCACTGATCGTTTTGTAACAAAAGTTCCTGATATCGAAAATACCCTTTCGCTGGGTTATGATGTGGGGCATATGGTCTTTAAGCCATCAAATAAAAGATACAAATTTTCTGTCCTTTTGTTTACAGACTCGTTTATGTGAAAATTCGGTACAACCGGTTACGAAAATGAAAAACCAGTTTTAGAATGTCACAAATTTAGCAAAAAAACCGAGTTTTAAAACCGACAAGCCCTAGTGGCTACGCCACTGTAAGTATTAGAGTGATTGTAATGAGATAAATATACTTTACAACATGATGCTTGAAAAGCTTGCCGTAATTTAGACATTTCGCTTAAAAATAACATCTTTCAAACGCGCTCTTTTGGTTGAATAAATTATAAAAGATCGACTATAACAACAGTGAATATAGCCGTAATTATGAGATTCTTCTAAATTTGAGAATAGTCCCGCAGATGCTTTAGGCAATTAGTAGAATGTTGTTATAAAGAATGGTTTAATGAACTGATACGTTTTCAAAATGTTAATAGGTAATTTAGATTTGATCAATTATTCGGATAGTGGTAAAAAATCAATTTTTATACAAGAAAGGCTTTTACTGCCAACCGCGTTGGTTACCATCTGCAGTACATATATGAACTCTTTATGGAGTTATGTCAATGGAAAATTTTCTACGAGAACTGCTTGATATTCAATCGCTCAATATCTTTTTTGTGTACGCACTGTGAATTAAACATGTGCACACAGTAACCGAAGAGCACGCCGTGAACTGTTTATTTCCACTGAACGATTTCTTATGGACTTTACCCAGTGGTGTAGGAAGGGGTCCTGCAACCCGTGGCGGTCCTTGAATTTGCCATCCCCAATATTTTCTTTAATTTTGTTTTTAAATCACCTCTACTATTTTTTCTATGAACTATGAGTTTTTGCTACATGTGGCTTATTTTTTAAAGGTAAAAATAAAAAATGTATTTATTTTTGAAATAAATCCCGTCCGCCCCTGCCACGCCCCCTTTGCTATGAAACTGACTCTATGAAAATCAATCAGGTCTTACAATGATTCGTATCTGTATGTACGAGTGTTTGGGGTAAAAGCAAAAAAAAAACAATTTTAAAGATTCTTGATACATTGAAAATGAAAACAAAAAGTTATCCCAGTAAATAATTGATCAGTCATTTTATAAATCGCTCTCATTTGTTTCGTGCAGACTTTTTTGCGGAAGCGCTAAGTAATGTTGTCGTTAAAAACTTCTGATATCTTTGAAGTAGTAATGTTTACCAAAAACAACGAGGAGTGTTTTTGTTTTTAGCGAAGCGATATCTGTTTACTTGTCGATGGTTAAGAAAATCTCTTAACAGCCGTTTTATTTAAAAAGTTTTTCTGTTTTACGTATTATTTATTTGAACAATATTATCAGACTAGACGAAATAATCATAAAATAACTATTTTATTTCGATGTGGTGTGATTATACTGTCAATAATGATATTGTTGTATTAAAGTATTTCGTCCAAGTTTATTAGTTAAATCTTGATGTTGGAAACTATGACAGTCAACAGTAAAAAAGACAAAAGAGTCTGTTATTCTAAATTTCATTAAAAATAGTATTATAAATCTTTGAGAAAATAAACGTAAACTTGATTTTAACCGTGTTATTTTATTTACATTTATTATTGGTTGCTTAAAACTTGGATTGAGTAAATTTCACAAGAAAATTGTATTATTTATTTACAAATTCGTTATGAGAAACAAATGCAAGTATATTGTAGAATGTTGAATTTCAAATTGTGCAAATTTCTTGGAAAATTCGAAGACATTTATAACATAGCACTGTTTATTAAATTGAATAAATCTCGTTTGTGCTGTTGGTATCATTTGCTCTTCACTAGATGTAATAATTTGATAAGATTGATGTCGAATGCTTCACAAAGTATTTTTTTCTGTATTAAGATCTTATAAAAATACATTTTATCGATAAAAAGTAATGGTTTTCATATTTGTTATTATTTGAAAAGTAAAAGAACACTGCTATTTCTGTGACAGTTACATCGATTCGTGAGAAAACCATCAACCGCTTTCTGAAAATTTGTAATGCTTTCTTTAGACAATGATATAATCAAAGAGTTTGCAACGGTTAAAGTGAGCATAATTTCAAGAAATTCCATTTTGTTAACGTTTGGTATGGTTTCAAAATAGATAAAGCTTTTTGGGTGAGAAAAACAAATTTATTAAAAAGAAATAGATGTCACAATTATGAAACTGATGTCATATTCGTAGTATTATACACTTGGTGCATTATCACAATGAATAATAATTAAATAATTTTCAAAAATAAGCCTAACAAGTTGTTATCATATTATATAAATGCATGTTTATAAAGAAATCTTTTACTTATTTTTCTTACCTATAAAACCAATACCACAAAAACTTTATGCTAAATTTTCCTTCTAAATTAAACAGTAGTTTTATTCTGCAACCTATAGTAAAGATCTGCATCTTTGTATGTAAATACATTAAATCAAAACTATACAAATATTTAATTTAAAAACTAAACTTCATGTCAAATTAAGTTTACTACTAAATAAACAATTGGAATTTTAACAACAACTTTCAGGAACTCCTTTAAGGAACTCAGGCTAACGTAGCTATAACTAGTAATTGAACAGGGTTAAAAGTCTAATCTTAATTTTAAAATTAGTTAATACAATAATGGTTAATATAGCAGAGTATGTAAACAAACCAGATTCCTGAACTGGGAATAGAAACAGCTGAAGTGACGGCACGCATTCGTGGCCCCAGAGGAGTAATATATTCAGACGTAGAGTACGCTTAGAAAATGTGGAGGGATCATTTATCTGGAGTGCTAAGCCACAAAACTTCTTCGATGTAGCCTCAGAGACCACACTTATGGGTATCCCTTGAGTAACTGTTATTTGAAACCGCATACACCGTACAAACGCTGATGATTATCATTTACACACTGGAAGGGAACTATATTGAATATTACTGTAATGAATAGAAGACCATCCTCATTCTTTTGATTCGTGAATAGTATTTAAAACAGAAAACTCTGCTTAACACCGCACTTTCTCTGGTATTGAAGAGCGGTGAGGTGATTGTCTTGTACTAAGTTCAATTTTGTCTGTTTGTTTTTACTTTTTTACTAAAAACTGTGGAGTTTGCAAAGAAAGCTACAAGCAGTTGCAAAACCACCATACATTAGGGCACGTGGAACGCTTGGGCCAGGGCCCTTCAAATTAATATTCGTATTTAAATAAAAATGAAGAAAACAAATACTTTAGGAATTCATTTTTAGAACTCTATTAAAAAAAACCTTCTCATGTAAAAAATATAAATTGTCTGTAACGATTTTATGCCCATATTGCGATATAGCTATGCTACAGGCTCGGGCTAACTATAATATAGCTCAAATATTTTGTTTACACTGGGGCGCAATCAAGCACGATTAGATTTTTTTTGTTGTATTTTATTCACATTGGCCAACGGAAACGTCATATAAACGTACACGACGAAGTTCAAAGTTTCAAGCTGCTGTGAGATGTCAGGGGCTACATTAGATTAGCCCATACATACAAACACAAATACCAATCTCGTTGTATTGTATGACAGTTGATGAAAGTTCCTCCGTACGGCTTGTTGCACATGTTAGATCACTTTGAAGGAGACGAATTTAAGTTCTAGTTTTTACTATTATATTATTTCTTACTAAAATTAGCTTTGATTTTATTATACAATAATCTATGCTTTGCAGTAGTATCGTAGTATTTGTTAATTTGCTTGTAGATTAATGTTTAAGGTGAATTGAAAACATACCCAATTTCGTAAATAGTATACAATGCTAAACTTTTCTCTAGCCCACCCAAGATTTTAGTTCAAGAACCGCCACTGCTATGCTAAATAAAAGTAAATTATGGTCGATTAAAAATTACCGTGTTTTTAATATGTAAATTTTTAATATTCTGCAGAAAGTCTCTGCGGGAAATCAAATAAATTGAAAGTCACGTGTGTACTAACTACCAACTATTGAATATGTCGACTGTCGAGCCATGCGTTCAACAGCTCTATTGAACGCTGATTGATACTCTACAACGAAGCAATAATTAATTGTTCGCAAAGCCTTCATTATAGAGAATATTGAATGATATTCATTGGGCTTTATCCTAGATTTTTGTTGTGATGAATCGCTGAAATGAAATAGCGAGTACTGCATAATAATGCGGACGCAATCACCCACTATTTTCAACATAGTTTTTGATCTCGTAATATTAAATCGTCGTTTTATGCCAGACCTCACAGGTTCTAATATTAGTAAGAAGTGCATTTTTTGATCGATTTATATTCGAAGGCATGGATGCTTGTGATGTATAAAAATAACCCACAATTCTGAATTAACTGAGTGTAGTGATAAACTTACCACTGCCCGTGTCTTAGGCCTGTCCTTCCAATCCATATTATTTTCGATTAAAAAAGAGGTTGAGCAATTAACAAGCAGTTCTCGTAGAAAAGCTTCTCTTGAGATACTTCCATTAGGAGGCCATATGCTCCATGTTAGGAGCAGCCATGTTTTTTTATTATTCAATACTTGGCTTTGAATAAAAAAAATTACTGTCATATTTAACACATCCGTGTGTAGAATACATGATAAATATTGTGGTATGGCATTAATTAAGTATTATATTTCATTATTGCTTATAACCAGTTATCCATATTTTTAGCGTTCTGCTAATTTTAGCTAAAATAGTAACTCATGCGAATACATACTAAAATCATGAATTGATTTATTTTGTTTTTCATTTACTAAAAAAAAGTTACGATATAAAAATATAAAAACAGATTTTCTCTATGGTTTTTTTCGCTATGGCCAATCCTTATTGAGTTTGGTTGTGCTGCTTTTAATCAAATTGGTGTCCATTTAAAAGTGTAGATACTGAAATATTCCTCGCTAAATAAATATAATTTGGTTGTGACATATATATTTTTCATCTCATTCTGATAAACCTAAAGTTATATTGTATTAAATAAAGTTTTTGTCTATGTATTTTCCAAATTGTTTTGTTATTTTTATATTGTACGTATTTTTAAAATTATTATAATATATTTTTTTAATAATAAATGATTTTTAAAAATGGATTGAAATTAATATTAAATTAAAATACATATATGCTAAAATTAGACATTTTTAATTCTATAAAACGCTAAAATTGAAAAATAAAATGTTAACATTATTCAACATAAATATGAGTATTAGACATGAATATTATTAGCCAGTTCATATATTTTAATATTGTATTAAATTCATAATTTCAGAAACAAAAGGTGACGCACCAACTTTACTTTTTACAATGAAATGTACATGCTTCTGCTGTGTTAAATAATATAACAGATTTTTCTGTAATATTATCTAAGTTTTTTTTTGAAACGCCGTATTCCAATGGAAAAGATTCTTCTTCTTCTTTTATGGCGATACAGCTCAGAGTGAACCTTGGCCGCCTAAATAAATCTCCTTCAATCGACTGTGTTCTACATCAATCAATGACTTTCGGCATAAGTAAGACCTGTGACACCCCGCTCATCCAGCAAAGTTGGATGGTATTCCGATGGTATTGCAACAATATTTATTTATTTCTGTTTCTGTTAAAGTTTCTGTAAATGTAACTTGTATTGCTTGAATAAACTACTAGAGACATTGTCTTGGCCCTAAAATGAACTACATACATAAAGGCATTAAATTTTGAAATGTATTAGAAATTCAACAAGGGTGCGACTGGAAACTTTGTCATAAGCGTACATTATTAATTTATTTGACATGTCAATGGTAAAATTCTATTAGCAAGACACGAAACAAGTTAATTCATATTTTATAAGTTCGCATTGGAAATATCGACACCTGCTGCTAGTGCTACTCCGTAAAATTGATTGTAAATTTTGCGAGAGAGTTAAATATCGTTGTTTAATAAATAAAAGGTTTTAGTTTGTTTTTATTAAACCGTCTTCAATTTGAAATGACCACTCTTTGAATTACAATATATAGAGTAAACTGTAGTTTTTCGATTCCTTTTTACTTACTTGAAACTTATTTTGAATGGTACCTCAATATGTAAGTATTTACCAAGAACGTTACGTTAACATAATTGAGGCTTACATAATTCCTTCCCACCTTTCTTATGCTTAAAAACGGGGCATAGCGAGAGCGATAAGTTACCACGAGGGCTGTCCTACCCTATCCTTCTATCTCTATTACTCCCTTCGAAAAAAGTAAGTTTGAGCGACTGAGCAACAAACAGTTATTTTATAAAAAAAACACATATTCAGATAACTCCATTATAAACCCATATTCCCCATATCGGGAGGGAATGTAGATTGAAAACAAAAAGTTAAATAAAAAACTGATTATAACTAGTCTTTACTAAACGTTCTCTCAACGGTCCATTTTCAGTATTGAGTAAGAAAAAAAGGAATAAAAAATAAGGCACTATTGTCCTGTTTATTGAAAAGGGCAATGAAACACAGCATTAAAATTATCAAAAGTTCGCGGGGCTCATTTTGTTTACAAGTGGGCAGCCATTTTGTGTATTATTTGTTCTCTTTTCAAAGACTGTCAAAATTGACAGCTCTTTGTCACACGTATTTTTGAATGAAGAAGGCGTAAGCGTGCTGTGTCACAATTTAAGTTTAAATTTATTCTTGTGACGAATTTATTTTACTTCATGACCAACTCTGATCTTTATTTAGTCTACTACACCAAATTGAAATACCAGCACTGAATCATAAATTTAATAAATGACATCTATCAAAAAGTTTGGGCTTGGTAAACTGCTACAGATGTGACGTGGGCTAGAGAGGAAATTGCTGAAACGCCGCGAAACACATTCGATTATTTTTCGTGTCAACGCAGAGCGGCTTACACAAAAAAGCTTCCATACTGTTTATCCTCTCATGAAAAAAAAAACAGGAAATACGAGCGATATTTATACTGTACTATTATGAAATTATATTATATTTTCTGGCAGCAGTTTTAGCGCGTTAGTCTACCAAAAGATTTTTATTATTATGTATTCACGTTGTCAGTGTGATTTTATTCTTTTTACGAATTGTCTCTGGTTTTGAACTCTTTCTTTGTTGAACTCGTGTCAAAATGCATTTAAGAACTGACGTTAGGTGATTTATTAAACACGCTGGAGATGTCAACATAATTATAACGATGCAGTCTTTTTATGCAGGCAACTATCACAAAAGAATAGATCAAATAAATGAGTTGGTCGTTCAGATTTTAGTTTCAAAGACTGATAATTAGCATGTCTTCACATTATGATACATTTTTGGATAATGATTAAAGCGTCGCAGCCATATTTTTTCTTTTTTGCTAGATTTTAATTTGGTTAACAAAGTATTATTATACTATTTATTCAGAACAATAATCATTTAATCATTTGAATCTATTGAATATTTTATTCATCATTTCAGCATTTATATTTTGAATCTAATTAACACAAATTCAAATGGCAAAAGTAAAATAAAAACATACAAAAAATAAACATTAAATACTCATCATGATTCATTAGATTAAAATTTAATTTTCGTTGTGACATTATTATTCATCCGGATGTTGAAATTAAAACAATGCCAACGAAGGATTTTCAGCACAGAAGCTTTGAAATATTATTAAATTGAGATTAACACGTTGCAGACGGACACGTTTTTCATTTTTCTACACCATTTGGAAAAATATATCATCACATACAAAAGTGTGTGTACACATTTCAATATTAGCGGAAATCATTTTTCTATTTATCAAGCTAAATTTGTTTGTTTTAATTAAAACAAATATATTCAGCTTGAAACTGAAACTTAAAAAAGTTTATTTTTTCTATTGAGCTCTATATTTATAAAAATTAGCAGCGTTTATTATCCGATAAATCATACAATTAAATTAAATTATAAGCAAAATAAATTTCGTTACCAAAATCAACCAGATTTAAAATATTACGATTCGTGAATATATCTCTAATAAAAATTTAAAATATTTTTTTCGAATGCTTATATTAAGTTTTGGAACATATTACTTTTTTCACTAAGTGTAGAATAACGCGTTGAATATGTACATATTTCTTTCTCAATTTTGACAAAATGTGGCTATAGACGCCTTATATATTTAATTATCCAATAATAAACAAATGAAATGTTTTATTAATCAACATCACTAACAAACAATGTGATGACTTTTATTTTAAGAGATTTAAATTTATGCTCGAAATCCTATCAATTAAAAATACTTAAATTGTAAAAATTCATAGATATTGAAAAGAATATTAATTTATTGTTTACACCAGCTAAAAACATAAGAAACAGATATATAACCTAATAAAGGCACAGTTCATAAATTTAAAACAAAGGTATATTTAATTACTTCGAAAACAGTTTTGAGTGAGCTTCAAGTCCTCACATAACAAACCTGAATAAATTATTTTCCTTTGTTAAATCAATTGAATTTTCTTTAGCAAGATAGTACCTTTCACCGATCGATACATATAGTAATTATATTTTATTTTCAGTTCCGTTATTCTCCTGAAAACCGAGTCGAAGTCATTTTGGATTGTCATTTTACTGTCAAAGAAGCTACTAAAAAAGATATTATTTAATTATACAGAAAACCTCAAAATACCAGATTATTCAAATCAAGATGTTGTATTTTCTTATTGTCGCACATTCCATACATTATTACACAAATTCAAAGACCATGGAGGTGATGAGTTGTACATCTCATCATATTTATGATGATGAATCCAAGTTTCGGGTCACGACACCCTCCAACTGTTTTATGTCAGTCATGGTTTATCAACATTTCAATCGTCGATACCTCTATTGTCTATATAGTTTTTGGACGATCTGTTGACAATCATTTTTCCAGCCATTAACCTTTTCCTACATTTGTATAACTTATATCAAACATAAATCATGGATTGTTGCAACAAATTTTTATATTATCTTTCGGACGTATGCATATCGAACCCGATTTTGAATATTTATGCAAGAATTATTTGGATATTTTCAGATATTTCCGAAACATGAGACGTATTTTTTTAAATGATTTTTCGAATTATATGAGACATGTTTTTCCGGAATTCACCATGCATTTTCCGACTTTTTTGTATGTGTAAAGAGTGCCCGCTGAACTCAAAAGACGGTGCCAAATATATAACGGAATAATATATAAACACATCTCTGCCTACTTAAAATATTGGGCAGCACGCGTAAAAACTACTGTAGCGTTGTGTTCATATGATACAAATTTATATGTATACAAATGTTTAAAAAAATAAAACACACGTTAGTATTAATTCATGATCAGGATTCACATATCACGAGCATTGTCAAGATGAGCGAAACCATTCTTGATCATATATATTGAATGTGAAATTATATCATCTTATTGTAAAATACAAAAAAAGGTCTTCGTGTTGTGCCCATCTTCATGGCTTGAGGGGTTAAAGTGGGATTAAAAGCGTCTAATTCTATTTTTTAGTCTATGGATGACTGGATAAGCTTGGAAATTATTATTATATTTCAGATTATGCCTTCTGAACGCGAATTATGATAATGTTAAGCTAGCTAAGCCAGTTAATTCTTGTTTTTTACATTTATAGATATTTCGGTGCTGATGAAATATGAAACTCATTGAATAATATAAACGGCATAATATTATTTGATTTTTGTGTTTAAATTCAAAAGAATAGAACAATCATTAATAAATAAAAAAACACACATTATTTATGGGTAAATGAATAAATATATATTATAATAAATACTAAGTTGAAAAAAATTGCCAATTACGATTTAAGTTTAACAAAATATGTTATCTTTGCATAATTTTTTTAAGTACAAATTTATGAAAAATTGTCAAAAAAAAATACTTTCACCTGTTACAACACTAATATTTTAATAACATCTACACTTATCTCTTGAAATGCGCGGTAGATAATTTCCACGCAAAACAGTTTAAATGAAAACGGTATAGAAAAAATAATCATGGGAATTTCAAATTAAAACTACTACGTTAAAAAAACTTTGGATTACACAAAAAAATAAAGTACTAAGTTTCAAAAAAAAAACACGTAGAAAAACATTAAAATGTAGTTTATTTTTATCATTTATTTTCGTTAATCTTTGTACGCTTTAATGAGAAACGAATGGGCTCTTGATTATCTCAACATAATTATTTTTTGTTTTTGTAAATTTATTGTTGGAAAATCAATTTGTTAAAGAAAATACTTGAAAATTATTTTTAAACTCATATTTTTCTCACGCAATTAATTTGAATTGTAGATAGCTATTTAATTTCATTTATTTTAATTGCAAGTTATTGTTATAATCATTATACTTTGTATATCTTGTCATTGATAACCATGCATTTAGTTATCTTTAGATGAAAATTCTCTCGATGAAAAAACCGATCCTTTTTTGTACAAAAATGGTTGTTATTTAATACATATATTCCAATACTACCATAAATTAAGAGTTAAAACATTAAAAGTGTATATCCTCCAGCTTATTAACTAAATATAACGCTAGCTGTGGGTTATCAAGTGGAAATATCGATAATTTTAAAAACGTTAGTTATCCCAAAATTGAATTCTTTACGCCATCAAAACACGTGCCACGCTTAGTTGATCAATAAGTGGAAATCGAAAATAGATTTTCTCAAAATAAGCGTTGAATTTATCGAAGACATTTGTGTACGGGTTATTTTAAATTTTAAGCTCGTTTAATATGGGAACACGCTGATAATTATTGAATATAATTGTGGAATTGAACAAAAATTGACAATGAAAAGAATTTACAAATTACAGTAAAAGTGACTCTATAATTACACAAAATTAAAATGCTTAACACCTATAACATATAATTAAAAAATCATAAAAGATCAATAAATTTTAAGTGGTGACTGATGGTTATTATGAACATAATTATAGGTGTTAAACATTTTGATTTAGTGTAATTATAGAGTCACTTATACTGTAATTTTTAAATTCTTTTTATAGTAAATTGCGGTTTAAACCTTTTATTTAAATTGAATTTTGTATAAATAGCACTGTTTGTATATTTTTTCTTATCATTTGACAATGAGCGAAACCGGTCCTGACCTTTTTAATAAAGTGGAATAAAGCACAAAGGAATATTGTGTTTTTATTAAGTAAATAAATTTATTAATCACTTTCCAAAAGCTTTTAATGGCAGTATGTTTAAATTTTACGAAATAATTATTTACCAAGCGCCAGTTAAACAATGTTTAAAGTTCATCTGTGCACTTAAGCGCCTAAAGATTTGGAAAAAGGAAACGCGTGTCATAAGTGTGCAAAAAATGTGAGTGCTCAAAACTTTAATATTTAAATTCCACAAAACACTTTCAGTCAAAATCATAAATGAAAACAACACTGTTGTCAACATATAATATGTTACTTACAGCCTAGCAAGTTGACCGACCGAATGCATTATCACGAGATAGGGGATTAAAGCCACTGTCAAGGCAGTATTATGTAAATCCTCGAGTTTCAGAATGATACGCAAAAACGAAAGACTTTTACAACAGAATCATGAATAAATTAGAATATAACAGGCTGCTACGATCTTTAAGGAGGAAACGAACCTGCACAAATATGTTTGGAAAATTACAGCAATACTTCTGAAGAATTTTCATTTAATTAAAATAAATAATTAGACTTTAAAATTGTATATAAATATATCCGTCGAGTAGGTGGTCCAGTGGTCAACGTCGTTGGCTTCTGTCCTAGGCAGTTTCATTTTTCAATCGAAACGTGAATTTCTGTACATATAGAAAGAACGTAATGTACTTATAAATACATTTTATCCTCAATTTTAAATTAAGCTTGAATTGTGTGACTAACTTTTAAGGAAGTTTTCTCAGACTTAATTTTGATTAAAATCACTTCACTATTTTTTTGAATAATATGCTGTGTAATTAATAATAATATTGACGAAAAGTGATTATTTAACATTAAGCGATTGATTAAAAAATATTAAGTTTACGGAAAAACATCTCACGAAACAGTTAACATCTTGTTATTAATGTCGTAAGTGCTTTTTATAGAATAATAAGCTGATTCAGTGTCATATTTTCAATAATTTAAACACATTAAAGTTAAGGTAAGACTATTTTTTAGTTCCAGTGCCAAAAGTTTTAGTTGAGCCAATATTATAAAGGTAGTTAGTTACCTACCGAGATAACAAAACAGAAAATGGCGTTTTTCTTTGCACAATAAATTGCGTCTTGGCATGTACAAGATATTGCAACTAATATTGAAGGGTAAGATTGATGGACGTCGAGTGCGGGAAGAAAGAAAATATCGTCTCTAAAAATCCTCAGATATTGGAATGTTACGTAGCCTCAAAGACGATATGACCTATCAAGGGTGATCGTCAGGGGTAGCGAGCCCAAATAAGGTACATTTCTTGCTAAAACTATGAAATGATAAATTACTGTCTTCGTATTTTCTTATCTATGGCTAATCTCTCATTCTAAATCCAATTTTTTTATATTTTGAAAAAATATTCATCTCTGAAATACCGAAAAGTTGATAAATAAAAAGGTAAACTGTGGGATTTGGAAGTGAGTGCAAAATAATGAAGTACAAAATATCGTCTTTTAAGTAAATTTTGTTTATTAAGTTTTCAGAAAACACATTTTTCTACATACTTCTTTTTCATAAGACATATAAAACAACATGAACACATGTTGAAGTCAACAGTGAATGTAACTAACTCGAAGTACACCTGTAATTACTATTTCATTATCATATCATCAGACTCTACGGATGAAATATAAGTGTATTTTTTTATTTTATTTATTGAAATAATCATCCAATGATGTTTGTTCGGGAAGTCTTTTTTTCACAGCATTAATTAAGTTAATAACGAGAAACTGTATCTTGGACCGCGTTATACACTTTAAAAAGTCGATCAGTATCAGGATCTTGTACTTATAAGTTTTTTTTTATTATACCATGACCGCTCCCAATTTGAATCATATTGACTCCTTATCATCTCAACGTAAGAGTTTCTAAAAGAACTGCTTGTTAGTCAGCTGCTAAACCTCTCTTTTTAGAGAGTAAGGATAGAAGGATATGGCTAGAAAAGTACTAGTGGTTCAATAATCGCTCTCGCTATGCTCCGTTTTTTTAAGATAGAATAAGTGGAAGGGGGAATTCAAAACATCACATAAATCCATGATTCGATTGAAAAATCAATCTTTAAAAACTGTTATTATTATGATCCGTGACCTGCGTGTTCTAAGCCAACGAAGTTGATACTCGATCACGCTATAAATTGCTCTATCTACTATATTGAATCGTTCTTTAAATTATTTAATATCAAATTCAGTTACAAAGTTTATGGAAATCGATATATGAAACAAACAAACGTAATTGTTTTTACGAATCCGCCTAAGTATAGGGACCGTAAAAGTTGACGACCTTCTGTATACACATATATAAAGATAGCCAATAGAAGATGCTTTATATGTTAATAAAAACAATAATCCTTTGTACTTCATTCCACTTTATTTAATATGTCAGGACCGGTTTCGCTCATTGCGAGCATTGTCAACTGATAAGAAATATAATTTAACAATGCTATTTATACAAAATTGAAAAGTTATACACAACAGTTGGCATTGAAAAGAAATTGCCAATTACATTAAAGTGATTCTAAAATAACACAAAATTAAAATGTTCAACACAACTAACATATAATTAAAAAGTCATCCCAGACTTTTTAATTATATGATAATTATATGTTAGTTGTGTTGAACATTTTAATTTTGTGTTATTTTAGAATCACTTTAATGTAATTGGCAATTTCTTTTCAATGCCAACTGTTGTGTATAACTTTTCAATTTTGTATAAATAGCATTGTTAAATTATATTTCTTATCAGTTGACAATGCTCGCAATGAGCGGAACCGGTCCTGACATATTAAATAAAGTGGAATGAAGTACAAAGGATTATTGTTTTTATTAATATAATGCCTTTCCACCAAGTATTGACAGTGAACACCCTAAAAGTGCTTTATATGTATTTGAATAATCTGGAACGGAAATAATGCCATCACTACTTCTTTGATCATGCGGTGGATACAATCTAATAGAATACCATTACCGAGGAATTTCTATTAGAAAACCATGTTAAGGCATAACCTATACATTAAGGAAATGGCAAACCCTACGATAGCATATAATATAGTACAAATGTATTTTGCCGAAGGGGTTTCTATTGTTGTACGTTTCACTTCACAGGGATAAACTATTATTGGGAGACTATAGAAGCGTGATGGACTATGAGTATTTAACGAATGTTGATAACACTTTAACCGTCGCTGTGGCAAAAACCTTAAATAGGAAATACTCTTATTATCGATAACTTATTTTGAATATTTGTTACTTGAACTTAAGATAATATAATATTTAAAATAACTTAAATTATTCCATGTACAGTGGAACCCCCAATTACACTACTCCGAATTACGCGCCGGGTTGAAATATTCGCCGCATTTGCCACAATTGAACGGTCGCTTTCCATTGTCGTTGCTACGAGACGGCCGTCCGTTCGGTGCGTACAGTCAAATGTTGGCTAGCGTCTGTGAGCTGAATTTTGCGCGCGCTTTGGATTTTATCACTTAGTAACTACATATTTTGTCTATATATTTTTTCGCGGAAAAAGAAAATCCCTAATTTTGCATGAGATTTACTCTCCCAATTACACTACACCAAATTACATGGTCCCACCTTTAGTGTAAATGGGGTTTTACTGTATTGTGCTACTAACTGTGACACGTTAGTTTGAATATTCTAACATGAAATATTATAAAAATAAAAACAGGAAGCAATGAGAAGAGGATAGATTCATATCCATTGAAACTTAAGATAATTCTACAATGAATTATTCTATTAAGAAAAAAAACATAACTGTTGCGTTATAAAAAGCATATCGTCGATTTACTGCCAGAAGTCATTGAGGTAATTGATTTTAACGAAACAAATTCATTTGTTTTGTATAATTTGAAAATTTCCGGTCGTCGGAAAAATCGGTTTTTAGTTCAGTTTCGGATCAAAGCCTTAAGTACTCACCAAATAAGCGCCAAATAAATAAAATTCAATTCATTCATAATGCAATCCTTAAAAAAAAGAAAAACACTATGAAACGGCTTGAGCTGTTCATGAATAATATACCCGTCAAAAATCAACGAGCATGTAGGGTAGCCGTTGAATAAATAACCATTTAAAAAAAGTAAAAATGAAATATTTTTTTCTATAATTAATTCGAGGATATATTAAAAAGAGCCGCATTTTCGTTTGTTCAACATTGAAATGCAATAATATTTTGAATTTATAATTAGAAATATTTAAATAATAAATTATTCATTTATGCGAAAATTCCCCTCTCAATTATGCGTTAAGATTCGGAACTTGATTTATGAAAAAATAAAAAAAGTGAATAATTGAAAATTTGTATCGCTTACATACAATTTTAGATGTATTTTTTTTTGTTGTATAAATTGAAGAAAAATATATTTATTATGCGTCGAAAACTTGTTTTAATTTATTTGGCATATTGCAGGGCTGTGGTGTCGGTGTCTGAACCGTGAGGTCAGACTGTTTTTACTGAAGTCGGAGCCTGAATAAAACTAACGACTCCAAGATCTTTTTTTTTACTTTTTGTGTATACAAATCGTCACTGTCAAAATTGGTAGTACAGCCTGCTAATTATTCTAAATAAACATTAGAAGTCCAAACCTATATATAAAATGAACTATTTAATAAATAAATATTGTTTTTAAGATTACAAAAAATCAGGGACTTCATCCAGAAGTTATAATCGGTAAGTACATAAAGCAGGTATTAGTACACAAAATATATTTGAAAAATAGCCTATTTATCGTATTGATTGGTGAAATACTGTAAACTGTTTATACTAGAAGAAAAGGAAATTAACGAAAAAATTGAAAACCGATTCAAGTGAAGATTTTTTTTCACGTTTTTAAAAAATCGAATTATGTCAGTCTGGTTTAATTTATCATCGTTGTTGCATGACAATACCGATGCATTATTTTTTAATAGTAGACAAATTGTGAATAGTCACAAAAGTGATGTTTTATCATATTTTTAAAAAATATTGTTGATTATGTCAATGCTTTTATGTTTCGATTTCAAAAATTGTGGTGGATCATTTTAGCAAATTCATGTGTTGTTTGTGATGGGCTTAAAACTCCTGTGACTATCAATGTTCGTTGTTTTATTTGTTCACATTTAATCTTTACTGAATCATATTTTTTAATTTAAATATTAATATTAATGGTTTCAATGTAGGGTCACAGATGTAAGCCCTTACTTACTAAGTCGAAAGTTCCGCTCTAATAAAGTTGTATAATAGTGCTGTGGGTTGAGAAATAACTTAAAGGCAACATTTAAAAAACTAACATTTTTTTTTCTCTTTAAAAAATCTTTGAGAAAGAATTTAAATCATCTGTTGTATTGTGTAATATATATTTTACATTAAAACAATGCACTTAGTCAATGTATAATTGACCACTTTAGCCATTTTCAGTATACACGAGGGAACAAATTAACAATTTATCTAGTCAATGCGTAAATTGAACACACATACGTAGTTAAATTGTTCATTAACATAAAAGTAATCATGCGTGCACTTGCAATCATGCAGTGTTTGTGTTTTACTATCGTCTGATATTTTACATAACCTCAAAATATCAGTTCATTTTAATCATTTTATGTTACATATCCAGCCTAAAATAATTTAAACAAACCTGTAATTTAATTTCTACTTTGACTTGTCAGTATACTAACATAACCTTAGCCGTAGATTTGTGTCTACTCTGTTTTGTATTCGTCAGAGAGTTTATACACTAACAAGTAAATTCATACATTGACTAGACAATGTGAGTGTAAATCGCAATGATGTAAGCTTTAAATAAAACTGCTAGTGGGTATATACACAATACATTGACAAGTGAATATATAAATACGTTGACGACAGTTCACACTATAATTATGAAACGTATAAGCATCAATTATCGTAGATCATGAATGTTGTCTGGCCGCAAATTTATATCACTAAATTCATATTAAAATAGTTCAACGAAAAACACGTCAAGCTAATTTTAACTTTTGCTGGAATTTTAAATTAAAAAAACGATAATAAAGTGTGTTACATACTGTTGGGAAAACAAGTCTGTAAATATTATTTTCTGGCAGCACTGGCAGCGTCATATTTAATGGCGGCGAAGTGAATATTACCCGATCTAGTCAATTTATTGCGAATAAACATTTCACGCGAATCGACGCCAGAATTTACGCATAATATTCTTTTATTGATACTGACATAATATGAAGTGTAGAGTTGTGAAAACACTGCAAGTCATTGTGTTCCGAATTGGTTTTTATTTTTATTGACAGTGGTGGGTCAATTTGACACTCGATAGACTAATTCGATTTTTTAGAAATATTTGGGTTTTTAATGTGCGCTTCCAATATAAGGCATATAAAGTATAAACTGTTTATTGAATTGATGTCATATTTTTATGCGAAGACACATTTTACATTTTCTCAACCTGTTTTTTTCGAAGGCAGTGGAGATAGAAGAGTAGTGCTAGAACAAGACTAGTTGTTAACAAATCCTTATAACTACGTTACATAATGCTAAAAAATACGTCGATGTTGATGAAACCGCGCGAACATAAAAACATGAAATCGTTATTCGTAAGAAATTGTATTTATATGTGTTACAAAAAAATAAATATTTTTTGTTAAATCTTATGTTAACAGGTTATATCGAATAACGCAGATATAGCATTGAATAACTATTCAAAATTTTCATTTTTAATTGTTATGAAAAATCTAAATATTTTACAAAATTAATGTATGTAATATTCTAATAAGTACTGCACATTTAAAAATACTATGTGTATAAAAGATTTATCATATTTAAAAAAGCATTATTTTTTTTATTTGAAAGTTTTCTTAATCTTAATGCAGGACGTCACTGCTTGAAGACGAGATAGTGTCTTTATGGTTCTCGTTGGTTGAACTTTTGCCAAATGCGACTGCTATCACTGTTCACTTAATGTGAGAGTCCATTCAGCAAAAGAAACGTAATATAACGATAGGAGTGTTCTTCCTGCTCTCAAGAAAGCTGCTCTATGATGCACACTATAAAAGAAAATTTTGCAATATTGGGTCGGTGAGCATTATCGAACATGCGAATGTACTATAGGCACGATGTAAAAGGATACTTATATTTTATTCTGGCAATATTCTGATATGAAAGAATTTGGCATTATTCGAATTGAGAACAGTTTACTTTTGGAATCATTCAAATTGAATTGACGTTTTCATTCGTTTGTTGTTGCTATTGGCTTATTTTTAATTATAGATTGTTTAACACCACTATAACAAAAGTATTGCAGGTAAAACGATTTAAAATGTTTCTTTAAATTGCCACAATCTTTTAAGAAGCGTATTGTGCTTTATTTGTATTTAAAATTATCATATACAATATTGTAATAATTTTAAATTGAACATGGTTAATAATTGCTTGATTTTAATAATTTGTAGATTGATTGTGTGTTATAAGAATATACATATAAAGCGGTTCTCAATATCTATTGTACTGGTTTGAATATTATTATATTACTATATCATATAACACAGAATCTGTGCAAAACTAGACAATGTAGACGTGAATTAGTCAAATCTTATCTCATCCGAATTTCCGAACATGACAGCATAAAAAGAGATCTGTCGAAACATTTTAGTACTATTTTTTAAAAGATACACAGTTTCAATTAAATTATTTCACTATAAACGCAAAAGTCAATAATGGGCTGTCAAATAAAAACCTATGAGTATTTTTGTTAATTTTGTTTTTTCACATTACTGATAATCACGGCCGGTGAGTTTAAGATATTCAAGTACGAAACAAAAGTTTTCTAAATTTCATCAATTTTACACTTTTTATATTTCATCGACGTAAAATGCAATATTACGGATTCGGATATAAACAAATAATAATTGTTCAACGATTTGAGTAATAACTTGCCAATCAATAGGATTTATTGTAAATCAATTTCATTTTGTTTCAATATTATTGTTTCTACTACAGCAACGTTTGAGCCATGTAAAAAGTATTGCCACCAATGTTTTATTATTGTATAACGCAGGAAAAATAAATCAAGGAGTAACGCTGAGAAGATAGCGACACAGGCGACCATTTTTTTTTTATTTTTCTCTCACAAGGATGTGTTCGGTTCTATCAGTACGACAGCTTCGCTACAATCTAGTCTATAAGCTCGGGAAAATAGCACGGGAATGACCGTTGACCGTCGCCCAACTGGGAATTTATGAAACAAGATGTCGTTTTTTTGGTCTGTCATTTTTTCAATTTCCCGCTTCGCCGTTATTGCGGAATAAACCAACAGACGGCGCTTAAGATTGAGTTTGTTTTATTTTTCGAATATAGAATTGCAATGTCATTCGTTTCGTGCTGCGAATCGACAGGAAATTTGATTCAATAATTTCATTATTTTATTAGATAGAATAAGAAAAAAAAGCAAACTTTGAGTGTCACATTATGTAATTCAAAGTGCCTTATTTAACTTCATTGATATTATTTGACATTTTGATAAAGAAAAAATATCGAAAGAAGAATAAAAAAAAGAAATGAATGCAAATCAATGGCGATAAGAATTTGACTTATGACACGGATAACAATATTATTGAAATAAAATACTAAACGATTTTTATTAATTTAATTATACGAGTCGAAAATAAAGCTCACATAGTCGAGCGTTCCCTAGGTTAGCGATGGAAAGCACTTGGCACGCGTGCTAAACTATGCCCGTGCTTTTTTTTTGTTTCTTTAAAATATAAAACCGTTTATCTTGTAATAACTTAAGCGGGTTTTTCAAATTTGCAAATGGGAATAACGAATCGATAGCATATTATCAAAAATATTAAAAAATATGCCTGATACTTTAATATAATATGTTAAAAAATTGCAATCTCTTTGTTTACCATTTTATCTTTTACGTTCTAGGTTGAAAGTTTTTTTTTATATTATGCTATGTACCTTTAAACGTTAGAATTAGGTTGACTTGAACTGGCCAAGAACGACCGTGCACTTGAACGCCTGAAGATGCCGAAATTGGAAACCTGAATCGTTAGTGACAAAATTCAAGTTCATCCCTGCACCTGAAAGCCTGAAGATGCCATAAAACGAAAGTCAGGTCGTTGGTAAAAAAAAAAAAAATTGTGAATGTTTCATACAAAATTTGAAGGAATCAAATTATTCATTATTACATCTTTTACATGAAATTCTATGGCACAACTTTTAAATAGCACTTTTATTAAATTCAGAAAACAATCTTCATTTTTTATATGAATTCTAACATCTTTTTACACGATTTTTGTGGAAAGTATAAACCGTCTAAAGCAGCGATTTCCAACCTGGGAAGCGCGCCTCCCTGGAAAGGCGTGGACTATTGCAAAGGGAGGAGCGTACATTACAAAATATGTATTTACCTTTTAAAACGTGTAAATGGTAATAAACTATATGAAGTAAAGAATGGGGAGGCGCGAGAATACATTTTTCTTCAAAAGGAGACGCAGTAACATAAAGGTTGGAAACCGCTGGTCTAAAGTGTATTTTTTGTGGAGAATATGGACTCCTAATGGAGTTTATCTCAACAGAAGTGTTTCTACGAGAACTGCTTGTTACTCAGTTGCTCAACCTCTCTTTTTCTAAAGAGAGTAGGGATAGAAGGATAGGGCTAGGACATGATTAGTGGTAAGTTAATCGCTCTCAATACGCCCCGTTCATAGGATAGGATAAGTGAGAGAGGGGAATTCAAGACATCACATACATCCATGCCTTTGAACAGAAATTCATAAATCGATTGAAAAATCAATTTATAAAACTGTCCGTACCGGGATTTGAACCCGGGCCCTCCGTAGCCGAAGCCAACAACGTTGACCACTCGACCACTCAGGCAGCACTCACTAAAGTGTATAATGCTTTCAAAATACCATTAACTGTTAATAATTTTTCGACGTATCTTATTCATATTTCTTGCATAGCGGAAGCAAATATTAATTTAAAAATAAAATTCATCGTAAAATATTTGGCATGAACTACGTTAAATGATTTTAATTGTATTGCTAATTTAATATGTATGTTTTATATCACTGCCATTTGTCCAATTAAAGTATCGTTTTATTTTGCGTAATGAAGTTAATTGAACGTAAAAAGTATACTTAATTATGTAATACGTAGAAGATTGTTCTTTATTACACGTTTTTAAACAATTTTAGAAGAGTAACGAATTGTTATGCAATCCTATTAAATTAAATACAATCTTATTACGACTTTCAAAGCGGATAGCAATGTTGTAGCAAAGGGAGAAAAAAACTAATTAGTGCGTCGAATGTAATAAAAGTGAACAGCATCAAAAGCAATTTGCATTCGCTCTGCAAAAAAGTATGTAAATAAAGTTTATCTCATTGTTTATGCGGGATACAAAAAAGAAACAGCTTCTACGCCGTAGAGGCTCTCGTATAGTTACATTGTTTCTGAATGCTAATTAATGACCTATTTAGAACTGGTTAAATATTTTTCAATGTTGTTTCTTTATTATCAGATACACATAAAGAGCAAAAAGTGATTTGTCACAAATTTTTAAAAATGCCGCTTTATATCAGTTCTGATAGTCGATTAAGAAATCTATGAATGGAAATCACAATTAGTCCTACTATACCAATTTCCTTCTCGAAAAAGAAAGGTTGAATGACTGCACAATAACTCGTTCTCACTTAATAAGTTGTAGCATTTTTTTTATTGTTTTAGTATAAGTAAAGTTTTTTTTTAATCCATGTCCGCCCCAAATGTGAAGCATATGGCCTCCTAATGGAGGTATCTTAACAGTACTTTTTTTCTACTAGAACCAGTGGCGGTTCCTGAACTAAAATCTTGGGTGGGCTAGAGGAAAGTTTAACATTGTATACTATTTACGAAATTGTGTATTTTTCCACTTCACCTTATACATTAATCTACAAGCAAATAAACAAATATTACGACACTACTGCAAAGCATAAATTACTATATAATAAAATAAATGCTAATGTAAGTAAGAAATAATAAAATAATAACCTTTAAATTCGTCTCTTTCAAAATGAAATAACAAGTACAAAAAGCAATACAGAGCTGTCACTGAAAGTCAATATCTGTCACTTTCATACGATACAACAATATTGGTATTTGTGTTTGAATGTATGGGTGGGTCATGGGAAAATTCAATTTAGCCCCCAACGAATGACAGAAGTTTGATAATTTGACGCACAATCGTGTGAGTTTGATGACGTTTCCGTACATACAAATACAAAAAAATCTAATCGTGCTAGATTGCGCCCCAGTGTAAGAGAAAAACACGGGCTAGATCTTTACAGCCCCTGATTCGTTAAAACGGAGGTGTTGCCAGACTGACGTCACGTTGCCTGTTCTCTATGAAGTATTTAAAGGGTTATTGTTTTTTTTTATGCTGGCTCAGTTTAAAATTGTAATACAAAACACAATCGAGAATATTATTGTAGGTAGACATAGCATTGTCTTATATTGACAGTGGAAAATCAAAACAAAGATATTGTATACATTTGGGAAAGGTTAGTTACGCTTATAAATGTATCTATTTTGTTCAGCGGCCGAATTGCTGTTAATTTTTATTCAGCTATCTAAAGTTTTGAGTGAAAAATGCAGGTCGGGCTTAGCCCACCTAGCCCAGTACCTAGAACCGCCACTGAGAGAACTCTGTTTGTTACTCAGTCGCTCAACCTCACTTTTTTTTAAAGTGAGTAGTAGGGAAAGAAGGATAAGGCTAGAACAGGATTAGCGGTTGACTAATCGCTATCGCTATACCCAGTTGTTAAAGGATCAGAAGGATAGAAGGAGAGGAAATTATGTGAATTGACACATAGTAAAGCTTACATATATTAAAATATTCGTATTAAAACGAAATTATTTTATGTTAATTGAAATCAACTCTAAAAAGAAAGACACCAAAAGCATGTGAGAATAAATAAAAAATAGTAAATATGACATCTATCAATATCAGAAATATTACTTGGACATTAACACAGACTATCTGATCACTTGGGTGAACCGCTTACCACTAGTGAATAAATTATAAAAGTAGAGATGTTTTGTATGAAGTCTATATAAGTGCGGACGCATACAAAAAAAACACCTTTAAATAACAATTATAACGAAAATTCTATCATACAAATATAAGTATGTAGTAAATATTGTGTACACATGTTACAAAAACACACCACAGAATCTTTGAAACATTATTTCTCGAAATTTATTTTAAACGTATTAATGCGTTTTTGTGTTACCGCCGCCATTTGTTCTTTATAACTTACGTAAATAGATAACAAAATATGTCTATGATAGCGAAAAAAACATACAGGCCAACCAAAAGAAATCCACAACAATTACATTAGTATCATAATTAATATTGTTTTTGTCTTTTTGTTTTGAAGTCAAGCTTTTTTATATCGCTTTGATGTAAAAGAGAGACATTGATTGCAATAAGCAGATCTTTAATATAATTCCCCTTCACTGAAACAAATAATGTTTTGCGCTGTCCACGTGTTACCTTAACGGTCGAATCTTACAGATAACATTTTGTTCAGATCATTTAATTCACTGTTTCTCAACCTGGTTAAATCCATCGACCCATTTGCTTCTGTAAATAATCTCAAATTTTCTGCCCGAAAAGAGTAGCTCCGTAAAGTTAAAAACGGTACGGCTTTAAAATATAAAACAAATTGCTACCTGTTTTAAGCGAATTCGTTTTTTATAATGCATTGTTGTATTGCCAATTGATGTTGGATAACGATGACCTGTACTAATAGTTCTGTTCTAAGATAGCATGAGAATAAATAGCCGAGAAATCGACACATTTGGCCAGCCTTGGTTTCCGGGATATATAAATAAAATAAGCCGGAACTTGAGAGTTGCTAATTTTACTAAGTAGACTTTTTTTCATTTAATACATTTTTTTTGAGAACCTCTTTACCACAAGAACCTTTGTACGTTTAAAAAGACAATAAAATGAAGTAAATTTTCAAAACCTTTCATTTTTTAATTAAATAAAATAATACCACTGTGTGTCAGTGTGACAGATGCATGACGGTTCAAATTTTGAATAAAAGTCCACTCGGATATTGCAATTTTTTTTAGCTGATAAATATGTAAAAAGGTAAAGTGAACATATGTATAAAAACGGCATAGATAAAAAAAGATATATTTATAGATAAGATTATTTTAAATATTCTCGCTAAAAGAAAAATACTGTCAATAACATTCAACATTGCAGTATTGAAAATCGTGTTTAGTTTATGTTAAATTGGGATGAATATAACGAACGCGTAACTCTGTTTAAGAAGCACTTATCTGATTCCCGCCAAGAGACATTCAAAGATATCTATATATAACGAACGCCTCAAATATAATACTTTTCAAATTGCATTTTATGTACGACGGTTTATTCCGTTACGTAAAACGAGTTGCGACTCCGTGCTTGGATGTACTGTTTGGTTTCCGCTCCAGCCGAGCGGAAGAAGCAGCCCTCCATCTCTGGAAGAAAACAGAAAACAATTCCATCGCGGTAGAAGATTTCCCGGAAATCAATTCGAAGAATGATGACGTCACATCCTCGTTGCATTCCCGCCAGAGTGGTCATGCCACAACTACCGCAGCGGTGCTTCGTTTGCGTGGGGGGATATATGCATGTGCAGCCATTTGTTATCCGCGGCTCGGCATAAGCCACCGGCGGTTTTCCACCTACTAAAGATGTTCACATGGCATTAGGGCTGATACAAAAACTGACTTTTGGAAAAACCGGGTTTTGAATTCTAATATATCATAAAACTCGGATAAAACCGGTTTTTTAAAGTAACGAAATAAGATAATTCAATAAAAATATTTTTTTTTTCAACTTCAAAAATGTTATAAAAAGATATTAAAATTTACTACATTTTGTAACAGTACTCTTATTCGGTAATGTATTAATTATAGATACCCCGTACTCAAAAAAAGTATCCGAGTCAAAACCATCTATAATATATATATTTAAAGAGTAATCTATTTTAATTATATTCAAAGCAGTTTCAAGTCAACAAATTAATGTTTTTTTTTATTTAATAATAGTAAACAAATGATTTTTTTAAATAATATTTGAAACCGTGTTATCAAGTTGAAAAGCCCGGTTTTCAAGTGAAATTCACGACACTTAAACCAAAAAGCCCTACATGGAATGCAATCTCGGGATAGCGGTCAATAATTGTGCCATTAAAAGATAATATATTAATACCAAAACGAGAAAGATTTTCTACATAACGTTTTATAAATAAAAAAAGATTCCACCGGTAAAAAAAAGCTTATTAATTGTAATATGTACGTCGTTTTTATACAGCCGAAATAATCAATACATCAATTGTGGTCTTCCTTCCCTATCTTATAGTATTAGGCAATGAATGTATTAAATACTTATTGATTATTTTTGGTCTTTTTTTATCTTACATATAAAATTATTCCGATTTTAGCAATAACTGACCAAAATAAAATTTAATTTATTAAGCCCTGAGAGGTAGTGAGCCAAATGGTGTCTAAAGAAAAAAATGAGTTAGATGCGTGACATTTTTAGTGATGGTATTTGTGAACTGTTTGATAAATTTTTCTATTGTATTTCTTGATTTTTTTTATGTTGAATTTGATGTACTGTGTATTTTTATTTTATATTTTGTCTTATCATATTTTTCAAGTGCATGGCGAATTGGCGTCAGCTGTTATGTCATGTACTGTAATTTTAATTTTTTAATTAATAAATTAAAATAATGTTCAAAATGTCTTAAAGTATTGTAAAATTAAAGTATTTTACGTAAATACACACTGCTATAGTTGTTATCTCCTTAAAATATAAATATTAAAGTCACCAAAACACCAAATAAAGATTTGATTGTGCTTAAAAGTCCAATAATTTAAAATCGCGGCTTGGCGACATCTGGTCTAGAAAAAATAAATACGGCCTATGGATTTTTTTGACTGGTTATCGAAATTTACTTACTTAAAAAATTGATTTGAGATCTATTTCAATCTATCAATTTTGTATGATGTTAAAATATTACGTAATATATTTTAAACCTTATAGAGTAATATTTTTACTATTTTCTAGTTGCTACAAAAAAATAATAAAAAACAAAACGATTTTTCACGTGTAACATTCATCTTCATTTCAAATGGCGATTTTTTAAATGATAAACTGCCTGTCCAAATATTCCTAACTGTGTATTATTTTTTCCTTAGATCATGAAAAAATCTATAAAATATTATGTTAAAAAGTTTTTTGCGCGGTGTAAAAATAGCGGTGGAATTGGATTTTTTATTGAGATAAAGTGAATTATTAATCTTGCTTTCAATTTCTTTTTATCTTGTCATTATTATTACCAGTAAAATTTTGTTTTTGCTGACTTTGGTATAAAATATTACGAAGTATTTTATAGTCATAGATAATTTATATGCTGCATAAAATACTAAGCCAGGACTATTATATTGTATGTAAATGACGATTCAATAACTTGAAATCTCGGAAGTATGTAGAAGCGTAGTTTATTAAGCGAGTAGATTATCTCGGTATAAATGATGTCTAGGAAGCATTGAGAAAGGTTTTTTGTATCAATTATTTTTTGATTATATTTCGATAAGGAGTGATATTAAATATAAACCAAAAATGTATAATAGTAGTTGGAAACAAAAATAGCATAACTACTGAGCCATATTAAATTATCTTGTACAATTATACAAGGATAGACGTCTGGATGTAAATTTGAATTTTCGGATCTCGTTAGATGAAGTCTAAGAGGGAAGACATAATGAACTGTGATGTCATTTTGGCGCTTAGAATCAATTCAAAGGATAGGCTATATTATGAAGTGTGGATTAGTTTACAGGGTGCTCCGAAATCGCTCATCTAAACAGTATACTCTAATAAATGAAACAAAATAATTAATAATTAATAGAAAATTTAAATTAACTTTGATTATCCCACGTATTGTGTTACTAACTGTGACACGTGTTTCGCCTCTTTCAGAGGCATCTTCAGACTAACTATCGCAAAGTTTGTTTAAGTAATGAAGCAAGATTGATTCTAACATTTTAAAATTATGAAATTATAAAACTCTTAACAAAAAAGAAATATTATTAACAACTTCCACAAAGTTACCGCCGAAACCATCGAAAGTATTAATTAATAATTATTAAGGCTCTGTCCAGAATTGTAAATGAATGAAAACCAGTAATAAGAATATGATTGGGTTCTATGGCGCAGCAGTTAGGGTTGTGGGCTTCCTATCAGACCTCACGGGTTCAAGTCCCAGTACGAACATATTTTTTTAGATCGATTTATCGATTCCTGTTCGAAGGCATGGGTGTTTGTAATGTTCCTCCCGCCATTTACAATCCTTCAACAACTGGGAGTAGCGAGAGCGATAAGCTAACCATTAGTCCTTTCCTAGCCTTATCCTTGTATCCCTACTACTCTCTTTGAAAAAAAGAGAAGTTGAGCGAGTGAGTAACAGACAATTATCGTAGAAAAAACTTTTGTTGAGATTGTAGGCTACATGCTCCACATTGGGAGCGGACATGGATAAATAATAATCATTTTTTTACTATCTTTATGTAATTAATCTATATATTTGTAAAACTCAAAAATTCTTAATGTTTTTTTAATCTTACGATTTTAAAAAATTCAATTTTACGCGATAGATCTGCATTCCTGCTTCGATGTGGTTAAATATATGTCGAACAAATTCAAACTATTATTTTGTTTGTTATTAGGTAAAGTTTTATAATACCATAAAAAATAATTCTTCAATAAATAAATGTATAGTCTAGTTGTTGCTATTCTTTTCTTAATTGAAACTTAAAGTATCAGTTTGTTAACTAAACCACATTAACCTCTTAGCTGCCGTAGATAATTAGTAGTAATTACCTGGCACGCCAGCTATAATTTGCAACTATTAATTTAATTAGTTATTGACGAGATAACTCGTCTCTGGCGTGTCACGAGCACGAAAAGATTTACGAGATATCTCGTCTGTGGCAGCCATCGAGTTAAGAGATTTTCGTACAAAGAGTAGTCTACTTTGTAGAGACAGAGTTTCCGGCTACTGCTGTAGACATCTGAAGTACGTGACAAGCCTGTAATCAAATTGGGATATTTGCTTGACTTGTAACTTTGTGCAGAACTTAGACATGTAGCCTTACACAATATGTGCTTTGTGCAGCCTACATAACAAGGAGAAAACTAGATAGTTAGTTAGTGAGGATTTCAGTAAAGTTATGTTAGAATGACCGGTATATACAGTATATAATATATTAATAAATAGGATTTCGGTAAACATGAAATAATATTTTGGCTCAGATAAAATGTTACAAGACACGAAAATAATTGGTAATAGTATTATCTAACAGTTCACTCATAGTCTTGTAAATCGAAAATAATGAGGCTAAGCGAGAGTGGTTAATTAATTAACCACGTGTCCTTTCTATCCTAACTTTCTTTGGAAAAAAGATGTTGAACAAATGAGTAACACGCAGTTCTCTTAGAAAAATATTTGTGGAGATACTTCCACTAATAGGACATATGCTATTAAAAATATACTGATATAGAATATAAAAAAATATATTTCGATATATCAATTAAATAACAATTTAAAATTATTTGTTATTGTTACAGAAACTCTATAACTGTAAATTTAATCTTGAGTATTCAATATCTGAGAACAAAATAAAATGTATTGTGAAATAAAAAATGAAAATTTATGCTGTGATCATGTTTGGTATTTATTCAAAGCCTAAATAAAATCCTTTTACATTAATATAAAATTTAAAATAGCTTTGGTTTTTCAATACGTGGAATAATAAAAGTTATTTTAAATTTTATATTAAAATGAACTTCCACAAAGTTACCGCCGAAACCATCGAAAGTATCCTTTTACATTATCTATTTCGATAAATAATGATTACACTTTTCCTCCAATCGATGCCAATATATCAAAATAATATGTCAGCTTATTTGTAGTTTATTTGATGCCAGTCACAAAAGGAAAATATAAATTATTCCGCGATCCATTTTTTTCCATAGAGGAAAGAAATCAGAGATTCTTCAATGAAACGCAATAATTTTCCGCCAATCTTAACTGACATTATTGGAAAAGAAATTTCAGAGAAAATATGATAAACAAAAAAATACTAATTAAAGAGTGAAAGAAAATTGACTTTAAACGAATACGTTTTTGTCTAGTCATTTTCAAATCTGATTGAAGTATGTTAAACACAAGTCATAATAATATTCAACGTAATTTTTAGGGTTTAGATCTATCATTGAACTTGTATACATTTGTATAATTACCTCATTTAAATCATTAAAATTAAGTATGTATGTTTCCACTTTTTAAATCACTAACAACTCCGGCTTAACCCCAATACAAGATAATCCTAAATGATAGTCGGTAAAAAGATTAAGCCACTTAAATAAATACTTATAAATTTATTTTATAAATTTACTCCCTGTAGACCAGCAATAAAAATTTAGATTACCGAAATAAATAACTGAAATTAAAAATCGTAACGTTGCACAAATATTCCAAATAAAACATGTATAATTAAAGGTGCTTAATAAAACAGGATAAAGTTGTAAAATACACAGGCAGTTAGTTGTTTTTTGCTTGAAATAATTTTGCGCTGCTTATGACTAACTCAATCACTATTTTCCCAGAATAACATCCATTCATTTCAGCAACCTATTCCAAGCGTATTTAAATAATCACCGTACAATGAATAGATGATTGTAAAATTCTCAAGTGTAACAGTTGTTGTATATGATGTTTGAAACAATACTCGAGACAGGTGTAAAAATTTCCAGCGGTCTGTTTGTAAAGGGTTCTCATTGTAAACGAAGGGGTTGTGTCGAGAACAACAGAAATGGAGCATTGCTGCACTAGAGATTGTTTTCATTGAATACACTACTTCTCTTTGTAACGCCCCTTTAGTGTTGTCATTTCTATGCTGCGGATGTATACTGCAATTTCTATTCTGTTTGTCTGTCCTTCTATGTAAAGACATCGGAATGATTTTGCAGTAAATTTACTTATTTTTACCGAGAAATTTGGACTAGTTTTGCCGTATTACTTGATGCAATACTTGTGTTTCCTCAAAATCGGCTAAAATAATTTAACATATACATAAATGCGGCATTCGGATTTCGTACTTAATTGACTGTTGAAATTGTTTATGAATGTTAAATGTACTAAAGAAGAAGTTTCACTGCTGTGCCACTGCGGACAGGATCACATTTATAAAATACCATTTGTATGCTTCAGTTTTTTCTACAAAGTAATTGTGCTTTTGTTGGCAGGATAAGGTTATCCTGTTTTGCAAATTTTTGTAATGTGAAACTTACGGCTGCAACTTCTTTGCAATGTCGTTACTAGGGATTCTGAAGTCTCGGGTTTTTCAAAGTCCCGGGACTGGAGGCGTGATAAAGTCAAAGTCCCGGGACATCCCGGGACTCAAGACTTTTATTTCCCCTTCAATAAATTTATAATTTTACTAAAATTAAATATTTGCATGTATGTATTTATTGTATTATATACACTCACCGCCTTTTGAAAGTACGCACAATCTAGTAAAAATCGCGTTTTTTTTAATACAACGTTTAATAATTCCGCCGTCAGGAGTAAATTTATGACCGTAATTTCACAATACAGCTTTTAGACCTTTTTTGTTCTATTGAGACATTGGAAATAGTGAAAAAACATTTGTACATACAACAACATCAGGTATAAACATTAAATTTTAATATTTTGTAATTTCCTTTTGCTACAGTTATATTACAATAAATAAACACATGGTATTTGAAACTTCTACGAAATTATAAATCCCAAACATCTGTTTTTCTATTAGATCCCTTTTATATATGCATACTTAATTTTGTTAAAACCCGGGACTTAAGACAGCAAAAACCCCGACAAGTCCCGGGACGTCTTGACACAGAATACTTAGTCGTTACTGTATAAAAAAATATACTTTAACGCTTAATTTAATTGTATTGGTTGACCGTTTAAAGTTAGGTGCTTAGCGAGTGCGCAAGCGTCAATTCTCAAATTAATCTCTCATGATTGCTACGCAATCCATGGCTTTATTAGTTGTAGCTATTAATTCCTTTTTAGATTTCATACAACTAAAAAACTCAAACAATAACATTTTGTGGTTTGCCATGAATTGTTTTAAAATGTTAGAATCAATCTTGCTTCATTACGCAAACTTTGCGATAGTAAGTCTGAAGATGCCTCTGAAAGAGGCGAAAAACGTGTCACAGTTAGTAGCACAATACGTGGAATAATCAAAGTTAATTTAAATTTTCTATAATGTTTTCAAAACATTTAGTCCTCATATTTATTTTCACAGTACAGTAATTCAAGAAAAACACTTATATGACATTTACAGTATGTAAGTTTACGTTTGACAGTAACTTATCATAGAATGAATCTTTTAATTCTGAATTTGGCCGTCGGTAAAGATATAATGTTCGATATGTATTCAAGTTTTCAAATTTAAGAGATATTGATCCAGGATGATATTTTTATACCATCCAATTTAAAATGGCACTCATGCAAAGTGAGGCGACTGCAGATTTAATATATATCTTATAATAATAAACATTCTCTATTTTGAAACCGGATTGAAGAAGGAATGCGAAAATAGAAATTGTGTGGTAAATAGGAATATACAAAGAAGTAAGTTGCACACGAAGAAAATGATTTTAAAACGCAATTAGCTAAGGGTGATCTACAATCTACAAATCATTATTTTACAAACTACGTGTTATGTTTGATAACTTTATTATTATCCTTTATTTTATACTTGATATTGAAAAAAGAATTTTTAACTCTAAACGTAGAGCTGGTGCGGTGACGTAAGGGCGCAGGACATAAGCGCGCCAATGTAAACCCGCCAACGTAAGCGCGCAATACTAATATTTACTACATTTTTATAAAAAAAATATAGATAAACACAGATAGTTATTTTAAAAACTGTTAACAAATTTACGAAAAACAATCATAAAAAAAATGAAAAAAAAACTTTTTTCCAATCGATAAAACTTTCTTAGATATTTTTGTAATAGTACCAAATAATTTTTAAGGAGGTAATTTTAGCAGAAAAGTTATCTTATGTTGGTAAATTTCTTTAAATCAGCAGTCCACAATACAAAACAATCTTATATTTTTCGCTAATGTCCCGAGCGCTAATGTCAGTGTGCCGTAGAACCATGTGACTAATTATGGAATTCATATCAACATTACGTTTTACTACAAGAACTATCAGTTACTCAGGTGCTCGAAATATATTTTTTTTGAAGTGGGTAGAGTTAGAAGCATCGGGCTGGAGCAGGAACCCTGCTAAGCTACGCTACGTTTTTTTTATTTTTTTATATCGAATCGTTAAAAAGGAATTTTAAGACATCCATGCCTTTGATCAAAAATTGATTAACATATCAATTCATGTAGCTATCTTTACTGGGATTCGCATCCATGAGTATCGTTATCGAAATCCGATTGGCTAATTTCAAAGATTTTTTCAAAAAATTTAAAGTTCTACGATACCAAATAAATGTAATATCTTCTACCACATCTACCATTCAGCCAGAAATTATATTTTGCCAATACTATATCATAGCTCTAGTTTGTACCTACTAATTATTAAAGTTTCTTCTACAAATTGTAATAAAAAATCATTTTAAATTATAGTGAAACCTCAGTACTAGGGCATCCAATCCCGGGATCCCGTTCAATTTTCTGATCCCGAAATCCCGGGATTGAGATGGCCGCGATCCCGGGATTTCGAGATTGAGAAATTTTGAGCAAATCCCGAAAGTTTACACGAAATTGGCAAATTCAAGATTTCAAATTCCTCGGCGAGCTAAAAAAAAAAAGGTTCTGTGAGAATCCAAGGAAAAAGTATAGCGAATTAAGGATTTCAAATTCCTCGGTGAGAAAATCTCAATCCCAGGATTCAAAATTAATCAATCCTGAAATCCCGGGATCGGAAAAAGGCTACGGGATTGGATACCTTACTCAGTACCCAGGACTATTAATCTTTCTATTAATGAGAAACTTCAAAACTCTATTAAAATTCTATTAGTTTCAAACATAAAACTTGAATCTCGTATGTAGAATCAATTTTGGTAGATTCAATAATTTTTATGTTAATGTTTCTATGTTAAATTAGGTGTTGTTTGTTATGGTTTTTCTTTCCCTGATCATTCTTCTCATACAGTCTTAAAAGGTGACTATATGCTGAATAAGAATAGACACAATCAGTGGTCAACAAGTTGGTTTCCCACCACCACCCGTTGTGTATATACAGCCAACGTTTAATGGCCGCCTTCCACAACGCTATCGACAGAAAAAAAGGAGTTTACCCCTCACATTCATGGCTCGAGCAGAACTGCATGGGACTGATTTTGAACCATGCACTAATGTGCTTAAAATAATAATAATAATAAAAGTGTGACTAGCTCAGCCACTTAAATCAAGTTGATATTAAGTATCTTGTGTATAGTCCGTATACTGAGAGCTCGTCGATGTAGACGAGTTTAATGACTCTAGAGAGGAGTCAAGATTGTGACGATCCCCATATAAATTGGCAAACTTTTCAAATGCCGTGAAGTAAGCTTTGGTTGCAATCAAGTCACAACAGTAAAAATACGTTTTTTTTAAAAAAAAAAACGTAGTTCTCTCATAGTACCACCTGCGTGGTCAAGTGGTCAACGTCGTTTGCTTCGGCTACAGAAGTCGCGAGTTCCATTCTAGTAGGGACAATTTTATAAATTAGTTTTTCAATAAATTTGTGAATTCATTTTTGAAAAAAATAATTGTTTGTGATGTCTTGAATTTCTCCCTACACCCATCTTATCCTAAAAACTGGTTGTAGCGAGAGTAATTGCCCAATCACTAGTCATATTTTAGCTCTATTCTTCTGATCCCACTGTCTTTGAAAAAAGAGAAGTTGGGCAACTGAGTTGTTACAATGTTTAAATAAACTCCATTAGGAGTCCACGTGCTCCACATTAGAAATGAACACGATAAAAAAGTTATCTTGTACTCCACCACGTTTCGCGAGTCAGACTAAAGTTGACGGAAGAAAATTAAGTTCCAAACGTCTGAGAAGTTTTCCTCATATATCTTTCTCGCAAAAGCATCTGACGACGACTGAAAATACATTTGTTTTTATCCTTTTATCTATCGTGACTTTTACTTGGATAAAAATTGAACCAGCTCCATCTATGTGCATATAGTGTAAAGGCGCTAGTGGAATATCGCCGCATCATATTGTGATAAAAGCCATAACGATAACTTGAAAAGGATTCACATTTTGTCGATAAACGGAATAAAGCGTTGGCATCGAACGGATTATTTCGGGTTTTGGAAATCCATTTCGTTATACACGTACCGCGCAAGGTTTCGTAAAGAAATGAAGAAATTTTATAACATAGGCAGATTTTATCAAGAGTTCCAGGACGAAATAAACACAAAGCTGTGAATTTCATTTTACGCATTGGAAGAACTGGTAAACGAAAAAATACCTTTGCCACACTGTTGCCAAAGTGTCAAACTGAAAAATCGATAAAGTAAGAATCTTTTACAAATAAAGATATCATATTATCAAACACGTTATACATTTTACAGAAATTGAATTCTGTTTTGGAAAAATAAATATTAACATTGGTTAATTGAACAAAAATAAGACAAATATTTTACAGAGATATAATGTCAATATGATTTCATTATATTGTATTAAATTTCAAACACTCCTTTATACTAATTCCATATTTAAATATAAAATTAAATTTGATGACTTTGTAGCTCCACTGGTTGCGTTACATATTATGACATGTGTTTCGCTTCTTTAAAAAGCATCGTCAGACAGAACATCGCAATGTTTATAAATAAATTAAAAATTGAAGCTAACTTTTATTTCAAAAATTACAAAATAAAAGTCGGCTTATTAGAAAAATGAAAAAAAAAACAAATGGGTCAAGAAAATTATCATATTTAATTTTATATTTAAAATAAACTTCCATTAAGTTGCCGCCGAATCCATCAGAAAAATCATATTTATTTATTTATTGATATCAAGGAAATTTCCAACTGATGATCCGACGCAATGAGCGAAATCAGCCAGGATCTTAAAAAGAAATGTATTAGTGCAAAAAAGGGTTTGACAGTTAATACATTCAAAATATTTTTTTGATTCGCTAATGGCTAATCCACTGGTTTCCAACCTTTATGTTACTGCGCCTCCCTTTGAAGAAAAAAAATATTCGCGCATAGTCTTTATTTCATATAGTAATAAAGACACGTTTTAAAGAGTAAAATCGCTGGGCTAATGTATTTAAAATATTTTTTCTGCATGTCAAACCTATCCATTACATAAAACTATATTTTTTCAATATATTGAAAAAACATCCATTTAAGGGATAAAAAGAAAATTGGTTGTTATGTAAATGATAATCGCTATACCTAATTGGCGACGCTGTCGTTCTGTAATGTTTTGGAATACATTAAATTTCAATGCATTTAGAATACTTATAACAGTGTTTCCTTGCATGGATTTGGTGCTTTTAACTTTTGAGTGGTTTGGCTGATAGAAAAAGCTTCATTTTCACTAATTCTAGTCAGGTTTAAAACAAATGTGATATTTATAATAAAACGATTAAAGTCTTGAATACAAGTGATTGTGATATCTTTTTTCCTCGGTCAATTGTTGAATTGGTTGTCAGTGATTAAAAATAATCTCTATTGCTAAAATTTATTAATAGAATAAATGACATATACACTAAAAGACTACCGATTATGTATGCAACTGATCGGTTCTTTTTGCCCCATGTAACGCGGTAGAACGGCGTTCCAGCAGCGTTTTTGTCGTTATTTTTAATGTTCCCGAGATTATGTCGCTTACAATTTTTTGGATCTCAAAATTGATCTTTTACCATAAATTCGGGATGTGGGTTTTTCAGGATCCCGGGAATCGATTACTGGGATAAAAGTCAGAAATCGAGAGATTAAAATAATGTACAAAAGAAGCTGCTACGCTTTTTTTCCTTTTTAACTTCGCTGGCGAATTTCTACAATTTTGGCTAGTTTAAAAAAAACACTTTTTATCCTTAATCCCGAGATTTCGGGATTAGTACTAACGCAATCCTGGAATTTAGAGATCAAAAAAATGGACGGGATCTCGAGATTAGAGACCATAGCACAGAGAGAGCGATATTATAACCACTATTCTTTCCATACCCGATCCTTATTCGCTTCGAAAAAAAGAGAGGTTGAGCAGCTGAATAACAAGCAGTTTTCGTTAATAAACTTCTGTTAATATGTTATACTACTACAAGGTAGCCATATGCTTTACATTAGGAACGGACATGGATTAAAAAAATCTTGAGTAAAAAGCTTGATAAGAAAAAAACCTTTAGTATCGATTTTTTATTTTATAGATATATAATTATAATATCAAAATATAGATGCAATAATGAAGATCTGACACCAACAAGACCATTATTATACAAGGACAATTACTTACCTTTAAACCAGCATTAAAAATAATGTATTGCTTATATAAATAAATACTTTTTTTGGCAAATTAGTATAATAAATGCACCGATTGAGTTATTCCAGACAAATAATTGACACTAAAGAGTTTCTTTGTATACCTAACTTTTTTGTGCCAGTTTTGAATGGTGACAATCTGTTTTACACTTAGATTGCATGAACCACTCAGCGACATTCTGAATAAACTTACTGTGCATTTTAAAATCTCTTCATCAACACCAACAAAAAAGTACATACTACAGCAAAAGAAATTGTTCACGACAGCTTGCATATTATTTATTTAGCAAAAACAAAAATATTACAAGAACAAGTGGGTGAGAGTGGTGCAAAAGCACTTGCCGCAAATATAAAACGAGCATCTCTATTTGAAGATGAATTATGAGTGACAATAGCTCATCGTAAAAAGTCTCTCATTGTTACATCGTGAAATGTAGCACAAAGGGGATATTTTTATCACATACTTGTATCATATCTATTATATATTTCGTCGTTTTCATTTTTTTGAGTGTTTTGAATTTATCTTTTGCCTATCGTTTTACCGTCATCGAATAACAAAAGGCAGTAATAATTTTATTAAAAAAGTATTACCTTGATAATGAGGAGCAAACATTCAAAAAGTGTTTTGTCACAAATTTTGAAAAATGGCGTTTTATATCAATTCTGATAGCCCATAATAAAACCTATGAATGGAAATCAAAATTAGTGTTCAAAAAGGTTTTTTTTCATATTAAAATGAAATCATAAAGTTGACACATTCATACAAATCGTCACTTTTGCAACACTTAAATCATTATTTTCCAAGTTTTGTATTTGTGTGACAATACACTTTTTAAATGTTTGCTCCTCATTAATGTGTACATTAAAAAATAATACATTTTTTTCTTAAAACACAACTTATTTATTAGAACCAAGTCTGGTTCCGCTCATGACGAGTATTTTCAACTGACTAATTGTTGCATAAGTACGAAATGATGTTTTATATATTTTTTAACAAAACGCCTTTCCATCAAGTATTGACAGTGAATACGTGTTTTTTTTTTATTCTTTTCAATTTTTTCTTGCATACAAATTTGAACATGTTAGCTGCAAAATTATGAAAAATAAAATTTTACTTTTTTACAAAAATGAAACACATTTTAAACAAGTTATACAACGACCCGGGTTTGATGATAAATTTACTCAATCAACATTAACTCAACTCATTGATTCATTTATTAATTATATAAACACGAAACATTCATTTACTAAGCATCAGTTCAGGTTCATCCGTGCACTTGAACGCCTGAAGATACGCGCGTTAGTGACAAAATCTGTCTGAATGTACATAATTTGAACGATTCGAAATATGTTTCATTTAAAAAAATAAAATGTTTTTTCACTTTTTAAACGTCAAAATTGAAACTATCATCTTATGTAGATAAATGAAATATGTTTAGTTATCTGAGAACGATACTAAATGATTTTTTCCTTTTAAGAATTTTAATTTAAAGCTTTTATTTATATCCAAACAAAGATAATAACATGACGATAGAGTTAATATGTATTGATATTCAATAAAAAATTGTATTTGTGTACAAAAAATTCCTATGTGTAATAAAATTGTGAGGGTATTCGAGTTTAAGAACACAAGAAATTTATTTATTGAGCGAAATGAGAAAAAGCAAAACACGTAATTTAATAAAAAACTGAATCCTTAAAAACAATCACGGCATTATTGAGATCCAACATACTGAGAGCTTTCGCCATTTCACGATGAAAGCATTTATATTTTTAAATAGAAAATTATTTCTTTGAAGAAACAGAATAAAACATAACACCCTGCCAAAGGAGCTTTGATAAGTCGAGCTTTTTGGATATCGAGACCTGAATGAAAATAAAACATATTTAAGTAAAAGGGAAAATAAACTTAGGGTTTATCGAATTTAAATGAATTTGCATACCAAAAATAATCGATTTAAGTTCAACCAATTTGAGTTGAGCTTTTGATCCTTTATCCCTTTTTTGTGCTGTTGAACAAATATTGATAGTAAATTAACAAACTTTGATCATAATAGATTAGTACCCTATGAATAATTAAACGATTTGATTAATTCGTTATGAATATATTTAAAAGTAAAATGTTCAGTCATTATTAAATATGTCTATTTGTAAGTTTTGCCTTTGTAGATACCATGGCTTTAATTTGAAAAACATTGTCGAATATTTGTTTTTGTTTTGCTTAAAGGCTTGAATGTTGAAAAAAACAAATTAACATAATAGTTATAATTAATGCAATTTGAATATATTAAGGGTTTAATATTTTTTCTATTAGACGACTTCTAAGCGATTAAAAATATGATGTTTGTTGGTTTTACATAAAACTGTTTTTGAAGCAGAAACTTAATATTATGAAATATTATTATTATCTTAATTTGAACTTAAGTATAAAGTAAGCTTCAGTTGATTTCAAAAAAATCTTTATTATCATTCGCCTGTTTTTCAATAGGCCTCAAAAATCTTCCTAATAGCTAATTAACAAGACTGACTACTCCGATAACAAAGTAATAGTGGATTTAATGAGAGTTTTGGATTGATCTTTTGAAATTTCCTGTAACGTAGATTTTTGTACAAAGTGTTAAACTTTTATTAAAGAATAAATGGTTATGATCTGTTTTTAAATAAATACGTGAAAAAAATAATAATATTAAAATTTAAACACAGAAAATATGATGCCTCCGAGACGGTCGTATGTTTTGATAAAATAAAAAGTGTTTTTTATGCAAAAAAATCTATCTTTATTTTTATAGATGACAATAGTATTATCAACTTTTAGTCACAATTTAAACACACTTTGATTTACACACTGAAGATATTATAAACACCCATTTAATCTACCGATAACTTATTCATTTTATATTAAACGTGTATCGTTTTTATGTTCTTATCTCCTTAAATGTATTGAGTGAGACTATGTCACATCTAATCATTTAACACGGAAGATTTACATAAATTCAATCAGTGATTTTGGTTTTGTTGATCTTTGTATTCAAACACTAGCGAAAACATATGCATTTGTAATAGATAAATGCCAGTTGAATATATATTTGTTAATGATTTTAATAGGCTTAAATTTTGAAGGATAACAATGTTTTGTTAGAAAAGGTTTTGATTTATTTTACCAAACTTATTTGAACCTTTCTAACAAATACAAATGCTTAGATCAGTGTTTGATTAAAGATTAGCAAAAAACATATTAAGTATGACATTTACTATCCTTCAAGAATAATATATATAAAACCGCATTTTGAATGAAAAATAGTAAGGGTAGTAGCATCCAAACGAAACAAAATTGATTGCAATTCAAAGACAAGTATGTATTTTAATGCAAACAATACATACAGTAGCGGCGTGTAATTTCTAAATAAAAATATAAACAGTGAGAAACTATATTTACGTCTTCCATCAAGATCGAAATTACAAAAAAGTCCTGATATCACAAATACAAGAAGATAAGTGTTTAATACTCAACTAAACGAGATGTTCATAATATATAAACGTTTGTTTTTTGCAATAGCTCAAGCCTTAAGATATTACATGTTTAAGGCAAAGCTAATCTAAAGAAAGATTATTAGAAATATGCAAAAATTTTCTTCGTAAAAAATGAACAGGTACGAGGTACTCGATTTCATCTCGGAGACTATTTTCATAAGCTAAAAAGGGTACAGCGCCATCCAAAATGTACAATGGCGTAAAGTGATTATGCAAAAATTTATTTGCATATTTGAAAACGATATTACGAAAGTAATCTGCCCCGAGGGCCTGACTTTCTTCCTGGAGTCAGAGCGAAGGTCCAGGCCGGTGGGAGAGACGCTTATTCGTAAAGTGTGATCGAACATCTCATTAATAATTCAAAAGTATCGCATCTCTAGTATATCTATATGCATGCTATTTTTCAATCTATTCCAATCCCCCAGAGTCGATTTGCATGGCAATCAATACGTAATTACACTTTTAAATCCACAAACGAGTGAAGTTGCCCAACGTTGTTAGGGCTCCGGCAAGAATAAAGTAGCCTAGCAGTGGACTTACGGGAATTAGAGGAGTAATTAATATCGACGATTTGTTTATTATTCTGAGAGGTTAATCGGTTCTCAAATAAATTATATCACAATAAAAATAATAAAAGATTTTTAGTACTTTTTCCACATAAAAATTTATTAGATCAGGACCGGTTTCGCTCATCGCGAGCATTATCAACTGATAAGAAAAATATATAAACAGTGATATTTATACAAATTTAAATTGAAATAAAAAGGTGTAAGCAACTATTAACAATTTAAAGGATTAGCAAATTACATTATAATTACACAAAATCAAAATGCTTAACACCCATAACAATTAAAAAATCATCATCAAAGAATAATAAATCTAAGTGGCAAACGATATCAATTATAAACACAATTAAAATTTGGGAAATTTTTACACAAAGTGAAACACTCTCATAAATTAGCAACCTTTCATTGCTTTATTCATCGTCTTTTGTTGATTCCGATGACTAAAGCAAGTTACGAGCTTGAGTTAAATACGATAAAACAAATTGCGATGAATAATGGTTATGATTCGGATTTAATAGATCGTCTTTTATTTAAAAAAACACAAAAAACTAGCTTTGCTAAATGTAAGCTCTAGTTTGGTGATTAAGGAGCCTGCCGTTGAGAAACGCTGGGTGAAATTAAGCTACCTGGGTAGAGTTTCAGAAAAGATTTCAAGAAAATTCAACAAAAACCTTTTTAATGTCATTTTTTATAATTATTTTAACTTGCAACGCATTTTAGTAAATTCTAAAGATAAACTTAATATTCTTAACCAAAGTGGCATTTATTTAATTGATTGCGACTCTTGTGGAGCCAGGTATATTGGTCAAACGGGAAGAGCTTTTAATATCAGATTTAAAGAACATCTAGCCTGCTCCCGTAAAGGGAATGAATTATCTTCATTTGGGAACCATTTGTTCCTAAATAAGCATACATTTGATATCTCTAAAAACTTTAAAATCCTGCATGTCAACAATAAATCGTTAAAACTTGATAAACAAGAGATCTTAGAAATAAATAGACATAAATTTTTACCTAAATCTAATTTATTAAACGAACAGGTTGTATTTGCATCATCACCTTTGTTATATCCGTTTCATTAATCTAATTCTAACCTATGTTAACTGCTCTACTATATTATTTATATGTTTTTCAAAATTTATTCCTTTTGTAAGAATTGATATGGTTTTTAAAAATGTCTTTTTCAGAATCTTCATTACTGCTGATTTTGTTGAAGTACATCATTGCTTGGAAGCGGGAAATACACCAAATCATCATTAGGATATTTACTTTAGTAATGTAGTGTTTCACTTTGTGTAAAAATTTCCCAAATTTTAATTGTGTTTATAATTGATATCGTTTGCCACTTAGATTTATTATTCTTTGATGATGATTTTTTAATTGTTATGGGTGTTAAGC
This sequence comes from Himalopsyche tibetana, assembly GCA_030503985.1. NCBI lineage: Eukaryota > Metazoa > Arthropoda > Insecta > Trichoptera > Rhyacophilidae > Himalopsyche > Himalopsyche tibetana. The sequence continues at coordinate 21,383,694 of JAPJYX010000013.1, forward strand.
ATTTTGATTTTGTGTAATTATAATGTAATTTGCTAATCCTTTAAATTGTTAATAGTTGCTTACACCTTTTTATTTAAATTTAAATTTGTATAAATATCACTGTTTATATATTTTTCTTATCAGTTGATAATGCTCGCGATGAGCGAAACCGGTCCTGATCTAATAAATTTTATGTGGAAAAAGTACTAAAAATCTTTTATTATTTTTATTATAATGCCTTTCCACCAAGTATTGACAGTAAACACCTTAAAAGTGAAATTATATCACATTTAAACATGCAAGTTATTTGATCACCATAAGGGTGTTCACTTTCAATACTTGGTGGAAAGGCTCACAATATTCCTCATTACTTATTTCCAATTTTTACTTATCAAGATCAGTTAACAATGCTCATTATGAGCGAGACCGGCCATGATCTTGATAAATAAAAAGTAGAAATAAGTACAAAAGAATATTGTGTTATTCTTAATAAAAGTTATTTGAGTAAAGTAAAATTATATGTAGTGGGCAAAGAACGCTCTTAGACATTCAACCAATTTCGTAACATTATTACAGTATTATTTTTTAGCACAAACATTTTCATAAATTGTTTTAAAAGGTATGATTGTCGGTTATGTACAAGCTTTATGCAATCCTTAAACGGGTGATAATGATAGAAGCAATACTCATTTACTAACCTACTCAAAAGAGAGGGGGTTGAATGACTGAATACTAACCAGTCCTCATAAAACAGCGTCAGAACACCGAAGACAAAATCTCCCAAATTATACACACGAGCTACATTTTTTTAAAGCAACTTGATTAGCAGCAACAAATTCATTTTTAAAAATCAAAGATAAAATCAATAAAATTGGAATAACGATAAATAACAAATTACTTAAGTAATAAATAATAAACAATTAATTAATGGCGGCAGTAAAACAACATTCGATGACAGATTCTAAATCCGATTCATTTGACGAAAATAGTTATTTTTTATTTGTTAACGGTGCATATGATTTGAGCAAATTATAACATTTTATTGTGTGGCACGAGAAATATCCAGTCTAAGCTTTTAGAATCTGTTAAAATGGTAATCCTACCCTAGTGATCAAATTGGCTTGAGTTCAAAATGGTCAATATAGAAAAATAAATTTAAGATACTTGAATCAACTTCAAAACTATGTACAAAACTTATCTTATTAATATCCAACACCATGACTCTTGAGAAATATTTAATTTTTAACATTTATTTTTACTCTTATAATGCTTTCTACATAGATTTGTGTAATGTAATTACTTATTCATTATAGAATTTTAAAAATTTCAAGATAAAAAAATGTGCGAGAAACAGTTGAAAGAGAGTTTACGCTTTCAACACAACACTTAACAAATCAAAATGTCGGCGATGCTATTTTTTCATTCAAAATACAGTCTTCAAAGCTAGTTTTTACGCAGTTTGTGATTTTTAAATGATGATAAGATGTCAACGCAAGAATGCTGTTACACTCTTAAAACATTTTTTGTTGTTATTGTGAAGTACACGCAATTTTCTTTTTGTTACTTCCTGGAACCACCTTGTAAAAACTGTAAAACATAAAACGAGAAAACTGTTTTTATATTTATGCTAAAATGTTGTTTTCATACATTAACCTATGTACATATCGACTTTGGAAAGGAAAAAGGACGTAACCTTCTATTTTCCAAAAGAGCTTTTTTTCGATAATCACAATGTATACAACTTGACACGCATTCTATCAAAAGAATGGAAGCTAAAAATGCCCAACAAGTTTCTAAATTTAGCTTTTAAGTTTGTAAAAAATTAAAACCAAGAAAAAACACTGAAATAAAGGTTTTTCCGAGACAACTTCTTTAATTAATATTAGGTTATGTCAATTAAACACCCGTTTAGAAGTATCCGTGCACTTTAAGGTTGTGTAACATTCATAATTTGCATATGTCACAAAATCATCAAAACACGTTTTTAGCACCTCCTGTAAAATTTGATATGTGTGGGTTACGTCCTTTTTCCTTTCCACAGTCGATATGTATGTCTAAATGAAATTATATAATAAAGTAATTTCTTTACTGTCTTCAGTATCCTGAAAATAAGATACTATTCGCTATTTTTATGGCCTTTTTAAACCATATATGTACATCAATATAAATAGATATTATTGCGTATTTCTAGACCGTGCCATTTTCAGAACTCTTCTAAAAGTCTTATTAAAAAGACGATCGGCTGTATACTATTGCACTAAAATATACTGACATGAATTACTAAAAGACTAGTCCAGTCTGAGTATTATCCTTCTATCCCTACTACTAACCTAAAAAAAGAGAGGAGTTTTTTTTATGCGCCAAATATTTTAATGTTGAAAAATCTTACAAGGAAGCTCGATGAAAATATATTGTCAGTCACTCGAGATCAATTCGAAGTAAATTGACATCACAAGCAACCATGCCTTAAGTTCCAAATTTTAAATTGAAAAATCTTAATTTGACATTGAATTTACCGGGAGTCGAGACCCAGACTCGTTTGGTCGGTAGAGCAAGGTCTTACCAACTAGACCACAGAGGGTGACAGAGGACGTAAAGATTGAGCGACTGAGTAACAAACAGTTCTCCTACAAAACTTTCTGTTGAGATACCTTCATTAGGATGAAATATGGTCCACATTGGGAGTGATCATGGATGAAAAAAAATATACTCATAAAAATTCCGTTATTTAATAAGGATTTTAAGTGTGGGGTATAAGAAAGCTTATTTTAATTGAATAAATTATTAGGCTTGTTTTGTTGTTAAAACTGGTATATACATATAAGAGTTAAAGATCTGTGTTTAGTTGATACCAAAAGAATGAACGCTGTTTTTCAACTATTAGTTATAATATATTCATAAAACGCAGTTGAAGAAAGCGAGTCATAACACACGCTAAAAAATTCTAAAAGAAAGTTAATATTTTTCTTTTACAAGAATGAAGGAAAAATAATTTGTTCGAGCTTTCATAAATTTAATATTGACGGATGAAATTTCAATCAATTCGAAGGTATGATATATGATATCCTTTTTCATAAAAAAACGCTCGTGAATTTATTTAACATATTTATATATTCTGTGAAAACGAAAAAAATAATGTTTACATAAATGCCATGCGTCAAAAATATACGTAAACATTAAAGAGATGATTTAATATTGATGAAATAAAGTATGGGAAGTAAGGGTGGAATGGTTTTTTATATCGTACCCAGTTTTTTTTCTATTAATATTATAGTGTGAGCTGCAATACCATAGAAAATTGAGCTTGTATTACTCATGATAGTATGTCATCGATATATTCAAGATAAGTGCTTCTAGCTTTTAAAAGTCACCAGCCATGGCCTGACTGATTGGCTCTCCTCCAACGCCTTGTCAATTTAGAGACTCCACTTACTCGACATCTCAACTACTTGAGTATCGAGTAGTAAAAATTAAAAATACTCGAGTACAGTCGAGTAGTTTCAGATGTACCGAAATATATATTATTAATTCAAATTTCTGTATTTAAATAAGGTTATTTAATTTCATTTATACATTCATTTAAATTTATAAAACATATATTTAAAAAATAATGGAGAATTAAACGTCTCTCGACGAAAGAAATTCTCGCATAGTAAACGGCAAAACTAAGCAAAACCATTTAAATAAACCTGATTGTAAAATCCACGCGCATGACTCAGTTAAACGAAACGGTTTAACGTGATATATATATTTTTAGTACTATAGTTAAGTACTTGAAAAATGGACGAGTATTCTCATGTATCGAGTATTCGATACTCGAATTGGAGTCTCTATTTGTCATATTCCTTCATTACTTTCTGAACTTATTCATTATTGCCTTCCTTCTAGTGTACATAATCAAGTCAAAACACTCTCCCATTCGTGATTGATTGTCTTTCTCTATATTGCTTTTGTTTTATCTTATGGCAATTTTTCTAACGTTGGTAAATGTTTATTTACGGATACTGGAATGAAATAATATTATAAAAAAATGATATAGCGATAAAACCACTAAAAAGAATCGTAAAGTGTTAGATGTATTTTTTACACAAAGAGCTAATAGGTTTCTAATATAAACGCTGTTATGTTTTATAATATTTTATCTTTCAGATTGGATAGTGTTTTTTTCAATTACATGATTATGAAAATGATACATATTTAATAACTTCTTAAGTTTCCAAACAATTGATAGGCGGTTACTTTTAGATAATATTTTTCTCTAATAGTAAAATAAAATTGTTTATTTATTTCATTGTTATTATGACACGTATTTTGCTTCTTTAAGAGGCATTTTCAGGCTTAATATTGCAAAGTTATTGATAAATAAAATAAAGATTGTTTACAATTTTTACTCGTTCTGCAAGATTTGTAAATAATTGAAAAATTGATAGTTATTTTGACTTCCTGCCATCCAGTGTTGTAAGAAAAAGTTTCCGCCTTAAACTATAATAACAATATTTTTAATGCGAGGAAGTACGGAAATCATTTGTAGACTATTAATTGTTTATTAGATCAATCAATGCGACGGTCAACTGCTAGAGATAAATTACTGGCGTTAAATTGCGAGCAATAACTTTTTCTAGACTCACATTTGATAGCTATTTAGGCTTCACGCAGTACAGTGTAATACTAAAAAGATTGAGGCCGAATTTTAGCTGTTTATGAATGTATGTGACCCGTTGGTTTTTGTTTTAACACACCTGTTCTTATTCTGAAAAAGTAAATTAACATGACAGGTAAAGTAATTTTACAGTTTCGACAAGTGCTTACAAATGAACAAATGAAAAGTTGTACAAATGTCTTTACTTTCATTTGTAAGTATTTCTCTTTCATCGTTACATATTTATTTATGTATGAAGTAACTTCAGCTTTAGCTCTTGGAGCAGAAAAACTTTGACGTGCATATGTACTTAAATTAGTCGCTTCAGAAGTTTTTCATTCATAATAATATGTCGCAACCTTTTCATTAACGAGAATATTATTCTAGGAAGCTATTTATACCACTATAATTACGTAACACAATTACATATGTGTCGGATTAATTTGATGAAACTTTATATCTTAGAAATACTAGAAGCGTTATATTATATAAGATGTGTTTTATCAGGGTTGTGAAACTTAAATACTGAGTGGTTAAATGGTCGATGAATTTTATTAACAATTGTTTGATCAAAACTGATTTTAATGATTCCTCCCCCCTTCCCCCACAGTGTTAAAAAATACTTGCAATATCTCGCTGGCCCTTAAAGAACAACATGTTTTAACACTCACCTTCTTTTGATGGACGGTAAAAACCCAGGACGTATATTTAAAAAAAGCATGTTTTTAACTTGGTTTCTAAAGGGCCAGAAACACATAGGAAGTATTTTTAGCACCGTAGGGAAAATTAAGAAGATTAAGAGTAGAGAAAGAAAAAAAATGAAGAAAGAAAAGGTCTTTTTATATAGGTTAATTGTTTTTGTTGAGATTTTTTCCTTCCTCAAGTCCTTCCTCAAGAAAATTTGTGAATTGAGAGATTGCACAGTCATTCAGAAGCGAGTTTTTTTTGCTACATCCATTCAACTGCCAGTAACTCCAGCGCAAAATATATTTTTTTGCGGATTTTTCAGGTAGTAGTGAGATAATCCCGGGATTACGGTACCGTAAAATTGGTCGGGAAACCAGGATTAAAAGTAACAATAGTAAACTTATTAAAAACATATATTTGTTTAAAACATCCATTTTAAACAAAAAATATTCAATACAAACTTTTTAAAACGGAGAGTTAGTCAGTAAATATTTAAGACGTGATAAAAAAGAATAGGTCGCTAAAATACCCGAATGAGACGAAATTTATTAGTAACCAACAAGTACCCGGATTGCGTCGCAATACCACTCAAAGAAAAAAAATGTTCGTGTTTTAAATGTGTTTATTGAAGTGCTTTTAGATACACAATAAATTATTGCATACAATTGCATAGGAGCGATAAAAAACTCACTGCTTCCCCTGAACACTGAGAATTGCTTTGATATAAAGCAATTCTCAGTTCTATCACAAGGATGTAAGCTGCAAATGCCGAATTAGTATCTGAATTTAGCTTTTAAGTTTGAAAAAATATGAGCTTGTTAAAATTGAAACTAAGAAAAATGACAATTTTTCCTTAACATTTTTTTATTAATATTAGATTATGTCAATTGAACACCATTTTAGAAGTCTCCGTGCACTTCAAGTTTGTGTATATTTTATAATTTGCACAAGGCCCAAAATCATCGAAACACGTTTTTTGTGCCTCCTGTAATATTTGCTAGGCGTGGGGTACGTCCTCTTTCCTTTCCACAGTCAATATATATATGGATAACAGTGTTATAAAATTGTATACGTAAAGTTTGGTAAGTAACAAACAATTATTTACAATAAATCAAATACCGGAGCTCGTTTGTAAACCACAAATTGGAAATTGCTGATACATAATAAAATTGAAATATTGTTAGCAATATATCAGCCGTTGCTTTTGTCGTCGCCTTTCCAAATCTTGCGAGGCTATTCATACCGGAAAAGGTATCAAAAATGTCTGCCGCTTTGTTAGAATAAATGGGCTTCCTTTTATCCGAAAAATCATTAGCCTAGCAAATCACGCAGGATTATTACTGTAAGGTTTCATTTAAGATCCATCTTCTCGCGAAAAGTAAATCATATGCTTTATTTTTAAGCTCAATTTATGTATGATATCAGCATGTGTGGTGTTCAGTATAACAGTCAGATTGTGTCAAATTCAATTTCTAACAAAATCAGTTATAATGATAATGTTTTTTTTAATTTTATTCGAAATCTTGGGCGTATCTCGTACTCGTGGCATTTTTTTTTCTCCCAGAGATAATAACAATTATATATATTATAACAAATTGTATTCTTAGAAATTTCCAGCTGCGTGATTTAATGGTCAAAGTCGTTGGATTTGTTTACAGAAGTTAAGGGTGAGAATTCAAGTCCGAAAATATTTTAAGAACTGATAATTATAAACACAAAAGTATTTTTAAGAGTTATTGATAAGTTCCAGAATTAATGTACATTTTAATGAAATATTATTATTTTAATAAACCATAATTCATAACAGTGTATTTTTTATTGACCAATATCGAATAACAGATTTTCATTTACTCGCCATGTATTGCTTTTTTTTTGCTTTACTTAAACTTTTTTTATAATACAAGTTTTAGTTTTTGCAAAATCGAAAAATTTGGCTTGATATATTTGTTAGATACAGTGGAACCCCCAATTACACTACCCCAAATTTACGCACTGGCTTGAACTATTCGCCGGAAATCCCCCAATTGCACGATCGCATTCCATTGTCGTTACTAAGAGACGGTCGTCTGTGCCGCACATACAGTCAAATGTTGGCTAGCGTTTGTGTATTCAACACGTGCCAGGCTATACACGTATAGCGGGCGACTTTCTATGTGTGGGATTTTGGCGCCCTTTGCATTTTATCACTTGGCAACTAAATATTTCGTCAATATTTTTTTTTTGCAAAACTAAGGGAAATCTTAGTTTTGCATTTTTTGCGCAAAAAGTTAAATCCCTAATTTTGTATGAGATTCACTCCTCCAATTACACTACCCCGAATTACACTGTCCCGACTTTAGTGTAAATGGGGGTTTTACTGTATTGTAATTCCTAACTGTGGAATATATTATTTTTCCACCCTAACATTATAACTAATTCATGTTATAAAATTCTCGTTATAATATTAAAATCGTTAGATTCTTAATATATTCCATACACATAATGATTTGGCATATTATTATTTTTCTTTTTTGAGACGAGAACTCTCAGTGACTATCTCCATATTAAAATAATTAAGACAAACTAACTGTAATGAAAATGCCGAAAAGTTCGATAATAATATTATTTATTGAATAATGTTTTATTTGTAGCTCAAGCTTTGATAAGTTTAGATGCCTCATTAGTAATAAAATAAAATGTTTCATTTACTTTGTATACAACGATGATATGTAAAATAGTTGACATTTAAACTACCAAATCCGTTTCCAGTTGACATTTCAACGTGACAATTGTAATCCGTTGAAACAAACATTAATCAAAAACTTTTGATATTATGAAACCGAAATAGTTAATAACACATTCAGTGCGTAGGCTATTTATACATTTAAAGTGAATGTATAGCCTCAACTCCCGACACTAGAGTCACATGTCAAATATACGTGTTTGTAGTTAAACCATTTGTAATCTATACAACAAAGCTCGAAATATTTGTTTATGGTATCATAGCTTTTAAAGTAGCATCAATGAATGATAATTACAATACATGTTTAAATAAAAGATTGATATTATTCGTCTATATCACTTTTTATATAATATATTCTATTAGTTTGGGGTGCAAGAAAAGTTTATAAATTTTAGATGTGTAATATGTAATATACATTTTTTTTTCAAAGAGAGTAAGGATAGAAAGATAAGGCAAAAACAGAATTATAGTTAAGCTAATAGCTCTCGCTTAGTTCATTTTTTAGGATAAGATAGTTAGATTTAGAACTTCATATATGTACATCCATGTTTTGGAACAGAAATCAATAAATCGAATCTGTAAAAACTGCCCGTACTAGGATTCAAATCCGTAATATATGTGTTATAACCCAACTACGGTTACCAGTCGACTACGCACCCGGCGAAAGAGAAGAACATGAGAAGTTGAGAAACCGAGTAATAAGCACATATCAGAAAAGACAACAGAATAGTCAGAGCAAACTCTTTTGTTGAGATTGAATTCATTCAGAGTCCATATGCTCCACATTAGGTTCGAACATACATATATATATAAATTCTTAAGCCTAATTTAAAGCCTTAAGTCTTATAACGTGGGTGCTTGTGATGTCAATTATTCTCCTCGAGCGAGTTACAAATATATTCCCATGAGTTTATCTCTTATCATTTTTCAACTTTAAAATATTTGGTGCATTGGCATTAGCTGTTATGTCAAATATTTAAAAAATCATTTTAAAGTTACTGTTTTTGTATATGCGTCGCTACTGCTCACCGTTTAGGAGGAGGTCTTGTGACGGACAGACAAACATTACTTCTGTTATATTATAAATTGCATATTACAGTTTATTGAGAGAAATTCCTCTAAATACATTTAAATAACCCCAATATTCAATTATAATTTTGAACTGTTCAAATTCAAAACGATTTAAAAAAATAAACCGAAACAAAAGCAATCGGTGAGAAAACAACGCAAGCGAAAAACGAAATTATTTTACAGTTGACGATATTTTTGTGTTTTCTTGTAACAGTGGAAAACAAATATTTACAATATTGAATAAACATCATATTTTGTAATATAAATTGCTCAATAATACGTGTTTCTAGTGTTAAATTTTCAAAATAAAACCTAATGTATGATTCATATACGTGAATGAATGACCACGCAAACTTGATCTGTAACATATGCAATGAAAGAAAGATATATTGTATCTTGATTTTTTTCAATGAACGTGAAAGTATCGTGAAAAAAAAAAGAGAACGTGAAAGTATCGTTAGTCATAAAAAATATATAATACAAAGTTTTTTTCATCGCAATTTACTGCAAAGAAAGGTTCACAAGTTTGCTTTTGAGACGATTCTATTAATCATTTGTTGTGTATATTCTTTCCAGGTGTCAAGTAGCCAATGTAGGTAATCAAAGCTTTGATTTCATATTAATACACTAGCCAATTGAATAATGGATAACATGGAAACTTGGCAGGAAGTGGGCTGGAGGGACTTTCACAAGCTCCACGTTAAAATAAAATTAGGCTGGAGAAATCTTTGTTAAAAAAGGAAAAATAGCTTTATGATTTATTATAATATTTTCCATATCATATCAGTTCGTTTTCTCTTCATTAGGAGGCACAAATTATACTTATAATTTTACTAAGCTGTCGATCTAGACTCCCATTTAAAACTAAAATGATACATACATAAATGGCGCATTCATCGAATAGTATCAAATAAAAAAATCTCATTAACCCTCCAAGGACGAGCGTCACCATATGGTCACAGTAAACACCGTTGTCTATTGATCCCACTATTCATCCCTTTTCTTCCTGAATATCGTTCCTTTTGCTCATATTTGGTTAAGAAGGGTACAGACTACAGTTAGTCATCAGCCGTGGGGACAGAAACGGCCTCCAAAAGTACATGTGATTTTTTGAATTTCCGTTTTTTTTAATTTACTTTTTGAAACTGTTAGTTATTTTTTTATAAAAACATTAAATTATTTACAGTTATTTTGCTAATATATTTGTATTGAAATTATGTTGATTTAAGGAGGTCAAATTGTAAATATTTAAAAAAAAAACACGTTTAGCTATATTTCAACCCCGAATGTTTGCGAGCCCATACGGTCACGTTTGTCCTTACTACTGTCCGTACTCAATATTACACGGTAATAAAAGGATGAGCATGACTATATAGTCATGCAAGGTTTCTATACAACGACTTTGCGTTTTTTTTTTTTCATTTTGGATAGGAATAAAAGTTATCTGTGACTTCAATATGGCTTAGAAAATATTTTTTTATCGGAAAAAAGCTCTCGTATCTGGAGGGTTAATATTAGGCATTTCAACCATTGTAACCGTATCAAGTTATTAAGAGCTGTAGTAAAGCTGATAATACGTCCTATTTTCACTTGCCAGTTTAATTATCGTAACATCTGTTGTTCCCTTTTGTCTTTTATTAATTATAACAGATTTTTTCTTGTTTTTCGGAAGTATAAAAACATACTAACAAAATATCATTACACCCATATTGAGAATATGTTGTAAAAACAAAAAATATTAAGTGACTTAGTAAAAGTAAATACACAAATTCTACTGAAATGAGTGAAAGTATAAAGGTTTTGATGATATGAATAATACCGTACGATCCATCGTTTGCAATAAAAAAATCATTTGTTTGAATAAAATTATTTATTACTTTCGATGGTTTCGGCGATAACTTTGTGGAAGTTCATTTTAATAGAATTTTTTTAAATTAACTTTGATTATTCCACGTATTGTGTAACTAACTGTGACACGTGTTTCGCCTCTTTCAGAGGCATCTTCAGACTTACTATCGCAAAGTTTGATTAAATTTGTTTGCACTGTTTCGATTTTATAATCCCCTCTTTGCTTCCCTTAAAAAGGAAAAATCCCATTCTGATTGTTTACAGCTCATTAGTATAATTAGTATCATTATCTGTTTGCTTTATTTCGATTCTACACCCCCCTCCTTGCTCCTCTTAAAAGGAAAAAAACCCAATCCATTTTGTAATTTTATAATTTTAAAATGTTAGAATCAATCTTGCTTCATTACTTAAGCAAACTTTGCGATAGTAAGTCTGAAGATGCCTCTGAAAGAGGCGAAACACGTGTCACAGTTAGTTACACAATACGTGGAATAATCAAAGTTAATTTAAAAAAAAATTCTATTAAAATTATTTATAATCAAAAATAATAGTAAAAGTTAAGCATTACAATTTTCAATTCACATGTTTATTGTAGTAGCTCTCTGTTAAATGCTTTCTGTTCTATTAGAAAAAATAATATTTGGCCAAACTGTAGCTCAACAGATATTTTATGAAGTCATGTATGTAAAAAAATTGAAAAGTAACATAATTTTACCCTGATAATCGAAAAATGTGTGAAATTAATTGTAGCGTATTAACTTGTAATTACCGCAGGTTTTAATTTATTTATTAAGTTATAGCTCGTTTAAATATGTACATTTATAAGTCGTATCTTTAAAGTCAAAAAAAGTATCTTATTTTTCTCTACTTTTCATGAAAACCAAAAAAAATTTCTTCACTAATCTGTTATTTATTTTTAAATATGTAATAATTGTTATTTCCTGATTTATTTGTTGATTTTGTAAATGTTTTTTATAAATTGTGTTGATGTGTTTTATAAAAACTTGTTTCAAAATATCTTTGCATCCAATTCTTTTATTGATAGGTTTCTTTTTCATTTTATAAAATATTTTATTTAATATCCAGATATATTTCATTCTGAGAAGTCGATGTGTTTTATCATTATAAAAAAACTTATTTCAATGAATTATTTTTAAGTGTATGACAAAGCTTTTTAAAAATACTACAGAAATGTTTGGTAAAAAAAGCCTAAGCATATTTTATGACCCACTTCTAACCATCAATTTGGGTTCTTGTATACCATTCTTGAATGCCAATAATGAATATTTCGCTTTGACATTAAATAAATCTCAATTTTAGTTGGATCAAAGACAAACTTTCGGCAACATGAAGAACGACGAGAATCGTTCCTCATAATAGAATTATCGTGATGATTTGCATAGAAAACGGATTTACATTCAATCGCGTGTAAATATATTAGCGTCGCTTTATTTCTCGTCGAAGTAAACATTCCTTTGACAAATAATATTAGCATATTATTTGAGTCAAAAGAAATTCTTAATCCTAGTTAACAGTCTGTAAAGACTTATAATACCGTTCCATGATAATTTCATCCATTTTAAAATTTATAGTTCACTAGGCTTGCGTTAGGTAAGAAAGCATTGGTGCTGAATCCGTTAATTGATAATTAGTTTTGTTTTTTCTTGAATTTTAATTTTAAGACCTACCGAAGTAACAAATTATACTGACTATACTATAATTTCTTGATAAAGAAATTGATGATGAGTATAATATTGCTTATTTGCCAACGATTGTTGCATCAGAATATGTTGAGTAAAAATGTGAAAAATTGAATAAACCCACGTACTAAAAAGTCAACTTGAAGCTTTGTATGACTATAATTCATGACATATTTTTCAAAAAGTTATTCAACAAAAAGACGTTAATTTGGATAAGCAATCTTGTACAAATCAAAGTAACTGTCAGCATGGTGCTTACTGCTGATATTAAACAAATAAAACGCCAAATATGTTAATTCTACATTTATTTTAAATTATCAGGACTGGTTTCGTTAATAGTACAAATGGGTGTTTTAATTTTCTCAGATAATAAACAAGAATATACGGTTTGATGATCTCAAGAATGGCAAGGCGAAAGAAATATGCAGCCAGGTCGGTCTTTCCTCTGATGTACATTGTTGTAGTAAGTATAATTAATGTTTTCGTTTTATAGTCGCTCAGATAGTAACTCAGTTGTTCAACCTCTCTTATTTTCGAAGAGAATAAGTATAGAAAAGACATAATTAAAACAGGACTAGCGGTTAGCTAATCGCTATCGCTACGCTCTGTTATTTTAAGCTTGGATTAGTGAAAGAGAAAGTTTTTGGGATATTTGTGATGTCTAAAATATCAAAAACATCCATGCATTCGAAAAAAAATCGATAAATCCATCGAAAGAAGTAAATATAACAAGCAATAAATGAACACATATACATCCACTTATCTTTAGATTTACTTGTGATTTCTTCTCGGAATCTTTTAATAGTTTGGCAGGATATTTTTAGAATTTATCAAAACGTTTTCAGTTTATTTAGAGTGGCAAAACTTTCTCACAACGGAATCGAAAATGGGGAGCTTTTAAAGAATTCGTATTTCAGAACGGATTTACAGCGTTAAAACAAAACACCCCTGCTTCGAAAGCGGTAATGCTCAGACAATACAAAATTTATCGAGCATTCAAATCTTATTTGCATGCATAAACAAAGCATCAAAATATTTTTCAAGCTTAGTTTGAATTTTTCCTGAATACGAAGTGCTTTTTTTTATAATCCACTCCTTTGAAATCAGATAGTGTTACATATCTAGGAAGCGTATTAGCATTATTTTATGGAAGATTTTCAGGAGCTTAACGTGCGCCTTTGATCTTTATAACACAAAGCTTTTGAAAATAAAAGACGTTCAAGGTAAATCTAGCAATGTATTATATTATAATCTCCACAATAATTATATACATTAAGTATAAACTTAACATTTATTGTATCATCACACAATCAGTTTGTTTTTTTAACTCTTGATTTAATGTAATGTACGTATTAAGCAAATCTATCAAAACTATTTTATAACATTTCATTCTCTTCAAGCTCGAAGATAGTTTTCAAGTTTAAAGCATTTTTCTCTTGTTCTTCGGGGCCGAGTTAATAATCCTAAAATTCTCATGACTATTAACTTACGTTCTTCCAATTTATTCTTACGTGGGCGTAACTATAACTAAACATGTTTGTTTCTAAAAACATGTTCCTCGCGTAAGACGTATGAGTCGCCAGTTCCAAGGGCTGTTCGACTGATGAATTCATTGCCTAAAGAAGTGGAAATTTTCAGAAACTGTATTTGTGAACTGTTGTTAGGCTTAACTTTATTATTGCTTGATTTGTTATGTTGATTTTGATGCATTATGTACTGTTTTTTATTTTAATTATATTTGTCAAGTGCATGGCGAATTGGTGTCAGCTGTAATGTCATGAACTGTTGATTTTTAAACAATAAATAAACGTGCTTGACACGTTTTAAAATTTTATATGATGGAGTTGTGTGTATAAATTAAATGCATATTCAATCATTTTTTACTATGAAATACCATTATGGCGTATTGAGTTTTTTTGTATTCAGACAAAATAACAAAACCCGCGGCCAAATATAGGACCCAAACTCTACCCCCCAAAGCGGTCGGTGAGAAAAACAAAAAGAAGTTCTAAATAAAAAATAAAAGATTATTTCCTTATTAGTAATTTGCTTTTTTATTAAACAAATATTATTTCATGACAATGCGTAAAATGATTATATAATACATTTATTCTAGAAAAAAATATTCTGTATATGCAATACATCCATTGAAGTCATAAGAATATATTACCATTTTTTTAATGAATTAGTAAGTCATTAGATATTTTACACGACTAAGCTTTGCTTAGTAATTTTTGTTCATAAATCAAACAGACGTAAATATAATATTATATTTTTGTTTGTTTTTGTTTAAAAACTTTCTCCAGCGTCTTTATAAATCTTTTAATTTAACGAGTGAAAAGCGTGCTAGAGATAATATAACTTAAGCGTTGCTCTCTAAAATAATAAGAGCAGGAAATTATTTTGAGTAAGCAAGGAGTATGGGAGAGTATGTATGTTAAGCAATCAAGAAAAGTGCACCAAGTGCTGAAACGGAAACGCTTGTTCCGGAATGAGGAAACAATTCGCAAACCATGCGAAGAGTTTGTATTACTTTCGAAAATTTAAATATATAGCGATATGAATGTTTATGTGAAGACAATTTTGAAAGTTGAAATACAGTTTCATTTTTACATCAAGTATACGGGCCATCCGTTTGATAAAGTCTCAGAATAATGCTAATGATTTCTGTTTTATGGTTCGGACATAAAATCTTTGCTTATACATAAAAGTAATTTCAATTGACCCTATACTTCATCTATCTGATTATTCATAGTTGTACCTAGGGCATCCAATCCCGGGATCCCGTTCAATTTTCTGATCCCGAAATTCTGGGAATGAGATGGCCGCGATCCCGGGATTTCGGGATTGAGAATTTTTGAGCAAATTCTCGAAATTTACACGAAATTGGCAAATTGAAGATTTCAAATACCTCGGTGAGTTAACGAGTTTCTGTGAGATTCCGGGAAAAAGTATACCAAATCGGAGATTTCAAATTCTTCGGTGAGCTAAAAAAAACGAGTTTCCGTGAGATTCCGGGAAAAAGTATAGCAAATTGAGGATTTCAAATTCCTCGGTGAGAAAATCTCAATCCCGGGATTCAAAATAAATCAATCCCGAAATCCCGGGATTGGAAAAAGGCTTCGGGATTGGATACCCTAGTTGTACCGTCATCTAACTTTCGTTAATGGTGTATTCTACATCATAATAACATTCTTCAATTCTTAGTGGAAGATAATTTAGTAAATGGTTAGAAATAAATGAATTATTTTGGGTCAGTAGTTAAGTATTCAACGTCATTCGCTTATGGGTTCGAATCCTAGAATGGGCAGTTTTTAAAATAATTTTTCAATCGATTTTTGTTTGACGAATAGGTGGGGCTAGAAAAACTTTGTTGTTTTATAATCGTTTTCGTTACGTGTCTTTTAAAATAATTCATGATAAGAGAAGAGAATATAAACATTACAGACGCCCATGGTATTGTATATATAAAGAAAAAGAAAAACTATTACTAATAATTTTGATTGGCTATTTTACTTTAAAAATATGGATTACCAATGGTGAATTTCCTAACTATGTAAAGTATGAAGTGAAAGTTATTGGATATCAAAATTACTTATAAATATATTTAATCTAAAACTTTGAAGAACAATTTTGAATCATTATGGCTTCAGGCAGGTTACGGCGAAAGAGAAAACTGACAACTCTAATTTCAAATATCGAGTTTATCAATAGTCTACGCTAAAAGTTTGAAACTAACTCAAAATATCAATGATAATGTATTTTATGTTCATTGTGAGCTTTATGGGTGAATGGATATTGCGAAATTTGAAACTTAACTAACTCGTTATTGGAGATAGTTCGTAAATATAATGGCAAATAGTAAAAAAAAGAAAAGACTTTGACATTCAAAATTGAGTATCAGAAAATATTTCAAGCCAATTAAATGTTATACGAAATAATGATATTTGAAAATAGTGCCCATTTGTTAAAGGGTTTGTTTGCTTCGAGACTACTAAAAAGTTTATTTGCACAGAAGTCTCTTCACGAATTCATATATAAAATTTTATGATAAAAACAATCTTTATAAGTCATATGATATTTTTATTATTTGATTGATTATGTTATTGTATTTTCATAAAAAAAGCTTTAAAATTAACTTTATAAATACAAAACTGAATGACAAACACTGTTAATTTTTGTAGAGCATATAATTTAATGAATGTCACTGTTCCGACAAAAAACTGGCTAACAAGAACACTTTTATTGAGGACATCCTTCTTTAACATATAAAGTGACTTTGAAAAATATTTCATTTGAATCTAAATTTTTCAAGACAGAAGCGTTGTTTTAACTATGTGTTGGCGATATCAGGACCAATGGCTCAATATCATTATAAATAAACGACTGGAAAATGCATAGAAAGATCGCCCAATTGAAAACCGATTTGCACATAATCTAAGGCACTTAAAAAACAACACACTGAACTGTAAGACTGCATAGTAAATGTATTTAACCTTCTATAATACAATATTTTTAAACAATTTTATTTTTCTATTCTTGGTGGTATTCGCAAACAATTATTGAAAGTAAGTATTTTTTTTCGAAAAGACCCCACCACACCACTAATTGAAATTAATAATATTGATAAAAAATAATTAAGCGCTAAGTAAGCGTCGCCTGCTGTGGCCCAGTTGGTTAGAGCTTGCTCTACCGATCACGCAGGTCTGTGTTCGATTCCCGATCAGATCACAGTTTATTTGAAAATTATTCAATTCAAAGTTGTGATCTGGTTGTTTATGATGTCAATTCACACCACTTCCTCTCCTCACATCCTTCTGATCCTTTAATAATTGGGTGTAGCGATAGCGATTAGTTAATCGCTAGACCTCTTTTAGCCTTATCTTTCTTTCCCTACTACTCACATTGAAAAAAGTGAGATTGAGCGACTGAGTAACAAACAGTTCTCTAAGAAAAAAAATCTGTTAAGATACCTCCATTAGGAGGCCATATGCTCCACATTGAGAGCGCAAATAGATTAATAAAAAAAAAGTATGCGTTTATCATTTTTTATTCAGCGTTTATATAAATAAATATAAACAGAAAATTGTAAATAACTAAACTTGTACAATATTTAGTTACTTACCAATTACAATAATTCGTCGACAAAAAAAATAACAGCAAAACTAAAAGCGAAATATATTATGAAAACATGAAGTAATGTAATTTAGTTTCAACTGCTGAGTGCCAATATTGACTATCGCGCAAAATTGATTCTGTTTATTGCAAACGAATGAGGCTCGATGGAAAATTAATAGAATTACCCGTTATGGCGATGCAGTATCGTTGCCAAGCACAAATTGCCTTTTTCGAACGGTTAACGCAAATTGCCCACTTTCATAAATAATAAACAAGCATCGCTTATGAATTATCGGAGCTGAATAAACGGGTGCCCTATTAATTACGAAAACAGTGATAAAGAGAAGCCACATTCTATTGAATAACAGGATGCCAATAGTAACAGTAGCGAGAGCCAATTATTACTTTCTAGGTAATACAATATTGAGACTGCAACATTATTTTCTCTTAGATCAAACAGGTAACGATATTATAACATATATCGATTTTAAATAAAAAAAGTGACAAAGGGTTATGAAAGGGGTACTACATACAACTAATGTAGATCTTAATTTTAAGAACAAAAGCTCTCTACACACAATAAGAAGTTTTCATAGAGTATGCATTCAACAAAAGAAAAACATTTTCATTTAATTACCGCTTAATTTTAGTAAAAATACATTTAAAAAAAAACTGAAAATTAAACAGTAAAAACACCAAAGTATTATGTTCAGAGTTGGACTGGATAGGGCTCGGAGGGGTTCGTGCGAGCCGCCTTGTTAGTTTTTACGTAGGCCTACGAGCCCCTTGTTAATTTAGGAGAAAACAATATTCTTAGATCAAATTGGTATATAGCTGCAATTTCTGACTTATATATTATCTACGACAGCTTCACAGAGAAGTACATTTACGTAACATAAGTTTACGGCAAATTACATATTTTTTCCATAGTATAAGTGTGTTAAGTAACAATCGATTGCTTATTTAAGAATTTCACGTGGAGGGAGCAATTGCACGTGCACCAATTGCATTGGAGGGATAAAAAAATTCACCCCTTCCCCAGAACACCTAGAATTGCTTTGATATTAAGCGTGCTCCTTGTTAACGTATTGGCAGCACACTGCTGATTAAGTAAAATATTGCTCATATTTGTTTAAGTATCATGCCATCGTTTTTTTTTAAATCAGGTATATATAACTTTAATTATAACAACTTATCAAATAAATATAGCTCATTATCTAATCTTTTGATTATAAAGTTTTGAGTAAAAAAACATAAAAAGGCTTAAATTAAAACATTAAGTACAACAACATCTATAGTTGAAATATTGCTCATAGTTATTTCATTATCACGCCATCGTCGAAATTATTAATCAGGTATTTGTAAATATTATTATGACAGCTTAATGGAGATTGATATCTCATCATCTGGTATTTTTCATGTACAAATTCGATGTAAGTTTGTTCTATTCACATGTATTTTGTAAAAAACTATTTCCTAATCAATGAAACAAAATTCGTTCAACCACATGCCTTTCTCACTATGGCATTAATTTTAAGACAGTAAAATCAATAATCAGTGTTTCTTGAAGTACAAGTTAATCGTCATTTAATCTCTGAAGTGATTCCTGTCCATAAGGGACAAGAGTCCCGGGACTTGTCGGGTTTTTTGCTGTCTTAAGTCCCGGGACTTTTTTGGAAAATGTCCCGAGAATTCTGACTGTCATATGCGCTAATAACATGTACATTTTAAAATAAATAATAGATACAAAGGATCTGATAGAAAAACAGATGTTTGGGATTAATAATTTCGTAGAAGTTTCAAATACCATGTGTTTATATATTGTAATATAACTATAGAAAAAGCAAATTACAAAATATTAAATGTTCATACCTGATGTTGTTTTATGTACAAATGTTTTTTCACCATTTCACAAAGGTATCAATGTCTCAATAGGACAAAAAATGTCTAAAAGATGTATTGTAAAGTTACGGTCATAAATTTACTCCTGACGGCGGCTTCATTGATATTTTTTCATTACATGTACTGTTATCATCCCTCTTTAGTAAAAATTAACCGTAAGCATTGCACACATCCATTACATAAGAAAAATAATAATTATTAAAAATTGTATTAAAAAAACGCGATTTTTACTAGTGCGTACTTTCAAAAGGCGCCGAGTGTATGTAATACATACTTATATGCAAATATTTAATTTTAATAAAATTATAATTTTATTGCAGAGGAAATAAAAGTCTCGAGTCCCGGGATGTCCCAGGACTTTGACTTTATCACGCCTCGAGTCCCGGGACTTTGAAAAACCCGAGATTTCAGAATCCCTACTGTCCATACATACAAATTAAGGAAGCAATAATTCTATGAAAAATTGAAGAGTTTGTTTGCTGCTGGGGAAAATATATAAAGTGCTTTCTCGATTTTATTTATAAACGAAGTATAGAAAAAACTTTTTAATTGAATTTGTTTCTTTGGAGAACTATATTTTATATTCTTATTAGCAACTCCAGGTTTTCTTTTAAACTGCTCTACGAGGATCTTATTGGAAAAGTTTAATGCAGAAATTTGCAATTCTGGTCACTTCCTCTGTGCATTGACTTTTTTCCTATCGATATAAAAACGTAAAGTTTATTTTAATTCTACTAAGTTTTCCAGTGTTGTTATTTTTAATACTGTTCAAAAACTTTAGCAAAGGAAGTTGAAGTTACTTGTTTTTTTTTATTATCTTTTAAAACGGATAAGAAAACTGTTTTAATAGACACTATGATTCATTCTTATAGTGAAGAAGTTTTTAAAAATCAATTATTTATATTCTTCTTTTAAATATTGATATCTCAAAGAATCAACTTTATGGACCTGATATATAAAAGCATTAACCAAAAACAGTTTCACATGTAATATGTAGAAACACTCTACTCTAATACTATTCGGGTAGTATTTAAAAAAAAATTGAAAATACTTCAATTTGCTTTTACTAATACAAAATTGTCTAATCATGATGTGTTTTGACATACATCTAACATACTTGATGGGCGAAGTTTTTATACTTTTAATATTACTGTGAAATGTACTGTTTTAACAATGTAGGCTGGGAAACGACAGTAATTATGATTTTAGGATGTGAAAATTATTATTGTTTACTAAAAATTACTTATAACATTGTGTTCTGGATTATTTTTGCTATAATTGTCAGTGAATATATAAAATAATAAATAATAACATTTTTGGGGATAAATACAAATATTGTATTTGACTAAGCATACAGCAGTTTTGGTATATTAAATATTTAAAATTCATTGTATACTAGAGGTCTATTTTTATCACCAGTTTCAATTTTAAACAAAAATGCAATAAAAATGATCGTTAAAATGGACGAACACGCATTTAAATGTAATATTTTTATCTAATGAAGCAATCAAAGGTATTATGTTATAGGCATATATATATTATATTATATATACATATTGTTATTTAATCTTATATATTGAAATCCATATTGACCTTTTTATTTTTAAAAATTTTACGTATTTTTATGAGACCATAATTTTATTATTAGTAAGCATTTTTAGATTATTAGTCCAGTATTGAAACTCATACAATTTATATGACATATATGAGTTAATTGTGACTCGATATCCTGTATTTATATTGAAGACTTAAGTAATGAAGTAAATTTTAATTTTATCAAGCAGTATCAACATTTTAAAATGCACATTGTACATATCGGGAAAGATAGCTTCGAAAATTAGCAGAGCTTATTGTTTCAGCAACGGCAAAGTTCACTGTGAAAGCTTTACTCGTCCATCCGCCCTGTGGCTGCGCCAGTAAAAGCATTCGTCGGTAAACAAAACGTGCCATAGTGTTGCCAGATTACAGGTTACTCACAATTTGATGACGTCAGTTCAATGTTTTCAAAATTAATGGTATTATGGGGACGGTTAAATACTGTCGTATGCAATTCAGATAAATTTAATGATTATCGGCTTGATATTTGTTACAAAAATTCTAGAGTGCATTTTAACAATATTTTATATGTTTAGATTGAACAATGCGCTTATCATCTAAATTAAAGAACAATGACATGAAAAATAAATAGTAAAAAAAAAGATATATCAAGTAATATAACTGAATATCACCAAGAGAATTATCACTCGTTAATAATGCTCGTCATAACCAAAACGGGTCTTGATTATATTTAATAAAAATGGAATTATGTAGTAAAAAAAGTGTTTTATTTTATGAAAAATAAAAAGATACATTTCCCAGAGTTTGTTAGTCCGTAAATGCTGCCATAAAGCTTCTAGGTCATGTTTTTTTGTACAATGATATCATGGTGTAAGTCTTAATTTTATTTGTGTTAAAAAACCTTTTATGTATATTACCAGGAATTAATTATTCAAAAATTAAAATGTCAGTCCGCAAAAACAATTCTACGAATTACTGGGACAGATTTTTTAAACAGCGATGCTGTTAGTCATACTTTTGTTTTACTCAAATTCACCACAATTTTATCGTGTAATATCTTTGATAATTGATAGCAAATTTTTAATCATACGAGTTCCAAAAATAATAAATTTTAAAAAAATATTGTTCAAATCAACTAACTTTTCAATGCTAGATTTGTAGATACTGCAAAGTTGATTATATCTATTTTTATTTCTAGGGTAAGTAATGCTGAATTTGTATATCCCTTTCCCGCAAGTATACTAGGTAATTATTCTGTGATAAAAGATTCTTTTAGTTGAAGGACTTGGTTGATGAAAACACTGTACGAATATTGATTTAATTGAATAGTGTTCAACCAACGAACGCGTTTAATTCTTACTTGAAATCGTTTGTTTTGTGGTGTTGATATAAAATATATACCAACCAAAATTGTGTTAATGATAAAACCAAAGTCGATCGTTATCTTAATAAAAACACAATATTCCTTTGTTCTTTATTCCACTTTATTTAAAAGGTCAGGACCGGTTTCGCTCATTGCGATCATCGTCAATGTCAGTTGACAATGCTCGCAATGAGTGAAATTGGTCCTGAGTTTGACCGTTTAAATAAAATATAATAAAGTGTAAAAAAATATTGTGTTTTTATTAATGTAATGCCGTTTCACCAAGATCGATCATTATCTATTTAGATTTCTTTAAGATAAATTTTAATGTGCTATAAGTGGAATAGCTACCCGATCGAGATCAAGTTTGTAGTGCATTATAGTTTACAAGTATAGAAAAGTTGAGAAAAACTCACAATCATGCAGCATATTTAAAGTTTGAATAGATTACAACCAACTTTCTACAGTCAATCACTTTTGATTTAGACTACAAGGTAATCTAAAATATATTGAAATTTTTTATATTTTATTATCTTTAGCTAGAAAAACAAGGTGTACAGATTCATTTTCATTTGAATGAAATCGATATACTATGTTATTTATGTAAAGTTTTCAATGAAAAAAGAATGAAATCTGTATTATTTATATTATGTGATTTTGAGGCTTTTTTGAGAGATGAATTGAGTTGAAAACAAGTTCTGAAGTTTCTGTACATGTAACCTAATATAAAATTATATGATACAAAAATAATACTATTATTTTACGTATGTATCCATTGAATGAAATTAATATGTTTTTTTTAATATAATTACGAAAGTTACTTTATTGAAGTATAAATTATAACTATACCAAATTGGATCAGTTTACTCAACTTGTAAGATTTTTTAACTGAAAATGAGCCAAGAGAAATTGTTCTTGTTATTCTAATAAAATGAGAAATATTTAAAGCTACTTAAACCTATACAGGTAACTCAACTCCTCCTTGTAATACGCCATGGATGGATATCGCAATCAACGGAAGATAATCATTTTTAATTATTATTTTAAAGTATGAAAAAACACTTTATTGATAATAAAATGAATATCATGCACAACGTAAAAAGTAACACCTTTTTTTTTTAAATTTGGTTCCGTATTTCAAAAAAGAATCTAGTTTATAATGGACTTGTCACGTTAACCATATTATGTTCTTTAACAAATTCTGAACATAACTTTGATAAAGTGCTAAAGAAATAGTTATATAACTGATAATGAACTATGAAAAGAATGGCATACACCGATTGAATGATAGTCACACCTGATTCCAGATTCCGAAGTCAACCTGCTCTGCTGGAATCTTCTCCGCAAATAAAAGTGTTGGCTAACCACATATGTGACATAGCCGATGCAGGCAAACGATGTTTACATCAAGCCTACATGATTCACATTGTGAAGTCAGAAAGTATGTACAGTTACATCTTCCGGGCTAACTTGGAATAGATAGACACCCTGTCAGTTGATCATTGTATTCTGTTATGTGTGTATGTGTAGAGTGGATTCTTGTTTAACTTCAGATGATCGATTTATGGTTAATTTGTTTTTAAGTGGTTGAAAAGTCTTGAAATAATTATGTAAAAGTAATACGGTTAATTGTTAAAAATGTCAGACAAAAAGCAACATAAATAACTTGATTTAAAGCAAAGATAAAATTTTTCAAGAAATAAAACTAAATATTAATTCCACTTTAAATTTATATGATCTGGACTAGTTTAACTCATGACGAGTATTATCAATTGGTGAAATTGTAACGATAATTAGTTGATAATGCTCATGAAACCGGTCATTTTTATAAAACATAATGCCTTTCTACTAGAGCACCCAATCCCAGACCTTTTTCGTAATCCCGGGATTTCAGGTTGGCAATTTTTCAAATCCCGTGATCCCAGGAATGAACATTCAATAAAAAATCGTGTATAAATTTCAATTGAGATTTTTTGGCTTGCAATTTTAAAACACTGGGATTTTAAAACAAATTTTGATTCCGAAAAGACACGAGACCTTTTTTTAGCACTTCCTTGAATTTCAAAGTCAAATTCCCAGAAATTTACGGAATTCCCAAAATGAAACGACCTTTGAAATTGTCATTAAAAATTAAAAAATGATAAAATGTTTCGTTGAAATAGAATTTGTTTTAATTTTCTTTTCTTTCAATCTAACATAAAACAAAACGGTTTTGTTTATTCGAAGGTTAAATTCTAAGCTATAATTATTGTCATCATAAATATAAAATAATGTTACAACTTTTTTGAACACATATTGCATATGTTATTAAATGATAAAGTCTCGCTATTGCTTCTACAAAATAAAATATAAGAGCATAGATTAAGTTTTAGTATTAAATTTTGAAAACACGCTTAACGTCTGTTCACGCTGAACTAACGCGTATAATTTTTGAACTATTATATTAATATGATAGAATTTCTTTGTAAATTTCAGCCATCTATCAAGTTAATTTGTTGTGAAGTTGGAAAGCCCTAATCACTAACAACCAGCTTATAAAACTGTCTGACGCTTT
The DNA here is from genome assembly GCA_030503985.1 of Himalopsyche tibetana. NCBI lineage: Eukaryota > Metazoa > Arthropoda > Insecta > Trichoptera > Rhyacophilidae > Himalopsyche > Himalopsyche tibetana. The sequence continues at coordinate 21,408,834 of JAPJYX010000013.1, forward strand.
TGTAATATGGTGTAGTAAAATATTGTTTTGTTTTTGATTATATATGTTACATGTAAACTTAATTTAAAACGTTTGTGATACACCAAAAGTTTATTAGACATATTAACGTTTCTTATTACAATAATTATAAACAAAGACAATATCTAATGTTTTTAAAAGCCATCATGAAGCAAATTTGGCTTAATTTTTGAATTTCATCAACATATATTAAATCTTTTAATTATTAAACCATCACGTCTGTTCTTTGTGAAAATTGAATACACAAATCTTGCAAGTTTACTAGTGAAAAATCTATTAGGAAATTATGTATTCAATTCAATTAAGTTATGGATAATTCAATTAAAATAGCGAGAATAGGTTCAATTTTTTTGTGTTGTTTATTTATATACATAATAATACACAACAAGAAATTATTTGGTGCTATTCTTCAAAAAATATGATTTAAGAAAACACAAAGCGTCCACTGATCGTTTTGTAACAAAATTTCCTGATATCGAAAATATCCTTTCGCTGGGTAATGATATGGGGCATATGGTCTTTAAGCCATCAAATAAAAGATCTAAATTTTCTGCCCTTTTGTTAAACAAATTTAGTAAAAAAAAACGGTTTTTGAAAACCGACAAGCCTGTATACATACTTAACGTTAATGAATGATAATTAAATTGTCAGTATAAATGCATATTATGCGATTTAATATCAAACAATTCATTTAACAGTGTTTCAGTGAAATATCTCTTTGATATATTATAACAATATTCGAAGTAATATAATCAAACAATGTTGAAACTAGTCCAATTAGCATCCACGGTGTCTTGGCTATACGTTGTCCTGGAAGGAACACTTCACTTGCACGTCTTTGCAAATCGCAAACTATAGCAAAACATTATATACTAGTTAAATAACTTCTGGCATAATGAGTGACAGATTTTTAATTTTTACACATTATTTTCCTCTCTTCCCATCCTTCTGATCCTTTAATAACCACTAGTCCTGTTCTAGCCTTATCCTTCTTTCCCTGCTACTCACCTTGAAAAAAAATTAAGATTAAGCGACTGAGTAACAAACAGTTCTCGTAGAAAAAAACTTCTGTTGAAATACCTCCATTAAGAGGCCATATTATCCACATTGACATTGGGAGCGGATATGGAAAAAAAATACCACGGCCCGATCAAATCAATTCCGATTAAAGTTATTTCTAGCAACAAAAAAATATAATTTAAAGTATTAAAAAGTAAAAATGGTAAGAACATAAAACATTAATTTATATATTTACATACACGTACACGTATTAAACATAGCTTCGTTGTTCTATCTTTATTTAATACTAAGTACTACCAATAAGTTCAGTATGTCAAAAAGTAAACGTTTTTCATGTCTACTATTACTCAAATAATTAAAATTATATATATATGTTTTTTTTTAAATTATTTGACATTACAGCTTACGTCAATGCGTCAAATATTTTTAAGTTGAAAGATCATACAAGATATACTCAATGAGAATTATTTAAAAGTCACGTGAGATTAACTCAAGGAGAATTGACTTCACACTTAACGTAATTGCATGGTTTATAGGTCTCTAATTAAGTAAATAATGAAATAACTGGCTATCGGTAGTAACGATATGTTTTGAAAATAAACCATTAGAAGTGATCTCTGTTTTTTTTTTGATATATTAAATAAATGGAAACCGATTCAACATTATTATGTCCAAAAAACGAACGAATAAATTTACTAACCCAATTTCTAGATGTAGTTAATTTAATACAGTTGATGGAATCGTTGCCATATTGAGTCGAGGCTTTAGCATGCCACTATACAGACGTTTCAGGAATAGCGAATTTCAAATGAATGATGTATTGGATAGACATATTGGTTGGTATTCGGCAACGAACCAGAGTCAAACGGATTTATTTATCGGTTGTATAAACCTCGTGTTGATACGGGAATATATATAAGCTTGTTGAATTGAAGTCTCAATATTGTAAAGGCTTTTTTTTGCTCGCCGAACATAAATATTGCTTTTCCACACGGTTTTAATATTTCGATGTTTTTCAAACGCGTAAAATTACAATTTTTAGTTCAGTAAACCAAAGCTCGACTTAGTTGTGATTCAGATTAGGGTAAAATTTGGTGCGGAGAAATTTGACACAGAAATATGATTAGTGTTAAAAGGATATCACTTTTAGGGTGTTCATTATCAATAATTGGTGGAAAGGCATTATATTAATAAAAACGCAATATTCCTTTGTACTTTATTCCACTTTATTTAAAAAGTCAGGACCGGTTTCGCTCATTGCGAGCATTGTCAACTGTTATAACATGTTATTTACTTTAGTAATGTAGAATTTCACTTTGTTAAAAAATATCCAAATTTTAATTGTGTTTATAATTGGCATCATTCACCACTTTATAAGTCTTTAATGATGATTTTTTAATTGAATGTTATAGGTGTTAAGCATTTTAATAAAATACAAAGGAGTGTTGTGTTTTTATTAATTAAAAAGATATGTTTGAAAGTTAAATATGTCCACAAACATTGCGGTATGGTTTTAAAATTAACGACAATTTTATGTAAAATAAATGCTAGCTATTATTATTAACTGCCTTACTCTGCACTTAAAATGAGTTTAACAATTTTTAGACGATCGCGTTATTTTGCTACAAACTATGTTGAATGTTAGAAATGTCACTGTGTAAGTAACACAGGTACAAATTACGTAGTCCATCAATGAATACAAATGTAAAAAAAATAAAAGTTGTGAAAATTTAAATTCGCTGCTGTTCACCGTTTGAGAGAATACCCTTTTGACGAACAGACAGATTCATTTATTTTTTATTTTATTGAAATACCTCATTTAAACACTGTGAATTGATAACATTTTAAGTCTTCTGCTATTTCAACTGCAATGAAATGTAAAGTATTTATAATTGTGTAAGAGATGCAGAGAAAAGTGATCATGACATGTATTCAATTATTTATACAGCTTATTTAGACAACCAATTTGTTTTTACAGTGTTTTTTGCACTCTAACTTTGCAGTTTAACAAAGGGTTGAAAAAATCTGTCATTAACAATAGATGGCCATTTTTCTACGTTAATTATATGATATTATAAAATACTTTTCTTCAATATGGCTAGATAAAATGACAAAAGAAAATGAAATTATTTATAATTGGTATTGAGTTCAATCTGAAGCTTTCAACATACTAGTTTGTGCCTTAATGGGCACATACTTGAATAAACACTAGCAAATTTTGTTTTTAATTGATTTATCAATAAACATCAAAGCTAGTAGATTAATCCTTTCCATTAATTGTCATCCATCTCAAACGAGGTTTTTAGATTTCCAATCGGGAAACTCACTTTTTCAAAGATTTATCGAGATTTATCACAAGTCAGGATTTTTAGAGAGACTTGCAATGCCAGATACGAGATCTGTCTAATGAACTCGGGACAGTCCCGCTCAAATAGGGACGTCTGGCAACCCTGATCCCATACGATGGAACAACGGCATGTAACGAGAGAAATTACCTAACAACTAGAAACTTCACTATCAGATCCATCTATGCTAATAATAAAATTAATTCAATTTTAATTCAATAAGAAAACTATTTGCAAAGTATCTAGATCAACAATGGTTGTTGATAATATGATAGTTGAAAGCTATTTTGGCTTTACGCCATGGCACATATTGCAGGACTGAGTTGCATTCGGTTTTGGTTACATAAATTCAATTGGAATTTAGTTCCACATGCTTTAAACTAGAAACGAAAATGGTTATTTAAAAAAGTACGATGATAAATGCCAAGAGTAGTTTTTATTTATTTTGTACAGTACTGCAAATAATGTAACCGTAGACAAAGAAAAGGTTTTCGTCAACAATTAAATATACATTAATTTACATCTCATAAAGTTTTCTTCAATTAACGCTACAGTATGACTTGTGAAACAATTACTATTGCTTTCCTTATTACAGTGAAATTATACGGAATAAACGGTATCCCGGCTAAGTTTGAGACTGGCAAGGTGCCAGACAAAGAAGCAGGATATGCGCCAATGTGGCTAAGCGTCTAAAACTTAGAAACTCTACCACATTGCTTATATAACAATAAAAGAGAACGCAATAACTGAATAGCAACTGTTATATATGACTCAATTATATTATAGTAGAAGAAAGAGCAAATGGTGCAGATGATATAAAGTTCTGCAGCTTTCTGCAGTGCAAGTGGTCGCTATCCTTAAATTAAAAAGTTTAACAAAGATATTAGTAGCGCTTGATGAAACTTTTCTTAATTCCTAGAACAGTGTTTTCAGGTGATAGTTAATTAATCGGTTCTAACCCTTCAGATAAGGTATAATAATTGTGGTATTTAGCAACGCTTTTTAGAAAATACTCATAATAGTCACTGTAGCAGATAATCAAATTATTTTTAAATATTCAATCAATTACTAGTACTATTAAAAAATATGAGAGGTTAAAAAGCAAATACAGCAATCTACTACGGAAGCCATTTTAAGAAAGACGTTAAAAAACAAAAAAAGCACTTCTAAATTAAGTTAACTTTTATGCAATTTAAATATTTTTTTACCGACCCATATTTATAAACAAATATGATATAAAAAATATTTATTTAAAACACATAAATGAATCTATATTTGTCATTATCTACCACAGGAAAATCAACTTATCGCTCTCGCTACGCTCAGTAGAATGATAAATGGTGAAGTATTTTTTTTCAAATATTTTCCTGTCCTAACCGCAAGAATTTTGACCTCAATAGCCACAATATCTTAAATATATATTTTAATGAGTGATACAATGTTTATAATTTATGTAATATTAAATCAAAGTTATTGGGAATCTCCACCTTAAGTCTTTCTAATTGGGCACAATTTATCTCAGTAGTAACCGTCTGACCGGATTTTATTAATTTGTAGTGAATTATTATGCCATAATGCCTGGAAACCTGACTGTCAAATTTTTAGTAAATGTCGATCTAAGCTGAGACAAAATATCCGATTAGCCTACCAAACATATTTAAACAGAATGAAAGATTGCATACGCGAGAATCCATTTTCAAATCCAAAATCCATCCAAGATATGTATATGATATACCACACCTTAAAATTAAAGCTTAATTTTGAAAAAAATTACAAATTGAATTACACTTGAATTACACTTGAATTTTGAAAAGTCGTACAAAATGGTGCCCAATGTATTATTGATGAATCGGAGGTTTTTTTTTTACTTAACTTAAAAACACTCGCTTGCTAGGTCCTGACAGTCATTGTTTGTTTTTTTTTAAAGGATGTATTAACCTCATCAAAACTCCATTGTTAATCTAGTCATGAAATCAGGCATTTTCCCTGAAATATAAAAAATATCTAAGATTACGCCAATTTTTAAGAATGGCGTAGAATCATCAGTGGAAAATTATAGAAGGGTGGCTGTTCTCTCAGCGCCAGCTAAGGTTCTTGAGATGATTATGCATCATATGATTTAAAAAATAATTTAATCATTAATAATTAATGAACAGCATGGATTAAGAGTCGGTAGATAAACCGATACAAACTTGATGGTGCTTACGGATTACGTGTCAACGGCGTTAGATAAAGGACTGCAAATTAACTGTTCTTATAATAGTAAACCGTATGCAATGTTAATTAATTAAATAAATAAATAAACGTCACATCAAACACATGAAATAATTTAAGATTTCGACTGAAGGTGCTTGGCGGAATGTCATTATTAAAATTGAATCATTCAAATTATGTACATTCACACAAATTTTGTCACTTACAGCCCGGGTTTCGCTTTTCGGCATATTCAAACGTTCAAGTGCACGAATGAACTTGAACTGACGCTTAGTAAATGAATGTTTCGTGTTTATATAAGAAATAAATGTATCATTAAGTTTAAAGCCATTGCTGGTGAAAAGGATTAGCTCATGGGAGTGCCCACAGATTTGAATGGTGACTAGTTTTAAGAATTATATTTATATACGGTATAAAAGAACCCGGCATATGGATCTGGTCATTTAAAATCGGAAGAATGTTCAATTGCGCTTTATTTATTTTTAAAGTTTCCTGGAAAAATAGTTTATGAGCGTCCGTATTTGATCAGGCGTCAGAATCCATATGCCTAAAGGCTTTGCTTCTAGTCCCTTCAATACAATTTGATGCGCCCGTCTGTGTATCTGAAAAACTGGTGCAGGTGCAGTCTTCGAGTCTATTTTGAATTAAAAATAAACCACAAAACATGATTTCAAAAATAATAACGAAAATATTTTGATACAAACACCAGCAGCAATAAACAATTTTCTGTAAAACCTGAAACCTGTGCGTCAAACAGAAAAAGGAGTAATATTTGGTACCCCTGCAAACATTGTAATATGAATCTCTATAATAGAAAATACTAACTAGAAATAATTTTGTAAAAAAATGAATAAGTAAAGTTTTTCAAACAATCATAAGAAGTTTCGCTTGATTTGTGGTTTTACAATTATAGCACTTTTAAAAAGTCATTAAGAAATAATGCAATTTTTAAATAATAACAAGGGTCATACGGGATTGTTTTACTTGATTGATCAGGGCCGAAAGAGTAAAATATAACATTTACAATATAAATGTGACATTTAATTCTTTTGGTCTTATTTAAAATTATTAATATAATAACACATAGCTTTGTTTTACCCCCAAGAGCTGTTAGTTTATCGAGCCAGCTCACTATTTTAAAAATTAACTTGTGTGTTTTGTTATTAACTTGTGTGCTGTGTTATGTTATGACATTATTTTATTTTTCACCCCCAAATAGAAAAATCATTTTTATGCGCTTCCCTTAACCGTCTGAATAGTGTTTTTTTTTACTAAAATTAGGATTTTTTGTATATTTTTACTATCGGTACACACAAACATATTTTTTTGTTTATTATTGTCTGGGAAAAATATGGAATAATATTTCAGTTGGTAAATATTTTTTTAAAAAATTTACTAATAATTAAAAATGAAAACATTCAAACTAATTTTTACTTTTCAATAATTTTCAAGAAGCTATTCCAATTTGGGCCAATATAATTTTTGCTTTCATCGATTTCAGGAACGAAATTGCGCCGAAATGTAATTTTACACTCAATATTGTATGGCAACCGATTTGTGTACAAATATTTAACTTTTTAAAAAAAATGATTTGTTTATTCACAACAAATAATGAAAATAATGCGACCACCAAAAATCACAAATATCTATGTTATCTATATGTGAAGAAATATTAAAAATTCAATAAAAATGGTAATTTATGTATAAGCATGAGCATGGCAATAAATATTACACAACACAACATTTGGGATGTTTAGTTTTCTTTTATTATTTATTTTCATCGTGATTTTTTTTACAATTCATGTAGCCATGATATTTTTTCATAAAACACAAAGAAAAATAATAATAAGCAAATGACAGAAAATACTGTTTGAATCAATTTGGTAGTGTCGTGACATTTGAATGACTTGAAATAAAAGTACGAGCTACGAAAAAAATATGCGGTGCTACGGCGTAGTCAATATACACAATAGCGGAACAATCGTTTCATAAACTCATAAAAGTGTATGTAAAAACAGCATATATTTTTACAGTTAGGTAGTTTTCAAAAGGTCGATTTATGTAAACATTTTTTTTCTGAAAGGCCGAAGGTATTACCTGGGGAAGCTTTTAATTTTAAAATGGCCTAGTTTTGTTTATTTCTGAATAATTATTTATGCAAAATTTATTATCAAGCTGTAGGCGATGAATTATTATTCTTCTATTAGTGATGTGATAGTCAACGCAAGCCAATATAAAATAATATATTACGCTAGTCTACGGTTTCGGCTTAGTAAAGCATTATGAAAAAATATTTTTGTTCTTTTGCTAAATTCAATTTAGGAAGTTATTAAAACATTTTATTTAGATTTTATGCTCATTGAAAGCTTTTTTGATTTTAAAATGCCGCTATAATTTAATATTTGACAAGCCGAAAATTCCATCAAGAGTATAATTACTTGTTTTTATTGATTAAATTTACTTAAAATTGTAGTTCCGCCAAAGATTGTGGCCATTATCAAATCCTTACATGAGAATAGTGCATGTTGTGTGAGAATCGGTGACTCAAATACCGAATGGTTCGGGGTCACAACCGGAGTGAGACAGGGGTGCGTTCTTGCACCGTTCCTGTTTATTATTATCCTTGACTTCATACTTCGCAGGTCAATTCCGCCTGATCGAGGTGTAGCTGTTGGTCCCGGTCTGAAGCTGTGTGACCTTGAATATGCCGATGATGCTTTACGGTTGCGAATCATGGCACCTGACGAAGACTCAGAAAAACCGTATACTGAGCTTCGAGAACAGATGCTTGCGTCGGATAATGGGGGTGAGGTGGTTTGATTTTGTGAGGAATTTAGAGATAAGGGAGCGTACAAGACAGCGTACCGTCACGTCAGTGGTTATGGAGAGGACGTTGGAACTGGCTGGGTCACGTGCTGCGGATGCCTCTGGAAAGCCTCAATCCTGCCTGCCTCTTCTTTCGACCGGTGGGATTCCGGCGTCCTGGACGTCCGTCGGGTACTATCCATAGGATGTACTCGGCGGAACTGAGGGATGCTGGCATGTCATGGGAGGAAGCAAAGCTATTGGCGGGAGACAGGGAAACATGGAGGTGCCGCGTGGCGGCCATATGCTCCACATAGGGAGCGAACATGGCCAAAGAAGAAGAAGAAGAAGATAATTGTAGTTTGTTTTTTTTTGATATTGTTTTTCAATATGAAATTTATTATTGATTGAATTTGTATTTACTTGAAAGAATTAGATTGATATAAAATGAGCCCCCAAGAGGTGAAGTGAGCCATGTTGTATTTAAGAAAAGATAGTTAGATGTGTTATATTATTCTGCATGTCTTAAAGTATCATATAAGTGAAATGAGTTCAATTAATACAATCTGAAATAGTTTTATCTCTCGAAAATAAATACATTCAATCCAAAAAAACACCAAGTAAGAAGTTTTAACATTTTACTATTTGGCTCATTTTGCTTCTCGGGGACTTGGGGATAGAGGAATAGAAAAGATAGGGTAAGGAAAGAAATCTTTAGATATTACAAAATATCCGTATCTTTGACAAACATATAATACATACTTCAATAAATCGTTTCGAAAATGCTGTTTTTAAATTAAGCCTGTGAGTCGGTCACGGTAGCCAACGACATTGACTCCTGCAAGCAATATGGAACCGATAAGTTGTATTCATACCCTCTCAAAAAATATTGAATTATAACCAGTTCTCTTTTTATAAACTTTTTTGATATCATTCATAAAACGTCCATATCGTAGTCTGACAGAAGTACTGTGTCATCTCAAAGTCTAGTATTGACATGTTATACAATATTGTGATTTATTTGTAGACCTTTTAAAGTAGTTTGTTTAAAATAAAAAGTGATTTCCTACCTCAACACAAAAATTATTGAAGAAAAAATAATCTTTAAAACAAAACACCCATTTTATTAGATGTACTAGTAAACTTTTTAGGCAACGACATGCTTTACACTGAGAACAAACAAAGTAATATGTTTTTTTTAACAATAAACCATATCATCTAAACTGAAATAATATTAAATCATAATTGATCCATAATAGCATTTTATTTTAAATACAAAACAAAATTATTAGTAGTTAGTAGTTTCTTATATATATTATCGAAAAATTGACTAAGGCTTGAAAATTGAAAAAACAATTTCAATTAACATGCTACATGAAATTTTTTAAACTATTAGTTAACCTTCTCGAAAAAAAGGTGCGTCTGTTTTGGTCTTTGTGCAAACGGTTTGATGCTATCACAAATTTCATCGGAACTAATTATAAGTGAGGAAGGCTTTTTTCAATTTAGGTATGTTTCCTGTATGACAACATTGTTATGATTGCCGCGGTTAGGTCATTAATTAACAGCTTGGCAACATTCATTTATGATTAGTTGTTTTTCGTTTGAAATACGTTGTATATTAATTATTAATTAACTCTATTCGCAAGTATTTACATAGCAACAATGTCAGATATATGTACATAGGCATATTTTAGGACAGATAAGAAAGTCTTGACATATGGAAAACATATTATGACGTAGTCATTATGTTAGTCTGACGTAGAACGAGAAAATCTTAGCTAAAAAGTCAACACTTTTTTCTGACGTAATACTTAGTATACGTAAGACTTGTTACGATACCCTGTCAGAAACTTAAAGTTGTAGCAGGTGGTGATTGGTTCAACGATAAGAAAACTTAAGAATGTAACATGTATTTTGTTTATGCTGCTGTACTTTTGTTTATGGTTACCGAATTCTGTATGCTGTTATAACTTGGCCGTCACTCATGGCAACAATGAGAATTTGGGTTAAAAAAAATGATTCTTTGGCATGAACAACTTCCATTCAATAAATTTACAATATCATATGGAGAACGAGATAATCTTTATTCTTCTTTACATTCATCGCAGAGTAGATTTAACTCTACTGCCCGGAAAATTTTCAGTATGCAGATACACACTCACAAGATACTTAATATAATTTAAACTAAATGGTTAAAATTTAGCCGTCTGCGTGGTCGAGTGGTCAACGTTGTTGGCTATGGAGGGCCCGGGTTCAAATCCCGGTACGGACAGTTATATAAATTGATTTTTCAATCGATTTATGAATTTCTGTTCGAAGGCATGGATGTATGTGATGTCTTGAATTCCCCCTCTCACCCATCCTATCTTATGAACGTGACATATCGAGAGCGATTAGCTTACCACTAATCCTGTCCTAGCCCTATCCTTCTATCCCTACTCTTTTTGGAAAAAGAGAGGTTGAGCAACTGAGTAACAAGCTGTTCTCGTAGAAACACTTCTGTTGAGATAAACTCCATTAGCAGTCAATATGCTCCACATTGGGAGCGGACATGGTTTAAAAAAAAATGGTTGAGGAAGTTGATTTTTTCTTTCTATCAATAGTGCATGATTAAAAGATAGTAGCAGATTTTTTTTGGGTTAAAATATGAGTTTCTTTTTGACCGTTATTGCGTTATGAAATGCGGCCGTGAACAGCAGCTGCAAACACATATCAGGTGGTGGATAGAAGATCTACAACTTACCTGTATAACAAAGTTTGCTTTCAACGAGGACAAGTCAGTCAGGTTACAGTGGAGGGCTTCATGCCGTCCAATGATTGAGCCGAGCGCCTTGATGTGTCACTATAATAATTTGTGAATAATTTTGCGCTGTGCTATATGTTTATTCCATCAGAAAATACTACCAAATGATTGATAACATATAAACAATCATAATCGTCGCCTGCTATGGCTTTGTGGTTTGTGATGTCAATTCACATTATTTTCTCTCCTGTCATCCTTCTGATCCTTTAATTATTGGGTAATAGCGATTAGTCAACCACTAGTCCTGTCCTACCCGTATCCGTCTTTCCCTACACTCACTTTGAAAAAAAGTGAGGTTGAGCGACTGAGTAACCAACAGTTCTCGGAGAAAAAAACTTATGTTGAGATACCTCCATTAGGGGGCCATATGCTCCACATTAGGAGCGGACATGGAAAAAAAATTAAATCATAATATAATATGTCGTTGGAGAAAGTTTATTCGTCAGTCACGTTTATTTGATGACAATTGTAGTTATAAATAAAAAAGCAAGTTGAAAAAAGCTGCTTTAGAACACGTTTTAGTGTATTTATATATCGACTGTGTAAAGGAAAAAGGACGTAACCCACACATTTTTTGACGATCTTGGACCATATGCAAATTATGAAATAAACACAACCTTGAAGTGCACGGAGACTTGTGAACTGGTGTTAATTGATATAATGTAATAATAATTAAAGAAATTGTCAAAAACTTTTTTTCAGTATTTTTTCTTGGTTTCAATTTCAACAAGGCCATCTTTTTTCAAACTTAAAAGCTAAATTAAGATAATAATTCGGAATTTGAAGCTTACATCCTTTTGATAGAACATTTGTCAAGTTTGATACATTGTGTTTATCGAAAAAAGCTGTTTTGAAAAAACTGTGGGTTCCGTCATTTTTCCTTTCCACAGTCGATATATATAAACTTAAAACGTTATTTGCTTAAACAAAAATAAGTGTTTATTTTAAACAACAAGTTCCCAATATAAGTCTTAGTTGGACTAATTGTTTAGTAAATAATAAAAGTAGCATAACATGTACTGAGGATTGCTAATTGAGTTAGTTAATTGCAAATAATTATCACTGATTGCTTTGCTTTGTTGAAGTATTTATCTGGATTACTGCTCTTTCGAATAGGTTCATTTGTAGAGAGAGCATACGAGCTAATTCGATTTCATTTTCTTTACATACCTTCAACAATCTATGGCTTTTGCGACAATGTTCATTTTGATAAATTAATTATGTGAAGCATGTCCTAAACATAAGAATTCAATACTGATTTTATTATTTTTCTTTATCACTCCCCTTAAAATAAATGTATGAAAAACTGAATTTGTTTTATTTCTTTAAAATGTATATTGTGTCCGTTCACAGAGTGAAGCATGTGAACCTTGAATTTATAAGAAACGGATTTTTTAACGAAAACTGCTCGTTAATCAGTTGCTAAGCCTCTTTTTTTAAAGACAGTAGAGGTAGAAGGATAGTGTTAGGACAGGGTAGTGATTATTTAATTTCTTTCTTTTTTTATCCGTTTTTAGAATCAGTAGTAGATTCAACACTCTTGACGTTGACCACTTGACTGAACATTATGCAATTTACAAAATATTTCTGTTTATACATAATTTAAAAGAATTAATAAAAAAAATGATAGGTAATAATTACAGTTATTTTGACTAAATGCAAGAAAATAAAACAATGCCTGAATTAAAACAAGAATGCACCCTGATATTGGAAAAATTGTTATCTATAGTTTGTAACATGCAAACTGTTACTAAACTAAATATTGTCACACGTGTAAAAAAATATATTTAAAAATAATATCAACGTTAAAATATCACGAGATACCTATTTTCCTATACATTCTTTATTATTCTATACAGCATTTTTTCGCTACGCTTCTACGGTTCGTAACCCTCGCCTTAAGCTAGAGATTACTGGAATAGAAATCAATAGCAGTAATTGCATACTGCTTAAAGTGTTATGGATACTTTTTTCCTTTTTAATACACTTAAGTTGTGATTTTAGTCACAGTAAAAAGTAATTATTAAACCTCTCGGCATGTCCGTATCGTCTTACCATTGTTTTATACTTGAATGGTTTTGAGTGTTAACAGTTAATACTAAATACCAATTTGTAGTACACACTCATAACGTTTTTGAAGCATATTAGTACTGTAGTCGTTGCTGGATAGCAGGGCTTTGAACCGCTATTTTTTTCGTTCTAGTTTTCGGTTTGGTTCCCAATTTACCCAAAATACCAGCGAGACTCGTTTTTTTAGCTCTACCGAGTCTTTCGAATAAAAAAAAACCCAGAAACCGATTTGCCCAAAATACGCGCTGAACCGAAAAAAAACCGATATTTTTTTTCGGTTCGGTTTCGGTATTCGTTCCGGCGAAAATAACGGTTTTAACGGTTTTTGGTTTTCGGTTCGGTTCCGGTTCGAAGCCCTGTTGAATAGTTCAGTTAATAATGATGGATGAAACCAGTCTTGTGACATCGTACCAAAAATAAGAAATTTACATTAAAATGTAAAAATTACGCTTCCTGTAATTCTAGGAAAATATAAAGCATTATTAAATAATCGCAAAGCATATTCCGTATGAGTAATATAAAACAGTTTTTGTCAATGCTTTAGTAAAAGGTATGGATTAAAATTTATTTGCTCATTAAAAATGTCTTTATCTTAATTATATCTATTCATTTATAGTTGTTCTAGTAAAATTATTATAGGATCTTCATTACAAATTGAAAGCATAAGACAATTAAATTAAAAGTTATATCATTTCTTCATGTGGTGGTTTACGGATTTAAAATCAAGTTTTTTGACTATGTATATGACTAAATAATATGTTCTTAATCGTCGTAATAAATCATAATATTAAACGTGATTGAAAGTATGTGTCGAAGTAGAAATTTAAGCTGTTCAAATATCTGTGAACAAATATATCTGTATTATAATATTATGCTAGGAATATCACAAAAAAGATAAAATAGCTTTATTATTATATGAAAGTATTTTTTTAGATGTTTTCAAACGTCCCCAAAATTCCTGTATCATTGAGCACATTGCAATTCCTTAACGGTTAAAAAATGTTTGGCGATTTTCTTTAACCTTTGTTTTCCTCTGTGATGGATCTGCCGATCAAAGAAGGAGGGTGGTATTGGCTTCTGGAATGGGAAGGGTAGAAGATTCAGAGAGTACAGTAACGTCTTTGTCACTGTCGAGCTTTATGAGGACGTAGTTTTTTAAAGATGGGAAGTTGGTGTTGCGTAAATGTTTGGAAATTCTTTCTCAATTGTGCACATAAAGACGAATTGAATAAAATAAATCTTTAAAAATGTACAGATAGTGTAAACAATGGTTATTTTTATCAATGTAATAACTCGAGAACTAAAAGATTCTAAGTGTAGATTCTTAGCGAAATAAAGTCACAATGAATACCATTAATGGTAATTAAAAGACTACGTTAATGTATCTTTTGTCTCGCTAAAAATGTAATGCAAGAATTTTGTAGTTCTCGGATTGCAACTTTAAAAAAAGGTAGAGTTGTTATTCTCTTCGAAAAAACAGTGGTTGAGTAAATAAATAATAAACATTTCTCGTATAAATACTCTTTTGAAGAAAAGCTCTATTTAATGTTCATATGCTGCAAATATGGAGTTGACATTATTTAATTTATTTAAAATTATAAATAAACCGAGTCAACTAATAATGAGATCTCAAAACAAAAATCGTTAAATTATGTAATTTAAGATATCGACTGAAGCTGCTTAGAAGAATTTAATTTTAAGTTTGAATCGTTCAAGTTATGTACATTCTGAAAAAAATTGTAACTTACGACCCGTGTTTTGCCTTTCGACATCTTCAGACGTTCAAATGCACGGATGAACTTTAAATGACGCTCAGTAAATGAATGTATCGTGTTTATATAATTAATAAATGTATCACTAATATTAAAGCCATTGCTGGCGAAATGGATTAACCCATAGGAATGCCTTCAAATTTGAATGGTGCGTAATTTAGAGAATTATATTTATTTTTGTTTGCTGGAAGATTTATGATTTGTATATTTATTTTGTTTGATGAATGTACATTATTTGAACAATTCAAACTTCAAATTATGGTTTGTACATATTAGGGTATCCAATCCCGGAGCCTTTTTCCAATCCCGGGATTTCGGGATTGATTAATTTTGAATCCCGGATTCCGGGATCCCGGGATCTCCTCGATTTGGTATACTTTTTCCCAGATTCTCACAGAAACTCGTTTTTTTTAGCTCACCGAAGAATTTGAAATCTTGAATTTGCCAATTTCGTGTAAATTTTCGGGATTTGCTCAAAATTTCTCAATCCCGAAATCCCGAGATCGCGGCCATCTCAATCCCGGAATTTCGGGATCAGAAAATTGAACGGGATCCCGGGATTGGATGCCCTAGTACATCACTTACACAATCTATTTTTATTAAAAAAAAAAAAAACGTTTATGAAAGACGTGAATAACTTTTATGCAATTATATGCAACATTTAAACAAGCGATCGATTGTTACTTAATACACTTATAGTATGTAAAAAATGCAATTTACTGTAAACTAATCAATGTAAATGGCTAAAATGTAATACTGTGTATACTGGAAGCTGTCTTAGATAATATATATGTATGTCAGAAATTGCAGTTATGTACTAATTTTATCTAAAAATATTGTTTTCTTTTTAAATTGACAAGGGGCTCGTCAGCCTTAATACCATTTAACAAGGGGCTCGAGCGAGCCCCTTCGAGCCCCCTACAGCCCACCCGTATATAAATTGAGATGCTATGCAATGTTGTGTTATATTTTGAGACGTGTTGAAGTGATAAATCTAAAATAGAAAGACATTTTTCTCATTGAGACATACATCTCACCACAGGACTTTCACAATCTCACCTTCAGCTCACCTCTGGCTAGAATCAAACGAAGGCTTTTGTTTGTAAGCATCTTTCTGTGATTTTGAATTTATGGTAACAAAGAAACCCTTTATCTGTTTATTAATTTTTCTGGATATTTTGTAAGAACAAGTAAAAATAAAGTATTCGTTCTTATGGACCGTGTCATTTCAAAACCGTGTAAAAATGAGTGCGGTGTACCTATTTAACAAGCTAAATAAAAAAATTATTTCGTTAAAATTTTCATTACAAAGATATATTTGATACCATTATATAATCGGGTTCATGACACAATGGTGCACGTCGTTAATTTTCATCATTACGAACAGAAAATATTCTATCAATTTCTGTCCGAAGGCATTAATGTTTGTGATGTCTGAAAATTCCCTCCCACCATTCAAATCTTTAAATTACTAGCGACTAGCTAGAGTTGTTAGCCAAGTCCTGTTCTAGCCGCATATTTTATTATCTTAAAAAAAAGAGAGGTTGACCAACGGAGTAACAAACAGCATCCATAAGGAAGCTATAAGCTTCACATAGGTAGCAGACATGGATAGTAAAGTATACACATCGGCTGTGAAAAAGAACAGGGAAGTAACACAAAGTTTTTAAAAACAACTTGTTTTCAATAATCACAATGTACACAACTTAAAACACGTTCCATCAAAAGAGTGTAAGCAAAAAATGATGAATCAGTATCTAGATTTAGCTTTTGCGTTAGAAGGACATGTGAAAATTGAGACTAGGAAAAAAAACTATAAAAAGGTTTTTCTTCAACAATGTATACAATTAAAATGAGATTATGTCGATTAAACAATAGTATTGTTACTCTACATGCACTTTTATGATGTGTATGTATATCGACTGTGGAAAGGATAAAAGACGTAACCCACAGTTTTTCCGTAACAGGTTTTTTTCGATTATCACAAGGTATCAAACTTGATACACATTCTATCAAGAGGTTGCAAATTGCAAATGCCGAATTAGTATCTAAATTTAGCTTTTAAGTTTTAAAAAGATGACTTTGTAAAAAATTAAAACCAAGAAAAAAGACTGAAATAAAGGTTTTTTCTGGATGATTCCTTTTACTAATATTAGGTTATGTCAACTTAACACCAGTTTAGAAGTCTCGGTGCACTCCAAGGTTGTGTATAATTCATAATTTGCATATGGCCCAAAATCATCAAAATACGTTTTTTGCGCCTCCTGTAAAATTTGATATGTGTGGGTTACGTCATTTTTCCTTTCTACAGTCGATATGTTATAATTTGCTTTCGGCCAAAAATCATCAACAAATATTTTTTGTGCCCTTTGTTCAATTTGCTATGTGTGGGTTATGTCCTTTTCCTTTCCACAGTCGATATGTGTATACTAGCATTTTGTTTGAAAATGCATATTGCTTAATGTTTTTTTGCAGCCGGTATGGAGCAAACACAATTTATTAAAACTCACCCTTAAAATTTAATTTCGCGTGACGTCATATTGTATGCGGTGGAATAAACAACGAGTGCTTTTGACAATTTATTGCGAATTTATTTCGCAGTGTGAGTGCATGCATATGACTGCTGCATGTGTCCACTGTTTGCAGCGATTAGTTGGTTTTTTCCAGCACGGACAAAACACACGAGCGGTGGTGCAACGTATTACGCGAGCCTGCAGTGAGTCGCACTTTCTTAGGGGTGGAATTTTTTATAGTTTTTATTGACAGCTGCTTAAAAGTGTTCTACTATATTTTTTCCTACTGCTGATTCAATGATTTTTTTAAATCTATTTAAGAAACAAAACAAATACATTTGGCAAACGATAAGTAAATAACCATCAATAGAGAAGTGTTTCTGTAACCTTTTCAATGTAAATAGTCAAATTACTGTACGCGTAATTTGGTGGACAGCGGCATTCCTTTTCTTTATATAAATAAGCCTGTTTCATAAAATTTTCGATGGATTCAACGGTAAAATTGTGTTATTTGATTTTTAACATGAAACTAAACTTGTCAACTTTGTAACAAAATATTTTACCGTAAATAAAGATCATTCTTGCGAGAAAATGATTCTAGCTTAGGCCTTAACTTTGATATAGGTATTTGATTTATAAAATAT
Organism: Himalopsyche tibetana; assembly: GCA_030503985.1. Taxonomy (NCBI): domain Eukaryota; kingdom Metazoa; phylum Arthropoda; class Insecta; order Trichoptera; family Rhyacophilidae; genus Himalopsyche; species Himalopsyche tibetana. The sequence continues at coordinate 21,427,041 of JAPJYX010000013.1, forward strand.
ACCAACGTTGTTATCAGATCACTTACAACTCGCTTTGTATACTATTTACATATGAGAAAAACTTGTATTAATATTAAATAGTGAAGATATGTTAGAAAAATTCTTTTAGAGTGGTATATATCGCCTGACCTGTCAAGACTGCCCAGATGCATATGTAGGGCAGATAGGTGAAAACTTTGTATCAATTAAATTAACAATATTTCAGAATTAAGAAAATGATCATTATATAAATATTTTTATTTGAAATAATAAATGTTGTGAATAATATAGTGCATATAAAAAATAATTTAATGTTTTCGAAAATCAATCAAGTAATTAGTAGAAATGATACAGTAGTGAATAACATTTTTAGAGACAAGCGGCTCCACGTTGATGAGCTTATTTCCTTTAGGACTTACCGTAAAGTAATGAATTTTTAATTCTCTCATTTTTTTTTGTATTTTACTCTCTTCTTGCGTCCAGTAAAAAGTGGAAAAAATCCGACCTTTATCTTTTAATTTATGACTCAAAGTTTATAAAATTAGTTTATTCGTAAACCATCCGATGTTCTGTCTGATGATGTTTCTTAAAGAGGTAAAACAAATGTCACAGTCTGTAACGACAAAATTACCAAAACTATTTTTATATTCACGCTGTTCTGATGTATTTTCATTAATTGATAATGATTGAGATTATCTTTCTAAGACACGTGAATGAAGTGCAGAAAAATGTACTGCATTTTTGAGAGTTGACAATTAACGTCTAAAAAGTAAACATTTAAAAATATATCAGTGTTTAGATGAAGACAATTAAATTTGAATCGTTTTCCCAGCCCTTATTTTTAACCCAGTTTTTATATAAGCAGCACGTATTTCAAATAAACGCTAAAGCTACTTGCTTACGATAAATTAAATGAAAACAAATAGACAGTTATGAATTTTAACATATCGGTTATGTATTATGTTATTCATGTACTAAAATAATAGCTTAGTGGAATATATTTCATATAATTATTTCTTTTGTACGATAATGTGGGGTAAGTGCATTGCCTACAATGTGCTGAGCTGTTAGTATTATATATTTTTTCAGGCACACTAGTGCACGGTTCAAAATCAGTCCCGTGCAACTTTGCTTGGGTTATGATTGTCGGGTCCTATGGCACAGCGGTTAGCGTTGTTGGCTTCCGTGATGGATCTTACGGGTTCGAGTCCCAGTACGAACAGATTTTTTTTCGATCAATTTATCAGTTTCTATTCGGAAGCATGGGTGTTTGTGATGTCTTAAAACTCCCCCTACTTTTTCTGATCCTTCAATAATTGGGTGTAGCGAAAGTGATTAGTTAACCACTAGTAATGTCATAGTCTTATCTTTCTATCTCTATTACTGTCATTAAATAAGAGAGGTTGAGCGATTAAGTAACAATCAATTCTCGTTTAGAAAGGCCTTGATTAGGAAACCATATACTCTACATTAAGAGCGAACATGGATAAAAAAATGATTGTGAGGGGTAGCCTTCTTTTTTTGCATAAACCGTTGCATAAAGACAATATGTAGTAGTTGGAGACCAACTTGTCTTATTGTAATAAATAATTCTTATTAGTTACTTACTCGTTATGATAACTTTAAAATAGAAAAGTGTTGAGTTCAACAAAAATAATAAGACGAAGGTTGATAGATTTTTCAGTATTATGCCAGTGTTATTTCAGTAGTTTAAACGACAACATGTTGCCGCATTGACGTAACATAACATCTTATAATATTCGTAGCGTAAATATGTTTTTATTTTACTATCTTCTACTAATCGTCAACTGAATAATTTTATTAACATAAACATTTTAAAAAATCACATCAGTTCTGTGAAAAAGAAAAGTTTTTGCGGTGAGAAGTTTTTTGCGAAAGTAAATCGAGCGTGAGGGGTGGGTAGCCCTATTGAAAATATTCACGTTTTCACTTTGCTTGAAATGGCTCCGGTGACTGTCCATCTGTCGCCGAAACTTACTGACGAGCCCGGAGCACTCTTTCACGAAGTCCTTCCGTCACCTCTAAGAGAAGGTCGCATTGTTATCCATCCGATTGACGAAGGAAAATAATTACCATCTCGTTGAAACTGGAATGCGTCGAACAAGCGCTTTCACGATGTAATTGTAAATAAAATTACTCTACCATTACATCTTCTGATAAAACAATACTTTTCTTACTTTTTGATTCTTTTCAATGACATAAACAAAGTTGATGAGTAAACTTACTGATCACCAAACTGAATAACCACTACGCTAGATAGAAATAGGTGGTGAAAGTTTTTGCTGGAAGATAACATCCACTTCATTATTTTTGAGTCTAAGATGATGATAATGTTTTGACATACCATTGTCCAAAAGATAAAAAAAGCTTTTTATGTTAGTGGCAAAAAATAAATGAAAATAAAAAGTATAATTATATTTCATTAATATCTTTTAAGGTACGATGGTAATTTTTGGTGGGAAGGCATTATATTAAAAAACACTTTATTTTTTAATAGGCTAAACATAGCAACGTATTTAGTTGAAAAGTTTTTATAATATTAGTTAATAATTATTTAAGATTAAGCCATCGTCAGAACTATTTTTAAACTTACATTTTGCTCAGCTATATATACTGGCTCCGAAAAGATGCACAATACATCTTTTCATATTTTCTCATATTCATATTCACTCTAACATCCTAATTCATATGACAATTATAGTATTACACTTATTAAATATGACTTTATTTCTTTGAAACACCAATATCATAAGAACTGTAGAACTAAATACTTTGCTATTTTTACCCTATTATAATGGAGTTCTACCAAGTAAATGCCAATTCAATCAGTAATTTTTTTTTTCTAATAAAGCCGCCTGTGTGGTAGAGTTTTCAACGTTGTTGGCTTCGGCTACGGAGGGCCCGGGTTCAAATCCCGGTACGGACAGTTTTATAAATTGATCTTTTCAATCGATTTATGAATTTCTGTTCAAAGACATGGATGTATGTGATGTCTTGAATTCCCCCCTCTCACCTATCCTATCCTATGAATGGGGTGTATTGGGAGTGATTAGCTTACCACTAATCCTGTCCTAGCCCTATCCTTCTATCCCTACTCTCTTTGGAAAAAGAGAGGTTAAGCAACTGAGTAACAAGCAGTTCTCGTAGAAACACTTCTGTTGAGATAAACTCCATTAGAAGTCCATATGCTCCACATTGGGAGCGGACATGGTTTAAAGTTTTTTTTTTTTTTTTTTCAATTAAGTTCTGGACCGGTGTTACTCATCATGAGCAATATAAACAGATCATCAGTTTGTAATGTTAATGGTGAGCGAAATAAGTCATGTTTTTTTATTTAAAAAAATGTGAGCTTAGTACGAACAAATGAAACACTTTTTTTCTACTAGACTATGGAACTCTTGTGAGAGAGACCGAAAAATCTATTTGAGGATACACTTTTCACTTTTGTGAAAAATATATTGGAAAAATGTCTTTCGCTTTGTCAATAAAAAAAACTTGCCAGACTTTTGTTTCAACCCTGTCAAATGATGCTGCAAGCCACCCAATGTGGTTTCAAATTTTCCACCTCACTTATCTTAGGAAAAGGTCTTCTTTTGGGCTTTGTGCGAGCATTACACAATCAATAGAAAACAAAACATCCAGGCATCTTACCGTATATATCGGTAATACTTGTATTTTTGTCTCAATACTAAAGCTGTTATTAAAGACATTAGTTAAAAGCTATTTCGGCGTGCGCCATTATCAGAACTATGTTTAAACTTACACTTGCTCAGCTATATATACTAGCTCAGAAGAGATACACAATACATTTTGTTATTCATTCTAAAATCCGAATTCATACGACAATATTACATTTATTAAACATGACTAGTGTTTCGAAGAACGATAAGTAATGTGGGATTATTCATGGTAAATTAGGATACATTAAACTGATATTTATTATTAGTTATGTACATTAGGGGTTATAACAACGGTGATGGATTGATAATTGTTTGTTCATTTAAAATGTCTTGTTTATGGCTATTACTTTCAAGTTGTTCAATTAAATTTAATTTTGAACCTTTATTACAAATATGTAAAACGGTTGGCGTTAAATTCAAATTTATGTCATAAGATTCTGTATTAAAACTGTGAGTCTGATTTTTTAATGTTATATTTTCAATTTTAGATGAATGAATTTTTTTAGCCTGAATAGGCAACGCAACTGACATCTTGGGATCAAAACCACTAGACATTATCATTTATCCATAGAAATCTCAATGGCCAAAATCCACTTTAATGCTTTTCAGCAAGCGGCTATAAAACAAGAGATAAGTATCGCCGAGAAATATTATGGAATCGAATTCAGAGTGTAAACGCAGTAACCAAAACTCTTATTTAAACTGCAGAAATGAAAATCTTACAAACTATCTCCGAATAAACATTAAAAGATTTTATCTGAAACATTTAAGCTAAAAGACTGTGTCATTTAAGATTGCGGTAACTACACTAGGTCATAGTTTCTAAAAGGGGACGTAAAAACGCACATATGAACATTTTTTGATCATTAAAACATTATTGAAATTTGAGTAAACAACTTTATTATTCCATATTGTGATAATCAGTCATATCTGTCAATCTTTTAGACATAAGCATGATTATTTCTTAAAACATAATCTTATTTAAAATTGCAACATTTTATTGTAGAAGCACTCAGATACACTGAAGTGAGCCAACAATATTTAATGAAAAAATGAGTTAGATATGTTATAATATTCTACGCGTTTTTGAGTACCTATCGTAGAATGAGCTCAGTAAATAAATATCACGAAAGGGTATTTTTTTTTTAAATACAATTATGCAATCCTGTAAAACAGTGTTCCTTAACCTTTTTAAACCCGCGGACCGGTAAAAAAGGATTAAAAATCGCAGACCACTAAAAATGAAATAAAAACGGTTTTTATGTAATATTTGTTTAATCTTACATTGTTATAAATGGACATAACTATACAACTGTTTTCAGTTGACAATGCTCGCAATGAGTGAAATCGGTCCTGACCATTTAAATAAAGTGAAATAAAGTACAAAGGAATATTTTGTTTTTATTAATATAATGCCTTTCCACCGAGTATTCACAGTGAACACCCTAAGAGTGAAAACAATTATGTATTATGAAATTATTGGTATATTTAGGTAGGGTTTTTCATCTGGATTCACTATCGATGAGTAAATATTTATGACTTTCGATTCTGAAAAAACCAGCGACCATCGTGTCGCACACAAAAAAAAATACAACAGAATAAGTATGCGCTATAAACTAAACTTGACAAATTTAAAGCTGGATTTTAGTAGTGTGAGTAATATGTAACTACACAAAAATGATCAAGAAACAAAATACGGAGCCGCATTATTAATGTCTTCTTATTTAACAATAACTTAAAATACAAGAAAACGTGCAGGCGATAAAAAACCTTATATTCAATATTTTTGCATGGCGAATTTCTTGAAATTTGGCATGCTGTTTGCGGCGCGGTGGAAAGTCTCTGCAGTCCAGCACTGGGCCGCGGACCACTGGTTGGGGAACACTACTCTAAAAGACTAATCAAAACGCGATTATGCTTAAAAGTAAAGAAGAAAAGATTGACCATTTTGCTACATGGCTCACTCACTTCTCGAAGGCTCATTATTCATAATTTGGTTACTGTTTTAATTGCATAAATATTAAAATGCACGGTTAAAGATAACTGCATACTTACCTAGCTATTTAGGTAAGAGATATAACTTTTCACAGTGCTGAAATTTAATGGCGGCATCTTGAGAATAAAGCTCTAAGTAGTAAACAGTCCTCTTTGCAGATTGTAAAATTATTACTGGGGATGTTTGCAAAGTTTGTGCATTTATCCTTTCATGTGTAGAAATGCAAAGCCATTAGTGTTTCACAAGTAAACAGAAAATTGCCCCCGAACTGCTTCAAACAGCTTGAAACAAAACTTAAAGCTCAGCACTAAACGACAAAACACGAAGTTAAATATCCTAGAAAACATTTGAAGACCTCTCCAAGAAATCTAATAGGTTTGTTTAAACTGATTGTTTTACTGTCTGTTAGTATGCAGTGGCGGATTAAGCACATGGGAAGCTCCAGGCGCAATAAAATTTGGAGGCCCTGTTTTTCGGAAAACATAAAATCGTCAGAAAATTCCAAGTAAAATATTTAAAATCTGAACGGAAAGTATATGGGTCATATTATAAAAGCAATTTTTGAGGCCTCTAAGATTCGGAGGCCCCAAGCGCGCGCCTCTTGCGCTTATAGAATAATCCGCCACTGTTAGTATGGTTAGTTTATGTCTACAAGGCTATGATTTACAACATGAAGTATCTTCATATTGGAAAATCCCTCTGAATATAAAACAATAGAGTGAACTTTTCTACTTACTTAAAAATAAACCATTAATGAAAATTTATATAGTTTCTACATAATCTCTTTTCAGCTTTCCATCATTTAATAGAACATTTCACTGCGCAGATTGGCATCTAATCCTACCTAAGACAAGCAAATCAATTTCAAAGTAATTGCAACACGTTAAATAAACTAAAAAGTCTTTCAATAGGGACGCTCGAAGCTTGTTAGGTTATAGCAGCAATGTTGTTAAAGTGAAATTTTTCAAATTTAATGCCGTTTGTTCGTTATACCATTGAAGGTTATAACGTTGAACGAAGTCACTGCTCCGTTCGAGAAACGTTGCCCAAAAAATCATCTTTAGCGACGAGGCCCATGTTTGGATGAATGGATCAGCAAACAAGCAAAATTGTCGCATTTGGGGAAATACCAATCCATACGATATACACCAGCACCAAATGCATCCCGAGAACGTAGTTGTTTGGTGCGGATTTTGGTCTGGCGGTACTTCTTCTAAAACGAAACTGGTATTGCCATAACCGTCAACGGCGAGCGCTACAGATAGATAATAACTGATTAGCAACTTCTTGTGGTTTAAACTGGATGATATGAATACCGATAACATGTGGTTCTAACAAGATGGCGCTATGTGCCACACAGCACATGCCACGATGGACATTCTGCACGAGTGATTTGAGGGCAAGGTTATTATCTCGTGTGGCGGTGACGTGAACTGGCCAACAAGAAGATCGTGCGATTTAACGCCTTTAGACTTCTTCCTTTGAGACTATCTTAAATCGCAAGTCTTTGAAAATAAATCGCAAACAATTGACACCCTCAAAGTCAACATAACAAATGCAGCCAGATTTATACGACAAAGTCATTGAAAATTTGACCTGCCAAATACGTGCCACCAAGCAAAACCGCGACGGACATCTGAACGATATTTTTTTTCACACTCAATGCCATAAAATATACTTTCAAATGAATACATAAATAAGTGGATATCTCACACAAAACTTGTTTTATTTAAATTTTAAAATCGAGCGTTCTTATTGAAAGACTTTTTATCACATCTATTCTATTTTACAATGAATGCATTCTGTAAAGCTTACGACCCGTGTGAAGCTTCTGAAAAAACTCGAAGATATAAAAGCTCCCAGAAGCGCTCTCATTGTTTCCATCATTAATATTCATTGCATTTAATTCTTACGGCGTTGCCAAGCGAAAAACACAGAATTGAATTCAGACAATAATGTGGATGGTGCTTTGTAAAAACGTGTAATCAACTGACATAATTCCGTGTTAATCGCGTGCAGTATGACTCTGTAAATTAGTCATAATGGTACAATAATGCCTGCGTAACGCTGAGTGTTTTCGATACAGGGACGGTTTTAAGAATTTGTTTTTATTCTACTATTATGAGATTTGAATTTGGTTGTTTTTTTGGTATTCGGTAAGTTGGAATTGTATTATGTTATCTGAATTTGAATAATAATAAAATACGTTTTTGATTTCGTTTCTCTGAAATTTTTATAAGTTAAGATGAATTCATCTGAAGTAAAACGTAATATAGTGACCGTACTGACGGAAGCTGATGGAAGTAACAAAATCGGCACTCTCTGAGATTCTTGGACATCCATTATTTTTTTGGAATACTATAGTTGGTGTATTTATTGTAATTTTATTTTTTGATAATACAATTTGAATCGGTCGAAATTTGTACATTCACACAATTTTGTCACCAACGACCCAGGTTTCACCTTTCGGCATCTTCATGCGTTCAACTGCATGGATGAACTTGAACTGACGCTTGGTAAATAAATGTATCGTGTATAATGTATAATAATTTAATTTCACTAAGTTAAACGCTAATGATGGCAACATAAATTCATTGTATGTTGAAACATTGTTCTGATGAAGACGTGAGCCGAAATATAAGTAAAATACTTTGATACTTTTCACCTTTATACTTAAAATCATATAATTTTACTCCCAAATGATAGATTCTTTACTCGAGCATATGCATTAGTGTTTTAAAAAGTAATGATTGCTTTTGATGATGAATGTGTTATGTATAAAATTGTTTATTATTTAATAAAGTTGAAGTGAAAAATTAGAAAGAATTTGATATTACGTAAAAAAAATTCAAATTTGAATTGTTTGAATTTTGTACTTTTCCATGAGTTTTGTCGCTAACGACCCGGGTTTCGCCTTTCGGCATCTTCAGGCATTCCAAGTGCACGGATGTACTTGAACTGACGCGTAGTAAACAGTTTGTATCGTTTATAAACAAAAATATAAGTAGATCACTAAGTTAAAAGGCTATTAAAATGTAAATTAGCGAAAATTGAATGTATACAATTTTCAATGGATTAAGTGGGTTTGTTAATTATGGGGATTTTTTGAAAATATTAATGACCAGATAATAACATAGGAATGTTCAAAATAAATCTAGGGTTTTATCCGACCTATTATTAATGAGTTGATTTGTTTTTAAGCCTTTGAATTAATATTTAATGATAGCAAGTGCTTGAATTATTAATAAAATGATAATTATTTAAAAGGGGTACAACAATGGAGAATTTGGTAGATAATATTGCTCGTTTAAAATTGGCAAACTGTTGAGCTGAGCTCGATTAATCTCTAAGATTTCTTGGTAAAATAATTTAAACTCGCCCCTGTTAGTATGTAACAAATCAATACCTGAGTCAAAATTAAACGTATGGTTTTCTAGAATTAAATGATTGGCAAAGGTGGAAGTATCTTTTTTTAAGCGAAAAGCGGCTAAATGCTCAGCCACCCTTATATTTAAGGTTCTAGCAGTTTTACCAATATAAAATTTGGGACAATTACTACACTGCAATCTATAAATCCCAGATTTGTTTTTATAATCTATAACATCTTTATTATTTATCAATAATTTACCTAAAGAGTTCTTGCAATAGAAAGCAGGTCTAACACTTTCTGAGAGCTGCTTCTTTATCTTTAAACTGGTGTGTCCTATCGAATAAAAACTTTCCTTTATTATTCAATTCAGATAGTAAAAATCAAAAAAATAATGTGCTTAGAATAAAAAAAATAATTGAAAAACTCAAGCTTTTGACCACATATCCGAGTAAGACGAAATCCCTTAGAGCATTTCCACTCAGCTGAATGCAATTAAACGAATGCGTTTGAGTAACACGTAAAAGTAATAGCATTCGAGAGAACTGCTTACTACTGCGAATTAAAACTTTCCTAGTGGTATAAAATCTGATTAAGGATACTGTACGAACTAAAAAACTCTGGAAAAGAGTTGTGCAGCGTTCATTAGGTCCTCGCTCACTGTATGATTCGAGAAGTTTTTCATTACTTGAGAAACTTTGCCTCTCAATCCAAAGATACGAGAAGAATCTCAATGTTATCCAAGAAATGATATGAATGAATGATAACACCACACCGTCTCCAATAAATATATTCACTATGAAGTATCGCAAGCCTAAAGAGGAAAACTCGTTCCTCTAAACATACCGTGATTAAATGTTTTATTATTTCTTTTCGTTATTGTTTATCGTATCTTTGAAATTTAATAACGGATTTTGAATGAGATTATCTTATTTTTCCTTCCTTTTACGTACAACAGAATGAGATCTACAGTAAGATCCAAATCTTACCTGTCTACGGGTATTCAATAGGTAAAACAATTAAATATTTATTTCAAAGCAGCTATATCAATGATTTGAATTTTTGACTTAAAACTCACTTGTTATATAATAAAATTTTCGGATCGGAAACTTTAGAATATAAATAAAGTTTTATATATGGCTGAATCAATCGAGACGTCAACACCATTTATCGAAAACTTTATTTTTAGTTTCTTCGTAATAAGATGTCGTTTTCATATAATCTAAAGTTCTAAAAAAAGTACATAATTTAATTCTGAAAAACACTTCAATATAAATTATAATTTAACGGAATGTGTATGTAAGTTTAGAAAACCTTTCCAGTTACCTTTTATTTAATTTGAAAAGAAGTGACAACAAATTGGTAAACATATTTTTCAATAAAAGTGCCATTATACCCTATCTTACTTTTTATGGAATGGTTTCTGCAAATTGTTTGATTTAAAATTCAGTTAAATAAATACCAATATACTTCAAAAATAAAATGGTGTCATATGTCAAGCCTTCATTAATGGAAACACATTATTTAATTGAAACAATTATTATTATTTTCAACAAAATAACAATTTCAATTAATATTATTTTTTTTATTTAATTTTTTTTTTTATATCGAAAAGGTATGTAAATTAAATGCAATAATAAAAAAATGTGACATTAAAAATAAAAATAATTGGAATTCATTTGGTTATTTTGCGGTTTGATTTCAAATGAAATGAAGTCAAATACGTAATGTTAACAGTGAGATTTTTAAATATTCAATAAATATAGCCATTTTAAATATTAGTTTCATAAAACGACTGAACCAATATTGACTTAAATATCAGAAATGCGCTGTATTTTTGCTTTTCAAATGGAAACATTTTGTCGAATATTATATAATATAAACGATACGATATGGGTTTTGGAAGTAAATACTATTTGGGTTGTACGAAATTGGCTTGATTACGAATTCATGCTTTCAACATGAAAATGTCATTAGGTTTTCATTTAAACCGTGGGAAATCATTGCCGAGTTCTTGTATGAACGTTTGCAAGGAAAATCATACACTTTTCACGAATTCCCCTTCCTTTTCCGACGTGTTACTTCAGGGAAGGAAAACTCATTCAATCATGTAAGGAAATAATTTGCGGAGATGGGTTTTCTGATGATAATAATACAGGAACAGATCTGATTGCACTGTATGTTTAATCACAAATAACAATTGTATGCATGTACTATTTTTCAAACACGGCTCATTCCGAAATGGTTAAAAAATGAAACTTGAATTTAATTTTGTAAAAAAAACGTATATTTAAGAAGTATTTTTAGTTTACATTACTTTGGAATGATATTTTGTATGTTATCAAGCCATGCTTGTGACTGATTTCTAAAAATAATTTATTTGTATTTACTAAATTACATTCATGGTTCATGTTTCAACAATTTTGGAACGAGCCGGGTTCTCGAATAATAGCCTCATTTCTTATATATAAATATTTCAATGTTTTCAATTTGCTTGGTCATTGAACACTGTTATTTTAATAGTGAATCTCGTACATCGAATCAAAGTGAAGATACCCAAATTTTAGGTAAAATAAACAATTATCTAAAGATATTTTGGCTTGACACCATCATTGTCACGGGTGTATTTCTATTATTTGTCGTCGCCAACGTATCATTGAATTGTATTGAAAGAATTGGACGATTTTCAACATTTAATATTTTAGTCAAAGATATGAAGAACAATATCACTTCTGCAGATTTGACCTCAAAAATATAGCAGGGAGATTAGCTAACCGCTTTCCTGTGCTAGCTCTTTCCATCTATAACATTGACCAACTGAGTCAAAAGTCGTTTTTGCATATGGACTTCTGGTCAGATAAACTCCATTAAAATCCATATACTCCATATCAAAAGCGGATGTGGTTAAAAAAATTATTGAACATATGTTTGAAATCAAGTCTGTCCTACCAGTCAATTCGGAAAACTATTATATTCTCGTTCCACCTGAATATACTTTTTTTTTTATTGAAAGCTAGCGTCTAGTGTTCGTGTTTTAAATGTGTTTGTTGAAGTGCTTTTGAATTCACAATAAAGTATTGCATATAATTGCATAGGAGTGATAAAAAAACTCACTGCTTCCCCAGAACACTGAGAATAGCCCCATTGCCAAAGTATTGGCAACCCACCTGTGACTGTGCTTATTTAGAACCTTTGCGGACGTCCGAAAAACAACTCACCAAAGTTTTATCGCAATCGAATGAACTGTATAGGAATTAGGAACGCATACGGGACAAACAAACATTCATTTTTTTATATATAGCTAGACTATGTTAAACATGAACTAATAAATAATTATTTTATAATCACATATAATGAGTTTCGAAATAAAAATAAGCATTTTTATGCTTGAAGCAGGATAAAAGCCATGTAAGATCCCGAAAAAACTTAATATTAAAAAGTAGCTTCCAGTGCAAAAAATGTTTAACACCTCTTTTTATACAATATTATTTAACGCATATTAGCAGATACTAGTGTTATATTTGTATACTATATGTGCTAGGTTCATTTGATGCGCAGACAACGATAGTGTGTATGTGATGTGATGTGATGTGTGCAACAGACTTACATACTGTCTGATTGAAAAAACGATATATTTATTAAATTTAATAAATAATGATGATTGGATAAAAGCACTCTCGAAAAAGTGCACATAAAATATCGCGTAAGAAAAATAATGTTAGCGATTTGTTTGTTTTGGATAATGGCCAACAATCTACTGTTCCATTAATTTTACTATCCATTTCACACATTCGTTTGTAAGAATTTTTTAATGCCTGAAATGCAAAAATAATGTTGGCAGCAATTAAAACGTGAGTATTTTTCTAAATGTGATTTTTTATGAGCGAGTTTTATTATGCCTGCATTTTCCGTGTAGAAATGTATTTTGTGTGCGCTTTATTTGTTTCATCGAAATAAATAACAAACCAATTTATTTTATTATTTTTCTATTTCTGATTAAATCAATCAATATACGTAAAAGGCATTGAATATTGAAATTACACGTGTAATTGGCTCTATACAATTGGTGTTGGTCTGTCTTGATGGATAGACAACGTTATAAGAAACGGTTGGTGGTGAAACGATATTCTCAAATTTTGCTGTTAACATTTATTAATGATCTGTGACTAAAACTTGGTATTTCTCTGTATTAAAGTGAATTATTTTTACACAAAAACCATCGTAATGATCATGGTACTGGCTTATCGTAAAAAAAATATGTTCCATTAGTGTTTAAATACGATTTAAAGTGTATAGGTGCAGGGGCCAGAATGAGCCTCATCGCTGATGAAGATCAATAGTGGCTTCAATTTTTGAAAATGGACAACCAAACTAAGCGCAAATCAGCTGTCAGTTATCAAATTGGCTGTCGCTGGAAAAAAGTGCCATTATTTCATAAAAAAAACACCTATATCCAGTGGCGGCTCGACCATACGCACTGCGGAACTGCAGCACCCCCAAGGAAATTGAAAAAATGTAATATTGTGTATGTTACATGAAAATATCAAAACGATTTAAGCGTGTATTAAGCTCGTCCGCGCCTCTGTTATATCGTTCAATTTCAAGCAGAAAAGACAGATTAATAAATTTTACAATAAAATAAAAATACACAATAAGCATAATTTTTGATGTTAAAAATAAAATATAATCCAAATGTAAATTTTTTTATTTTTAATCTACCGCAGCACCCCCAGATATTTTATCCACGAGCCGCCACTGCCTATATCAACAAAACTTTTAGCGTCATGAAAATGTCTACGTATGTATTGGTATATAGTAAATGGAAAGGTTCATAAAATATAATTAACATATTAATGCATATATGGTGTTCACGTTAATTGACTTGACTATGGATTGTTGACCTCTAAAACGATCACGTCCTTCCGTCAGCAGCGATGACAAAGAAATAAAAGCAACCATTATTGTTATGTTATCATCATCGAGGAAGTTGACTCGAAGAACTTTGACGCTAATGTAACAAAGACTTGAAGCTCTATTAATTGATATAAAAAATGGATTATTTTTTGAATAAAAATAAACTAATTGTATACGGTACTGAGTACACATTTTTTCAATATCGAACAAATAATACACGCGCATGTATGATGTAATATAACTTGAAAACATCGACAAAAGCATATCATAAAAATGATTATTTTGTTCCGCATATTACACAATAAATAGATAGATTCGATGTTAATACAGTGGAACTAGGGTATCCAATCCCAGAGCCTTTTTCCAATCCCGGGATTTCGGGATTGATTAATTTTCAATCCCGGAATTGAGATTTTCTCACCAAGGAATTTGAAATCATCAATTCGCTATACTTTTTCCAGATTGTCACAGAAACTCGTTTTTTTTTTTAGCTCACCGAGGAATTTGAAATCCCCGATTTGGTATACATTCTCCCAGATTGTCACAAAACCTCGTTTTTTTTTTAGCTCACCGAAGAATTTGTAATCTTGAAATGCCAATTTTGTGTCAATTTTCGGGATTTGCTCAAAATTTCTTAATCCAAAAATCCCGGGATCGCGGCCATCTCAATCCCGGAATTTCGGGATCAAAAAATTAAACGGGATCCCGGTTCCCGGGAGTAGATGCCCTAAGTGGAACCTCTCATTTTGAGTTTAATTCGTTCTAGAATCTTACTCGTTATGTGAAACACTCTTTAAGCGAAACAATTTTTCCCATATAAAACAATGTAAAATACAATAATGCGTTCCATGCCGGATACTTATAAATTTTTAAGGAGCGAAACAACCTGGAATGCGATTTCGATTTGCAAAAAACGATAAAAAAATCGACTAGTTTTTTATTTATGACAAATAATTAATTATTTTTTACTAGCAGACATTTGTTTTTGCCGACGCTTCAAAATTAGGTGAAAATGTGACAGCATTATCATTAAATAAATTTGTAAAACGCATAGCCACCTCCTTATTAGGGTAATGCTTCTCAGTGTACGATGCAATTGGTTTCCCATGCTTTTAGCATTTCTCTAATTACTCCAGAAGGTTGTTGATCTGCTACTTCCTCCTTCCCCACTAACAAACTCTCATCCATATGTTATGTATACTCGACATCTTGTCATAGAGTACTATGTTAATACTCTATGCCATACTATAATTGTAACACTAACCTTTCAACGCCCAAAACCGATATCCTACTCTCCTTCCATTCAGTTCAATTCAAGAGTTCAAATTGACCGGTCATCGATCCAGTAAAGACGCCTTGAGAATCACGTTGTTATTATTCGATTATAAGATTAGTGATTTATATAAAAGTGTACAATTATAACATATGGAAATAAAAGTTGAACCAAACATTTAAACAGTGTTTCAGAAAAAAATATTATCCATAACACATAGCTTCTTGCTGTGAAAAACAATGTAACTACATAAGCTCTTCAGTGGTCAGCTCTTGACTGTGCTCTTCTACAAGGTTATCAATATCGTTGTCATCTACTCAGTCCCATGGTATTAGAGTGGACACTCACAGATTAGTGACGTGAAGATGAGGCTTCCTCTTTCTGGGTCACTCGTTATGCGAAATGTCGCTCTTTAAGGGAGCATTTTTTTCACAATCTGTTTTGCTCGTTATACGAATTACTCTTTATAAAAAGTGCTTGTAATGAGAGGTTCCACTGTACTATGTAAAATTTTATTTCACTAATATTGATTGCAATAAGAGGTTGAACAAATATAAAAATAGCCACAATTATTCTCAATCGAAAATACAGTACGGAAAAAATAAACTATCAATAAAAGTAAAAAATTGTAAGTGAAACATAAAAACGTATTTTCTACAAACACTGCAAGGTAGACATATAAGTTTTTATTTTATTTTAGATACTTAATATCTTTTAATGAATTCAATATTTTATTAAAAGTTATCCTGATATAAAATAAATTTAAATACACCTGTTTTAAAATAGTTTTGCAAACAACAATATTGTTCCACTCAAAATAACCAAACCCACGAATGTTATTTCATTGTTGACTGTATTGCTACTCTTGCTTCCTATTTTACGTAACAATATGATATATTACTTCTTAGGAACGTAATAATTATTGTTTACAAAACAAACTTGACATATAACCGAAATGAATTTGAATTGGGAAATTACGAATTGCGTATTTAGCATTGTGTATCTATTCTCTACTTTGACTAATAAATATTGTGATGTTAAATTGAAAATAAATTAGAAGGTTGTGCATGTTTGTTTTTGCAGAGACATTTCGAGTTGTCTGTTTTTAGTGGATAAAAACATATTTGAATAAACATCTTTCCAAACCAAAATCTTGATTTTATTGAAAAAATATTTGGCATTGCAGGTTATGCCAATGCGATTAACAGAACTCGATGAAAATTTTAGTAACGTGAGTCACTCGAGATAAACACAAGGTATAATATAATTTACTAACACCTGTGTCTTAGGTCTCAAATTAAAGTTGAAAAATCAATATTTGATATGACCTTACCGGGAATCGAACCCAGACACACTTGGTCGGTAGAGCAAGCTTCAACCAACTAGACCACAGCGGGCGACTGATACGAGACCTATGGCGGAGCGGTTAGTGTCGTTGGCTTCCGTGCCGGATCTCACAGGATTTAGTCCCAGTAAGAACAGCATTTTTTTGGTGGACTTATCGATTTCTGTATAGTTGTTTGTGATGTCTAAAAATTCCTTCCCACCTTTCTGAATTCTAATACTTTTATAACTGGGCGTAGCCAGAGCGATAAGTTAACCACTAGTTCTGTCCTACCCTTATCTTTCAATCTCTACTACCCTCTTTGGAAAAGAGAGATTGAGCGACTGAGTAACAAAAATTTCTCGAAGAAATAATTCTGTTGAGATACCTCCACTAGGATACCATATTGGTTGTGGAAATCTATAAAAAAAAACATTATTTGTTTGCTTTATTTCGATTCTATCACCCCCTCCTTGCTTCCCTTAAAAGGGAAAAAAACCCAAACTCCATTTTGTAATTTCATAATTTAAAAATGTTAGAATCAATCTTGCTTCATTACTTAAGCAAACTTTGCAATAGTAAGTCTGAAGATGCCTCTGAAAGAGGCGAAACACGTGTCACAGTTAGTAACACAATACGTGGAGTAATCAAAGTTATTTTTAATTTTCTATTCTGTAAAAAAAAAAAATATATAGAAGTAAACAGTGTTTTTATTGAAATGTAATAAAACCAACAAAATTGAAGAGTGGCTGAAGATCGAACAGATTCGATAATCGATCGAAACAATGCTTGGCAATCTGGCACTCGAATCCGTGAGATCCGGCACAGAAGCCTTCAACGCTAACCGCTGCGCCATAGGTAAAATTAATATTTTTGTCAAGTCAACAATAATTATAACAGAATAAGCTTTGATCTTTTGAACGAATATGCTATTTGCATGACCAGAAGGTTTGTGTATTTTTTTTCTAAATTTTCTATTCGAAACTAGCCAGCCGTAAAATTAAGTTGCGTGCTTCGAACGTATATGTCATCTTCTTTATCAGGAAGAGTAATATTTGAACTGAAAATATTTAAAATATAATGCAACCTTTAATAAAATTAATTAAGATCTCCTATAAAGTTTGATAACAGTGTGTATCATTGAAGTTCTTTTAAAATTGTTTTTGGTTTTGTATAAAAAAAACTGTAGTATTTTTATTACTTGCCAACCGCCAAGTTATTCGATTCTTAACACGGAACTTTGAAAAAGTTACTAGTTGATCAAAGAGATTGTAATTTTGGATAAATTTACCAATGAAACTGCATATGACAGGGATAGCGAACCTATGGCACGCGTGCCCGAGGTGGCACGTTTCAGAATTTGGATGGCACGCGAACGATTTCCAAATTCAACAAAAAATTAAGTTTAATTCTTTGAAGTATTAGTTTATTATTTTTTGAATGTTGTTGTTGTAATTGTAATTTTTAAGATTGTAAATAAAATTCAGAAAAAAAAAACATTTTTTATTTTTTCTATTTTGTGACTTTTTTACTGCTTAGGCACGTCACATATTCAAGAAATAATATTTGAGGATTTTTGGCACGCGGACCCAAAAAGGTTCGCCATCCCTGGCGTATGAAATCTCACTTTGCCCCTAAAGATTCGGAAAGAGTTAAACATAACCAACCATGCCTTCGAACAGAAATCGATAAATCGATTTATTAACCATCGTTTTTTTTTACTATGTCCGCTCCCAATGTGGAGCATATGGACTCCTAATGGAGTTTATCTCAAAATAAGTGTTTCTACGAGGACTGCTTGTTAATGAGTTGCTCAACCTCTCTTTTTCCAAAGAGAGTAGGAATAGAAGGAAAAGGCTAGGACAGGACTAGTGGTTAGCTAATCGCTATCTATACGCGCCGTTCATAGGATAGGATGGGTGGGAGGGGGTGAATTCAAGACATCACATATGAACATCCATGCCTTTGAACAGAAATTCATAAATCGATTGAAAAATCAATATATAAAACTGCCCGTACTGGGATTCGAACCCATGCCCTCGGTAGCGGTAGCCAACGACGTTGAACACTCGACCACACAGGCGGCTAAATTAAGCATCATACCTAAATTAAAAATGGAACTAAGATAAGGACAAACTTCCAATGGCTTTTAATAAATAAGTAAGTTTTCAAAACAAAATATATAAAAAAACGAACTTGAAACATTAAAAATGCCGAGAAAAAAGTTTCCGAAACGCCCTGCCACCACGTTACATGGGAAAAAAGTCTAGCTCATTGTTAAAACTCAAAACACTTATATAAGTAAATATATAAGTGTATAAGCCCGCTGTGGTCTAGTTGGTTTGAGTTTGCTCTACCGATCAGGTGGGTCTGGGTTCGATTCCCGGTACGGTCAATGTCAAATTGGATTTATTAATTTTTTCAATTGAGATCTAAGACAAGGGTGTTTGTGACGTCAATTCTTTCTCATCGGGTATATCTCGTATGATCTGTCAACTCTAAAACTTTCAAATATTTGACACATTGGCGTAAGCTGTAGTGTGAAATATTTTTTTTAAATTTAAAAAATAAATATGCAATTATTCAACTATAATGATTCAAACTAATGTTGTTTTCTAGTTATTTATTTTCATGCTCTCGTATTTTACTCAGTTTGTAGCTTGAGCTATCTTAGTGGTGACCTAGAACACAATATTGCTCAATTAATTCCTGTCCACTGCACACATAACACATTCCTGAAATGCTTCCCTCTATTTTAATGTTTTTGGTTGAGCATTCAGGGACTTAAATTGGTCACTCAATCTAGCGGTTGACCAGTCATTGGCTTGGGTGCGTTTAATTAAGATGAGATTGAAACGTTTGTTGGAAAATGTTGTCACTGATAAAAAATATTACCTTTATATAGTTAGTATTTATAGAATATAAAGTAATCGATAAAGACTCGATTTGATTATTTGCTGAATCGAATTGTTTTCAAACTTGTTTACTAAAAATTATTGTGTACAATTTTATTTTCGAGTTGGCACAGTTTATAAACTTACATTAAAAAATAGTAATCATTATATGCTTAAATTTGAATCGTTCAAATTATGTACATTCATTAACACAGATTTGTCACTAGCGACCCAGGTTTTGCCTTTCGGCATCTTCAGGCATTCAAGTGCATGGAAGAACTTGAACTGACGCTTAGTAAATGGCTATCATTTACTATAATCATTTACTAAGCGTCAGTTCAAGTTCATCCGTGCACTTGAACGCCTGAAGATGCCTTAAAAGCGAAACCCGGGTCGTTAGTGATAAAATCTGTGTGAATGTACATAATTTGAATGGTTCAAATTTAATATTGAAATTCCACCAAGCACCTTCAGTCGAAATCTTAAATTACATTATATGCTTTACTTTAAAAATAACTCTTCGGTTGTCTGTGTACAGAATTTATTAATTAAAAATTTATTAGATAAACAGTTTTATCGTATTTTTGCGGTGATAAAACAAAGATGTAATTTTTTAGGAAACTTCGCAAAAGTGCGGGTAATGTAAACGTAACTTTTTGAATAAACATTTATCATATCAAAGAATTTACTGAATGAAACTGGAATATTTTTTACGTTTATTCGACTTCAACAAAGTTTCTGTTTGAATAAAAAGTTTTGACAACACGGAAATATGTTGTGTTGTGTTGTGAGCCAAAATATGCCAATGTATAAATATAATCGACTATATAAAAAAAACTTGGAAGTTTTCGCAGTGAAAAGAAATCCTTTTTAAAAGATACGTATAACTATCAAAATTTTGCCAATTTTGTTCAATTTTATATTACGGATGAACTGGAACTTTTCAACTATGTTAGGGTAAGTTAAGTAAAATTTGAAAACATAAACACTTAAAACTACAAGCATGTGGAAGTTTTGGATGAGCTTTATGATTTAATTTTGAATATATGCAACATCAATGCAACGGTAAGAAAATCTGAAAATCTCAATGACAGTTTAATGTTTGGAAAAATCTTATACATATTTTATTACATTCAGTTTTAGAGAAGTTTTTTAATTTTTTGACTGGTATTTTCAGACATATTATTTTGTGCTACCAACAGAGTAATCGTATTGTATCAATCAAATAAAATACAATACAATATTCGTGTATCAATTTAAGTGTCTTGTCTTCCACAATAAGTATATTTATATTTTGATAATAGTGTCTATAATAGTTTTCATGTTTGACGTATTAAAAACAATATTTTCTACCATTGCATTTGATTGATCATTATTTACATATCAGGCCTGTAAAGTCGTTTAAAAATAAGTCGACTCCAGCCTCTAAAAACTACTTCAATTATTTTTAAGGCTTAGTATTAGAAGCATGCAGTGACTCCACTTTTTCCCTAGCGATTTTAACACACATTTTTTTAAAATACACTCAAATTCGTTAGTTATTTTCGAGTCAGAATCCAGCTTCATCAGTTTTTTTGTGGATTTTCCTACTGTTGCATTGTTATAGCGATTTAATGAATATAGTTTTTAAATTACTAGCAAACCGATTAGTTACCGCTTTACACTTATGATCTGTTTGGTTCCACCGTCAAGAGTTTGAATACTTGAATGAAGAGATTTGTACTTTATTTTTGATCGATATATAGACTTGCGTCTGAAAATAGTGCACTGTGATATTTCATCGAGCCTCATCTTGAACACATTCTTCTATATAACCAGTTTTATCACCTTCTTTTCTGTACCATATCATATCTCTATTAAAACAGGGGTGAGCTGGAGAGAGCTCGGAGGGGCTCGCACGAGCACCCTGTTTAATTTTACTAAGGCCGGCGAGCCCCTTGTTAATTTAAGAGAAAACAATATTCTCAGATCAAATTAGTATTTTCAATTGCTATATATTATCTACGACAGCTTTAGTATACAAATTATTAAATTTTTAGCCATTTACATTGATAATTTTACAATAAATTGCATATTTTTTTCATATTTTAGGTGTATTAAGTCAGTGCTTCCCAAACTTTTTCATAACACGGCCCCCTAAACCCGAAAGAGCAATCTGCGGACCCACGATTTTTTTTTTATTTCACATGTTTATATTTTGTCACAAAGAATATTTGTATTAAATAATGAGAATTTCCGCGAAAAAACCCTTGTTGGGAAGCACTGTATTAAGTAACAATCGATTTCTTATTTAAATAATGCATATAATTGCACAGTAGTTATAAAAAAAATACTCCTTATTCAGAACACCGAGAATTGCTTTGAGATTTATTGACAGCTTCTTGTTAATATATTGGCAGCCCACCGATGCATATAAGGAAGAGGGTGTCATTGATTTATAGTGAGATTCAATGTGGAGTTGAATATACTTTACTGTCAAATAAATTAAATCAAAAGTTACACATAATGGGTGATGTCACACTTAATATGTATTGGTAGACATTTTATTCTAAAACAATCGACAGGAATATTGATAAAGTTTGGATATTAATTATTGAGCATTAATTTAGTATGCACAAAAAACTGTTGGAGAAGATGTCACTGACCTCAAAAAGACTATAACAGTAGACAAAAATAAGATACTTTACAATGTCACACATATGGTAAGGGTCAAGTTGTCCCAGTACCATAACTGTGTAGCACAAACAGATGTTGTTTATTTTATAAATCATATTAATCCCATAACCGAAAAAATAACAAATTCAAAGCCAATGTTCAGCCAGTATTCGTAAAGGTTTTTTTTTTACAAAACCTTCAACAACACACGCGAGATAAGGCTTGAAATAACTATTTTGTACCCGCCCCAACAATATATTAAACTCGTAAGAAAAATCTCTAATACTTTTAGCAGGGAAGTAAACAAAATAATTCACTTCAAATATAAATGATAGCTCAAATAATATCAACCTAAAATAGCTGATTGAAATTATATTATCTTATTAACCCACTAACCGTTCCACTTCGAGACCAAGCACTGTATGTACAGGGATGAATTTATACTAACGAAGAAAGTTTTGTTTGCTTTTTGAGTCGGTAACTCTGCGACTCCATTTTAAGCCAAAATTAGTTTGCAGGTAGGAGTAAGCTTTTCGCATTTAATTTAATTAGCTTTCGGAATTTGCACGCAAGTCTTTATTGCATTAATTAAAGCTTTTCCTATCAACATAAAATTCATGGAAAGATTATCTCTGTTTGCAGATTTTTCCGATATATATATTAATTGACGATTACTTAGATTTTAATTTCAATTTTCTTTTCCTAGTTTGAGTAATATTTAGTGCTGTTTCTGTATATACGAATAGTCACGCAGTAAAAGGTGGAAATTTTTGACAGGGAAAAGTCATTTAAAGGATTTACGGAACTGCATCTAAAAAAACACGTACATCTTTGATCTAAAACGTGTATTTTTCTTAGTAATACTAAAAATAAGGCATCACAACTGAACTCATCTAAGTAAAAACGTTTATTACTTGTATTTGTATTATGTATTAAAGTCATTATTTTAACTATAGTAAAGCGTTTTTTATCACTGTTATTGTCAGTTATTGGTGAAAAAGTAATCTAATATCATTGTGTATTTAACATTTTTATGAAATGATTGAAGGCGTTTTAGTTTATCGTTATAATTTTCAACAGGCAATTTATTGTCGGTCCAATAGTTAAGATTTTAATAGCTTTAACCTTCTCACCGCGTATGACCACTATGCATGTCCTAGCTTACATGCCCTCAGCGCGCGTGACACGTATATATGTCATGGCAATTTCAAACTCTATATAAGAGCTATCTATTGTGTTAAAATTGTATAACTTGGTTGAAATTATTACTAAATGTATATTTAACCAAATTCAATAGATGGCATTAGTCAAAAAAGCCAAAATACAAGAAATATATTGTATTTTATTATTGAAAAAGTTACGTTGGGTAGCAATTAACACTTTTGATAAGGTGAAAAAATATTACAACCTATATTTATAGTCGAAAACGTGATAACAAAATCCGCAAAAAAGCAGCCGCGTACAGGGCATGCTCGCTAAATTTGGTGACGCGGACAAAGGGCTAAAAGTGTCAACTGCCAATTCTTTGTGGAAAACAACTTATGTTGTGAAAAAATTATATGAAAAATGATAACAGCCTGCTTTGCTCATCGCAAAAAATTTAGGCTCCAATATTTTTATTTATAAAACTAACTATGATTAAAAAAGATACAAATTTGTAATGGGTACGATTTTTGGCTTCTTAATAGGTGTACCTCAACAGAAGCTTTTCTACGAGAACTGTTTGTTACTTCGTTGCTGGAACTGTCTATTTTCTGAAGAGAGTAGAGATAGAAATGATAAGACTTGGGCAAGACTGGCAGTCAGCAAATTGCTCTGGCTGCTTTGTATTATTTTAAGAAAGGACAAGATAAGATTCTTCGAACAGAAATCGATACATCATTTGAAAGAAATGCTATTTGAACTGGCACTTGAGCCTGTAAAGTCCACCACGTTGACCACTATACCACAGACCTGAAAAATTAATTTATATTTACGTATTTAGTTATTAAATATACTATACCATCTCTGAATGAGGACACATTATTAAAAACGATGTCTTTGGAAAGGTCGTCAAAGATATTACCGATAAAGTTTCCTTTCAAGATAAATGAGTTTACATTTTTTTATGATCATTGTTACATCACAAAAACATTTACTGCACCATGAGAAAATGAAGAAATTTTTAAATAAAGATAAAAAGACTGATTACTTTGAAGCGATTTATAATACTAACCAAAAAGGCTTAATATTCTGTTTCTAAGTAAACGTTTTATGACGATGTTTTTTATTACAGCAATATTATTGAGTACTTTTTTGATAATTTTTCAAGCAATAAACAAAAAAGACATCGAATTAAGTATTTTTTAAATACCAATTCCACTAAAAGCTTTTTGCTATCTTCAAATACGCTCATTTTTTTGAGTTGTAAAAACAAAGAAAAAAATACAGAAGAAAAACAGTCTATTAACAAGAATAAAAAGAAAATCTGTATAGAGAGCAGCCTCAAAAAAGATGAGAGCGGAGGGGCCATTTGTTGATCTTTGAAAACAGTGATCGAGTATTGGGGAAAATTGATTAAAAATGACCTCTACCGAGTTGATTAAGGGGTATCACACACTAACTAACGTTTGATGAATCGAAACACGACGATGTTGTTTGACCTTTAATCAAAATCTTAAAACGTGGCATGTGATAATCTTTTATGTAAGAACCTTCTAAAAAATCTTATATGTTGCCAGTTTCTAAAACAAAAGTTATACTTGGACGCGTTTTAAGTAAAAGCTATCATTTTATAATTGAAAACAAAATATAAATATTACTTGGTTATTTTTTGATTCAATTTTGTATTACATCAAATTATTACTATTATAATTTTAAATAAATTGAAGCTAGTTGTCAATACTAATACTTCTCTAGTCCGTAGTGGAGTGGTAAACGTCGTTGGATACCGTGACGTATCTTACGGGCTCGAATTCCAGTACGAACATCATTTTTTCAATCGTTTTATCGATTTCTGTTTAAAGACATGGATGATTGTGATGTCCACAATTACCTCCAACCCTTATTATCTAAAAAATAACGAATCGTAGCGAAAGCAATTAATAATCCACTAATTATGTAATATAAAATTAAAAATAGCTAAGATCATTCCAAGTATTGTGATACTAACTGTGATACGTGTTTCGCCTCTTTCAGAGGCATCCTTAGACAACCTTACTTTCACAATGCTTGTTTAAGTACGAATGGTTTTAATTTTAATATTATAACAAGATATATTATACAAATAAAAACGGGAAGCAAGAAGGGTTAAATTGATGCAAATCATAAGCTAAACATTTTGTAATGTAAATGTAATTTTTAGTATCATATTTGTTTGTTTGTTTTCTTTCCTCCACTCCTTGCTTTCCGTTTTTATTTTTATAATATATCATGTTAGAATATTAAAATCATTCGTACTTAAAAAACCTTTGTGAAAGTAAGATTGTCTGAGGATCGAAACACGTGTCACAGTTAGTAGCACAATACGTGGAATAATCTAAGTTATTTTTAATTTTATATTAAGTAACCTTCATTAGGAGGTCATAATTTTACATTATGGTAGCGGACATGGATTAAAAAAATATGTTTACTTTTGATATATATTTCTTATTAAATTAAAGTAGACAGTTGGTTTTTATGCATAGACAATATGCATGTGGTAGGAAATGGTGGTTAGACTTTTCCCTTAACTGTTAATTATGGCAGTCGCCGAAGTCAGAGAACAAATTAAATAACTGACGCAGCAACTGCACAAAAAGCTCAAAGCGACTTAGTGAAATTGAATTAATTAAGTTAACTGGATTTCAGTCTAGCCTAAACTTAGATAATAACGTATTAATTAAGATCTAATATATAAACTAAAACGTAATTTGACTGTCTGAACCAGCCTACGCATAAAACAACACATTATTGGAGCATGTCGAATATGTATATTTGTTGAGTAGCGTGCGTACAGATTAAAAAGACCAACATTATAAATTAAGTAACAAATATTACTCAAGAAATATTATATATCAATTAAATTGAAAAAAAAATACAATGTTATGTGAGAATTATTAGAAACATGATTGATACTATTAATAACATATGGCTCGTAAAAAATATGCTGCAAGTGAGCACAATTACAGCAGTTTCAACGCTCACCGGTTGATGATTTAGCGCGAGCTAAACCACACACATCCCAAATATTTTATTAATATTTAGTTTTCCTCGGGTAGAAACACTGTCGTGAAAATTAAAAACGATATATATTTTTTAATAAAACGTATTTTTCCGGGTTTGTAGTCGAGTGAAAAAATGTGCTTGGCTTTGGTTGTAGGTTTCACGGATTCAAACCCTGGTATGGACAGCTTCATAAATTGATTTTTTTAATTTATGATTATTTGTTTGAAGGCATACTATGATATAGGGGGGGGATAGAGTAGCGGTAGCTAAAAAAACACGAGTCTTATTACTATATCTCTTCTCTTTCAGAATAAAAAGTTTAAATGTTGAAATGGATGTCCATGTAGCACATCCAAGTATTAGAAAATGAGTTTGATTCGTACTTAAAAGTACAATTTAAAACACAAGGTTTCCTACAAAATACTTTCGTAAAGATGTTTATACATATCGACTGTGGAGCGAAAAAATAACGTAACCCACACATATCCAATTTTACAGGAGGCACAAAAAACGTGTTTCGATGATTTTGAGACATACGCAAATTATGAAATATACACAACCTTGAAGTGCACGGAGAATTCTAAACTGGTGTTAAATTGACACATTCTAATATTAATCAAAGAAAATGTCTAGGAAAAACCTTTTTTTCAGTCTTGTTTCTTGGTTTCAATTTTCAAACTTGAAAGCCTAATTTAGGATACTAATTCAGCATTTGAAGCTTTCGTCCTTTTGATTGAACGTGTATCAAATTTGATAAATTGTGATTATCGAAAAAAAGCTGTTTTGAAAAAACTGTGGGTTACGTCCTTTTTCCTATCCACAGTCGATATACATATTCACCAGCTGTTAATTTTTTTTAAATAAACATCTTAAATATCAATGCAATTGCATTTTTAATTTTAATACAACATTGTTTTATATATAAATTAGCTTAATGAACGCCAATGTATTTGTTAAAATAAAGCTTGCAACCATATATAGCAGGATTGAAGACGTTTTGTGTCAAAGGGTATTTATTATTGAAGACAAATCAGGATGCTAAAATTAATAATGTAATTGTTGAAACCTTATTCAAGATTCCTATTTCAATAATAAATTATTGAGACAAGTCTCAAACTTTCGTACCACTATGAAATAAATTTATTCGAAACTTCTAGTGATAGAAATAATCATCTGTTAAAACATTTTGGTAGGCGATTTCTCAACAAACTTTCGTGTTACAAAAATGGGTATGTTTTGGCGCGCGTGGCCATTCATGTGCTAAGTTCATTTAAAATTATAAATTTGATGTATTTTATTTAAAATTCATTTTTATAAAATCATAATGTCGGTAGAGTTTTTGGACACAACGTTATGCTAACTGCAATATATTTGTTGGAAACTCGTGTGGCTAACTTCACGTATGGTCAAACATAACTTCATCTAAAAAAGTTTGAACTAACTCTCGGCATTTTGTTTATGGTTACGGATAAGTGCTATGGCCGACAGTGACACATATCTAATTTATAAAAATGAATGTTTTTTTGTTCGTGCTGCGTTGCCACACCGCTTACCCGATTGCAATAAAACTTTGACAAACTTATTGCTTGTACTTCCGAAAAGGTTAAAGGCATAGTAAAATTAGCTAACAGTAGGTCTTATATATAAAAACCAATGTTTACATGTTTGCCATACAGTTTATTTTGATAATGTATGATTGCACTTGCGCGAAGGTTATAGTCCAATTAACTAACAGTAGGTGGCGCGTGTGTCATGCCATAGACAATCGGCAGCAAACGTCAAACAAACAGAAAAAGAAAGCATGCACAATTAAACCAAAAACACTTTCTTTCTTTGGGTGGCACAAACCATTAACCGACTAGTAAGTAATATAAATTATTGAGCGAAATTTTTTACAGACATTCATTTGATTCACAAAATATAGCATAATAGGATTTAAAAAACATCCCAATGAAGTGAAATATTCTTTATTACTATTATATTACAATAATTTTTACCTATACAAAAAGAACAGAGAGCCAGTAGTATTCTTAATATTTTCCCTACGGTGCTAGTAAAATGTACGTCCTGGGTTTTTACCGTCCATCAAAGGGTGGTAAGTGTCAAAACATGTTTTTTCACTTGGTTCTTCAATGCCAACAACATATCGGAAGTATTTTTTTAGCCCCCGGGGGGAAGTGTTAAGCTGTGACCTCATATTTTTATTCAATACAAAATGCATCTCAATCAAAACACACTATTTTTGTTTTTTATTATTTTATAAATAATTTTACTAAATGTTTAAAAAACTTGAGCAACTAAATGACAAACAGTTCTTGTAGAAAAAATATTTTGAGATACTAACATTATTAAGCCATATGCTCCGTATTGGGAGAGAACATGGGTTAAAGAAAATAGTCTTGATAAAGTCATAGTATGTGACTTGAAATAAATTTTGTATATCAAACACCATAGAAGAAATGTGATTGACATCACGATATTTGAAACAGGTAGTACACTTATAACGAATTCTTGGTAAATATTACCTTTATTTTCTTGTATTCTTGACAACAAAGTTCTTCGTTTCTGACACAAAGGCACATATGTAATTTTGATTAAAGTGTCTAGGTAAAAGATGTACGCCCATGCAACATATTTATATAGATATTGACTGTAGAAATGATATTGGAAAATAAGTAATAGAAACGAATGAATTTTCCCATTTTCTTGGAAACATGAGGCTTGTAAGGGTAAGTTACAACAATCTAAAACAAATTACACACTGTCGCTTGTTACTTCAATATTATTTAAACAGATCATTAGATCACTTTTAAGGTGTTCACTGTCAATACTTGGTGGAATGGCATTATAATAAAAATAATAAAACATTTTTAGTACTTTTTCCACATAAAATTTATTAGATCAGGACCGGTTTCGCTCATCGCGAGCATTATCAACTGATAAGAAAAATACAAAAACAGTGATATTTATACAAATTTAAATTTACACCTTTTTATTTCAATTTAAATTTGTATAAATATCACTGTTTTTGTATTTTTCTTATCAGTTGATAATGCTCGCGATGAGCGAAACCGGTCCTGATCTAATAAATTTTATGTGGAAAAAGTACTAAAAATGTTTTATTATTTTTATTTAAGATCATTAGATAATTAGTTGCAATTTATCCTTTATAAAATTCGATGCCAGTATCCGCGGATTTAAATCTATGTAGACAGTTTTTTTATAACAGTCTGATGCTGTTTGGGCATCAAATGATAAATTTTTAAGAGAATAATTCAAACAAATATTGAAGTATGAAATAAGTAAATGTAAAAAATTAATATGATTACCACATTTTCGATTATTCCTATTATTATAGAAATAATATCAGTTTTAAAGAGTTGCACAAAGATTTATTTTACAATATACATATATTTATTAGCATGTATGCAACAGCGTTTCAAAAACAGTTATCTAGTTTTTCCTAAACACCATTGAGTTTTTTAGAAGATTTATTGACGTTTATTTTCTCATCGGACTTTGAATACTATACTTAGCGATAGCGATAAACTTGCTGAAGAAGAAACTTGATATAATGGAAAAAATTTGGATTATCAGGTGTTAGTTAAATCAGTTATAGAAAAGTAACTTTTCCTAGCCAATTAAATAAATTTTCTGGCACTAGTTTTTTCAACTGCAGCAAATATTAACGCAAATTTGTTGGTATGTCTTTAACAAATATACGAAATTATCTGATTTTTCATGCCATATAGTTCATATATACTAGACACGGACTATCCAGGCACTAATTATGTCCATTTAGTTTTCCTTGATAAAGTAAAAGTTTAAGTCTTAAAAAATGTGAAAGTGCATTACCGTTTCAAATAATTGAATTCAGAAAAAATTTGGTTAAGAAATTATGCTTTAGATAACTAACTGCCAATAAAAAAATGCACATTTTGAAATATAAAATGTATTCTTTAAAAAACATGTCAAACCTAAATAAAAAATGTTAATGTTGCAACTATCGCCTCTTTCCCCTACCGATAAATTTTCCATTTTACAAAAACAATCATTCTACGTTGGAATTGAGAGTAAAAATGGAAAAACTCAATATCGTTCAGTATAAATCGCTCAAAGGCATACACAGAATAGTAATATGTTGAAACGAGTTTTGCAATGTAATTATTTTTCATAGTTACCTGAAAAACTAATAACATTATTTTTGGATTGAAAAATATTTTGCGCCCAAAGCCTAAAAGAGTAAAATTTCCGTTGTATAGTAAACATCCGTTCAATTAGAATTTTTTACCTTTTCATATAGAATTTCCATGCCTTGATTAAGCTCAAATATTCGTCTATAAATGTACATTTTTTTAAAAGCTATATACCTAAATCACTCCTATTGAAGATATCATAACACAGAATTAAAACATTTGTATATGTTAACCAATAATTATACTTATTAACTCGACAATTATACAATCAATTAATAATATTTGTAAAACTTAAGTGATAAGCAAAATTACATTCATTTTTGACAAAAACGAAAACAGTAAATATTTATTGAGATAAATATTGAAAAATTATTCATATACATTAAAGATTTGTTGAAGTAAACTTTCGATATAAAATTACATTTGAAAACTTTGTTATTCCACAGGTTGTGCAACAAATTGTGGTACGAGTTTCACCTTTTAAACATTATTATTATTCGTATTTTATAAAGTTTAAAATGAATATTTGGGTTATTTTCTTTATAGTTCGTACAGAGAAGATAGGATACAAGTATTAATTTAATATTATTAATAAAAAATTAATTCATTTTATGAGAAAAACATTATCTTAAAGGAAATAAATTAAACCCTCAAATGCATAGATGACCAAAGATAAAAAGTACAAACTTTTTCCTTGGCTTTTTCGCAACACAGAAATCGACTTTACCTTTTATTCTTATACCCAATGGTTAATTACAAAATTACTTTTCATATTGTTTCAATAACTGTCTTGCCTGCACGTATTCAATTTGGAATATTTGAATAGAGCAAGCTGGAGTTTTGACGGCCCTTGATTTTTGACAATTTTCGCAATGAATAAAACATGGTTCATCATAATAGCGTTAAGAAGTTTAATTGTGTATTCTACAGAATACACAATTAAACTACAGTGAATCTCATAAAAATATTATTTTCTTTTTATATAGTGTATACAATCATGTTTTATGTCTCTAATGCGTAAATTGTTCAAAAGTGTTTTTGAATAAAAATAAATACAAATTAAACTATTGAATATTTTTTCAATTATTTTTCTTGCAATCACACCTAGGGCATCCAATCCCGGGATCCCGTTCAATTTTCTGATCCCGAAATTCCGGGATTGAGATGGCCGCGATCCCGGGATTTCGGGATTGATTTTTGAGCAAATTCTCGAAATTTACACGAAATTGGCAAATCGAAGATTTCAAATTCCTCGGTGAGCTAAAAAAAAAAAACGAGTTTTCGCGAGATTCTGGGAAAAAGTATACCAAATTGGAGATTTCAAATTCCTCGGTGAGCTAAAAAAAAAAAACGAGTTTTGCGATATTCTGGGAAAAAGTATAACGAATTGAGGATTTCAAATTTCTCGGTAAAAAATCACAAGCCCGGGATCCCGAAAAAAAGGGGATCAATCCCGAAATCCCGGGATTGGAAAAAGGCTCCGCGATTGGATACCCTAATCACACCCACCCATCTAATATATAAAAATGAATATTTGTTTTTTCGTACTTTATGCATTGCAACACCGCTTATCCGAATGCAATAAAACTTTTTGCTTGCACTACTGGAAAGGTTATAAGCATAGTAAAATAAACTTACAATAGGTAAAATATACAAAAATCAATGTTTCTATGTCTGCCATACAGTTCATTTTGACAACGTATGCTTGCACTTGCGCGAAGGTTATATTACAATTAACTTACAGTAAGTGTCGCCTACTGTGGCTCTTGGTAAGAGCTTGCTCTACCGACCGCGCAGGTCTGGGTTCGATTCCCGGTAAGATCACAGTGAATTTGAGAATGATTCAATTAAAAGTTATGATCGAAGACTGGGTGTTTATGATGTCAATTCACATTATTTTTACTCCTCCCATCCTTCTGATCCGTTAATTACTGGGTGTAGCAATAGCGATTAGCTAACCACTAGTCCTGTTCTAGCCTTATCTTTCTTTTCCTACTACTTACTTTGAAAAACAGTGAGGTTGAGCAACTGAGTAACAAACAGTTCTCGTAGAAAAAAACTTCTGTTGAGATACCTTCATTAAGGTAAAAAATCACAAGCCCGGGATCCCGAAAAAAAGGGGATCAATCCCGAAATCCCGGGATTGGAAAAAGGCTCCGCGATTGGATACCCTAATCACACCCACCCATCTAATATATAAAAATGAATATTTGTTTTTTCGTACTTTATGCATTGCAACACCGCTTATCCGAATGCAATAAAACTTTTTGCTTGCACTACTGGAAAGGTTATAAGCATAGTAAAATAAACTTACAATAGGTAAAATATACAAAAATCAATGTTTCTATGTCTGCCATACAGTTCATTTTGACAACGTATGCTTGCACTTGCGCGAAGGTTATATTACAATTAACTTACAGTAAGTGTCGCCTACTGTGGCTCTTGGTAAGAGCTTGCTCTACCGACCGCGCAGGTCTGGGTTCGATTCCCGGTAAGATCACAGTGAATTTGAGAATGATTCAATTAAAAGTTATGATCGAAGACTGGGTGTTTATGATGTCAATTCACATTATTTTTACTCCTCCCATCCTTCTGATCCGTTAATTACTGGGTGTAGCAATAGCGATTAGCTAACCACTAGTCCTGTTCTAGCCTTATCTTTCTTTTCCTACTACTTACTTTGAAAAACAGTGAGGTTGAGCAACTGAGTAACAAACAGTTCTCGTAGAAAAAAACTTCTGTTGAGATACCTTCATTAAGAGACCATATGCTTCACATTGGGAGCGGACATAGATAAAAAAAAAGTGAATCATGCGTCGTACCATAAACAATTGGCAGCAAACGCCAAACGTCAGAAAACATACAAACACTTTCTTTGAGTGGCATTGCTATGCTTGCCGGGAACCGGTAAGTTGTATATAAAAATATTGTTTTTGCTTAAAAGTAGAAAATCATGCATATAGATGTTGAAAAACCCCATTCCTGCGTCCAGTAGAAAGGAAAAACACTATTGATACAAATGTTAGCGCGAAGTTATTAAATTAGTATGCATACTTAATCTCTTTCAATTATGTTTTATAGGAATACGTTATGCTATGCCTGAGAAGAGTTTTATGACAATCGCCTTTTTTATAATGTTGTAAAATAGTTATGGTTATCACTGAAGTTATTTCATGCGCATCACTGATGGTTAACAATATAATATAAGCAAAAAAGAAGGTTTTATTACCTTCCCTAAATTCATGAACGTTTTTGTTTTATTTGAGGGTGCGGTTGGCAGTAAAAAATCTGGTAACATCGAATTATTCAAATGAATATATATTTATATGGATATAAAAAGAATCATTTTGCTGCTTACTGAAGTCTTATTATGAC
Organism: Himalopsyche tibetana; assembly: GCA_030503985.1. Lineage (NCBI taxonomy): Eukaryota > Metazoa > Arthropoda > Insecta > Trichoptera > Rhyacophilidae > Himalopsyche > Himalopsyche tibetana. Next base: position 21,460,900 of record JAPJYX010000013.1, read on the forward strand.
CGTAAAAGATAAACTATTTATAATGTTTTGTTTGTGTTTCAAGTTTATAGTCAATGATTATGCAGCGAGAGTTATTTTATTGCTAAAGACGGAATATTTATAGTATAATAGGAGAATTTAATATAACTAGCTGTAAGCCCGTTGCCCAGCAACGTGAGATTTTTGTTGCATAGTATTTAATTTAATTTAATTTTATGTTATTTTATTTTATGGTATTTTATTTTATTTTATTTCATTTCATTTTATTTTATTTTATTTTATTTTATTTTATTTTATTTTATTGAATTTAATTTAATTTAATTATATTTTATTTTAATATATTTTATTTTTATAGTTAGCAGATATTTCGTAAATTATTTAATATTTGGAATAATGTTTAAGTTTGCTAACAACAATTTTTCGTATTAGCAGAAACTTCGTAAATTACTTAATTTTTAGAATAATGTTCAAGTTTGCTGACAACTATTTTTCGTAGTAGCAGAAATTTCGTGAATTATTGAATTTTTGGAAAAAAAAAGTTTGATAACAACCATTTTTCGTAGTAGCCGAAATTTCGTAAATGATTTAATATTTGGAATAATGTTCAAGTTTGCTAACAACCATTTTTCGTAGTAGCATAAATTTCGTAAAATATTGATTTTTTGGAATAAAGTTTAAGTTTGCTAACAACCATTTTTCGTAGTAGCAGAAATTTCGTAAATTATTTAATATTTGGAATAATGTTCAAGTTTGCTAACAACCATTTTTCGCAGTAGCATAAATTTCGTGAAATATTTAATTTTTGGAATAAAGTTAAAGTTTGCTAACAACCAATTTTCGTAGTAGCCGAAATTTCGTAAATTATTGAATTTTTGGAATAAAGTTTAAGTTTGCTAACAACCATTTTTCGTAGTAGCAGAAATTTCGTAAATTATTGAATTTTTGGAATAATGTTCAAGTTTGCTAACAGCCATTTTTCGTAGTAGCAGAAATTTCGTAAATTATTTAATATTTGGAATAATGTTTAAGTTTGCTAACAACCATTTTTCGTAGAAGCAGAAATTTCGTAAAATATTTAATTTTTAGAATAATGTTTAAGTTTGCTAACAACCATTTTTCGTAGGAGCAGAAATTTCGTAAATTATTTAATATTTGGAATAATGTCCAAGTTTGCTAACAACCATTTTTCGTAGGAGCAGAAATTTCGTAAATTATTTAATTTTTGGAATAATGTTGAAGTTTGCTAACAACCATTTTTCGTAGTAACAGAAATTTAGTAAATTATTCAATTTTTGGAATAAAGTTTAAGTTTGCTAACAACCATTTTTCGTAGTAGCAGAAATTTCGTAAATTATTGAATTTTTGGAATAATGTTCAAGTTTGCTAACAACCATTTTTCGTTGGAGCAGAAATTTCGTAAATTATTTAATATTTGGAATAATGTCCAAGTTTGCTAACAACCATTTTTCGTAGTAGCAGAAATTTCGTAAATTATTGAATTTTTGGAATAATGTTTAAATTTGCTAACAACCATTTTTCGTAGTAGCAGAAATTTCCTAAATTACTTAATTTTTTGAATAATGTTTAAGTTTGCTAACAACCATTTTTCGTAGAAGCAGAAATTTCGTAAATTATTGAATTTTTGGAATAATGTTTAAATTTGCTAACAACCATTTTTCGTAGTAGCAGAAATTTCCTAAATTACTTAATTTTTGGAATAATGTTTAAGTTTGCTAACAACCATTTTTCGTAGAAGCAGAAATTTCGTAAATTATTGATTTTTTAGAATAATGTTTAAGTTTGCTAACAACCATTTTTCGTAGTAGCAGAAATTTCGTAAATTATTGAAATTATTGAATTTTTGGAATAATGTTTAAGTTTGCTAACAACCATTTTTCGTAGAAGCAGAAATTTCGTAAATTATTGATTTTTTAGAATAATGTTTAAGTTTGCTAACAACCATTTTTCGTAGTAGCAGAAATTTCGTAAATTATTGATTTTTTGGAATAATGTTTAAGTTTGCTAACAACCATTTTTCGTAGTAGCAGAAATTTCGTAAATTATTGAATTTTTGGAATAAAGTTTATGTTTGCTAACAACCATTTTTCGTAGTAGCAGAAATTACGTAAATTATTTAATTGTTGGAATAATGATTAAGTTTGCTAACAACCATTTTTCGTAGTAGCAGAAATTTCGTAAATTATTTAATTTTTGGAATAATGTTAAAGTTTGCTAACAATCATCTTTCGTAGTAGCAGAAATTTTGTAAATTACTTAATTTTTGGAATAATGTTTAAGTTTGCCAACAATTATTTTTCGGATTTTAAATTATTTAACAATTATTTCCAATAAAAATCAAAAGATCAAATCCAATTTTTCAATAAAAAATCAGTTGCACATTTTGTCCAAGTGTATGAAAAAAGCAAAATATTATTCTATCATATATCCATATCATAATTTGAATATTCTTAATGTATTAAAGAATTCTAACAGATTTTCAAGGTCAGACGTGAAAAGATTCATCATTATGATTCAATTGATCAAATCCGCTCCAAAAAATATTAGTCTCACATCGACTCACACGATCAGACGATTCATTTCGATAGCCCTATAATCATAGTTTGCAATAGTCGAATTAAAGTCTTTGATTATTCGAATATTATGATGTATGGTGATACAATACTTTAGCTCTACACCAAGAAATATCAAATTTTCAAACGTGGCGATATCAGAACATTCACGCCCGGTTTAAAATAAGCCGCTCCCATTGGATAGAACAACATTTCAAAAATGTGCTGTTCAGAATAAATCGAAATCATTGGTCTGTACCTTACTGCGGACGTCCTTACAGACAGACCTTATCGGCTATTAATGTTAAGATACTAGCTGTAAGCCCGTTGCCCAGCAACGTGAGATTTTTGTTGCAAAGTATTTAATTTAATTTAATTTTATATTATTTTATGTTATTTTATTTTATTTTATTTTATTTTATTTTATTTTATTTTATTTTATTTTATTTTATTTTATTTTATTTTATTTTATTTTATTTTATTTTATTTTATTTTATTTTATTTTATTTTATTTTATTTTATTTTATTTTATTTAATTTAATTTAATTTAATTTTATTTAATTTTATTTTATTTAATTTAATTTAATTTAATTTAAATTTATTTTATTGTATTTTATTTTTATTTATTTTATTTTTATTAGAAATTTCGTAAATTATTTAATTTTTGGAATAATGTTTAAGTTTGCTAACAACCATTTTTCGTAGTAGCCGAAATTTCGTTTATATTTAATTTTTGGAATAATGTTCAAGTTTGCTAACAACCATTTTTCGTAGGAGCAAAAATTTCGTAAATTATTTAATATTTAGAATAATGTTCAAGTTTGCTAACAACCATTTTTCGTAGTAGCAGAAATTTCGTAAATTATTTAATTTTTGAAATAATGTTTAAGTTTGCTAACAACCATTTTTCGTAGTAGCCGAAATGTCTTAAATTATTTAATTTTTGAAATAATGTTCAAGTTTGCTAACAACCATTTTTCGTAGTAGCAGAAATTTCGTAAATTATTTAATTTTTGAAATAATGTTTAAGTTTGCTAACAACCATTTTTCGTAGGAGCAGAAATTTCGTAAATTATTTAATATTTGGAATAATGTTCAAGTTTGCTAACAACCATTTTTCGTAGGAGCAGAAATTTCGTAAATTATTTAATATTTGGAATAATGTTCAAGTTTGCTAACAACCATTTTTCGTAGGAGCAGAAATTTCGTAAATGATTTTATATTTGGAATAATGTTCAAGTTTGCTAACAACCATTTTTCGTAGGAGCAGAAATTTCGTAAATTATTTAATTTTTGAAATAATGTTCAAGTTTGCTAACAACCATTTTTCGTAGGAGCAGAAATTTCGTAAATTATTTAATATTTGGAATAATGTCCAAGTTTGCTAACAATCATTTTTCGTAGTAGCAGAAATTTCGTAAATTATTTAATATTTGGAATAATGTTCAAGTTTGCTAACAATCATTTTTCGTAGTAGCAGAAATATCGTAAATTATTATATTTTGGAATAATGTTTAAGTTTGCTAACAACCATTTTTCGTAGTAGCAGAAATTTCGTAAATTATTAAATCTTTGGAATAATGTTGAAGTTTGCTAACAACCATTTTTCGTGGTAGCAGAAATTTCGTAAATTATTATATCTTGGAATAATGTTTAAGTTTGCTAACAACCATTTTTCGTAAATTATTAAATCTTTGGAATAATGTTCAAGTTTGCTAACAATCATTTTTCGTAGTACCATAAATCGACCTCGGCGCATATATCGACAGCCCTGCAAAGGTTTCAAGTGTGCAAACAAATATATTTTGTAGAAAAAGAAAAATATCTTGGAATCATTTTTTTTGAATTGGCCACACTAAGTATTTGACATATTCTATTTTTGAATTCTCAATACAAACAAACAATCAAAGTCAAGTTTGAAATAGTTCTTTTTTCGAATGCTTAATATATATAATCTAATTTTGTCGCACCTGAAAGTTTGCCCTTTACCTCAGCGGTAAGACGTTCCGTTCATATTGCAAAGTTCCACGTTTCGAATCCGACCCGCGGCAGAAATAAAATGTGAAATAAAGTTTAGCGTTTTTTCACATTTAAAACTATGTGCTTCTTCAGCGTAATGAAAAAATACTTCTAGTATGAATAAAAAAAATGTCGACAGTCGGGCTGGGGATGAGGAGGGGGAGGGGAAATCGGTGACAATCATATAGAAGATGGATGACACTGAACAAAATCTGTCCCAGGAAATTTGAATTTTGAATATAAAAAGACGTCCATTCCAATTGGCCGAAAAATGTGATGTTCAAAATATGTTCAAAATAAATCGCTATCATTGGGCGAAGTGGACATCATCAGTACGCACACATTTGTGAAAAGTAAAAAGTGAAAAGTAAAAAGTGAAAACTTATTTTATCGGCTATTAATATATAGACTAGCTGTAAGCCCGTTGCCCAGCAACGTGAGATTTTTGTTGCATTGCGTTTAATTTAATTTAATTTTATTTTATTTCATTTCATTTTATTTTATTTTAATTTATTTTATTTTTATAGTTAGCAGAAATTTCGTAAATTATTTAATATTTGGAATAATGTTTAAGTTTGCTAACAACAATTTTTCGTAGTAGCAGAAACTTCGGAAATTACTTAATTTTTAGAATAATGTTCAAGTTTGCTGACAACTATTTTTCTTAGTAGCAGAAATTTCGTAAATTATTGATTTTTTGGAATAAAGTTTAAGTTTGCTAACAACCATTTTTCGTAGTAACAGAAATTTCGTAAATTATTGAATTTTTGGAATAATGTTCAAGTTTGCTAACAACCATTTTTCGTAGGAGCAGAAATTTCGTAAATTATGTAATATTTGGAATAATGTTCAAGTTTGCTAACAACCATTTTTCGTAGTAGCATAAATTTCGTAAAATATTTAATTTTTCGAATAATGTTCAAGTTTGCTAACAACCATATTTCGTAGGAGCAGAAATTTCGTGAATTATTGAATTTTTGGAATAAAAAAAAAGTTTGCTAACAACCATTTTTCGTAGTAGCCGAAATTTCGTAAATTATTGATTTTTTGGAATAAAGTTTAAGTTTGATATCAACCATTTTTCGTAGTAGCAGAAATTTCGTAAATTATTGAATTTTTGGAATAATGTTCAAGTTTGCTAACAACCATTTTTCGTAGTAGCATAAATTTCGTAAAATATTCAATTTTTGGAATAAAGTTTAAGTTTGCTAACAACCATTTTTCGTAGTAGCAGAAATTTCGTAAATTATTGAATTTTTGGAATAATGTTCAAGTTTGCTAACAACCATTTTTCGTAGGAGCAGAAATTTCGTAAATTATTTAATATTTGGAATAATGTTCAAGTTTGCTAACAACCATTTTTCGTAGTAGCATAAATTTCGTAAAATATTCAATTTTTGGAATAAAGTTTAAGTTTGCTAACAACCATTTTTCGTAGTAGCCGAAATTTCGTAAATTATTGAATTTTTGGAATAAAGTTTAAGTTTGCTAACAACCATTTTTCGTAGTAGCAGAAATTTCGTAAATTATTGAATTTTTGGAATAATGTTCAAGTTTGCTAACAACCATTTTTCGTAGTAGCAGGAATTTCGTAAATTATTGAATTTTTGGAATAATGTTCAAGTTTGCTAACAACCATTTTTCGTAGGAGCAGAAATTTCATAAAATATTTAATTTTTGGAATAATTTTTAAGTTTGCTAACAACCATTTTTCGTAGTAGCATAAATTTCGTAAAATATTCAATTTTTGGAATAATGTTCAAGTTTGCTAACAACCATTTTTCGTAGTAGCATAAATTTCGTAAATTATTTAATATGTGGAATAATGTCCAAGTTTGCTAACAACCATTTTTAGTAGGAGCAGAAATTTCGTAAATTATTGAATTTTTGGAATAATGTCCAAGTTTGCTAACAACCATTTTTCGTAGGAGCAGAAATTTCGTAAATTATTGAATTTTTGGAATAATGTTCAAGTTTGCTAACAACCATTTTTCGTAGTAGCATAAATTTCGTAAATTATTTAATATGTGGAATAATGTCCAAGTTTGCTAACAACCATTTTTAGTAGGAGCAGAAATTTCGTAAATTATTGAATTTTTGGAATAATGTCCAAGTTTGCTAACAACCATTTTTAGTAGGAGCAGAAATTTCGTAAATTATTGAATTTTTGGAATAATGTCCAAGTTTGCTAACAACCATTTTTCGTAGTAGCAGAAATTTCGTAAATTATTGAATTTTTGGAATAATGTTCAAGTTTGCTAACAACCATTTTTCGTTGGAGCAGAAATTTCGTAAATTATTTAATATTTGGAATAATGTCCAAGTTTGCTAACAACCATTTTTCGTAGTAGCAGAAATTTCGTAAAATATTCAATTTTTGGAATAATGTCCAAGTTTGCTAACAACCATTTTTCGTAGTAGCATAAATTTCGTAAATTATTGAATTTTTGGAATAATGTCCAAGTTTGCTAACAACCATTTTTCGTAGTAGCATAAATTTCGTAAAATATTCAATTTTTGGAATAAAGTTTAAGTTTGCTAACAACCATTTTTCGTAGTAGCAGAAATTTCGTAAATTATTGAATTTTTGGAATAATGTTCAAGTTTGCTAACAACCATTTTTCGTAGGAGCAGAAATTTCGTAAATTATTGAATTTTTGGAATAATGTCCAAGTTTGCTAACAACCATTTTTCGTAGGAGCAGAAATTTCGTAAATTATTGAATTTTTGGAATAATGTCCAAGTTTGCTAACAACCATTTTTCGTAGTAGCAGAAATTTCGTAAATTATTTAATTTTTGGAATAATGTTGAAGTTTGCTAACAACCATTTTTCGTAGTAGCAGAAATTTCGTAAATTATTGAATTATTGGAATAATGTTCAAGTTTGCTAACAACCATTTTTCGGATTTTAAATTATTTAACAATTATTTCCAATAAAAATCAAAAGATCAAATCCAATTTTTCAATAAAAAATCAGTTGCACATTTTGTCCAAGTGTATGAAAAAAGCAAAATATTATTCTATGATATATCCATATCATAATTTGAATATTCTTAATGTATTAAAGAATTCTAACAGATTTTCAAGGTCAGACGTGAAAAGATTCATCATTATGATTCAATTGATCAAATCCGCTCCAAAAAATATTAGTCTCACATCGACTCACACGATCAAACGATTCATTTCGATAGCCCTATAATCATAGTTTGCAATAGTCGAATTAAAGTCTTTGATTATTCGAATATTATGATGTATGGTGATACAATACTTTAGCTCTACACCAAGAAATATCGAATTTTCAAACGTGGCGATATCAGAACATTCACGTGCTGTTTAAAATAAGCCGCTTCCATTGGATAGAACAAAATTTCGAAAATGTGCTGTCCAAAATAAGTCGTCATCATTGGTCTGTACCTTACTGCGGACGTCCTTACAGACGGACCTTATCGGCTATTAATGTTAAGATTCTTTTATTACTCTACACATGTATGAGAGCGATTAGTTAAACACTAGTCCTGTCCAACACTTTCCTTCTATCCTTACTACTCTCTTTGAAAAAGAGAGGTTGAGCGACTGAGTAACAAATAATTATTGTAGAAACACTTCTGTTGAGAAAGCTTCATTAGGAATCCATATGCTTTTTATTGGAAGCGGACATGGGTAAAAAAATAGATTTGATCAGCTGTCGTCAATCATATAAACCTCGCGGATCACTTAATTCACCATTTCGAATCCCTCGAACTACCAATAAGCTACTGTTTGCTGCCGATTGTCTAAGTGTAAGTTAATTGCGCTATTACCTTCACGCAAGCGCAAGCATACGTTGTCAATATGAACTGTATGGCAGACATACAAACATTGATTTTCATATATAAGACCAACTGTAAGTTAATTCTTCTATGCCTTCCCTGAAGTGCAAGTAAAAATTTTGTCAAAATTTTATTGCAATCGGATGAGCGGTGTGGCCACGCATACAATACGAACAAACAAACACTCATTTTTATATATTAGATTACAGTTTAGCAATTGATCCTAGACAACTTAACGCAATCAATTTGTAAGCGCTAAAGACTGATGTTTTGTGAGATATACCCATTGTAATATTGTATCACAGTTTTATAACATAGTGAGTGCTTTCGTTTGTTTTATGACTTTCACATCATTTTTTTTATTGTATTATAAAAAAAAACTGTACGTTTGAATCTTTTGATTCTGATTGTAATATCCTTGAGAATAACACATAAAACCAATGTTTTATGCATTTATCTATTTACAAATTTTACAACTGATTTATGATTCAACTCAATTTGTTTCGATTTATTAAAACACAACGTGCATGAAATAATATTTTGCTTGTTATATGCGCCCTCTTATTGCCTCACGACTTTTGCGAAAAACGTAAGTCGTAAACAGCTTTTCATTACCCGTGTAGCAATGGTTGCCAAAAATTTAGCTAATATGATCTACAATTAATTAGTTGATTATCTTAATTAAATGTCAATATTTGCGTTTAAAAAATAAAAATAAATAGCCATCGATAAAAGGACAATGAAAGTAAATTCAAAAACAAGTTCTTAAATGTAATCTATATGATTTATGGGTACAAATATTCTTCTTTAGACACTTAGTTAAATACACCATGAAACTATAAATACATAGATTATGTCAATGACAACCTTAATTACCAAAAAAATATTACATAATTTTTTTATAAATTTAAAAAATAAAAATATTTAACATTACAGCTTATTGGCATCAAATATTTTGAAGTTGAAAGTATACTCGGGGAGAATTAACTCCACAAACACCCATGTCTTAGATCACAAATAAAAATTGAAAAAAATGAATTTGATACTGACCTTACCGGGAATCGAACCCAGACCCACCTGATCGGTAGAGCAAGCTCTTACCAACTAGACCTTAGCGGGCGACTAAACATTATATTAATCTATCACCGTTGCTAAGACCCTTTCGAGATGCTACTGTAATTATTTATTAATCACTTAAATCTAAGCTAATTTGCTTTGAATAATCCTGTATCTGTTATTGTTCCGAGAAACATTAAAGTCAATTTATTAATTAATATGATACTTAATTTTTAAATTTTATTGTTTTAATTAGATTAGAGCAGAGGTGGGGAACCTTTTCTTCTCTAAAAGCCGCATTCATTTTTATGATTCGACATAAGGCCGCAGTAAACATAGGACGGGATTGATTAATATTCAATCCCTTACCTTACTTTTCCTCGCTATACTTTTTCCCCAGATATCTCCAAACCTAATTTTTCCAGAATTGGTCAGAAGGTCGCACCAAAGTGGTCAAATGGTTCCTCACCTCTGGATTAGAGGATGTATTGTAGATCTCTTCTAAGTTAATATAAATTTAAATATAGTTCTGATGAAGGCGTAAGTCGAAATATCTATCAACCATATATTATATTAAGTAATATCTGTTCTATTAAAATAATTCAATCAATTTATTAATAAAAACACATTATTCCTTTGTACTTAATTCCACTTTATTTAAAAGGTCAGGACCGGTTATATTATATGTTAGAGGTGTTAAAAAAATATATTTTGTGTAATTATAGAATCACTTATACTGTAATTTGTAATTTCTTTTTAATGTCAATTGTTGTTTGCACCTTTTCATTTCAATTCATTTTTGTATAAATAGCACTGTTAAATTATATTTCTTATCAGTTGACAATGCTTGCAATGAGCGAAACCAGTCCTGACCTACAAAGGACGGTACTGAAGTACAAAACAATATTGTGTTTTTAATAATATAATGCCTTTCCACCAAGTATTGACAGTGAACACCTTTAAAGTGATCAATCAATTATGTTTTGATTATTGTTTTATTAAAATATGTCAAATGTTTATTCAAATTAAAAAGTGAAAAACAATTTTATAGCAATGACCATGTTAAAACATTTAATTCTTGTTGAATAAAACATGATGTAGACAATTTAACATAAGTCATGTTCTTGTTGAAATGTCAAGAAGTCATTAATTGCTTATACTTAGAAGGCTGTTTCCTTGACAAGGGTAGTTTTCTTCGTGTAATACTAATTTTAAAGCCACATCCATTGGTCAGCGAAAGGATATTTCAACAATATTATATTTTCACATAAATTTAATTAATTTGAGACAAAATTATACAATATCTTAATTATTAGACAGTCTTAAAGCATTGCTATATATGTCAAATGATTTGCGTTTTTTTTTAGGCTTGGATTTAGAATTAACATACATATTATGGGATATAGTATACTCTAATGATAAAAAGGATCTTATCTTGTCAAATTATTTAAATGTTTTGATAGACATGATTTTTTGAAATAGATGTAAGAAAGATAATTTTTTCTGGACAAAGGCATATGCTTATTTCTTCCACATTTAACCGGCATAGTAAATTTATATGATATAACTGCCATCTGATAGTATTAATTCAGTGCGTTGACAGATAGAGTGGGTATATGTATGTCCTGATTTGTGCTTTGCGTTACAGACATGCAGATAATTCAAGACAAATAATATATTGTAATAAATATTTCCCAAGAATGACGGCACGAATTGAAAAATATTTTTTCTTGATATCTTGTGTTTACGTAAGTATAATTTCTTAACGCTGTTTTATTTTGTATTATGAAATTTGCAACTTAAAAAACATATTTCTTTATTCTCATATCAGTTGTCAATGAATTTGACACACTATTTTTTGTGTAAATAATTTCTTTTTCAATAAAAAAAAATCTAGTAGTGCAACACCGGTTTGTTAATTTAAATAAGGAATAAAACAAAACACAAAATTTTATTCAGTATGAAATAATTTATCTTTCCACAAAGAATTAAGTTTCAAATACAATTATAAGTTTTAAAATAATAAAAGTTCATAAACGACCCTCTCTACAGATTCTGTTAATAATATTGTAATATACATTTGAGTGTCGTCAGTAAAACGATATTTGATAAGATCAATTTCAAATAAAACGAATTGCTTATAGATACTTACTCAGCTGCACAAAGTTGCCAACGTAAATAATTTGATTGAAAGACGTTGTAATTATCGGATATATTTCTCAAATTTTCATTTACAACTTCCAAACAGAATCGTGATTTATTAATCTTGCAACTTTGACAGTTGATTCATCAAAGATGGCGTGTCTAATAACTTCCGAAGTTCTGTTCTGTCATTTGAATTGAAATTTGACGTTTACTCGATTATTACGCGATTTCTCATTAGTTTAAATTACTCGAGCATTTATTAAGCCAGCTACAAATTAATTCACTTTAAATCGTAGAAATTAAATTTAAATATTCCAATGTGAAATGGGAATATGTTTACTAGGTCAGCGGATACATTTAACACAATCGAATTTAGGAAGAACAGTAAGTATACTATGCTTCTTAAATTCTTTACTATGAAAAATACACAATTTTTTAAAAACATGCCATAAGTAAATATAAATCATTAATTGGAATAAGTTAGTCATTATACATCAAAAATCTATCCTTCCTAACGTTTTTTTCGTTCATATCCGCTCTCAATTTGAAGCATTTGGTTCCTATGAGACGTATCTTAAAATAAGTATTTCCACGAGAACTTCTTGTTAATCAGTTGCTGAACTTCTCTATTATTTAAAGAAATTGGATAGAAAGCATACTAATAAGACTGAACTAATGGTAAGCTAATCGCTTTCGCTACACAACGTTATTTCAGCATAGGAAAATTGAGAGACAGTTTATAAACATCACAACTACCTATCCCGCCAAACAAAACTCGATAAATCCAGTGTAAAATGCTAATCGTACTAGGACTTGAACGCGTGAGATTCAATGACGCTGATCACTGCACTTCATATACGAAGCTTAATTACCTTATGCAAATATAACAGTTAAGCAACTAATTAATTAATATTTCTCTGGAAAGTTATATTCTGTTAAAATGCTTTATTAGTAATCCATGTTCACGGCGAAACGAGTTGCCATCGTGATAAAAAAGTGTATGATAAACGAAAAAACTTGAACGCAAGCCAACAAATACTTCGATAGAAACACTACATAATATTCTTCTTATGCTCAGGCTTATACAAAACAAGGGTCTATCGACCTATATCTGATGAAATATTAAAAGAGACAAGTGGTACATACTAAACCAGAGTTTATTTTTAGCTAACGGATGCTTAAGGATGCTGTTATGAATATATAACAGAATGTAGAATTAGAGAGAGCCGTTTATCAGAGAAATAGAAAGTTCTGAATTAACTTTAATCCAAAATCGGTCGCATTGAATCTCAGATAAACTTAAATCATTTTTTATAAGTAAGACATAATGCTTCAATATTTAAGAAAATGGTATAAAAACGCTTCCTATTTATTCAGTAACATTTCTTCTTTTAATGTTTTCAAATCCATGTCCGCTCCCAATGTGGAGCATATAGCCTCCTAACGAAAGCATCTCAACAGAAGTTTTTCTACGAGGACTGTTTTGTTTCTTAATAGCTCAACCTCTCATTATCAAAAAGAGTGGTAAGAATAAAAATATAAGGTCAGGATAGGATTAGTGGTTAACTAATCGCTCTCGCTACGTCAAGTTATTTAAGGATCAGAAAGGTGGGAGGGAGTTTTTACACATTATAAACATCCATGCTTTCAAACAGAAATCGAGTTTCGATCAAAAAAAATGCTCGTACTCAAAGCCGTGAGATCCAGTACAGAACATTTCAACGCTGCGCCATAGATTCGTCATGGTTATTCAACCAACTGAAATTGTGTGAAACCATATTGTTATATCTAAGTTTTATGGTTATTCTAGTCTAGTTTCCAAGCTTATTCTACCTTATTATTGATTAAAGTATGAGTTTAGCGGTAGCTTTGTGGATTTGCATTTTCGATTAAAGCAATAAATTACTAGTAAATGGATAGATAGGAGTTCTCTTGAATTAACAAAATCATTAACACACTTGAATTATTGGTTAATAATATATTAAATAAAAAAGGCGCATCACCATTGTTAAATTTGTTTCGATTTACGCTTCTTTGTACAAGTAATTAAAACTATTTTTAAGGTGTTTACTGTCAATACTTGGTGGAAAGGCATTAAAATAAAAATAATTGGTACTTTTTACACATAAAATTTATTAGATCAGGACCGGTTTCGCTCATCGCGAGCATCTATTCTCTAACTCTTTTGTGATAATTCTACGTCTATTTAGTAGTGTCATAAACGGTTTATCAGTGATATAATTACACATCTATAAATATATTAGTTGAAAATGATTTTGACGAAGCAAACTGATGCTGATGATATTAATAAATAAATGTGAAATTAGCATAAAAGAGTGCTGTGTTTTTTAAAGATTTTTTTTTAAGAAAAGCTTCATGTTTAATCCTTATTAAGAAGTCCTACATTTTTTCAATGTGTCTTATTGAAAGTATGAAACTATAAGACACTGGTCATTTGGAATGCAGTCACACTTACTAATTATCAAAAAATTCAATGAAAAAAAAACATAATCTATATACATCATTGTCATGACGTTCAAGTCTCCCATCACTCTAAAGATGGGAATAAAGATAAAGATAACATAAGAACTAACATAAACCTTACATATAAATGAACATATCAATATGCTACATAGTTAAACAAAACATGGCTTTAACAAGAATTATTCGAAAAAAAACGTAATCTTTCTTAAGTATGATTACTCTTTAATGTATGGTTTAATGAGCTCGATTCAACAATACAATATTTCATTATATATATTTACGAGAACATCGCAAAATTTTCCGATATAATAAAATATTATTACTTTATGTATGTGAAAAAATGGGATTTGATGAAATTAATTGGATATCAGATAGGTACAGAATCTGGAAAAGCTTTTACTAACGTATAAAAGGTTATTTCAACATGTTTTTATGTATGTAATAATTATTATCGTGCAGTACCAGCTACGGAAAACGTATAAAAAACGAATGTTTTTTTCGTATAGGTGTACACACAGTATATTAATTTTTTATACTCACGAGTTTAATGGTTATTTTATTTAGGTTGGATTTTTTTTTTCGAAATAAAAATAATGACGTTCAAAATATTTAGAGAAGTTTGAGGCGAGAGTTTTAATGATAAAAATTCTATGAACATATATGTATATCATTTTATTTAGTACTAGCCGGTTCCCGGCAAGCGTTGCAATACCACTCAAAGAAAGAAAGTGTTTTAATTGTAGTTATAGATGTACATGTTTTATTTTTTGTCGTTTTTTGTTTAACGTTTGGTGCCGATTTTTGCCTACTGCAATTTTATTGTACTACGCCTATAACCTTCGTGCAAGTTGCATGAGTGGCATGGCAGACATACAAACACAATTTGTTTATGTATACGACTTAATGTAAGTTAATTTTAATATACATATAACCTTCGCGCAAGTGCAAGCAAAAAGTTTATAGTAAAATTAATGCCGTTCAATTGAAAACCGAACATGTTAGTAATTTTGGATCTATAGAACTGTCCATTGACCGTTAAGTTCGGGTTAGCATATTTTTTTTAATGAAATATTGACCAATGATTCCAACAGCCCATAAAACACACCGATCAGTGAATTTTTGTAGATGTAACGGCGTCTTACTATTTGCTTTTTTAAATTAATTTGCAAGCGTTTTTCTGACGTCAGTCTATTCATGGTAAATTGACAAACCAAACTGAGCACGATAAGGATGTCAAATTAGTTTTTGCTGGAAAAAGTGTTCAAAAATAAACACCCTTATTTATTGTGTGATACTTGTGGACAGTTAGTTTTAAATATGAAAATAGACAAACATCTATGTATGTCATTTTAATTTAACAATTGATACATACGTCTATATAAGGGTATGGACGCACTGGTGCGTAATTGAGTAGGACTTAAGGTACATTGGCAGGCGGTTAGGTTTCTAGCACATCGGACATATCCTTGTTTCTGGATAAAACTTCATAATTTTAGTAAATGGATGTTTCCATAAGCTGATTCTGACACATGACAGCACAATAGTAAAGAACGAGACAATATTTTTTTACAGAAGCACTATGTGTTACGCTAGGAAAACTAAACATGCAAAAATAAACATTTGTTTCAAAACAATTAATTCACTTCACTATTTGCAAAACATATTTTACTTTTATGGTACCAACACACGTAAATAGATAGCTGAATGTTAATAATGTTAAGATGTAATTTCAAACTCAAATATTATTCTGTTTACCTTTCATTCCATTTTGTGTTTGAAGACGCGTTGAAAAGCTTAACGTGAAAGTTTATATGATATCGTTTTCCAAATAAATTTGACTGTACAGGTTGGCGTTAAGTGACTCAGTAACACGCCTGTTGGCAATTCTAACACAACTTATATGTTTCTAAATAGATTTAAGTTTCTTTGAAATTGCAGTAATTCTTTTCATATGTTGATTATGGCATACGTTTTACATACCGTCTGTTTTTAAAAGACGATTGAAAGTAATTGTGTTTTTAAATGCCTGACATAAAGCAAACGTTTGTTTTAGAAATATATTAAATACAATCAATTAAGACAATGCAATGCTTTTAAAAATATCAACTAATTTGGGTTATTCATCGCTATCATTATTTAAATTATTTTTTTGAAAAAAATAATTCAGTAAAAATAAATATTGTGGACACAATAAACAATGATGAATTAATTTTTTGATATTCTGAATTGATTTATATTAAAATAAAATTTTCCACAAAATTACACTCAACTGACACATTTAATCTACTGACACTCCAATTTAATACTGACACTCAAAATTATTAAAAATCATATATTTTTTGTTTTTGTTGTAATTTTTTAATATACCTTTTTTATTAGATATGGAATCGAAAATATATCATTTCAAGTAAGTAATGATTTTTGGTGTCGGTGATGTTTGTACTTATTAGATTTTTCACCAAGAAATTATAAAAAAGTATATTTTTTGCGCCTGTGTGGTCGAGTTGTCAGCGTCGTTGGTTTCGGCTACGTAGGTCAAGGGTTCAAACCCCAGTACGGACAGTTCTATAAATTGATTTTTCAATCGATTTATGAATTTCTGTTCGAAGGCATGGATGTATGTGATGTCTTGAATTCCCCTTTACCACCCATCCTATCCTATGAACGGGGCGTATCGAGAGCGATTAGCCAACTACTAACCCTGCCCTAGCCCTATCCATATATTCCTAATCTCTTTGGAAAAAGAGAGGTTGAGCAGCTGTGTAACAAGCAGTTCTCGAAGAAACACTTCTGTTGAGATAAACTCCATTAGGAGTCCAAATGCTTCATATTGGGAGTGGACATGGTAAAAAAAAAATTTGGGACACGCGGTGAAGCTTGGAAAACGATTTGTATCAACTGTTGAATACCTGCACGCTCTAAAACTAAGATAATATGATAAATGAATCAAGAAAATAAAATGAAGCAAAGACTTATTATAAGAGGAAGATTATGACATGAATCAAATAAAAAACTATTGTGCGTTTCACATTCAAGCCAAAAATTGTTACTGTTTGCTTAGATAACTTATTAAGAAACAAAACATTTCATTTTTTTAACGAAAATAGTTGACAATAGTTGACAATAGTTGACAATAGTTGAAAATAGTTGACAATTGAGCAAAGCCAGTCCTGATCATTTTAAAACATTTCTACTTTTTATAAAAAAAGGACTATATTTTTTAATTTAATGCCTTTCTATCAATAATTGAACAGTGATAGGGATTTCATATTGGCAGAGAACGCGTTCAAAAATTGGTTTTAAATTTTTTCCTGTGATATTTTTTACAAAATTTAATGCATTTTTTAAAAAAAAGTGAGATGAAAAGACGATTTTTACGGTCAAAATATAACTTTTTTTTCCACTGGTGGCATACATAATACTTTGATGCTTGATGCATTCATTTGTTTCGAAAATCGTGCCTCTTTTACATTACAGTGTAATTGAGCAAACCCGGTTCATTCTAAATTTGTTATAACATAAACCATGAATGTTATTTAGTAAATAAAAACAAATTTTAAAAATATTTTTAGAAAGCGGTCTCAAATTGATAATATGTATACAAAATATCATTCCAAATTAATGTAAAATTAAAATTCTTTTAAAATATGCAATACTATTTTGGAATGAGCCGTGTTTGCAAGTACAGTAGAACACTACCCCGAATTACGCGCTGGCTTTAAATATTCGCTGCAAATTCCCCAACTGCACTGTCGTATTCCATTGTCATTGCTACGAGATGGTCGTTTGTGCGGCGCATACAGTCAAGTGTTGGCTAGCGTCTGTGTATTCAACACATGCCGGACGACTGTCTATGTGTTGAATTTTGACGCGTTTTGCATTTTATCACTTGAGTAACAAAATAATTCATCCATATTTTTTTTTTGCAAAACTAAGGGAAATCTTAGTTTTGCATTTTTGGCGGAAAAAGAAAATCCTTAATTTTGTATGAGATTTACTCTCCCAATTACACTACCCCGAATTACACTGTCCCGACTTTAGTGTAAACGGGGGTTTTACTATATCTATCTTTATGATCTATCTATCAATGCTGTTATATGGAATATGTCAAGTAAACGATGCAAATCCTTAAAAAGAGGTGGCAGTTTAAAGTTGAGTACTAATTCGGTAGTTAGTTAAAATCATCACAATTCACAAGTATACACAACGCGTAAGAATGCGTCCACGTGTGTAGCTAAATTGTTTATTTGCAGTTTTCTTAATTCATTTTTAGCTGAGACGGCTGCAAATGATGTGCACAGGCTCATTTGAAATGTCTACAGAAATAAAACATTACTTTCTGCTTGAAACTGATATGGCGACAGTTAAAACATTTGTTAGGGATCAGAAACGAATCCCAGACATGTATTTTTGAACATTTATTTAAATAAATATAATAAATTTCTCAAGTGATGACTTTTTGAGAGTGTTGAAGAATTGTATGCGTATGTTACACGCGAAGAATTCAACACAAATATTTGGTTGAAAAAATGAATGTTTCTCTGGAAATAGTTATTTTTTTCTTTTTGTTATACAAATGGTCTTCAAGAATTAAAAAAAACACATTATTTATCAATCAATAAAGACATTGGAAACATTTCTTAAAATTAAAATAATAAACTTCGTTGCAGCTTGCAGCATCACTCTAATATAAAATGTATTCAAAAGGTCATGGTAATAGAGCTTTTCAATGTTGGAACACTTAATTATGTATATCCGCCAACACGCAATGCGCATTCAGATGTCACTTGTACTGGACGTGTCCAGTAAGTCTTTTCAAATATAGCTGTCAGATTTCTAATAAAGGAATTCTCAACGTTGACATCTCTCTGAGCTAGAAATGAAAGCGAGAATTTAACTTAAATATGTAATATAATGACAACAAATAATTATTATTTAACCGTTTATGTAATTGAAAATTTTGAGTGACGGTGCTTAGTGGATTTTCAACATTCAATTTTGTTTATTACCACATGTGTTGTGACTAGGGTATCCAATC